>LR999892.1:17194929-17794929 GCA_905220335.1 Noctua pronuba | reverse complement strand
ACTACAGTCCTCAACTGTCCTCTCTCCTTTAATAGGTGGTTTAAATATACATAGATAGTACGTGACTACGTGCTAACACTAAGCTTACGGAAAACAGTATATCTACCTTAACTTAACCCTGGACAATACGTGACATGCTGATGTACAACATACGTGACACGATGATGAACAATATACGTGACTTCTCACCACAGTGTGCACTTGTGGCCGTGTGCCAAATAAATATGTTTTTTTTCTTCTTTCTTTATTTCATAATGCATTAGTTACACAGTCTGAGAATAATGATACCTCTAGTATGCCGTCAATCACTAGTGCTGTATCCTCTTCCTCTGTCTTTATGAGGAAACAAGTTCTTCTCGGTACTGCTTTAGTAAAACTAACTAATAGTAAAAATAATAAGACTTACCTTGCTCGGTGTCTCCTGGATGCTGGTAGCCAATCCTGTTTCATATCTGAAAACGTTAAAAATAAATTAGGATTAACTTCTGTTAGTTCACAACCTATGTGTATTAGTGGGGTTAATAACATTCAATTTAATATAACAGATTGTTGTGAACTTACCTTTAATCTATACATATAAAATTCAAAGTTCTGACTGACTGACTGATATATCAACGCACAGCCCAAACCGCTGAGTCCTAGAGACATGAAATTTGGACGGTCCATTCTTTGTAAAGAGTAGGTATCCACTAAGGGTTTTTCGAAATTCCACCTCTAAGAGGGTGAAATGGGGTGTTGAATTTTCTGTGAAACTTTTTATTCTCGCAGTCGATTGACTTGAAAATTTGTGTACATACTTTTCAGATAAAATTATGAGATACGTGTATCACAATTTTTCCAAAATCATCCCCCAATTTAAAATTGAATGTCCTGACTGACTGACTGACTGATATATCAACGTCTTTCATGTCTCTAGGACCAGTGGTTTGGGCTGTCCCAAACCACTGGTCCTAGAGACATGAAATTTGGACAGTGTATTTTTTGTAAAGAGTAGGTATCCACTAAGAAAGGGTTTTTCGAAATTCCACCCCTAAGAGGGTGAAATGGGGTGTAGAATTGTCTGTGAAACTTTTTATTCTCTGAATCGATTGACCTGAAAATTTGCGTACGTACGTTTGTGTTTTCACTACTTGCACCCTTACCCGCAGGTAGCAAAAGGTCGATTTTTATGGATTTTTAATCAGTTGCATACCGAAGGTCAACATGATAACATCTCTACTGGAAGCATACAGATTTACTGGAAAATTATGGATACCACGCCTGCAGAAGCCGCTCAAGTTATTGCCTTGCTCGAAGCAGGCCATAATCAAAGTGAAGTTGCTCGACAGCTAAATTTGAGTCGCTGCTCTATTCGTCGTGTATACCAGAGGTTCCAAGAGATCAGTGGCTACATTCGGCGACCAGGATCTACCCGGCGATGCAGAACATCAGGGCGTGATGACCGCTTTCTTGTGACAAGGGCTTTGAAAAATCGGCAACTGAACGCGATTCATCTGGGATAACAGCTTCGAAGTGTTCGCAATGTCAGCAAAAGTCGGTGGACAGATAGAAGAAGGCTGGGTGAAGAAGGACAGACTTCACAGCGCCCAGCAAATGGTCCCAAATTGACCACAGCTCACCGACAAGCCTGGCTACAATTTGCCAGGGAACACTTAAATTGGACGTATGACCAATGGCGGGCTGTTATGTTCTCTGATGAGCGCAGAATGACTTTACATGGTCATGATGGACGCTCTAGGGTCTACAGAAAGTCGTAAGAGCGATTTTCACAATGCTGCATAAGCGAACGTGTGGCTTTTGGAGGTGGATCGTGTATGTTTTTGGGTGGCATAATGTTGGGCACTAAAACCGGTATTGACCGATACATCACTGGGGCGAATACCGGCCCGAGGTCGAGAGAGTTGACGACTGCACGATACGTCGAAGAAGTTCTTGAAGAACATGTGAGGCTACTTGCGTGGTTTATGGGAGAAGATTTTCTCTGAATGCACGACAACGCCATGCCCAATGTCGCTAGAACAGTTTGCGACTACATGAAAGACGTTGGAATCACCGCGATGGAGTAGCCAGCTCGAAGTCCTGATCTCAATCCGATTGACAATGTCTGGTATGAGCTAAAAAGAAGAGTTCTAGAAAGAAGCCCTGCTCCTACGCGCCTTTTATTTTCATTCTTTCTTAAGCAAAATTGGGTAATTTTACCCGTATGTTGGGTTTAGTGTATTAAAACCCTTTATGGGTATTTTTTATCATTATGTTTGGTATCATTAGAAAGGTAAAGAAGTAAACTTTCAATGAATGTGTGTTTTTTTTCAATATTTATTCACTTTAATGAAAAAAAACTGCCTTAACCGAAAAAAGGTAAGGTGTGCGATTTTATTGCTCTCAAGTGTATTTAGTCTAATATGATAAAATGCCTAGTAAAAAACACAAAGCAAAACAAGCATACACCATGCATGCAGCAGGCAAGCAAGCATGCAGCATGCAAGCAAGCATGCAGCAGGCATGCTTTCTGTCACGGCTCCGGCGCTGCGGGGCTCCGGCGATCCCATGTGAGCTTATCGTCGCAGATGTGTTTCACGCTCCGGCCGGCTAGACGGCCAGCCTCAGCCGCGGCGGCGAGTGTTGAAACCACCTGCTCCTCAGCTCGCGGGCCACCTCGCCCCTCCGCGCCTACACGATTTTAAATAACACTCTAGGGGTAGGGCAAACAAGACTACGTGGAGTCGGTTTTGCAGCGATTCGTTTCTGTCACGCCGCACCCGCAGCACGCTCGCTTTACTCGTTTGCCGTCACGCGTTAATGGTCACAGTTCTAACCAAACCTAACGCAAATGATTCACTAACGTAGAGGGGACCTGGCACTCCACTCCGCTCCCGCCTTAACCTTCTAACCTAATATAAACCATCCGAGTCGGGTTGCTTTGAATCGGGGTGTTAACCATAAAGATGGTATCAATATGATATATTTTAAACGATAGGCCTAATGATTTTCGATTAAATTAACGTTATATCTAATAATGTTATACGAAATAAGTTTTAGAGTATATAAATGTAATATCTAAAGAAATTATATCAACAGTTGGTATAACTCACGTTTATTATATCTTGTGAACGTTATTGAAATGAAAATATACCAAATAACTTTATATGATATGAGACGCACCCATAATCTACCGATATATCAAATCAATGAATTGTTACTTGGTTATTTGTTTAATTATAGGAATACAGTGCACTGTACTACCGGGGAAACGCCAGCTAAGTTAATTTTTGGTAGAAATCTTCAATCACGACTCGATTTAGTTTTACCATCCAGTGAAACTACCCATGTCAATACATCTACGGCACACACAAAAAGACTATTTACGATTGGAGATGTCGTTTGGACCCGATGGTACAGTGCACGAAAAGAAAGTTGCAATTAGGGATAATAAAAAATAGGATAGGGAACAAAATGTACAATATATACATTAACGACTTAGATCTTTACTGTACATACTATTTATACCGGCGGCAATGAGCTAACTACTATAGTTAAATTGCCTCATCAGGACCAAGCGCCCGACATTCCCAATGAGATTAGTTCAGGCCAAACTACCACCATGCCAGCAGTATCCACTGAGTCATTGGTTATGAGTTCAGCCGTGGCGAATGAATCTGATAATGTGCCAGTAGCACCAGATGTGGAATGTGTCGATGTTGGTGATGAGGAGCAATGGCGCGATTGTGAGGCGATTGAGAATGAGGAGAGCGCAGCTGATGGTATATCATCATCGCCGCCAGTGGCAGCGCAATCCGAGGCGCTTGCTACCGAAGGCAATCAGTGTCGAATTACTGGGGACTGCAATGTTGACGTACCACCAGCACCATCACCCGTATTCTCACGCCAGAAGCGTCCTATGAAGGTGGTGGATTATAAAAAATACTTTTAATTGTTTTTTTTACATTGTTTTAATTTATTGATTAGAAAATAAGTTAATAAGTTTTAAAGAGTACCTATTGTATTGTCTCCACATGTTCTAATTAAATCATAAATCATGTTTATTTCTGTAAATTGGTTTTACAAAACACTTTTACATGTCATCATGTTGTTTTAAAACTAGATGGGGCCGGTGTTTCGCACATGACTACTCTGAGAAGAAACATCCGAAACAAACTCAGAGGTCACTGTCTCTTTTAAATTCCAGACATTGATCAAGACATATGAGGACCATGCAGATTAATCTCTGAGATGGTATTTTGAAGAAATAACCTCACAGATTTGAGTGGACTTGTCCAGTCAGTGCAAGCATTTCTCAGTGATCGTGTAGCTCGACTCATAATCCAAGGAGCTCAACGACACGACAAACAATACCAAAGAAAGGACATTTGGGTAGGCCGCATAAAATACTCAGAATGCCAGGCAATCGTGAAACTAACTAAACTAAAGGAAAAAAATAATAAAATACTATTTTGACCCACGTAGTCCTCATATTCACAGTAATAAACAAAATTAATTACAATATGACACTTGAAAAAGTAAATAAAGTAAAAAAAAGAAAACACAAAATAATAATAATCATACTTGGAAAAGTTAATAATGTCAACTAAATCGAAAAAATTAAAAAAATATAATATTAAATGTCAAACTAAAAAAATAAAAATAAAACAAAATGTCAAACTAAAAATAAAACAAAATGTCAAACTAAAAAATAAAAATAAAATATGTATAAATTCAATTCAAATTGGAGCAGTTCAATCCCAAGCTTTTTTGTCCTCGATACAATCTTTAACAGTATAGAAGGCTTTCTGGTAAAGTTTACGTTTTATAAAAAAATTGAATTTATTTAGGCTTAGTTTTTGTAGGGACTACAGGTTACAATAATGCTAGCGAGGCAGAATGCAATGCCCCCTGCGCACCTCCTTTAGCGGCCAGTCGTTTGCCCTGCCCCGTGGCAAGAACACGCGCTACGATAACTAACGTAAGAGACGTATGTACTGTAATCGTGTTACTAATTAAAGAGACTTTATTTACGGACTCTGGAATATCATTTATATCTCCTTCTACGACCACTCGCCACAATCCCAACATTGGTGACCCGACGTGATCTTCAAGGACCCCAAGATGCAGACGCCACCACCAGCAGCACAAGTAGCCAGCATCAGCGTTACGGACAGGATTCCTATGTTTTGGACGGACATGCCTCGGATGTGGTTCGCGCAATTCGAATCCGCCATGGAACCGCAGAAGCAAGGGGATGCAGCAAAATTTCACTTAGTGATAGCCAAGCTGCCCAGAGACGCGTTACAACAGGTTAGCGATTTAATTTTTAGACCCCCTACCGATAACAAATACGGTACATTGAGGCATAGGCTGTTGACAGCCTACGAGGAGAGTGCCGAAAGGCAATTCCAAAAATTGGTGGGAGAAATGGACCTAGGCTCTCAACGCCCTTCACACCTGTTACGGCGTATGATAGAGCTGGCGCAGAATACGGAGGTTTCTCAAGACGCCTTACAGCGTTTGTGGATTGCGCGCCTTCTAGGATCGTTAAAGGCCGTTCTTTCCGTGTGTCAGGATCAGAAAATAGACAAACTTGCGGAAATGGCAGACAAGATTATGGAAAATTTAAACAGTGGAGAAGTAGCCGCAATATCTTCAACTGCGTCATCGGCAGCGTCAGACGTAGCAACCTTAATTTCCGGGATGACTACCAAATTGAAGGAGCTGCGGAGAGAAGTAAACGAGATACGCGGACGCAGTAGAGGGCGAGGAAACCGCGGGAACTGGCGCAGATCGCAGTCAAGGTCAAGAGGTCAACGCCGCACTCCAGAGAGCCCAGATTGGTTGTGCAGCTATCACTACATGTACGGAAAGGAGGCAAGAAGCTGCACGAAACCGTGCAATTGGAAGAAGCACTCGGCGTCGGAAAACTAAGGGCGGTACTGTCTTGTTCGGTGGGAGACAGCGTCATACCAACGGAAAATCACCATTTGTGCGTAGTGGACCGAAAGACAAAAATCAGTGTTCTAGTGGACACAGGTGCGAATGTCTCAGTTTTACCAGTGCGTAGTGTTAAAAAGTGTGAGCGTGCGGAAAGCGGTTACAAGCTGTACGCTGTAAACAACACGGAGATTAAAACATACGGTGTAAAGGTACTAGAGCTCAATTTAGGGTTACGCAGAGTTTACAAATGGTCATTAATTATGAGCGATGCAAGCAATCCTAGGCGCAGACTTTATTGAGTCGCACAAATTGATCGTAGATTTGCACAACAAGAGGCTTATAGATAGTGTAACTAATTTAAGGACAAACGGGTCAATCATACGGTATGACGAAGCGTCGGTTAAAAGTATACAGGATAATAATCCTTATCGGGAATTGTTAGAGGAATTCCCGGAAATCACTAAACCAATGTCGTTCAGGGAACCGCCAGCACACGCGGTAGTACATCGCATAGTAACAAATGGTTCTCCGGTACACGCGCGTCCAAGGCCGCTACCGCCAGACCGTTATAATAAGGTTAAGGAAGAATTTCACCTAATCCATGAGTTAGGGATATGTAGGCCATCACAAAGAAAGTGGTCTAGTCCATTGCATGTAGTGCCTAAAAAGGACGGGCAGTTACGCCCTTGTTCTATAATCCCCATTATAGAGCACTAAACGCGATAACGAAACTAGACCGTTATCCCATCCCCAGGGTAAGTGATTTCACATATATTTTGGCAGGCAAGACTTAGTTATCGCGACTTGATTTAAACAGAGCATACCATAACATAGCTATCGCACCAGAGGATATAGAGAAAACCGCCATAGCAACTCCTTTTGGTCTCTGGGAATTCCCACGCATGACGTTCGGATTAAGGAATGCAGCACAAACAAACCTTTCAGAGGTTCATGGACCAACAGGTACTCAGAGGTATAGAACGCATAGAGAACGCGAATGGTAAGTCAGCACTTTTCTGCTACATAGATGACGCCATCCTAGCGTCCGATAACGAAAACATCCATAGGGAACATCTTCGTAAGCTATTTAAACGCTTCAGTGAGGTCGGTATAACTATAAACTTAAGTAAAAGTGAATTTGGTCAACAAAAAGTAGAATTCTTAGGATTCGAAGCTACGAGAAATGGAATCAAACCGATCCCAGACAAAGTTAAGGCCATCACAGACTACCCACGACCGGATACAGTAGAGCAACTCCGCCGTTTCTTAGGCATGGTAAATTTCTATAGGTCTCATTTACCACACGCTGTGGTACACCAGGCTGAACTCGATAAGTTCATACACAATGCGAAGAAAAAAGATAAGACAAAGATACTGTGGGATGACAAAAGTTTATCAGCGTTCGAGCAATGCAAAGCTAACCTACAAGAAGCCGCTACATTAACGTACCCTAGTGTAGACGCGCCCTTATCCATCATGACGGATGCGTCAGACACATGTGTAGGAGCAGTATTACAACAGAAAATATGCGGAACGTGGAAACCAGTAGGGTATTTTTCAAAACAATTGTCCGAGGCACAAAAGAAATACAATGTCGCCCATGCGCATGTAATTTTCTGAATATTCATGAAGAAATGTCAAAAATAAACTTTAAAAGGGGGGGTCTATCTACAATATTTTTCATGTTATTCGATTTTTAATTTTTTAAGTATAGTTTGTAGATTTGCTTTTTATTTTTTGACACATCTCCGAAGTTTATGGGTCGATTTGGATTCTGTTTATTATTTCTAAAAGCTTATAAGTTATTTTAACAGGTTAATTAACATTTTTACTAAAAATTATCAACGACGAAAAAAAAAACGGAATCGAAGTCATTTTTTCGGTGAAAAATTGTGTATTTATTTTGAAAAAACTAGTGTAAGTCCATAAATTATCCCGATAGGACGACTTTTTTAATCATTATTTGTAATCTACTACATAACAGCTACAAATTCACAGAACATTGTTGATACCTATCTCTAAAGAAAAAACAAGGGCGGGTATAACAAATCATCGCAATCTTCATGTGTGGGCCACTGAAAATCCACACATCATTAGGGAAACAACTTTCCAGACTCAATTTTCCATAAATGTATGGGCTGGAATGATTGACGGTGAACTTATTGGCCCTTTCGTGTTACCAAACAGACTAGATCAACACGCGTTTTTAGATTTTAGAGTCAATACGTTGCCGTTGCTTTTGGAGGAAGTACCGCTGGAAACAAGAAGGCGGATGTATCTGCAATTAGATGGAGCTCCAGCACACTTCGCACGACTAGTTCGTGATTATTTAAATCAAAATTATCCGTGGCGGATTGGCAGAGGAGGTGCCATTGCTTGGCCGCTGCGATCTCCGGACCTTACACCCTTAGATTTTTATCTTTGGGGCTACATGAAACAAAAAGTGTATGCCGTGCCCTTCGAAAGCCGCGAGCAATTAACGGCTAGGATTTTTGCTGCTGCTGCGGAAATAAAAGAAAACCGTGAAGAATTACGTCGTACAATCAAAAGTGTTGCCATGAGGGCTTTTTTTTTTTTTTTTTTTTACGGATGGGAAATCATCAAATGACTTCTCCCGCTCTGGGTGGAGTGGGAGGGAGTGTCAGACTCTTACTGACTAAAACCCATCCATGTTCCTTCATTGCCCTTTGTGTTCCAGGGCCACGGTATCTCTTTCGAACAGTCCCGCAGCCCCGGCAGGCATTGCCATGAGGGCTTTGGTTTGTTTATAGGAGGGTGAGGGCCATTTCGAAAATCTAATTAATTAAAATTCTTGTATTTTTTATTTTTTTTTATAAAAATCTGGCTATTGCTTGTTTGTTTTTAATTCCATTATCATCCCCATTATTAGTTTAACCTTTTAGTACTCACTGCTAAGAGCAACATTCAATTGACTTTCACATTATCTTTTCTTAAATTTGACTCATCAGAGTTTTAAGAGTATTACCTTGAATTTAGTTACAGTTAGGTATCAATAATGTTCTGTGAATTTGTAGCTGTTATGGAGTAGATTACAAATAATGATTAAAAAAGTCGTCCTATCGGGATAATTTATGGACTTACACTAGTTTTTTCAAAATAAATACACAATTTTTCACCAAAAAAAATGACTTCGATTCCGTTTTTTTTTCGTCGTCGATAAGTTTTAGTAAAAATGTTAGTTAACCTGTTAAAATAACTCATGAGCTTTTAGAAATAATAAACAGAATCCAAATCGACCCATAAACTTCGGAGATGTGTCAAAAAATAGAAAGCAAATCTAGAAACTATACTTAAAAAATTAAAAATCGAATAACATGAAAAACATTGTAGATAGACCCCCCCTTTAAAAGTTTATTTTCGACATTTCTTCATGAATATTCAGAAAATTACGGGCGGTCACATGCGCATGGGCGACATTGTATAGTACGTACGATAAAGAATTAACCGCGATTTACATGGCCATGGTTCATTTTCGTAATATGATAGAGGGGAGACAAATTACCATTTACACAGACCATAAACCTCTAATTTACGCTTTTACTAAGGTAGGGAACGATAAAGAAATACCAAGAAAGGCAAGACAACTATTGTATATTAGCGAATTTACAAGCGACATACAATACGTAAAGGGACCACAAAATATTGTAGCTGACGCATTATCACGTGTGGAGTCCATTGTTTGTCCAACGGCGCTCGATTTCAACGAATTAGCTCGAGCGCAGGTGCGCGATCAGGTTACAGCAGGACGTGACGTTAGCAGTAAATTGGAGTTTCGACATGTAGTTATGCCGGAAAGTGATAGGCAAATGTATTGCAAAGTATCAACGGGTACAGCCAGACCTTATCTAACAGGCAAGTTTAGGAAATTAGCGTATGAAGTCATTCATAAAATCAGCCATCCGGGTGTTCGTACTACGCGTAAGATGATAACTCAAAGGTATTTCTGGCCGGGAATGAACAAAGACATTAACGAATGGACAAGAGCATGCATTCAGTGTCAAAAAGCAAAAGTCAATCGGCACACAATTTCTAAACTAGGCACTTTTCCACCATGTAGCAGGTTCGAACACATACACACGGATATAGTAGGTCCTTTGCCCACGTCGCAACTTGGACATCGTTATTGCATAACTATTATAGACCGTTTTACGCGTTGGCCTGAAGCAATACCTGTTTCAGACATTACAGCTGATACGGTCTACGGTCAGAGTTATTTATGAGCACTGGATATGTAGATTTGGCTGCCCAAACAAAATAACAACCGATCAGGGCAGACAGTTTGAAAGCGATCTCTTTAATAGTCTTATGAAATTTTTGGGCATTCAAAGAATAAGGACATCCCCATACCATCCACAGAGCAATGGATTAGTGGAAAGGTGGCACCGTTCATTGAAAAACGCACTAACCGCACGTTTGACAGGTAGCATGGATTGGGTAAGCGAACTGCAAACGGTCATGTTAGGGCTACGCGCAGCATGTAGAAATGACACAGGTTTTAGCGCCGCAGAGATGGTATATGGCGAAACTATTAGGTTGCCAGGAGATTTTTTCCACGAGGAAAACAAACAGGCTAACGACCCGAGTGTGTATATAGGCCAGCTGCGACAAGCAATAAACAAATTACGACCCGCGGCAAGAGCGATTAGCGATTCACGTAATATTTTTGTGAGCAATGATTTAAAGAAGTGTACACATGTTTTTGTAAGGAATGAAATGATGAAAAAGTCACTTTGTCCTACCTATGATGGCCCATATAGAGTTTTAAGTAGAAATGATAAGGTTTTTAAAGTACAGTTGTCAAATAGGGAAAGCGATTTATCAATAGACAGGTTAAAACCAGCGTATATGTTACAAGACGAAGATCAGAATGTAGACACGGAAGTCGTGCAGAAATGCTTAGAAAATAATATAAAAGACGTTGAGGATAAATCGCTTCCGCCTATAGATCGTACCACACGCAGCGGTCGGCGCGTAAAGCCACCGGTGCGATTTTTGCTGCCGTAGATTATTGATATGTGAAACTATTGTGTGTTGAAATCGCTGTGCCTACTTTTGCGAACTTCATAAGTAGTCAAAACATTACACTAAGTACCAGTCGTATAAATTATAATAAAACCTTGATCAAATAAAATGGGAAGTTATAACACTAAGACTGAGGAAGTCATCATCGCCCAGCAGGGAGCTAATAACGCAAAGCATGTCGGAGACATAGAAACCAGACGGTTCCCTATCCATTTGCATAAAATTATAAGACCTAATATAACTTGGCATACTTTTTTTTAACCTAATTATATTTTCGCATAACATTATTTACGCATAACAGCTTACGCATAATTTTTTTAAGCATAATTGCTCTAATCATAATAATGATTAGGCATAACATTCTGAAGCATACATTTATTTACGCATAATGATATTAAAACATATTTCTATAGGCATAACA
The DNA here is from genome assembly GCA_905220335.1 of Noctua pronuba. Taxonomy (NCBI): domain Eukaryota; kingdom Metazoa; phylum Arthropoda; class Insecta; order Lepidoptera; family Noctuidae; genus Noctua; species Noctua pronuba. Next base: position 17,783,540 of record LR999892.1, on the reverse strand, counting down.
AAACGCAAAATAACAATTAACTCCTAAAATGTTAGACACTAATTCTCATTTTTTTAAGTAGAACCATTATATCGCAGTAAGTTCACAGTCAGAGTCGTCTTTAGGCGTACATTTCATATCGATAGTCATTAAACGGCAGAAAATCAAAACATTGATCATTATAAAACAGTTGTTTTTATGTTTTTTTTTTTGTGGTTTTTATTTCCCTGTAAGAAGCATGCAAACAAGCATACACCATGCACAGCATGCAAGCGAGCATGCAGCATGCAAGCAAGCATACAGTATGCAAGCAAGCATGCAGCATGCAAGCAAGTATGCAGCATGCAAGCGAGCATGCAACATGCAGCAGGCATGGTTTCTGTCACGGCTCCGGCACTGCGGGGCTCCGGTGGTCCCACGCGAGCTGATCGTTGCAGATATGTTTTACGCTCACCACCGCAGCTTCGGCTTGCTGGCCGGCTAAGCCGGCCAGCCTCAAAAAAACGTTACGTTAAAACCACCTGCTCCTCAGCTCGCGGGCCCCTCGCCCCTTCGCGCCTACGCGGGCAACATTGATATGTAAAAACATTTAAGAAATTACAGAACCTCAAAATCTTACACTTGAACACCCAAGGAGTAAGAAACAAATTCAAAGAAATAAAAATACTAGTCGAGAAATATAGACCAGCTATAATTATATTGAACGAGTGCAAGATTGACTTTGAGACACAACCATATAATATAAAAGGGTACGATAAACTCACCAACACATTGGAAAAACACTTAGCCACTGCCATGTATGTACAGAGGGGACTAAGGTGGGCCGAAACAGAAATCACCCCAGGCTGGCTCGATGAAAACAAGAGGATAGAAGGTGTAGGCATCAAACTTTTCACTAACCACGCAACTGGACAATATATCAATATAAAAGGAATATATATCCAAATTCCAAACCAGCACCATGCTAGAGAAGAACTGGAGGAGACCCTAGCTGACGAGCCATCCATCATCATCGGCGATATGAACTTACGTATGCAAACCCTTGGCCACAGCAGGAACTCCGGCCTCGGCAACATCGTTAAAAAAGCAACAAAAGATGGAATCTGCTCGCTGACACACGCTAATGCACCATCTAGACCTTTCAGCCACGGTAATACCATCTTGGACCTGGCCATAATAACACACCAACAACTAGAAGCGCAGGCCAAACAGGTAGAGAGCGTTGGTTCGGATCACCTCCCCTGGTTGCTAACGGTGAAGATTGAACATGATATAGAGGAACACCTATCCCGCAACACAAAGAAAATCTATCAGGACGAGAAACTGAGAGCGGCATACCAACAGACGATGTGGGAAGGTCTCTGCGACCTTAACAAAGAAATAACAACAGAAGCAGATTACGAGAATTATGTTGAAATAATAGAAAATGCCGTTGTCGCAGCTCTCGACTCTCATGCGCCCCTGAAAAACTCAACAAGGCAGGAACGACTACCGGCGGAAATAATCGATAAGATAGACTTCCGAAACAAACTTAAACAAATTGTATGGCAAGCGAGACATTGCAGCCCCAGACTCCAACACGAATCGCGCACTCTTAACAACCACGCTAAGAGAGAAGCTGAAAAAGCCCTGAAAGAATACTCCGAAAAGGGCTGGCTTAACAAACTCCAAGACCCACGGGATAACAGGTCACAAATGTGGCGCATCCAACGAAATTTGAAGAAACCTATCATTAAACTACCAAACATCACGGGATGCAGTACAGAAATAGAAACGATCGACAAGCTTGCCGACACAGCCATAGTTAAAGAGGCCAAAATAGCGAAAGACGATGAGGGGACTGAAAAGACGACACCGTTCCAACCGCTCGACCCAACGTCAAAAAAAGAAGTGCAACTTGCACTCAGCAGATTCAAAAACAAAAAAGCCCCAGGGCCACACGGAATCAAAGCAGACGCCCTCAAACTTGGGGGAGAAGTCTTCATCGAGGCATTTGTGCCTCTTGCTAACTTTGTATTGTCCACAGGTTACTTCCCTAAGCGATGGAAAAAATAAAATACCGGCGTATGCATATTCCTGCACAAGGCCGGCAAAGATCACCGTCAAGCAACATCGTACCGCCCGATCATACTGCTCAACATCATGGGCAAGCTGTGTGAGCGACTGATCCTGAGAAGACTTACCTCTACGGTCAACAGGCTCCAACCAACGTTCCAGCACGGCTTCACAAGGGCAAGAGGCACAGCAACCCAGATTCTACGGACTGGAAAAATAATCACTGATGCGCTAGCCATAGAAAACAGTGTCGCTATGATATCTACGGACCTATCGAAGGCCTTTGACTCGATCAACCACAAGGGCCTGATCAAGAAACTCCAGAATCAAGACGTCTCCAACAATATCATTAAAATAATTGAGAACTACCTGGAAGGCAGAAATTTGAGAGGTAGATTCAGAACTACCACAACCAATGAGAAACCAATACCTCACGGTGTGCCCCAAGGTTCCATCCTGGGGCCGATAATCTTTAACTTGTACGTCCATGATATTTGGGATATACAAGACCACATCAGAGGTCTCAAACTGTCACAGTATGCGGATGATCTTTGTATACTCAACAGAGCCACGAACCCAGAACACGCGACCAAGCGTGCTGAATGGGCAGCGGAAGCCATTGTTGACTACTACACGAGATGGGGTTTAAAGTGTAACATAGAGAAAACAGAATGCATCATGTTCTCGAAAAAGAAAAAATACCGGCCAATGGTGAAACTGAAACAACAAACGTTGCACTATCAAAAGCAGAACCTCGGCGTCATCTTCGACAAACACATGAAGATGAACCAGCACACCGAAAAGGTCGTCAAAAAACTGAAACAAGTCAGAGGAGCCCTCGGTTCAATTATAGGTTACAATGCAGTAATTGACAGTCTGACAAAAGTTATAATATTAAATTGTTTCGATTTGTACTATAAGTTATGTTTTGTATTGGCAAGTGTGTGTCTCGCGGCATACCTCAGTAAAGTACACGTAAACCAGTTTTATAGCACCACACACATTTATCTACACCTACCCATCTCGTACCTACTATTCCATTCTATAAACTTATTATTTACACAATATGGTCTTATTCCTAAACTACTATTTACATACCACATTTTACAACCTTTATTTACTTTAGTTTTATACACGATCTACATGCCTATAATTCCATTTACACTAATATTATATGAAATAACAATTAAATGTGCACTGATGATAATATGGTTTTGTTTGATGACGGAATCAATTTTATATTATTACAATGGCCACTAAAGGAGAAAAGTATCTTAAATTTGGTTTCCTTAATGCTGGCTCACTGGGTACAGGTCATGATGACTTGATTGGTGCACTTGACAGGCATTGTTTTGATGTTATAGCCATCAACGAAACTTGGCTCAGACCGGGCGAGGAGCGGCGCGCTCCGGTGGTGCCGGGCTACCACACCCCGGTCACACACCCCGGCCAGCGTGTGTTCGCGCGGGCCGTGGTGGGGGCGTCGGGTTTTATCTGCGGCGGGGAATGAGCGCGCGTACTTGTTCTAGTGCGGTCGATCCCAGGTTCGAATCGGTCGAACAAATGTAGTTAACAATCTCTTTGAACGGCAAAAAAATTGGCATAGGAACAGCTTACCGACCGCCATGGCTTGACCTTGTTCTTTTCTTGGATGCCATAACGGACTCTATTAGCTCACTGGGAAATTGTGACCACTATATTCTACTTGGCGACTTCAATGTTAATTTGCTAGACCCAAACGGAATGAAAACCAAAATTGTTTATGAATTTCTAGATTGCCTCAGTCTTACACAGTTGGTCACAACACCTACTCACTACACAGCATCCAGTGAAACTCTCATCGATCTCCTATGTACTGACCTGAGACCAAGGTATACAGCAGTAGAATCGCTCGGTTCAATCAACGGCCACTGTATTGTAATAAGTGAGTTTAACATTAAGCGCGAAAAATTCAAACCATACCTAGTAAAATATCGGCCTCTTAAAAATATCTGCTCAGAGAGATTTAATGTAGATCTTTCATTATTAAACCTCGGAATTATTTCGTCGCTTTGCACTGTTAATGAAATGGTGCATGTCTTTAACACCCATCTAACTTTCCTGTTTGATGCTCACGCACCAATCAAAACATGCACTGTAAAGGAAAAATCGTACCCATGGATTACAGATACAATCAAAGTTATGATGCGTTTGCGTGACGATGCGCTAAGTACTTATAGGAAAACGAAATTTGACTCTAAAAAAAGTTACTACAAAGACTTAAAGCACTTGGTAATTAATTCACTGTACAGTGAAAAAACTGCATACTTCAAACATAATATTAATAATAAAATCAAAAACCCTAAATTGCTATGGAAAAATCTAAAATCCACCCTATCTACCTGTAAACCTAGACAAGACCTTCCGTCGCATTTTATAGATCCTGACTTAATAAATAAAAACTTCTTGTTTGTTCCCGGTAACCCCGTGGCTAGCGCATCGCTTATGAATTATTATGATAATCATAGCCACGGTGAAGCGGTTTTTAAAATCACTCCAGTGGACCAGAACAATGTCTCACGCACTATCGCTAGTCTCAAAAGTAACGCCGAAGGATATGACAACATTAACCTGGACATGATTAACATGACTTTGCCGCACACTTTGGATGTTGTTACGGACATAATAAACCGCTCCATAGTGACTTCAACGTTCCCTGACCAATGGAAAATTGCTTCCATTAGGCCCTTGCCAAAAACCCCTAATCCGTTAGCCTTAAAAGATCTACGCCCTATAAGTATATTGCCATGCTTATCCAAAGTGCTAGAGAAAATCGTCAGCCGCCAACTTACCCTTTTTCTAGAACAAAATAAAGTTTTACCTGATCTGCAATCAGGGTTTAGAAAACAGCGCAGTACATCCACTGCTTTATTGGATGTTACTGATAACATATTATGTGCTCAAGATAAGGGTATGTGCACATTACTTGTTTTACTTGATTTTTCCAGGGCATTTGACGCTATTAATATCCCGTTATTATTGTCAAAATTAAAATATTATGGTTTCGACCCCGAAGCTATTCAATGGTTCCGCAGCTACTTAGGTAATAGGGAACAACTAGTAGACCTTCGTTTGAATGACGGCACTTCTCTTAGATCGGCACTTATTCCCGTAGAGAGAGGAGTCCCGCAGGGTTCTATTTTGGGTCCCATTCTCTTTATTTTGTATTGCGCAGACATAATAAGATGCCTACAGAGATGTAAGTACCACATATACGCCGACGATGTGCAACTATATATTTCTTTCAGACCAGACGAGTATGATAGCGCCATCAAGGCTCTTAACGAGGATCTCCAACGAATCGCTGTTTGGTCCGAGGACAACTGCCTGTCGCTAAACCCTACAAAATCGAAGTATATGGTATTTGGCACCAGACAGCAGCTGGCTCGACTACCTATGTCTTTTGACTTAGAACTTATGGGCGAACCAATTGAGCGAGTGTATGAGGCGCGAAATCTAGGTCTTACCATGGACAAAGATCTTCGTTTTGAGAAACACATAGCAGACTCTGTCAGAAACTGTTTTTATCGCCTGAAGATTCTGTACAAGATGAGGCCTTATTTATCCGAACCGCTACGGGAACAACTTGTCGAAACCTTAGTTTTATCTAGGTTGAACTACGCCGACACTGTGTACGGCCCGCGCATCTTAGCTCGTACTGATCGGCTCATACAAAGGGTACAAAACGCGTGCGCTCGATTTTGTTATAACATTCCTCGTAGAAGTCATGTCACACCTTTTTTAAACAAGTATTTCACTTTAAAAATGAAGTCTAGACGCAAACTTCACCTGGCGTGCCTTTTATTTGGTGTGGTCAAATACCAAAAACCTGACTACTTGTTTAATAAACTGAGTTGGATAACAAGTAGACGGGAATGTGGGAGAAGACAATGTTCGAAACAACTCTCAACTCAGTCGCATAATACAGCAGCATTCAGAGGCAGCTTTCGTTATGCGGCTTCCAAAGTATGGAATAACTTGCCACCACCGATGAGACTAATCAACACGATATACACATTTCGAAATCGTTTACGGCAGTATCTTATAGAAGCGCAACGTAAGCTGGATATGGTTGCTCTAAATGTCTCAGTTATATAATATACGCTCCTACCTAAATTATTTTATTTTTTATTTTTTTAACGGATACCGTCAGATTACAATTAATTATTATTTATGAAATAATCCAGGACATTCTTTTTTATGCATATTTCAACATTATTATTGACTAGCGCTTACCTTTCATCTCCTTCCTGCCATTCTATGTAAGAATCACAGTAATATTTCTTATACCGATCCACTGTTAGGATTTTTTTTCCGTTAATTTTCAATTAGTCCGCCGCGCTCGGCTGCTTGCAGCGTATTGGACGAAATGCATGGAGAAATAAAATGCTGTGCGTAAATAGTCATCGTGTCAAACGGGTTCTATTATCATGCGTCCATGCCATTTATCTATCTATTTTTTGTTTTATTTTGCACATTCACGATATTTATTATTTCGTAGTTTATTTAGGTACTAATAATTTATGATATGTTTATTTATTTCTTTGTACATATTTAAATACCTTTTTCACCGTCACCAATGATTCAACACATAATGCTGTTTTACATCCGTAACCTCTCTAATCCAGGTCCAGTTGAAAACCAGCGTCAGGCACTAGTTGCCCGGCATTTTGCTGAACTGGGCCTATTTGGCGCAGCCGTGAGGCACACAGTGTTAATTTTTTTTTTTTTTTTGGTTTTGTTTGTTTAGTTTTAAGTTTTTAATTTTTTTTTTGTCTTGTATTATTTTTGTTTTATATTGTGTGCACTTGTGGCATGTGCCAAATAAATGTATTTTCTTTCTTTCTTTCTTTCTTTCTTTCAATGCGAAGACAGAACTAGACACGAAACTGGCCATCATTCAGGCCTGCATTTTACCGCTGATGGACTACGGAGTGGTGCAACTACTCTCAAGGTACAGCGCAACGAACCTAAGCAAAATTGAACGCCAATACAGACTAGCACTGAAAAATGCCGCACAACTACCAAGACGAACACCCACGGAAGCTATCTGGGAGATGGCTGACATAGAGGCCTGGCATCTACGCGCCGAGGACCTTAACACCAAAATGTTGGAAAACATTGCAAAACTAGAAATAGAAGATCTTGAATCCCCTGGAGACGCCTACAATGCTCACGGTGAATTCAACCCCCTCAGGGTTAATCACAGAATAGGCGATATATTGTATGATCCCAATAAAAAAGGATACAAGCGGTGGCCTACCGACAAAACGAAGCCTCCACGTCCCCTTAAAATAAAATAAATGTGAACAATAATAATCCCTCAATGAAATAGACTGTAAGCACACAAATAAACAAAACCCGTAATCTGTTTGTATATTCTCACATATTGCGAATAAATAGAACACAACAAACATAGATCCATTAGGACATAAGTAAGCTGAATCACCTCTGCACGGCCCACCGGCCACAGAGACATTTTGTAATACACAAAGTAGGCAAATAAATGTTATTCTGATTCTGATATTGTATTCCATCTAATGACGTCGTCAGCAGTTTTTAGTAATGTAATATTAGGCTAACAATGTATGTATGTAAACATAGATACGACGGCCGCCAACAAAATGAATAAACGGACTGTTCCACGTAGTAGGCAAGTCATATTGAGTAATATTAAACTTCTAAGACTATTTATTATTTTGCTGGCCTCTCACAGGACGTTGAAGTATGTGTAATAGTCTAGCAAGCGCTCGTGAATAGTGTGAATGTGTTTTTATTGGCGTTATCGTGACAAACACTGGACTCTAAGGGGTACCATTTTTTATAGCAGAGTGTGTTGTTACGGTTACTACCCTTAGCTTTTATTTTAGTGCCAAGAGAGGTCAGCAGAACATAAACGACAAGCGTTTTTTTAATGGGGGGAGGTATGTAGGGACTACAGGTAACAATAATGCTAGCGAGGCAGAATGCAATGCCCCCTGCGCACCTCCTTTAGCGGCCAGTCGTTTGCCCTGCCCCGTGGCAAGAACACGCGCTACGATAACTAACGTAAGAGACGTATGTACTGTAACCGTGTTACTAATTAAAGAGACTTTATTTACGGACTCTGGAATATCATTTATATCTCCTTCTACGACCACTCGCCACAATCCCAACAGTATAAAATAATACCAGCCTATTACTATCCCACTGCTGGGCAAAGGCCTCTTCTCATACAGAGAAGGCACGAGCATTGATCACCACGCTTGCTCAAGACGGGTTGGCGATTTCAGACCTCTATTAATTATAAGTCCAGGTTTCCTCACGATGTTTTCCTTCACCGATGTCTGTGATGTCCAAGATAAACTTAGAAAGTACATTGAATTGAAAAAGTCTTACTATATTTCTTAAACCGCTTTATATTTTTGTGAGCATACAAAAGGTTTTCATAAATATATTGAGAAGGAACAGTCATTACATTAATCTCCTTAAAGTTTTCTCTGAGAGATTGTCTCGGACTCAACTTGTAAATTGATCGAACCGCCCTCTTCTGCAAAACAAAGATGGTCTGAATATCGGCGGCATTAACATAGCAGAATGCCGTACGACATTACGCTATGAAAATACCTGAAGTACACTAATCGGACTGTCTCTACATCGGTCAAATTACGAATTTTTCTAACTGCGTATGCTGCGGAGCTCAGCTTCTTCGTTAATTTATTTATTTAAACTTCATGTACAAAAGTGGTACATAGGCGGACTTAATGCCACAAGGCGTTCTCTACCAGTCAACCTTGGGGTCAAATAGGACAGCATAGTGATAGAGTACAAAAAAATAAATAAGAAAAATATCATTTTGTTAACATAAATTGAAATACATAAATAGGCACATACTAAACATACATATACAAGTAAAATGAATTTATCTATATGTGGGCCCTAGCTTCAGCAGCTTAGCGTCTAAAGTTAAGCCAAAGAACACCATGCTATCTTCAGGATTCAACTCTTCGCCCTTTACCAACACACTAGTTTTCACCTGCCTAACGTGAGGTAGTGTAAACTTAATGCATTTGGTTTTTTTTTCATTAGTAATCTATGTTCAAAACAAACTAAAGAAGAAGTCCAAACTCAAGGTTTGCCAACGAGCGATGGAGCGCAGCATACTCAATGTAAAAATAACTGACCGGATAAGAAACACCACACTGCGCTCCAGAACGCAAATTGCTGACGTAGCTTATAAAGCTGCCAGGCTAAAGTGGGACTGGGCAGGCCATGTCTGCCGGATGCCGGCACAGCTGTGGGCCCGAATATCGCAAGACTGGAGCCCTGAAACAGCTAGACGGGGTCGCGGTAGACCGAAGAGAAGATGGCGGGACGTCTTGGATGGCTTCCTCGCGAGTTGGCGAGAAGAGGCACACCATCGTGAGAAGTGGAAGGAATGGGGGGAGGCCTTTGCTCAGGAGTGGGACAACACAGGCTAACTAAAAAAAAAAAAAAAAAAAATCTATGTTCTATGTTACGGATTTGGTTTCCGCACTTAGTCCTTAAAGTGGACCATTGTACGTGAGCCACGGTGGCCGTTACTCCAGCCAGCCCACTTCCCTCCAGAAGCAAATCAAACCTCCCGGTCTTCTCAGGACATTCGCAAGGGACCTTGGTGTTCCAAGAGTCTCCTCGCGGATCTGGGTGACGCCGGTGCACTCGAGGAGCACATGCGCCACCGTTTCCTCCGCCTCCATGCACGCTCTGTACAGGGGGCTGTCAGTGATACCTAGGGTGTGAAAGTGTTTGTTTAGTGAGCAGTGTCCAGTGATGGTCCCCGTCACCAGTCGCAGGCTATCTCTGTCCAGGCGCAGAAGGCGCTTGGTCAGCTTTCTATCCAGGTATGGCATGGCCTCCTTGGATTGCCTACACCCTGGTGTCGAGGACCACCATTTCTCCGCTTGTGTTTGGGTATGATCCTTTAACCAAGTTCTTAGTTGCTTGAAAGGAATGGGCACAATAGGTTCGGGTCCGAAGACTTTTGTGCTGAATCCCCTTCTTGCGAGTTCATCAGCTGCATCGTTTCCAAGCGATCCACTGTGTCCTTTGATCCATTGTAGTGTCACGGTGTTACGGTTTAGCACCGTAACTCGTTCTAGGGCATTATGACATTCCAGTATTAATCTCGACGTGATCTGGTTCCTCTTTAAGGATTGAAGAACTGAGGCACTGTCGGAAAGTATACGGATATAGGTATCCGTAACTTCCCTGGCCTCTATGGCGTGTGCAGCTTGGATGATGCCCACACACTCTGCTTGATAGACAGAGTTGAGCATTCCTAGGGGTCTGGATATTTTAATGTTTAGGTCGTCGGAGAAGACTCCGACACCTGTCCCATCGTCAGTTTTTGATCCATCAGTGTAGATCCTTAGCTCCTTTGGGCCTGAGTAGTCACAAATTTCCGCTGTGAGCTCTATGTTGTAGTGTTTTTGAAAGCAGTGGGTCTTCAGGGTTCTGTCGCTGGGTGATGCCATCATAGGTTGCTGTTTGATTGCATCCTCCTTCAAGCGTGTATGTTTGATTCTGGAATCTTTACTTAGGGTGCCGGATACTTCAAGTCTGAAAGTCGCTAGGGCCGCCTCCTCTCTTACGATGAGATATAGAGGTGGTAACCCCAGCATCACCTGTAAAGCGGCGGTGGGTGATGTTCTCATGCCGCCGGTGATTGCTACGCAGGCAAATCTTTGTAGCTTCTCGAGATCCTTCTGGGCTGTGCTCAGGTTGGTCCTGGGCCACTACACTAAAGAGCCATATGTGATAATTGGTCGGATGACTGTGGTGTATAGCCAGTAGGTGATTTTGGGGCTTAGGCCCCAATTCTTACCAAGCAATCTTTTGCATTGCCATAGGGCTATGCTGGCTTTTGTGGTAACGTAATCGGTATGTTTTGCCCAGTTCAGCTGTTTATCCAAATAGATGCCCAGGTATTTGGTTTCAGTCGATAGGCTTAGGGTGGTCCCGAAGAAGCGGGGTAATTGTAGGGCTGCCAACTTCCTTTTCTTTGTGAAAAGGACGAGTTCGGTTTTGGTAGGGTTCACCGCTAGTTTGTATTCCTTGCACCAGTCCTCTACCATCTTCAAGGCTTGGCGCATGAGGTTGCATAGTGTGTTTTCATGTGTACCGTTTATTATTATGGTTATATCATCAGCATAGCCCACCGTATAGTAGCCTCTGTCATTTAGACGCTTGATGAGGCTGTCTACTACGAGGTTCCATAGGAGTGACGAAAGGACGCCCCCTTGGGGGCAGCCCTTCGCCACGATGGCTCTAGTGGTGTCGTTCACCGTAACCTGTACGGCTCTCAGTCTGAGCATGTTTGTAATCCATCCTCGCAGGGTCGAGTCCACACCGTGTTCCTCGAGGGCTGCGTTGATACTATGGAAAATGGTTTTGTCAAAGGCGCCTTCTATGTCAATAAAGACAGCTAGTGAGGAGCACTTGTGGTCTACTGCACATTCGATCTTGGAGATCACACTATGTAGTGCGGATTCTGTTGATTTTCCTGTGGAGTAGGCGTGCTGTTGTTTGTGTAGCGGCAGCTCCCGAAGAGGTCCGTCCCGAATGTGTCGGTCGCAGAGTCTCTCAAGAGTTTTCAGTAGGAACGATGTCAGACTTATTGGTCTGTACGCTTTAGGTTGTGTGTAATCGGGTTTTCCTTGTTTAGGGATGAAGATAACTTTCACCTCTCGCCATTCTAGTGGTACATAGTTGAGTGCTAAACAGGCTTGGTAGATGACAGCCAGCCACGGCGTAAGGGTATCTGCTCCCCATTGAAGCAGGGCTGGGAAAATTTCATCTAGGCCTGCGGATTTGTATGGTTTGAAGGTCTTAATTGCCCATTTTATTCTGTCTTTGGTTACTATGGTGCGGGCTCTGGACCAGTCCTGGTCGTTTGGTGTGTGCATTGGCTCACTTGCCCATGCTCTGTCCTCGGAGAGGTTGCAGTCTGGGAAGTGGGTTTCCAGGAGGATTTTACTTGTCTCGTAGTCCGACTTTGTGTAGGTGCTGTCTGGGTTTTTCAGCGACCCGAGGGTGCGATCCTGATCAGTGGATAGGATCTTCCTTACCCGTGCGGCTTCGCTGTTTGATTCAATGTCCTCACAGAATTTTCGCCAGGCTGCTCTGCTGGCATTCCTGACTTGTTTTTTGAAGGTGTATTGTGTTTTCTTGTATAAATCCCAGTCTTCTGGGAGTCTGGAGTTTTTGGCTCTGTTAAATTGCTTACGCATGGTTTGCCTGAGCTTGCTGAGTTCTGCATTCCACCAGGAGCTTCCCTTGCTCTTGGTGTTTGGTTCTTTTAGTTTGCAGCAGGCGTGGTAGGCTTCAGTGATATATTCTGAGAGTCTGATTACAGTGTCCTCGAGTTGTTTGGGATCCGTTAGAGTTATGGGTATTTGGTGCTGTGTTAGCAGGGAGGCTAAAAGCCGTTTGTAGCCGGGTATGTTGGTGCGGCGTGGATTGCGCCTAGGTTCGGGTTTTTTTGTGGTAGCTACTAGTGAGAAACGATTGAATGATTGTTTGTCCGCGTGCTGTGACCCAAGTGGGTTCCGAGCCACGGTTTACTATGTTAAGGTTAGTGGAGAACAGATATGTGCATAATACCTCACCTCTAGTGTTGGCTTTGTTGCAACCCCAAAGCGGGTGATGGGCGTTCGAGTCTGTGCAGATGACCAGGTCCAGGTCGGCGTCTTCACAGTATCTTACCAGGTCGGCCATCTCTTTTGGTGGGCAGTCTTCGTCCTCGCCTGGCATATATACCGAGGCTAAGACGATGTCAGGAGCGTCGCCGTCAGTTTTAAGCCTGACGGCTGTTAGATCTCTGGAACATAATTGTGTAAGTGTTGTGGTAGGTACATCTTTGGGTATATAGGCGCAGGTTCGTGGTTTGTCCCTGCTCTGTGTGTCGAGAATAAGCTTACCTCCAAGAGAGTTAATTCTGAGACACTGTTAACAGCCTATCATGGACTTGTAGTCTCTATTCTCCGTTATGGTGTTGTTTTCTGGGGACAATCAACAAATAGGGAACTGGTATTTAGGATGCAAAGAAGGTGTGTAAGATCCATGTGTAATTTAAAGTCAACAGATAGTTGCGTTCCCTACTTCAAGAAATTAAAAATATTAACGTTACCAGCTATATATATATTAGAAACTGCATTATTTATAAAATCAAATCCACATTTATTTACACAAATTTCAACAGTTAAGAAGACCCCCATTCGGAGTCAATATGAAAATCAACTATGTACGTTGAAATGTAATACTGCGTTAATGAAAAAGAGCTTCTTTGGTGTTGCACCAAAGATTTTTAATAAAATACCTGATGCTATAAAATGTATGCCATTAAAGAAATTCAAAAAGTGTCTTCACAAGTTATTAGTTGAGAAATGTTATTATACCTTGGATGACTATTTTAATGATAATACTATTTGATTAAATTATGATATGATGAATTATGAGATTATGTAATTTTATAAATCTATATTATTAATGTTGACTTGGATGACTATTTTAATTTTGGATGACTATTTGATTAAATTCTGTAATTTTATTAATTCATATTATTAATGTAACGGACGAATAATTTCTCGCATGTTCTTTTGTTATGATCTTCTTGTGTGTGTTTTGTGTTTTTCTTTCTTGTAGTGTACATTATTAAATTGATTATTTTAATGTATTTGTATAAAATTGATAGAAAATTTTGTTAACTTTGATGAACCTGACTTTAATATTTGTATGTCAACAATGACAAAGCATAGTGCAACACTTATCTATTTAAGACCTTGACATGTATGATTAATGTATGTATATGTTCTTCACCTATGTTTTACAAATAAATAATTCTGATTCTGATTCTGATTCTGATTCTCCAATATTACCGAGGCCGCATATTCTGTTATTTCGGATCCACGGCTCTTGGATCAGGGCAATGGTTCGGGGTTGCATTTCCAGCGCCCTGCGCAGACAAGCCGTAGCAGTCTGGCTGTGCTGAAGGTTGGCCTGGTTGGTGGGATACCCAGGGTCAAATAAGTCCCATGCTTATCACCACCGACTGATGTCGCCCTGTACAGTGACCACCTCCCTATGTCATACCAAGTGTTCTGACGAGTCAGAACACTCTGGAGCCGCGCCATGTCCCCATTATATCTGGGTACGAAGAGCGCCGCTCGGACACGGGTCGGCCCGTCAGACTGTTTCATAACGGTCAGTGTCGCGTCTGTGTTGGGAAGTCGAATACCGGGGACGTTTTCGATCAGCCAGGTCAGGGCGCTGTGTGCTGAAGGCCGGGAGTGGTTTAGAGGGGTCGGCGTCCATGACGAGGTTTTCGAGGCTGAGTTTGACGTGCTCGGTCTCGTCTGTGGTCATGTCACGGGATGGAGGCGAGAGGCAGATCACTACGGCGAGCCGCGCAGGAACATCCTTTGTGGCCCGTGCGTAGGTTCTCTGCTCCCCTAGAGCGGTCTGGGTTTTAACGCGCTTGGCGTCCCCCTGGAGCATGCTCGGCGAAGCCGTATCGTCCGGGCGCACCCTCTTCGCCGCTCCCTGACCACTTGGTCCGGGTTGCGGTTCCGAGGAGCTTAGCACGGTGTGTTGTGCCAGGGACACCACGCGAGAGAATCCAGAACGCTTGCCTCGTTTTTTCTTTGATTGGTGTCGGTCTTGGGTACGGTTCCAGTCGTTTCCCCTGGATAGCTCTGGTGCGGGCAGTGACGTTTCGCGCTGGGTTTCCCCTTCGCGTACTGGTCCTTGACCGCACGTTTCCGCGTCCGGCTGCTTTTCGCGCTGGGTTTCCCCTTCGCGTACTTGCGGCTGGTCGCGTACTCCCTTACAAGCAACCGTTTGTGCTTTGCGCTGGCTATTGCCTTCGCGGATCTTGCGCAAACGGTTGTTGAGGTCTCTCTCTCTGTTCCGGATTTTTCCGCGCTTACGCTTCAGCAAGCGTACTTCATCCCCAGAGATGCCAGAGCCACCGGGCTCAGCTTCCTTTGCCGTCCCGTGGTGTCCAGAGTCAATGTCTCTCAGCCTTGCTTCGATCTTCTCGCGCTGGTATGCCAGCGCGCGGAGTTCGTCGTCAAGACTGGAGAGTCGTGCTTTGTCAGTGTCGTTGTCGGGGTTGTTTGTTATACTCTTCCGAACGATGCTCTGTTGCCAGGCGCTCGTGGAAGGTATACCGGGTGTCAGGGTAGTAGGCGCGGAAGTCGCAGCCGTCGGTGTCAAGAGAGGCGCAGAAGTCGCAGCCATGGTTGGGTCGGTTGCCTGTGCTGTTGGCGCTAAAGCAGCCGGCCGCGCAGAAGGCGCGGCACTAATTGGCAGAGTGGTGCCCCCCCCCCAGATTACGGTGGGAGCGGACCGACGAATCGGTGTGGGATTCCCCGGCGTTGCCGGGACCCACCTGGGGATTATTTTCCTCAATCTGCGACATTAGGAGGTTTTTGGGCTTTTTTGGAAATGAGGTTACCCCTCCTCATGGACCGAAAGGAGAAAAGGAAAGGGAGGGAAGGATTGGGAGTTGGATCATGGGAGTGGGGTTTGGGTTACCCTAGGCCTGGGATTTTGGCTTTCGGGAATTAAGAAAAGCGCCTGGTGGTTTCTGTTACGTCTATTTCTTATGGAATTAGACCAAGAACAGGGTGGCAACCTCGTGAAGGTAAAACCACCAGACTTGCCTTGAGGATCTACGCGACTGTAGCGCTCGCCCTCAAGACCCCGCCACCTTACCACCTCTGAAGGAGGTAGTAAGGTAGGCCTGCAGCTATACTACCAAGCAAAGCGTAAGCAAAGCGTGTCGTTATGCAACCGCAAAAGCATAATTACAGGCCCTCCCCTTTCATTAGTAAATTATTAGCGTTAAACCTAGCAGTAACTAGCTGCTGACGCTCAAGTTTAAAAAAAAGCGAAGTATCATCTGCAAACAACACTATATCGTGGTTATCCTTTGTGAGGTAAGGCAAGTCATTAATATAAATAAGAAATAAGAAAGGACCAAAAATTGAGCCTTGTGGGACTCCCATTGTTACTATAGATCCGGGAGATATTTTTCCGTTGATGTCAACTCTCTGGATCCTATTACTCAGGTATGAGGTAAGAAGATCCAGAGCGCTGTTCCGGATTCCGTAGTGGCGGAGTTTCCTGATTAACGTGTCATGAAGAACGCAATCAAATGCCTTGGAAAAATCGCAAAAAAAACCCAAAGCATCGCATTTATCTTCCCATGCACTATAAATATGTCCTAAAAGTTCAACACCGGCAAGTTCAACATTAGTAGTTGAACGAACCCTCGTAAAACTGAAATGTTTGCTATGTAATAATTTATGTTTATTAATTTTTTTTTGCAATTGTTCTAGAATTAATTTCTCAAAAATTTTACTAAAAGTAGGTAGTATTGAAATAGGTCTATAATTTGTAGGGTCTGATGTACTACCCGTTTTGAATAAAGGAATTATTTTACTATTTTTCATAAGGTCAGGAAACTCCCCACAATCAATACAATTATTAAAGATAAAAACTAAGATAGATGCTACAATGTTTATAATAGACTTGGCAATTTCTACAGAATTACCCCACAGATCCATAGTCTTCTTGACATTTAAGGAGTGAAAGGTTTTGATTATATCTCTACATGTGACATGTTCAAAATGAAATTCCGAGTCGCAAACATTAACATTTTCCTTCAGCAAAGATTCGGCAACAGTAGGTGATGAGTTTAGGGATTTCGTAGTTGAAACGGAAATATCAGAAAGGTGGAGGAGTGATGTGTATGCATCCCCACTTGGGGGAAGCGTGGCTACGCTCCGCGCGCTTGCCCGTGAGCGTGTGGCAGTAATATACGAATCTTATACCAGACTAGGATTTTCAATAATGTGATTACAAATATGACAAGAAGAGACCGTTTCCGGTAACTCAGAATTACAGCGGTTTCGCACTACGTCCGATCCGAATCCGATCTGGACCCGTGAAAATATGGTCCGTAGTAGCCGTAGAACTATTTCTATGGTAATTTACGCACTACATCCGATATCCGTCATCTGATTTCTTTCCGTCATTCTAGAATCTCCATTCCGGAACGTGAACACTTTGCTGTGGCTCCGCGTAAAATCACGTATTCCAAAAGATGGTTCCTGAATTGCTTGGATTTGTATCAGAGGTGGGAGTAGTGCGTAAGCAATATCCGAATTCGGTCCGTGATTTCTAGACCAATATTTTCACGGGTTCGGATCGGATTCGGATCGAACATAGTGCGAAACCGCTCTTACTATGATGTGATTCAGGGAACTGAGGCCATGAAGACATCTTTTTTAAGAAATTGTGGTCCTGACCACCACAATGATGACGACAGCAGCCTGTCAGTAGGATAAATGGCGCTGTCGCCAACATTAATATCGGCTCTGTACTTATTAAATGTTTATAAATAGTGAAACAAGTGCTTAAAGCAAAATAAAGTGTTTATTTAAAAACTAAAAACATAAACAATCTGTGACAGTGTTATCCACAAAACGCCTTGTGATGAAGAAAACTGTGTTAAAAAAGCAGTGATCGCTTTTTGTTAATTTCTCAAATAAACAAAACAATCTAAATATATAAAAGCGAAAGGTCACTCACTCACTCATCACGAAATATCGAAAACCACTTGACGTATAAAAATGAAATTTGGCAGGGAGGTAGTTAATAGTTAGAAGACGTTTGCTAAGAAAAGATTTTGCGACAGGGCCGAATTAAGGAGATCTTAGGGCTCTCGCAAGTTTGGATGAAAGTCCTTCATTTTTTGTGCTACAAACTTGAAATTTGCCCGGGAGGTAGTTGTTAGTTAGTAGACGTCTGCTAAGAACGGATTTGGCGGCTCTCACAAAAAGTCATTTAATGTTGTATACAGAACGGTATCATAATAAAAAGTGCACATTTTGATCAAGCAGACAGTTCTCATACATAACATAACATCACGCCTTTAATCCACGAAGGGTTGGGCAGACAATAACACTATTATTTCTATTATAGTTTCAATTGACGGCACGGTTGGCGCAGTGGCTGAGCGATTGACTGCTGCGTTGCGTGTCGCGGGTTCGATCCCCGCACGGAACAAATATTTGTATGGCCTACAGGTAGTTGTTCCGGGTCTGGCTGTTTGTGTATATGAGTTTAAATGTTTGTAAACGCATCCACGATACAGGAGAAATTCCTAGTGTGGGGCAACGTTTAAAAAAAAAAAAAAAATTGCATGTAACATTATTTCATCATCAAATCAAATCATTTATTTCTTTGCAAACATGGGTAATTGGTACATAGATGTTGTCGTATATAATATAGTCCTCCATATTCTACCGTCGCATGGGCATGCAAATAATATTCAATTCTAAAATTATAGAGAAATTGTATCGATACCAAATAAAGGGAAATGCCCAATTTTGCCCATGAAACGCCCAACAATTTGCGTTTGTTAGAAAAAAACATCTTTATTTATGGTTATTAATCGCGGGATTCATTTATCCAAACAAGATTGCAACATTTTTGCACAAATAAAAAGTAACGAAATGAAAAATGAAATTAGGTAAATCCGGAATTTGTGGAAAAAATTCAAAAGTGTTGCCAATTACTAATCGCGTTAAAAAAAATCGATTCTCTTTTTGTCGATCGATTTTTTATGGTGTCATTATTTTAACTAATAGTAATATTATTTTTCAATAATTATTATCTTTCTTTTTTTATCTTTTCTTTCTAAGAAGAAGAAAGAAGAATAATTATTATGATGTTTTTTGAATTTAGAACACAAATAATTGTTAATTTGTCTGTAAAAGTAAATATTAGTTTAAATGATCATGTTTATCTATGATATTCTATTTATAAACACAATCATGATAATGAAACAAGTGAATTGCTAGTTGATTTTCCATGAACTCTTTAGAGCTTAACAAAAACATCTAAAATACAATTTAAATAAGTAAAAGAAAATATATTTTACAAGGCGTGCAGAACTTAGAGCACCACAAAGACTTTTTTTTATGAAATTAAAATTCAAATAAAAAATCGATATCGATTTATCGATTTTATGTTTATTAAGTGGCAACATCGAATCTGACAACTGTCATGCGAAATCACAAGTACCGGTAATCACAATTAAATAACCACGAGTCGAATTCGTTTGCTTTTGTGTTATTTTATTTGTTTTCTTGCGGATTTGTAATTAGCAACGACTAAGCTTTCTAAATGGACTCCGACAATTCTTCTCACCCTACTGACCACGGCCTGAACATGGATCCCGCTCCCGCTTCTTACGATATCCCCTGCACTAACTTGGACTCGATATCCACTGATTACGATGACCCCAGCTTTCACACCGGCCAGAGTTCTTCTCAGCCCCCAGTAACTCATTCAAGAGGACATTTACGCTGTGTCAATTGTAGTTTAAATGTCACGAAAATACGAAGACATTTGTTGGAAATTGCAGAAGTGCGAAATCTTGTACAACAATGGGTTCGACCACAGCAGGTAATTCTAATTGATCCATGTCACTATGTGTCATTTTTTTATCTGTGAAATGCTTTAATAACTAAGTTGGCAAAAAATAATATCAATATAATAATTATGGCTTCTATTATAGGTACAAGTTTCGAGTGACAGTGTAGTATGCCACTCGTGTTGGACTGCAGCCTGGAATCAAATACGACATCCAACTAGTGAACAGCAAAATGCACCAACTGTTGGTCATGGACATGCATGCATCAGCTGTGGCAAGTCACTTTTGAGAATAAGATCACACACATTGTTCGGGTCCGATTCTCCACGTGAGGAACTCATAAGGAATGAGATTGCCCATCAGATTGCACCACGTGAGGTAAGTGCGCAACAGTTTTTAATTTATGTGAGTGGTGTTGATATCTGATAGTGTTACATATTTTTACTCAGTTTGTATATCAACCCAAGAAGTTATTTTATTTAACATTAACATTTATATTTGCCATACATACTAGCTTATTTATACCATGTTGATAAGATAAGCTGGCCAACACCAGGTACCTAGTTGCGAGGTTGCTTGCATTTTTAACTTATCAACTACCGAGAAATGAGACAGTTGATTTTTCATTGTTTTTGGACTGCTGGTAGACCTTCAGTCCTTAATTATTAATTAATACAAGGCATTAAGTGTGCCTTTGTGCAATATTGTTTTACTTGATAAGCATTTTATTTATATTTGAATTTAAACTAAACAAATCTATTTTATTTTTATTTTATTCACCTGGCCTTCATTTTTTGTTTTTAATATTGTTTCAGTTGCCTTCCTCATCTCGTTTGTGTCATAATTGCTGGCGAAGGACTGATAGAGCAGTATCGCGTTCAACTGCAGAACGGGAGCCATCTATTCTGAATGAATCATCTAGTCTGACCTCGTTGCAGTCTGATGTGAGCAATGTATTGCATCCAGAACAAAGGTTAGATACACCAGACAGTATACTGCTACCTAATTATGTAAGAGCACCACTAACGCAAAATCAATGTTTTTTTCCTGGTTGTAATGATTCCAATCGACTCACTGTTCCATCAGCATTGAGGGTACGTCTTTTTTGCGAGTATAATTATTATGTACCGGCAGAATGTAGAATCTGTAACTACCATTTAAATAGCAACTCTTGGGATTTACTTTTAGCATCAATATATAATCCTATTAAAACATTTAGTGCAGCACACATTGAAGATTTTGTTACATTGTTGAAAGATAATATGCACCATCATATAGACTTTGAAGATATTCACAGTATGCCTGATCATACTGTACATTATTATCTAGGTTTAACAAAGGCACAATACCAACAAATACTCTCTGAAGTTCCGAGACTGTCAAGTAAACATAGGGGTTCTTTTGCACTTGCTGCATATTTGATGAAGTTAAGAACAGGAGATAGTGACGAACGCATGTCTGCATTATTGCAAGTGCCAAGAAGCACGTTAGAGCGGCTCATGAATATGGCCCGCGAAATAATAAATCAGGATTTTGTTCCTTTAAATGTGGGCATAAATCATATATCCCGAGCAGAAATAGCTCAAAGAAATCTCCTTATTCCAAATGGACTTTATGGGGGAGAAGATAGGAGGCCCATCATAATTGCCGATGGTACATATATATACATAGAAAAAAGTTCCAATTATTTGTATCAGAAAAAATCTTACTCATTACACAAATATCGTAATCTTGTAAAGCCTTTCCTTTTTGTGTGTAGTGGTGGTTACATCATAGATATTCTGGGCCCGTATCCTGCAACAACTTCAGATGCGGATATAATTAATAATGAATTTGGTGATGAATCCAGTTCATTGAGGCAATTTTTTGAATCTGGAGATGTATTCATCCTAGACAGAGGCTTTAGGGATTCATTGCCTCTATTAGATCGATGTGGTTATCAGGTTCATGTACCTTTGTCTCCAGCTGATGGTGAATCTCAGTTAACGACAAGAGAAGCTAATAAGTCCAGAGCCGTGACTATGTGTCGATGGGTAGTAGAGGTGGTGAATGGCATTTTTAAAACTCAATTTAAAATATTTCGGCAAAATTATTTTAACAGGGCTTCTACACATTTGATGATAGACTTTGCTGTGGCTGCTGCTCTCATTAATAAATTCCACACAAAAATAAGGGATAGGGATGATGCGGCTCAAATACTAGAAATAGTTATTCAAAATATGGAAACGGGTGCGCCAAAGTTCACCTAAATTTTCAACTCCGATAATTGGAAATCCGAAAATGTTCTTCCTAACATTTTTCATCCTAACAAACACAATTCCTAACTACTCTGTCTCTAATTTTATAATTCCGAAGCATTCAACTTCATAATGTCAGTAGCAATAAACATCTATTACACTTTTATTTGTTTTCCTATGTTTTCTCAACATAACCATCTTTTACACTATTTTTCGAAGTCATATAATTTTTGTTTAGATTTCTCTGTTTAGACTTAGAAAAATTTAACCAAAAAAGTGTTATTTTTGCAAACCGTTTATTTTCTCGATTCTATCGTATAAAACACCTAAATGTAAGAATAAAGTTTCTTGGTGGTTTTTTTCTCCAACTAACCGTTTGTCGTAAAAACGATGTGGAAGGGATCCATAGGTTAGGTTAGGTTAGAACTGTGACCTGTAACTACGCGCGAGCCGAGCGAGCGTAGCGAGCGGTGCCGCGGCAGCGGCCGGCGAGCGCTACTTCGAAATTGGTTGCGAAATTTTTCTAAGTTTTTTTTTCATAGTGCCCCCAAGACGAGACTCTGACCTGTACTTATGTTTAGGGATAAAAGCGTTATGACAAAAAACAGTAGGAGTTTAAATATATTTACATTAATGATATTATTAATTACAATTTTCGGAAACATGAGTGTTATGAACATCGCCGGTAGCACTACAAGTAGTATGAATGAAAACTTTAGGATGAAAATTTTTAGGAAGAGTGATCATTCGGATTACAAATCGTTAGGAAGAACAATTTCGGGAAAAGAACTTTAGGTGAGCCAATATGGACCCTATGGAAACAAATAACAGTTTATCTGAGTATGTCATGGAACGCAATCTAAATAGAGCTAGGGCAGACTTTAGAAATATAAATGTAGATTCGGAAAACGTTAGGGAATTCCCTATTTTAACTTATAGCGACTTAATATTAATTGCTTGTGGCACATACCAATTAAAGCAAGCTCGCTCCTATTATGGTGAGCATATAAGATTTAATGGTTGCTACCGGATAGAAGTATGTAATAACCACAGGAGCAGCATTATGGAAGGAATTAACTTAAGTCCTAGCTGCTCTTTACTTAGGGCTAGAATCGCAAGTCGACACATCAGTCGTAAAGTATATTTTATATATATATTAATTAGTGGCAATGATTCTGGTAGAAGTGCAATCAAAATGTATTGTTGCAATTGTATTGTCGGCCGTCGAACGGTAGGATGCTGTGCCCATGTTATGACGGTAATATGGTATTTGGGTTGGGCACGGCATCAGACTAATATTTTGCCTCCTGTTCAATTCCTTGATGATTTATTGATTGTGTATGATACAAATGATGTATAAGATCGTAAAATACCGTATTGTTAAAAACTGTATACGTGAAAATAAAAACCTTTATAAATCTTAAAAGTCCGGTCTTTTTTTAAACCAATTCCTTAAACAGTTCATTCTTTTTATTGCCTATTATCATTTCCATATGCTTTTATATGTGGGCACCCGTGGCCGAAGTGTCTATGAACGGTGGGCATTCCCCTTTAAATGTCAAGTCATTAGAATTACAAAAAAATCTAAAAAGAAAAAATGTCAGACTAACAGTGGTAAAAATTTAACAATAATGTCAAACGGAAAGATAAGAACGTCAATAAGAAGGAAAAAAAATATATATATAAATGTCAGAACAGTAACATATGTCAATCATATCAAACAATCAATCAATCAATAAACATAGGTACACAATAAATACCGATCTTAGGTTAGACACTTAGGGACTCGCGTCCTAATTTGTCGCACAAGTACTCGCTACCGGGTCCGCTGGACCCAGTATAATGTCATAAGTCTTTTTCCAGAACTGCATGATAAACGTAAATGTTTACTTTCTTATACGGATTCTATATGTATAATAAAATATATTATTGAATCAAATATTAATATTTATTTTTTTTACTTAAACAAAGGCTATTACAAAAATTTACTTAATTTCTCCATAGTTTTGCGACAAGATTTAGGGTAATCATTGTAATTTCTGTATTTACTTATTTTAATTAAATAAAATTTTCTGTATTTACTTACACAACTATAATATACTTATTTATACGGAATAGCAAAGAGATATCAATCATCACAGAAGTAGGTATAAAAAAAATTACAAAAAAAATCTATAGCAGTCTTCAGTTTCAGAGCAATTCGTTTTCTATTTCTTCATTTAGATATTCATATATCTCTTCAGGCCTTAAAACCCTATTGGTTGCCATTTTCTACGAAAGAAATAAAGAAAATAGCAACCAATAGTAATAACAAAATGCAAAAGTCAGTTACGTATTTAGTCGCTACCGGGTCCGGCGGACCCACACACACCTTTTACGTCCGTAGCACTCACTTGCAGCGTGCCAACTGACTGCCGACGTCGTCATTTGCTGTGCTACACTATCGTTAAAAGGTACTAAGAGCGGCAACTTCGCATTCGTCGAATTTTATTATTTATGAAGCAAAATATGAAGGACTGGGTCCGTTGGACCCATTAGCGACTCCTTAAGTGTTAAAAAGGGTCTAAAAGTTCTAAATTAATTCGTCATTTAAATATTCGTCAATAGTGTAATAGTAGATTATACAACAAGTGAAAAAAAAGGGAATTTAATTCGAGGGACTAAATTGGATCCCGAGAGCAGCGAAGGATTCTAGAGTAGAATCCCGAGCGTAGCAAGGGATTCTAGAGTAGAATCCTGAGCGAAGCGAGGGATACAAGAACCGAGATGAATTTTTTTTTCACGAGTTGTGTACTCTGCTTTTTACCATTGACTGCGAGAAAATAAATAGAAGTACTTATAGTATTTATATTTCTCGTGGGTTAATAATAATAACAGCCACTCGGGTCGATCTTTAAGGTTAAGCCGCGCTTACTTAGGTCGGTCTGTGGATGGGTGACCACTAATTCATTGCATACCGAGTTTCCTCCGTGCCTCGGAAAATACGTAAAGCCGTTGGTCCCGGCTGTCATTTACATTTCCTTGACAGTCGTTACAGGAAGTCAGTGACCCAAAAGTCTGACTACCAGTCTTACCAAGGGATACCGTATAGCCCACTCAGTACTAACTGGGTTGTAAAGGTCAGATAGGCAGTCGCTCCAAGTAAAATACTGATATTCAGCTGCATCTGATTAGACTGGAAGCCGACCCCAATAAAGTTGGGATAAGTCTAGGCAGATGAGTATTTATTTATTTATTTAAACTTCATGTACAAAAGTGGTACATAGGCGGACTTAATGCCACAAGGCATTCTCTACCAGTCAACCTTGGGGTCAAATAGGACAGCATAGTGATAGAGTACAAAAAAATAAATAAGGAAAATATCATTTTGTTAACATAAATTTAAATACATAAATAGGCACATACTAATACATATATACAAATAAAATGAAATAAACTAATTTATATTATAATACATACAAATAGTCCAAAATACGAGAAACATTAATATTATTACTATGACTACTAATGACAAGCTTATGAGCAATTTAGTCTGATTTCAAATAGTACTTCCGTAGTGTTCTTTTGAAAGTCATTTTGCTTTCAGCTTTTTTAATGGCAAGGGGTAGCGCGTTCCAGAGCTTTATAGTTGAGACAGCGTAAGAATTGGACATAAAACCAGTACGATGTGAGGGAATTTCAAGGAGTATGTTTTTAGAAGCTCGAAGGTTACGATTGTGTGAACTGCCCAAAACTTTGAAATATTCTTTTAGGTAATCGGGAGCACGAGGATCCGTCATAATAGTGAAGAGCATACAGAGAGATCTGAGGGACCTCCTGAGTCGGATAGGCAGCCACTTAAGCTGAGAACGATATGAAGAGATGTGATCGTACTTGCGAAGGCCAAAAACAAAGCGAATACAATTATTGAGAAGACGATCCAATTTGTTTTAAAGTTCTTGGGATAGATCAGAGTAACAAACATCAGCATAGTCGATAATGGGAACCACAAGTGACTGGACCAAAGTTAATTTAGTGCTAGATGGGAGAAAATGTTTGAATCTATAGAGAGACCGCAGCGAGTAAGTGACTTTCTGGCAAACCTGAGCCACCTGCTTATTCCAACTAAGTGTCTCGTCAATGTGCAGGCCCAAGTCTTTTACGTGTGGTGAGAGAGAGATCACAGAGTTGTCGAACACAAGCGGCATTAGCTGGCTAGTATCCAGATTTCTCAGATAGTACGAACTACCTATGAGGATGGCCTGGCATTTCCCGACGTTGACAGCAACGCCGAATTTAGCAGACCACCCTCCGATAGTTTGAAGATCTACATTAAGTAATGAGATGCAATTATTAAGGTTAGCAATGTCGGATTGAGCGTAAAGTTGCAGGTCATCAGCGTATAGATGGTAAGAGCACTTGAGGATAGTAGTAATAGAGTTTATAAATAACGAAAATAAGAGAGGAGAGAGTATACCGCCTTGTGGAACACCAGCTGCCAGGTCGCACCAAACGGAATAATCCTGATCAGCACGCACCGCCTGCTGGCGTTCACGAAGATATGATGAAAACCAATCACGTGACAACGAGGAGACCCCAATTTGAGACAGTATGGCTAAGCCACGGTGTTAAAAGCGTTGGAAAAATCGATTAAAACCAGCACCGTAACCCTCGAATTCTCCAAGCCATCCCTAATGTCTTCAGTAACCTTAAGCAGGGCTGTGGCTGTGCTGTGGCCGGGCCGAAAACCAGATTGGAATTTGGACAACAGGTTATTCTTGAGAACGTAAGAAGATATTTGCCTAAGAGATAAGATATTTAATAAATAATAAATGTGAAATAAAATTCACTCAAGTACAAATTGCATAACCTGTCGGCTGACCGTTCACAAAACAATAAATAAAGAGTATAGATAAGTAAAACTAATACGCGTTTCCGAACGCAATAAAAAAGAACTAACAATTTTAGACACTGTGACGTCTGTGATAATTGACAGTGACATAACAAATTCAAACAAACTGTTAAGAACAAAGTAAAATTAAAATATCTAATAAAAAGCGTCGCGTCGGTACACGAAAAAAGTTACTGTGACGTATTTTACTACCAACAAACGGAAAAGTAGCCCTAAGATCTAAACCAAACTACAAGGAAACACTTACAGAGTAAACAAAACAAACGAGTTACTTCTTCCTTGCTATCCGCTTCGGCCGAGTGTGAGCCTGCGCCGGCACCGGGCTTGTGTTACTCGAGCCAGGTTTGGATTCAGGCGGGACCACTTGATCCAGCGTCTTACCGTGCTCCGCTCCCAGCCCAATGACTTCCTCAACACTGAAGACCCGACGACGTTTGCCATTAGGGAGCTTGATGTTTATGTTTCCGTCCATGGTCCACACATTCGTCACGCCGAACAGCTTGCGAGCTGTTGTAAAAGCAGACTGCCGCTGACGAGTGAGGAATTCAGACACCACATAAGATGATCCCTTCAGCTTGGTCTTGGTTTTCCAGATCTGGCCTCTAAAAGCCGAGTCCGCGAACCGAAGCAGGATAGGCCTAGAGTGACCTTCTGAAGCCGTGCCCAGCCTGTGGCATACCGTTACTGAAGAGGGCGTCAGATCAGTTACACCAAGCTTACTCTGAAGAATGGAGACCACGCTTTCTGACAGTTTATCATCGGGCTTCTCAGGCACTCCGCCTAGCAGTAAAAACTTCTTCTTGTGACGCATCTCAAGAACATCAACACTCTTGCTCACCTCAGCAATCTGCAGCTGTAATGCACTGAGGACACTCCACACATGCTCCTTGAAGGCAGAAAAATCTCTGTGAAGCCCGCTCAAGTCCGCTTCCGGTGATGATGCCTTCAGGTGCTCTTCAAAATCTGCCATCCGCTGGTTGAGGGATGTTATAGCCAAGCGCTGTGTCTCCGCAATATCAGCAATAGAGCTCATGATGGTGACTTTGTGTTAAGAAGTTGTTGTGAAGTGCAGTGATCAGTGAGGTCAAAGTTCAAGTGACAGCTCAAGCCAGCAAGTAAATGCAATTGACACTATTTAGGACATATATGTTACTGTCCACACAATATGTACTCAATGGTAAAGAGTTAGATAATATCCAAAAGGAATTTTAATTATAATTAATAAAAAATACTATTTAGATCAAAATTAAATTAATAGAACATGTGTTTACTTTTTTGCACCTACCCGAAAAAAAAAATGCCCTTTTTCGAGTGGCAATGGTAAAATAGTAGATTATACAACAAGTGAAAAAAAAGGGAATTTAATTCGAGGTACTAAGTTGGATCCCGAGAGCAGCGAAGGATTCTAGAGTAGAATCCCGAGCGTAGCAAGGGATTCTAGAGTAGAATCCTGAGCGGAGCGAGGGATACAATAACCGAGATGAATTTTTTTTTCACGAGTTGTGTACTCTACTTTTTACCATTGACTACGAGAAAATAAATAGAAGTATAGTATTTATATTTATCGTGGGTAAATAATAACAACAACCAAGCTGGGCTTGCCAAGGTCGGTTTGTGGATGGGTGACCACTAATTCATTAAATACCGAGTTTCCTCCGTGCCTCGGAAAGTATGTAAAGCCGTTGGGCCGGCTGTCATTTGTAGTTCTTTGACAGTCGTTACAGGAAGTCAGTGGCCCGAAAGTCTGACAACCAGTCAACCAAGGGTACCGTATTACGCACCCAGTGCTAACTGGGTTGTGTTCTGGGTCAGATAGGCCAGGAAGGAATAGGCTAGGAATTTTAAAATACTGATATTCAGCTGCATCCGATTAGACTGGAAGCCGACCCCAATAAAGTTGGGACAAGTGTAGGCAGATGAGTATTTATCACATTTTATTATATCATCGGTAATTTAATAAGAGAAAAAAGGATTAATAATATAAACATTAAAATGTAGGTATAGTGAAATGAGAACAATTTTCGAAATTCAGTCTTGTTGCCACGTTTTATTTCTTTTTTGTTCATAATTCGTGCTTGTTCCAAATTCAAAAAGTCTTTATTCACTCAGTGAGTAAAAGAGCGTTTTATTCACTGTTATCGATGAATAAAATGCCCTTTTTCGAGTGGCAATGGTAAAATAGTAGATTATACAACAAGTGAAAAAAAAGGGAATTTAATTCGAGGGACTTAATTGGATCCCGAGAGCAGCGAAGGATTCTAGAGTAGAATCCCGAGCGTAGCAAGGGATTCTAGAGTAGAATCCTGAGCGAAGCGAGGGATACAAGAACCGAGATGAATTTTTTTTTCACGAGTTGTGTACTCTGCTTTTTACCATTGACTGCGAGAAAATAAATAGAAGTATAGTATTTATATTTCTCGTGGGTTAATAATAATAACAGCCACTCGGGTCGATCTTTAAGGTTAAGCCGCGCTTACTAAGGTCGGTCTGTAGATGGGTGACCACTAATTCATTGCATACTGAGTTTCCTCCGTGCCTCGGAAAGTACGTAAAGCCGTTGGTCCCGGCTCTCATTTACATTTCCTTGACAGTCTTAACAGGAAGTCAGTGGCCCGAAAGTCTGACTACCAGTCTTACCAGGGGATACCGTATAGCCCACTCAGTACTAACTGGGTTGTGAAGGTCAGATAGGCAGTCGCTCCATGTAAAATACTGATATTCAGCTGCATCTGATTAAACTGGAAACTGACCCCAATAAAGTTGGTAAAAGTCTAGGCAGATGAGTATTTATCACATTTTATTATATTATCGGTAATAAGATAACAAAGGAATATAAACATACAAAGGAATATTTACATATTTTTTTTATTGAAATTAGAACAATTTTCGAAATTTAGTGTTACCTATATTCTTGTCGGCACGTTTCACTTTATTTTGTTCATAATTCGTGCTTGTTCCAAATTCAAAAAGTCTTTATTCACTCAGTGAGTAAAAGAGCGTTTTATTCACTGTTATCGATGAATAAAATGCCCGTTTTCGAGTGGCAATGGTAAAAATGTTATTTTACCATTGCCACACACAGTGAACAAGCACGAATTATGAACAAAAAATTATTAAAACGTGCCGACAAGACTGAATTTCGAAAATTGTTCTAATTTCACTATACATTTTGAATTTTTATATTTAATCCTTTGGTCTTTTATTATATTACCGATTATATAATAAAATGTGATAATACTCATCTCCTCTTGCGGATACTTGCGACGACATCATCATCTGACTAGCCTTATCCCAACTTTATTGGGGTCGGCTTCCAGTCTAATCGTATGCAACTGATTATCAGTATTTTACATGGAGCGACTGCCAGTCTAACCCAGAACTGAACCCAGTTAGTAATGGCCTACTGGGTGCGTAATACAGTACCCCTTGGTAAGACTGATTCTCAGACTTCCGGGCTACTGACTTCCTGAAACGACTGTCAAAGAACTACAAATGAGAGCCGGCCCAATGTCTTTACATACTTTCCGAGGCACGGAGGAAACTCGGAATGTAAGTAATTAGTGGTCACCCATCCACAGACCGACCTTGGTAAGCCCGGCTTAACCTTGAAGATCGACCCGAGTGGCTGTTATTATTAACCCACGAGAACTATAAATACTATACTTCTATTTATTTTCTCGCAGTCAATGGTAAAAAGTAGAGTACACAACTCGGGAAAAAAAAATTAGTCTCGGTTCTTGTATCCCTCGCTCCGCTCAGGATTCTACTTTAGAATCCCTTGCTACGCTCGGGATTCTACTCTAGAATCCTTCGCTGCTCTCGGGATCCAACTTAGTCCCTCGAATTAAATTCCCTTTTTTTCACTTGTTGTATAATCTACTATTTTACCACTGCCACTCGAAAAAGGGCATTTTATTCATCGATAACAGTGAATAAAACGCTCTTTTACTCACTGAGTGAATAAAGACTTTTTGAATTTGGAACAAGCACGAATTATGAACAAAAAAAAAAAAAAACGTGCCGACAAGAATGTAACACTGAATTTCGAAAATTGTTCTAATTTCACTATTGTAATGTTTTTAATTTAATCCTTTGTTCTCTTATTACCGATAATAAATTAAAAAATCTGGTAAATACTCATCTGCCTAGACTTATCCCAACTTTATTGGGGTCGGCTTCCAGTCTAATCGGATGGAGCTGAATATCAGTATTTTACATGGAGCGACTGCCTATCTGACCTTCACAACCCAGTTAGTACTGTGTGGGTTATACGGTACCCCTTCGTAAGACTGGTTGTCAGACTTTCAGGACACTGACTTCCTGTAACGACTGTCAAAGAACTACAAATGACAGCCGGGACCAACAAACGGCCTTACGTACTTTCCGAGGCACGGGGGAAGCTGGGTATATAATGAGTTATTGGTCACCCATCCACAAACTGACCTTGGTAAGCGTGACTTAACCTTGAAGATCGACCCGAGTGGCTGTTATTATTAACCCACGGGAAATATAAATACCATACTTCTATTTATTTTCTCGCAGTCAATGGTAAAAAGTAGAGTACACTACTCGTGAAAAAAAAATTCATCTCGGTTCTTGTATCCCTCGCTCCGCTCAGGATTCTACTCTAGAATCCCTTGCTACGCTCGGGATTCTACTCTAGAATCCTTCGCTGCTCTCGGGATCCAACTTAGTCCCTCGAATTAAATTCCCTTTTTTTTCACTTGTTGTATAATCTACTATTATCGATTAGAAATGATTTCATTCGTTTTTTGAAATGTGTGACATTTAGTTTTTTTATGGCTATCATCTGTTTTCAGACCACACATGGCTCTTAAACATCTTTTCTGTGATTTAAATATCAATTCTTTATCCGAAGAGTTGCCCCAAAAAATAACTCCGTATTGCAGAATTGACCATGATAGGCAACTAGTAACGCGTCTATATTAACTTTTTTGGCCAATTGTAAAAGCGCATAGGCAGATTTATTAATTTTTTTACTTAATTGTTCTATATGTGATTTCCAATTAAGGTGGTTGTCAATATGTATACCCAAAAACACAGTTACTTTTACTTCTTCTATTTAATTATTATTGTAATTGACGGAAGTTTTTTGTGTTTCAGTTCTTTGGTGGAAATGCATTACTTTGGTTTTTTTCAGGTTAATTAATAAATTATTCATATTAAGCCAATTAATTATGTCAGTAAGTGTATTATTAATGTCAAATTGATAAGTATTTACATTCTTGCATTTTACTATGGCAGTACTGTCATCTGCAAACAAAATCATTTGTTGTTGTGTCTCTTTAGGCAAATCATTTATGTAAATGAGAAATAAAGGAGGCCCGAGCACGCTACCTTGAGGCACTCCATATTTTATAGTTCTGAATTTGGACAGATATCTCCGTTCTATTTTTGTTTTTGAGCACACTCTTGTGATTTCGGTACATTGCAATCTGTTACATAGATATGATTCTAATAGTTTTAAAATGTTCCCTCTAATGCCATAGCTATGTAATTTATCTAAAAGAATTTTGTGATCCACATAGTCGAAGGCTTTAGTCATGTCCGTATAAATAGCGCAGATGGGAGTCTTTTTGTCAACTGCAGACATAACACTATCTATTAGATCAAAAATAGCCATATTAACTGTTTTATTTTTTCGGAAACCATTTTGCTCTTTGCATAAAATGTTAAATTTGCTAAAATATTGATATATCGAGTAATATATAACTTTTTTAAATATTTTGGAAAAGACTGGTATTTTAGCTATGGGACGGTAGTTTTCCATATCAGTTTTATCTTCCTTTTTGTGAAGCGGTTTTATTATAACTTTTTTCAAGTTTTCTGGATACATGCCATCGATAATACTGATGTTAATAATATATGCTAACACAGGTGCTATAAGCTCAATCACAAATTTAATAACCGTTGTAGATATACCGTCAAACTCTACAGTACTTGTATTTTTCAGCATCATAGTGGCTAAAATAATATCCGATTCTAGAACAGGCTGCATAAACATAGATTGCGTTGTCAAATTACCTATCTTACTATTAAATTCAATGTCATTTGTCATATTATTTTCAATGTCATCTATAAAATAATTATTAAATACATTTACTATGTCATTCGGGTTTGTGTAAGTCAGATTCTCTTTTTTTATTGTCAGTATTTGTTCTTTGGGCAGGTTATTTTTAGATCTATTGACTACCTGCCACGTAGCTTTAGATTTGTTTTGCGAGTTTCTAATGAAGTAGTCATTTTGCGCTTTCTGTATTAATCTTATAATTTTTTTATATTGTGTAGTGTATTTTTTTTAATCAGTTCTTGTTTTATCTGTAGGTTGTAGTCCGTGAACCCATAACAACCGTCTTTGTTTTCTACTACAGGTTTTTATAATAAATAAATAAAATTCATTTATTTCAGGCATGATGCGCCCATACGGAAGCAAGTTTAAACAAATTACATAATTGAATTGAATTTCAGAAAATTAGAAAAACAGTTGCATTTAAAATGATTAAAAATAAAATAAATAAAAATTAATGAAAAAATTAATGAAACATTGTTATCAGGAATATTGACAGTCGTACAAATAAAAAATTAGCTTCATATATGGCTCTCGATATTCCATTGTCAGAAACATGTACTCGGCTCATAAAGGAGGCCCTCGCTTTCCGTAATACAGCATAGAAATCATCTACTCTGTTCTCCGCAAACATGCCGGATGCACTACACCTCCACGGTAGCCCAAAATATGCACCTAAATGCGTTGTTATATTGCACACGTAAGGTGTTGTAAGCGCGTTGTGTGTGCTTGTACCAGAGGTGGCCAGTATAAAGCGACCGACAGTACGCATTGAACAGAGTGACTTTAACTTGATTGGTACATTTAGCGAAACGCCGAGCAAGCATGTTACTTTCATGTCACACAGTTTATCCGTTACGATATGACCGAGATATTTAAAACTCTTAACAACTTTTAGCTTGGTGTTACATAGTGATATATCAGGCGTAGGTAATGGACTGTTATCGTACCTAAATACCAACACTTCCGTTTTCTTAACGTTGTATTTGAGACCATGCTTACCAGCGTACACTTTACAAATGTTCAGTAGCTTTTGCAACGCCTTGACAGAGGGGCTGAGCAGGACCATATCGTCTGCGTAGCTGATATTATTTACTGAGACATTATCAATAGAACAGCCGACCCCGGCTCTGCTCAGCTCCTCTATCAAGTCGTTAACATATAAATTAAATATTGTAGGGGATGTCGAACCACCCTGTCTCACCCCGGAATTGAGGGTGTATTCACCGGATTTATGCCACGAGATATCCATTTAACTTTTTATTACTGTTTATTTTTATTATTTTATCCGGAAAACAAAGATTATAAAATAAAGAGAAAAGATCATGAAATTTATTGTAGGCTACATTAACATCATTACTTTCATAGACTTCTTTGAAAGATAAATTTTGTAAGCACGATTTAAATTTTTTAAGGTTCTCTCTGGAGTAGTCTTTCTTAACGGTTTTCCAAAATTTTAAGCGACATGTTTTATTAATAGGTACTTTAAGTATTTGTGATGTGTGATCTGACAACATGAGATCAATAATTTCAGTTTTCCATCCTTTTTGAAGATTATGTGCAAAGTTATCAATACAAGTGCCACTACGAGGCCTAGTGGGCTGATTTAGAGCTAGTGTTAAGTTGTAACTGAGTAAGAAATGTTCCAGTTCCAAAGTGACCTTATTTATTGACAATACATTAATGTTTAGATCGCCACATAACACAATTTTTTTATTAGGTAATAAACATATTTTTTTCAAAACAATGTCAAATTTTTCATAGAAAGTCAAATAATTATATTTTGGTACTCTATAAATACAAATAATAATAATAGAAAAAGATGTCAATTCTATTGCACAAATTTCGAAAAACGCCTGATATTGACTGCTTCGCAATATCTGGTAGTTCCCTGTATTGATACCCCGCTCTTACAAGAATACAAGTACCTCCCCGATTTGTGTTTCGGAAATAAGCAGCGGCTAGGTGGAAATTCGGAATGTGCAACAATTTTTCATGCCCAGATGTTATAAAATGCTCTGTCAAACAAATTATGTCTACAGTTGTCCCTTCCTTTTTCAAATTTTCTAATTGTATAGTCAACAAGTCCGATTTATTTAATATTTTGATGCATCATATTTAAGTGATTAAAGAAAAAACTGCTCCTTGTCTTCTGATTCAATTACTGTTTTCTCTTGGTAGTCAGGTTGATGACAGTCAGTGTTTAGATATAGTATATCGGAAGTCATGTCAAAAATATCCTTAAAAATAGATTGCATTCCAGCGTTATTTATCACACCAGTGCGTCTGTCGAACATAGTGTCGTCATACCATAAGTTGCTGTTACTGTCTAGAAAATAAGTATATCCATGAGTAATAACATCTAGATACAATAAATTGTTGAAAGTCTGTAATCTTGAATTAAATAGGTAATTGTTTGTAAAGAATTTGTACGTCGGAGTGCAGATAATAATATTTGTATTCGAGATATCTTGCAAAACTTCTGTAATTAGCAAGATGGTATCAAAATATTTATTTGTGATTTTAAAATCCTCTTCACCTATCAATATAATACAGAAGTCCTGCAGAGTGAAATTTATCAATTTTTCTTTTATGCCTTTCAACTGAAGGTCTACAGTTGCATGAGGCGTGATGTAATGACAGAGTTCATGCTTCTCCAAAGTATTCTCTGCAATATGAAGCAATTTATTCTTATTGTCTGTGCTAAGGATGCATATTTTTTGTTTTGACTGATTTTTGTGTGATTTATTTCTACTTTGTTTTATTGGTAGCGTAGGTTTATTGTTTTCCTCAGGTTTAATATTATTGTTTTTGGGTTTAATTGGTGTAGCATTATTACTTAATTCTGGTTTTGGTGCTTCTGTTTGTGTTTGCTTATGGTTTTGTGCGTCGTTTATTGTTTGCTGTTTGTTTTTATTCTTTTTTGTAATAGATTACTTCAGTTTAGTTGGACTATATGTTACTTTCTTATAAAGATCATTTTGTTTAGTTAGACTTTCATTCAGCGTCTTGAGGTTTTTATTTTCCAAGGTCAATTCGTCAATTTCCAAGTGAGCGCTCTGTAGGTTTAGTGTAAGGTCAGCAATTTAATCTTGTAATTTCTTTAATTCATCGTCATCATCGTCGGACATTTCTGGTACACTAGTGGTAGTCTCATTTAAAGTTTGCATAGCAGCTACCTCACTGTCGTTTAGAATTGAGTCCGACTTAGTCCTAGTACGGCGGAATGTAATATTTTCCAAGAAATTCATATTGGTGATATCAATATTCTAAATTTCAATGTTCTCAATTTTATAAGTTATTCGTGTAACGGAACGTCGTCTCAAAATGCTGGTATCCAGTACAGTAAAGTCAGGTTTCCGAACGAAGATTCTTATGACAAGTCACAGTCAACTATGTGTGATTGGTCAATGGTTTGTCATTGCATTTAAATGCACCGTTGATGAGTCATTTGTTCTTTGTTTACGTTGGTAAAAAAATCTACGACGTTTGACGTTTGACATCAGCCCATAGCAGTCCACTGCTGGACATAGGCCTCCTCAATCGCACGCCACTCAACTCGATTCTCAGCAACTCTCATCCAGTTGCTACCAGCCACCCTGCGAAGATCGTCACTCTACCGAGCTTGAGGGCGTCCCATCTTACGTTTGCCGATTCGTGGTCTCCACTCAAGAACACGTCTACCCCAACGGTCATCGGTTCTACGGCTAATATGACCGGCCCATTGCCACTTCAGCTTGCTGATTCTGTGAGCTATGCCGACAACTCTGGTTCTCTGCCGGATCACCTCGTTTCGGATGCGATCCCTCAGAGAGACTCCAAGCATAGCGCGTTCCATAGCTCGCTGAGCGACCTTGAATTTATGAACCAGCCGTACCGTGAGTTTCCACGTTTCGGCCCTGTAAGTCATAACAGGCTGGACGCACTGGTTGAAGACTTTAGTCTTTAGACTCTGTGGAATACGCGACGAGAAGACCCGACGAAGCTTCCAAAACGCTGCCCAGCCCAGCTGGATTCTTCTGTTAGCCTCCCTCTCAAAGTTGTTCTTACCAAACTGCAGAGTTTGCCCGAGGTAAACATATTCTCGAGCAACCTCTAGAGGACCGCCATTGACAACAACAGGTCCTGGGGTGACGTATTCGTTGAACATAACCTGGGTTTTGTCCAAGTTCACCCTGAGACCAATGCGTATTGATGAATCAACTAGGCCATCCAGCATCTGCTGCAAGTCGTGCAGCGATTCAGCCAGTATGACGATGTCGTCTGCAAATCTCAAGTGTGAGATGTACTCGCCGTTGATGTTAATCCCACGTCCTTCCCATTTTAGCGTCTTAAACACATCCTCCAGTGCGTTGGTGAACAATTTCGGGGAAATTACATCCCCTTGCCTCACCCCCCGACGCAATGGAATATGTTCTGTTTGCTGGTTCTGAGTTCGGACGGTCATTGTAGCGTTTTCATAGAGATTTCTCAGCACTTGGATATATCGCCAGTCCACTTGGCATCGCTGCAGAGACTCTAGAACTGACCAGGTCTCGACAGAGTCAAAAGCCTTCTCATAGTCCACAAATGCAAGACACAGCGGCCGATTATACTCTTCGGACTTCTGTATAATCTGCCGCACTGTGTGGATGTGATCTATGGTGCTATATCCTCCTCAAAACCCAGCCTGCTCCGGTGGCTGAAAGTCATCGAGTCTTCGCGCTAGACGATTTGTGACGACTCTTGAAAACAGCTTATACACGTGGCTAAGGAGCGAAATGGGTCAGTTATTCTTGAATAGGGTCTGGTTGCGCGGATACATAGACAATTAGTTTGTTGATTGGCACAGGTAATCCCCACCTCTTAATCATTCCCGCACAAAACCTCCGTTGTCGATGCCCAATCGGGCAATGGCTGACCATAATCCATCGCGATAACACACGCTCTCGAAACATTAATAAGAGGTGGTGAAATTGGTGTAATCTTCTCGCTTCTGTCTTCTCCGTGTGATGTGCTACGTGTCAGGAAGCCGCTCCGGGGAATCGAGGTATGTGCAATCCTTCCTAATAAGCGTATTGCTCATTTCCACGTGGTCTATACCAATACGCAATTCCTCCATTTTTAGCTGTGCCAATTTATAATTGTTTAAATTATTAGCAAAAAACCAGCGCAAACATTGGTCCTTCAGCCGTATAAGTGTCGTAAAATCAGTGTCAGCCATTCCCTAGGACATCCTAGGTCGTTCGTTTAGTTAAACCCGCGTATTTGTACCAAATACTTCGCCACGAAGCAAGTTAGGTATTTCGTTAAAATCTCGTAGACTCCGCATTAGATTAAGTAGCATCGTTTATATTTCGCTCAACACCGCAATCATTTAATTTTTGTCGTATTAGTTTCGTGTCGTTATTCTAGCTAGTAATTGGTACTAGCAGATAATCCGCTTGTCGTAATCACCGCGTAATTTCGTATCGTTCATATGTCGCTCACCACCGCATAATTTTTATCGTATTCGTTTTGTTATCCTAGCTAGTAATTGGTACTAGCAGATATTCCGCTTTGTCGTAATTATCGCGTTGGTTCGCTTATTTAAAATAAGTTTCAATTTGTTCGAAAACTGGTTCGGTAAGTAGGTCACAGCACGTGTGCGCTCGACTGCCCGGCCAGGTTAAGTTAACAAAACTATCAATTAGTACATCTGCACAATAGAATAGTTAATATTAATTCTTTCTTATATTAATCCTTTCTTTATTATTTCGTATTCATAAATCGCTAACATGCCGCCCATTGACTTAACGCTCAGGCGATTAGTTTCTAAGCGGGATCGTATATTTTGTCGTATGCAATGTATATGTGATAATTTAAAACATATCGATTCGGAACAATTAAATAATGAATCCTTCCTCTGTGACGTTAAAACAGTAGATTCAATGCGTGCAGATTTTGAAAGTGTGTTGGATGATATTGTTGATCATGAGCTTAAATTAAATCCTGATTACGTCATCAACTATCAGGCGCTTTCTTCGTTCGAAGACCTATTAGGCCGTGTAAAACGAGCCGAGGAAAAACTACAGGTCCAATCTCGTAGTCAGGTTCAAAGGTCACCTCGATTACCTCCTATCGAAATACCCGAATTTAACGGAGATATTAAAAATTGGCCTTTATTTATAGCTAGTTATCGCAACGCCGTACACAATAATGTTTCTCTGACAGACAGTGAGAGGTTATATTATTTAATAGGAAGGTTGACTGCCAAGGCGCGATCTGTTTGTGCCGGCATATCTCCAACCGCTGACAACTACCCTCTTATTTTTGATTTACTTTGTAAACGGTATGAAGATAAGCGTCAATCAGCGACTTCATACCTAGACCAATTATTTGAATTTAAATCTATTTCGTCAGGAACCCCTAGTAGTTTAGAATCTTTTCTCGATAAATTCGCATCGTCTGTAGCCGCCTTAAAAAACACAAAGGTCAATGACCTATCTGATTTTATTTTGTTGCATATCGCTCTTAAAAAACTTGATCCAGACACTGCGCGTACTTTCGAATCTAATCATCAATTAAGATCGAATAATTCCGAAATTCCATCTTTTTCTGATTTAATAATTTTTGTTCGCGATCACATAAAGGTATTAGAGCGTACGTCATCTCCTGTTGCTCGAGTCGTCAGCAACAGAGGATCCGATCGTAAATCTACAAAACCTACACAGGCTTACGCGAGTACATCTGGTTCTGAGTCCGCCGCGTGTAATCTATGCAATGAGCATCATAATTACATTTATAAATGTAGGGTTTTTAATAGTTATAACCCAGATCAACGTTTTAAATTCATTAAGTCTAACAATTTATGTATAAATTGCCTAAGTAGTGGTCATCGTGTTTCTGCGTGTGGGTCAACATCTACATGTAGGAAATGTAATCACAAACATCATACTCTCTTGTGTTTCGGAAGTCAAACCCGCTCCCGGCCCACAGAGGCCGCTCCCAGTGACTCAACCACTGTTCACACGCACACTGACATAGCGTTGTGTTCATTATCCGATAATCATGGTGGGAGTAGCCACATGATTCGACCTCTTACCACGGTACTCATAGCAACCGCACGTATCATTATCGTGGATTCTCGCGGAATTGAACATAGTTTCAGGGCATTATTGGACAGCGCTTCTCAAAGTAATTTTATAACTCGCGAGTGTTGTCAACGCTTAGGTTTGAACATAAATAATCGACCTGCCTGTTCTACCGTAAAGGGAATAGGAGGTTCGAGTAAAACAATTCAGGGTTCCGTAAAAATTAAATTTCATTCTCGTTTCGACCGCAACATAAATTATAATATCGAGTCTTTGTTAGTAGATAAAATTACCAAACGTTTGACAACTGCTACGGTCGACGCCTCTCTTTTGTCAAACTTCAAAAATTTACCGTTGGCAGACGATACGTATTTTTCTCCAGGCCCGATTCAAGTATTGATCGGTGCTTCAATTTTCCCGCATTTACTCTTGTCGAACAAGGTGCCAGGACAAGCCCCACATTTCTCGCCTCTTGCATTGGAAACTGTCCTTGGCTATGTTATTGTAGGTGATGCCCCGGTACGCGTTGACAGCAACACGACCGTTTCATATTGTTGTACCGCTGATCCGTTGGACTCTGCGATCCGAAAGTTCTGGGAATTGGAGGAAGTAGACGTCCCCCCGCTGCTCAGCCCGGATGACAAATTGTGTGAGGAGTTTAAGAACCGCACTACCACTCGGGATAGTGACGGACGATACGTGGTTGCTTTGCCTTTCAAGGGTGATGTCGAATCCCTTGGTAACTCGCGTCAAGCAAGTGAACGTCGGTTTTACTGCTTGGAAAGGAAGATGCAAGCTTCTCCACAATTAAAGGTCGCGTATGACGGTGTCATCCGCGAGTATTTAGGAAAGGGTTATATTTCACCTAAAAATTCTGATTCTTCAGAAATTTCATATTTTATTCCGCATCATGGTGTGATCCGAGATGATAAGGTCACAACCAAACTTCGTGTCGTTCTCGATGGTAGTTGTAAAACTACCACCCGCGTTTCTCTAAATGATCTCTTGTATGGTGGGCAAAACCTACAAGGGAATCTTTTTAATATTATTATTGGTTTTCGTTTATTTTCGATCGCTCTTTCCGCAGACATTCGTCAAATGTTTCTCAGCATTGGAATCCGAGATTCTGATCAGCGTTTCCAACGCATTTTGTATCGCTTTTCCCCGCAAGAACCTTTACAGGTTTATGAATTTAATCGTGTCGTTTTTGGGCTCAAGTCTAGCCCCTTTCATGCGCTGCGAACTATCAAGCAGCTGGCAGAGGATGAGGGTGACTCTTACCCTCAGGCAAAAAATATTGTCGCTGCAGGTTTGTATATGGACGATTTTGTCCATTCCGTTCTCACGGAAGACCAGGGCATTTCCACCGCTTCGGAAATGATAGGTCTCATGAAAGCTGGTCAATTTGAATTAGTTAAATGGACCAGTAACTCCCAAGTCGTCTTGGATTCAATTCCGCCTTCGCATCGCCTGCCAGCTGTCAAAGAATTCGACGAGTCCGACCAACATAAGGTACTGGGCTTGTGTTGGTCGCCGACGTCGGACCACTTCGGCATGAAAGTTAGTACCCCCTTTGGAAATAGTACTAAGCGTACAATATTGTCGTGTGTCGCTAAAATATGGGACGTCATGGGATTTGTCGCGCCAGTCGTCCTGTACGCCAAACTTCTGATCAAACAGCTTTGGCTGTGTGATTGTGACTGGGATGATACCCCACCTGAAAATATAGTGAGGCTGTGGACTCGCTTTAAGGAAGAGCTTCCTTTGCTCGGTAATATAAAAATCCCACGTCACGTTGGTATCGTCGCCGACAGTATGGTCACTATCTTGGCTTTCGCGGATGCCAGTGAGAAGGCATACGGGGGAGTGATTTACTTCCACGTTCAAAATAGCGATGGCAATATAGTTAAGTTGTTAACCGCTAAGTCTAAGGTGTCTCCTAAGAAGGTCGTTTCTCTCGCTCGTCTTGAGCTATGTGCTATTCTTGTGCTAGCTCAACTAATAAAAAATGTTGTAGTCGCTTGTCAAAACCGCATTGTTTTTCGTAACATATTCGCATTTTCGGATTCGACAGTCGCTCTCTGTTGGGTACATTCGTCACCCCATCGGTGGAACACCTTTGTGGCCAACAGAGTGTGTGAAAATACAAAACGACCTATCTCCACAAAATTTGTATCACGTGTCCGGTACGGAAAATCCCGCAGATTGTTTGTCACGTGGACTCACACCTTCTCAAATTCTTGACCATCCGCTTTGGTTCAGTGGTCCTCCGTGGGCTCACTTAGACGTCTCACGGTGGCCTGTCGTTCCCTTCAATCCCTCTTCGGTGTCTGAAGCACCCGAAGAGAAGAAACATTCGTTGCTATCCGCTACACCAAACGAAAGATCTCCTATTCTTTCTTTGGTCGATCGTATCTCGTCTTGGAGCAAATTGCTTCGAGTAGTAATCTACGTTTGTCGTTTCGCTAGATTATTACCTCCTAGAAATCGCATGTCAGCAGCAGATTACAACTTCGCTGAACTACTCGTCCTTCGTGAACTTCAGCGCTTTCATTTCTCCACTGAGATCGCTAGAATCAGGGAAGGCAAAGATTGTAGTCCTACCTTTAGACACTTAAAACCGTTCCTCAAAGACGGACTCGTCAGAGTCGGAGGCCGTTTAAGAAACTCAGATTTAAATTATGATCGGAAATACCCTATTTTGCTTCCAAGTAAGGATCTCATTTTGAACTTGTTAGTCGAATACCATCATAAGTTAAACTGCCACGCAGGTCCCGACCTGCTGTTGTCACTATTGCGTCAGAAATACTGGATACTTTCTGCACGCAATTTAATTAGGATCCACAAGTGCATTCCTTGCTTTCGTCTTCGCCCTAAGCCAAGTTTCCCTGAGATGGCAGATCATCGTTCTTGTCGCGTCGTTCAAACCGCCAAACCGTTTGTCCACACGGGCACAGACTACGCCGGTCCGTTTAAGGTCACTATGTCTCGCGGTCGAGGTATTCGTTCCACCAAGGCCTACGTGTGTCTGTTCGTCTGCTTGACCACGCGTGCGGTGCACATAGAACTAGCTGGTGATCTTAGCACAGCTAGTTTTATGGGCGCTTTGAAGCGGTTCCTGTCTAGGCGTGGCCCCGTGAGTAGGATTTATTCGGACAACGGGACTAATTACATAGGCGCAAAGCGCAAACTTTCGAAACTTCACGAATTTCCTTGCTCAAAACATCATAATAACGAATTCGGTCATATGTTAACTGAGAATCGTATAGATTGGTCACTCAATGTCCCGACTGCTAGTCACTTCGGCGGCAATTGGGAGGCTAATATAAAAAGTTTAAAGTCTCACTTATATCGAGTCGTAGGGGATACTATTCTTTCGTTTGAAGAGTTAAGCACCGTGCTTACTCAAATCGAGTCAGTAATGAATACTAGACCTCTTTGTAGGACGCTCTCTAGCGATCCTTCGGAACCGCTAGCTTTAACTCCAGCGCACTTTTTGAATCTCACGCCTTTGAAGTACTTGCCTGCGGAGGAAATAGAGGAAAGGACTATTACTGCTAGACACGAGTTGCTAGATAGTTTAGTACAGTCGTTTTGGAAGCGCTGGAGAGGTGGATACCTCCACACGTTGCAATCGCGTTGCAAATGGAACACGCCGGTCGATCCAGTCGCTGTCGGCACGGTCGTGATTCTTATAAC
Source organism: Noctua pronuba (assembly GCA_905220335.1). NCBI lineage: Eukaryota > Metazoa > Arthropoda > Insecta > Lepidoptera > Noctuidae > Noctua > Noctua pronuba. Next base: position 17,740,033 of record LR999892.1, on the reverse strand, counting down.
CGACAATTCGCCTCCACTGCACTGGCCTTTGGGTGTCGTGGAGGAAGTTTTCCCTGACTCCACCGGAGTCACTCGCATCGCTCGGGTTAAGACAGCGACTGGATCCTACTTGCGTCCCGTCGTGCGTCTTTGCCCGTTGCCTAACCAATAGACACGTCGGGTTTATCATTCAAGGTTAGGTTAACGTTATCAATTAGGTATTTTAGTATTTTAGTAGTTTGTAGTTTCGTATTTGCTTCAAATTCTTGAAGGCATCCCTTCAAGCCCGGGGGAATGGTTGCGCGGATACATAGACAATTAGTTTGTTGATTGGCACAGGTAATCCCCACCTCTAAATCATTCCCGCACAAAACCTCCGTTGTCGATGCCCAATCGGGCAATGGCTGACCATAATCCATCGCGATAACACACGCTCTCGAAACATTAATAAAAGGTGGTGAAATTGGTGTGATCTTCTCGATTCTGTCTTCTCCGTGTGATGTGCTACGTGTCAGGAAGCCGCTCCGGGGAATCGAGGTATGTGCAATCCGTCCTAATAAGCGTATTGCTCATTTCCACGTGGTCTATACCAATACGCAATTCCTCCATTTTTAGCTGTGCCAATTTATAATTGTTTAAATTATTAGCAAAACACCAGCGCAAACAGGGTCTTATACCCCTTTTTAAGGAAAAGAACGACCGTGCTCCTTCACCACGCTTCTGGAGTTCTCCCAGAGAACAGGACTGAGTTGAAAATCTCCCAAAGCTCTCTTAATACAGGGCTTCCTCCCGTTTTCAGGAGCTCAGTCCTCACCAGGGGCTTTTCCATTCTTAAGCTGTCTAAGAGCCGCCTCAATTTCGTTTTGGCTGAATTCTGGCAGGTCTTCTGTGAAATGGCGGGTTAAGGTGGCTCTGGAATCCTCATTTTCGGGATCAGGTCGAGACGCGTGCAATGCGTACAACTGGCCGTAGAAGTTTTCAACTTCTAAAAGACTATCCGGCTTCGAAACGACGCTATCCCCACTAGATTTGGTCAACTTCGTCAGGTGGCTCCTCCTATTGATCCTTTTATTGAGTGCCTGTAGTTCTGCCGAAGTGATGGGTGGGTTTTCACGTCGTTCCGTCATAAACTCCAGAGTCTCCTCCGAAAGTTTGGACTTCTTGTCCGTACGCCGCATTTTACAAAAACGCGTGCCTTCCTCCCTGAGGATTTCCACCATTTGTTCGAGCGCCTGGTCAACGTCATTTGTGGTTTCCACGGCCGCGAATCGGTTCTCCAGATCTGACTGGAACGCTTCAGACCCTAGCATGGTTTGGAGCATATTAAGATTGATATAAAACATAGAACATTGTTTCTTATTCTTTATTGCACACAAAATAACGAAAAAATACACATACAAATTGCAATAATATAGCTTATGTACAATGGCGAGCTTAACCCAGAATTGGGTTTTCTTACAGCAAACCAAATTTTGATTGCGAAATTTGCGTAAGAGGATATACCTATGTGCATTAACAGAACATCTTATTACTTAAATTAATAAATTTTATAAACTAAACTACATACATACAGTATAATATACGTAATACATACAATATATATACAATACAATGTCTATGTTATGTAGAATCCTATTTACCTACATATTGATCATTTCGACAGGAAATGTTCCCTTACTCCTTTCCTGAACACTTCTAACGACGGGCTATCCCGCAAGGAGTGTGGAAGTGAATTCCAAAGGCGCACAGCACGAACAGTAAATGATCCATCATACCGACTTGAGGAGTGAGGAGGGAAACGAAGGAGAAGAGATGATGATGAGCGACAAGGTTTACCTCTTGGAACAAGGTACTCAAAGCGTTCCCGAAGATATGAAGGAGCTTTAGAATTGTGAAGAATGGAGAAGAGAAAAGAAAGAGTGTGACAATCTCGACGCTGCCGAATAGGTAACCACTTCAGCTGCTTCCGAAATTCCGACACATGGTCGTACTTACGAAGCCCGAAAATGAAGCGGATACACAAATTCTGCAGACGTTCGAGTTTATTAAGAAGTTCCTCAGTCGCATCAAGAAAACAGACATCAGCATAGTCTAGAAGAGGAAGAAGAAGAGATTGAGCAAGAGTAATTTTAGTTTCAAATGGAAGGAATTTCTGAAGTCGCTTAAGAGACCGATACGAACAAAACACCCTCCTGCTTACTTCAGCAATGTGAACATGCCAAGATAGGTTGCAGTCCAATAATACACCTAAGTCTTTGACTTTCTTGGAGTAGGGTATACCGATACCATCGTACATAACAGGCGGGAGTGACTGATGACTCAATAAATTGACAAAGTATCTGCCACCAATAATGAGAGCTTGTGATTTTGTTGGATTAACTAGCAGTCCAAAACTTTTAGCCCACTGACTGATGTTTTGAAGATCATTATTGATGGCATCGATGACTCCAGGAAGTTCTTCGATTTTAAAATGACGATAAATCTGCAGGTCGTCTGCATAGAGATGATAATGTGAAGTTAATATCATAGTGACAGCGTTAATGAAAATGGAGAAAAGAAGAGGAGAAAGGACGCCACCCTGAGGAACACCCGCAGAAAGATCGCACCAATCAGAGCAAGCCTCATCTAAGTGTACCGACTGCGAGCGACCCCGAAGATATGAATCAAACCAAGCAGTCACAGGAGGAGATATGTTTAGAGAGGAAAGTATACCTAAGAGGATGTCAAAATCAACTGAATTAAAAGCACTGCTAAAGTCCAATAGAACCAACACCGTAAGTTGTCGGTTTTCCATGGCCAATCGGATGTCATCAGTTATTTTAACTAGGGCTGAAACAGTGCTATGGCCAGGACGAAATCCAGACTGATAAGGGCTAAGCAGGCTATTAGAGGAAAGGTAATGCGATAGTTGATTATTGACAACACTCTCAAGGACTTTGGACAGGATTGGAAGTATTGAAATTGGGCGAAACTGGGATATTGAAGAGGGATTAGAAACTTTGGGAAGAGGCAAAACGTGGGCCTTCTTCCAAGCAGAAGGAAAGAAGCCAGTAAAGAGTGAATAATTTACAATGTGTAAAATTACAGGAATAAGGTCATCAAGGATAGGAAGAAACATCTGAAGTTGAAGGCCATCATCACCTACTGCTTTAGTAGAAATAGATGTAATGGCCCGCTTGATATCCCCTTCTGTGACCGGGTGAAAAGAGAATGAAGTACATAATGGCAGAGAAAGATTAGAGAGATTGTTCAGAGTGGAAGATTTAACGTTGTCATCCAGAGTCACTGGTGATTTAGAAAAATGTAAATTAATTGTGTTTAGGTCCATATCAGTCGTGGTGTCATTCCCAACTTTGCCGATTCCAAGGGACTTGAGAAATTGCCATACTTGTGCTGTGTTGGAGTTTTTAATTGAGTCGTGTATGTGACGCCTTTTAGCATCCCTACACATACGACCGCAGCGATTACGCAGTTTCTTATAGAGGGACCAATTCTCATCAGTAGGGTCCCTTTTGTGTCGCCTTTTCGCCTTATCCCTTTTAGACATCGCGCTTTTAATTGTATCAGACAACCATGGAGCTGGTAGATGCTTAACCCTAACCTTTTTTAGTGGAGCATGCACATCATAGAGTTTCAACACTATCTTGGCAAATTCGGCCACCTTAGTGTCCAAGTCATTGCTGTCATAAACAGGAGACCAATCAATATTACTCGCATCCTCTCCCAAACGCTCCAGATCAATGTTCTTGAAACTACGCAGGAAGAGAAATTTTGATTTGCGTTTAGGAGGGCGAATTTTATACGATATAAATAAAAGATCGTGGTAAGAAAAGGAGGCAGAAAGTTGCCCGTATGTGGCTACTTTCTTTGGGTCAGAAACTAGAATAAGGTCTAGTAGTGAGGGATTGCAGTGAGGAGCATGGTGAGTAGCGTTGAGCTGTAGAATGTGCATGTTGACAGAAGAGACAAGGACCTGAGTTTACGGCTGCGCACATCATCCTTGATCAGACAGGTGTTGAAGTCTCCGAGGATTATAGTGTGGTCATATAAGGAAGAAAAATATTCAAGGTTTGTTTCAAAAGAAGAGAAATAATCAATGTGACAGGAGGGACTATAGTAGACACCTAAAAGTAATTTTGTGTGATTAAATGTTATTTCAATAAAAAGGTGTTCAGCAGATTTTGTATAATTACTCGGAGACTGATCGATAATTTTGTAAATAATATCTCCACGAAGATAGATGGCGATCCCCCCACCACCCTTGCCCGTTCTGCCATTACGCACAAGCCTGTAGCCGGGTAACGAATATTGTGTTGAAGAAAGAGCAGGTTTAAGGAAAGTTTCAGAGACAAGTACAGCATGAATAAGATCTGAGTCAAATGAGGATAATAAATCGGTATGATGGGCTGGAATGCTTTGAGCATTAATGTGGACTGCATTGAAGAATTTGTTGTAGCAAGAAAAGGTAGAAGAAAGTTGGTCGCGTAAGTGTACAGAATCATCTCTGAACGCACTAGCATAGCGCTCGTCAGACGAACAAGAAGAAGAGCAGGAAACAAAACTGTCATCAATATTGTCTAACATGACATAATATGATATAAATATTAAACTAAATTATTCAAAGCTATTTCTAAATAAATACTAAAATAAAAAACAATTACTTATTCTATATCGAAGATCCTCGATGCACCTTGCCAATAAAACAAAGATTAAATTGCTGGTATCCAAGTCATTAAAAAAAAAAAAAACAATAACATAAACTCTAGTTGGGAAGTGTTTCCGAACGAGCAAGCTACAATCAAACTTAGTTGTCAAAATGTCAAAACAGTATCTAAATAAATATTATGAGTGACCGACACAAGAGAAATAATTAAAAAAAAAAGTATGCTTAAAAACATGGTGTGTGCGATCATTTAGCATGCCTCCGGGATCTCTTGTCCGAAGCAGGGTTGCTAATAGGTGACGATGCTACTTTCTCAGCCGAATCAGCAGGTGTAGATGCAGGAAACCGCGCAACAAGTTGTTGAAGTTCGGTAGCCGATTCAATCTTTCGACGCGACTTGTCCGGGAGCATGATGACGATTTTGCCTTCGGAGGTCCAACACTGCTTCACACTGAAGTGTTTGCGAGCGGCCAGAAACACGTCGTGCCTAGGCTTAGTTAGGAACTCCGAGAGGACCAGACCAGAACCTTTCAGCATTGTCTTGTTACGCCATACCTCGCTGCGCAAATTGTAGCAATTGAACCGAATAAGAAGAGGACGTGGCTTGCCTGAATTAACTCCCAAGCGATGGCAGGATGTGATGTCCGAAGAAGAGACGTTTGAAATCTTCATCTTATCCGTCAAAGTTAGGACAGCCTGGGAAGTGTAGTCTTCATCTTTCTGCTCAGGAAGACCATGTAGGAGTAGAACTTGCCTGCGAGATGCCATTTCATGGCGGTCTAAGCCCGCAGTCAGCAACTCCATCTGAGTCTTCAGCGCACTCATTGTTTTCCAAATGAAGCACTTGAACTCCATGAAGTCCCGAGAGAGGCTGGCTACTGTCTTGTGTGAGGCCTCATTGCTACTGACATTCTTCAAATCCTCCTCATAGGTGTCCATCCGTGTGGTGAATGTGGCAGACAACTCCTCCATGCAGTTTGACAACTTAGCATACAGGTCCATTTTGTGAAAATATGTTATTGTTCAGGTTAGGTTTAAGGAAATGGAGAGTTTATAAGTGCAGTGAGTGCATCGGAGGATAAACTAAAGTTTTAGTGCATGTGCACCCTATTAAACTATAATAAACTATTTTAAATAATTATATTAAATGAGAGCTATTAAAACTTGTGTTCACTTAAGGTACCCCCAAATATAAATTGCTAGTGTTTAATGTTCAGCAAACATTACGTAATTTTTTCCCCGCAAGACACTGTAAAATTGCGAGAAAACTGGGTTTAATTACTTAAGTAAACATGTTTTCCTACGATTTTTTTATTTAAATGAATTCAATGCAATCAAGCACAGATTACCGTATTTATATTAAACTACGCATTTTGATAAATCTCACGTGGGATTAGGAGGGGGATGAGGGGGTCAAGCCAAGTGTCCAAAAATCGCAAAAATTGCCTCACGTAATTAATGGACGCCCCTTAACACAAGCATCTCCTGACTTAAAAGGTTATCTCCAAATCTTATATTATGTGTGATAACTTTATGTACTTCATCATCATCATCATCCACAGCCCGACTTCACCCACTGCTGGGTATAGGCCTCTCTTTGTTTGTACCAAGCTCCACGGTCTTGTGCCAGCCTCATCCAGGACATTCCCGCCATGGCAACAATGTTGTCTGCCCATCTCGCCGCCGGACGACCAACACTTCTCTTTCCATTTTTTGGACGCCACTCGGTCACAGCTTTACTCCACCTGCCATCACCACGCCTTGCCATGTGTCCTGTCCAACTCCATTTGAGTTCCATAACGCGATTTCCAATATCGAAGACCTTCGTACGTCTCCGGATTTCGACGTTTGGAACTCGGTCTATTAGTTTTATGCCGAGCATGAAACGCTCCATGGCTCTCCGTCGTACTCTGAGTCTGTACACAGCCTCCTGTGAGAGCGTTCACGTCTCAGCACCATATGTCATGGTGGGCAGAATACACTGATTATAGACGGGTCTTCAGGCAGTGTGGAATTTTGGCTGATTTCAGTATGTCGTTCAATTTGCTAAATGCAGCCCACCCTAGCTGGATTCTTCTCGATACCTCCGCTGTTTGATGCTCCTTGCCAAAGGAAAGAATATGGCCAAGATAGACATAACGGTCAACCTTCTCCAACCTTTCATATCCGACCTTGACAGAGGGATTTGAATTGCTGGAGAAATTTGCCATAATCTTCGTCTTGGCCATATTCATCCTAAGTCCTACTTTCAATGAGGCATTATAAAGATTTTGAAGCATCTTCTGGAGATCCTCGAAGTTTTCAGCAAAAAGCACGAGGTCATCCGCAAATCTTAAGTGAGACAGGTAAGCACCATTGATGTTAACACCGCAATAGTCCCAATCTAAGGTCTTAATGATGTCTTCAAGGACTGCTGTGAAGAGTTTCGGTGAAATGGTGTCGCCCTGTCTCACTCCCCGCTTGATCGGTACGGGTTTGGATAGGGTGTGCATGCGAACCTGGAGAGTGGCCATGGTGTATAGTTCCCGCAGCACACCACGTAGCGGGAATCGATGTGGCAGCGATGGAGAGCGTGGAACACCGCCCAATGCTCGACACTGTCGAAGGCCTTTTCGTAATCGACGAAAGCCATGCACAGGGGTCGGTTGTATTCTTGGCACTTCTCCATCAGCTGCTTGACCGTGTGGATATGGTCGATGGTCGAATCTCCGCTGCGGAAACCGGCCTGCTCGACGGGCTGCGCTTCGTCAAGCTCTCGGGTTAGCCGAGTTGTGAGAATTTTAGTGAACAGCTTGTAAATCTGGGAAAGGAGACTAACGGGTCTATAGTTAGTTAGTTTTGAAATGTCTCCTTTTTTGTGGATGATGGTGACTATAGCGCTCTTCCATGGTTATGGAGTACGGATATCATATATAACCCTATTAAAAAGTTCCACGAGGACCTTTTAAACTGGTTCACCACCCGCTTGTAGCAGTTCAACAGTGATTCCATCTTCGCCAGGAGACTTATCTGTTTTCATGTCATATAGGGCTTTTATGACCTCACAATGTAAAATAGGTGGTAAGATTTCTGTGTTTCGATGTTGAATAGGTGGTGCCCTAATATCGTCCCCGGAAAGAACCGGTTCTATAGATTTAGAAGCATAGAGGTCCTCGTAGAACTTCTCAACAATAGATACAATTTGGGCCCGGTCCGTCACCATGTTATCATTTTCATCCCTAAGTTTGATGATCTGTTTAGAACCTGTGCAAGTTTTCCTTCGAAATACCTTTGGGCCTCTGTATGATTTTATTGTACTGGTAATTATGTTAGTGTTATACTGTCTTAAATCCCTCCGTATTGACTTCTATATGTGTTTATTTATTTAATCTATGTCCTTTTTATCTATTGCAGTATGTAGAGTCATATCTCTTCTCTTCTCAATTAAGTCCAGAGTTTCCGGCGACAATTTCTTTTGTGTCTTTTTAGATCCACCTAGGTGTTTCTTCACCACTTCGGTCAGCGTTCTACACAGCATATTATTTATGTGATCTACATCCAGATTCTCCTCTTCAAGTCCTTCAAATTTATTTTTGAGTTCTGCTCGGAAAGTGTCTTGCAAGAATGCGATTTCCTGCTTCCCATACCTTTTTGTGGATAATAATAATAATAATAATAACACATAATTTACAAAAAACAATAGGTGATAAAATTAGTAAATATGCAGAATTGAAAGAAGAGGTGACCAGAATCTGGAGGCAAGAAAAAGTGTACGTAGTACCCATAGTAGTCTCCACCACGGGTGTTATACCTAACCACCTCCACCATAGCCTCAAATTAATAGACCTCAAAGACTCAATTTATATTACACTTCAAAAAGCCGCGATTTTAAACACCTGCAGAATAGTAAGGAAGTTTATGCAAATCGACGAAAATTAAATATCACACAACTCACACACACACACACGCTACGTTGACTTGGCTAAGGCCCGTTAACGTAGCTTAAACTAGCCAGAGAGCTAAGAAACAGAACATGTTTACCAAAATAATAATAATAAATTTTTATTCAAAGTGAAAATTGGTACAGTACAACATAAATCTTAGAAATAATGAAGGTATCACAAAGTTCAATGCCTGTACTAGGGTAAACCTGTATCACAGGCGATATGCGTTCTAATAACAACTATTTGGACAATAGGTTTCTAAACAATATTTAACATAAGATTTTTTTTTAAAGTAGTGAAATAACTAGTTAATTTATTATGATAATACACCTAATTTACTAAAACTCTATTATTTTTAAGATTAGAACAAAATAAATAAAGGTCTTTAAACAATCGTGGATAAATGCTATGTCAATTACACACTTAATTAATTACACTATTTCGGTAGTATCAGCAATATGTATTTGTAAACAAGTTAGACTCGGTCAAGTAAGAATTGCAAAAATCATTGTCGTGGAATTTAGGTAGCTGTCGAGAATTTGCTTAGACAGCGACAAACCGATGGTAAGTAGCACAGTGGTGTCGAACAGGTATCGTTGAGTTAGCAACAAAATATATGGAAGTCTGGTCTTGAATGACGCACTAGACGTCCTCATAATCAATAGAGTTGATGTATCTCTGCTCTGCTATTTTCCTAGCAGGACATTCTGCGTCTCCCGTTTTATGGTCACTAGGTTTTTTAAAGCGTGAACAAGTCCCGCATTTTGGCGTGTCAGTTTTCTTTGCGCATTCTGTCATCATATGACCTGCTTCACCACAGTGACCACACGTAGAATTGATCTCTCTGCAAGATTTTGCTGCATGGCCGTACTGTTGGCATTTATAACACCTCGTTACTAATGTGAAATCCCTCACAGGGCAGGACGACCAATGTGACGATGTTATCATCTTAGCCCGTTCACTCTTCAAGTCAAACCTAAGTGTAGCTCTCAACAGTCTGTGGTCGCTTCCAGCATTGAAACGTGAGAGGACAGAGACATCGGTGACTACGTATTTATGAGAGCTAAGTATATAGGTCATCTCGCTCTTTGTGTTACCATCTGGACTTACCCAAGTCCACTTTCTTGGCGCTCTTTTCTGGAAAAAGGTGTTCATTGCGAACAGTTGGTTATGTTATAGAAAGTTGACTAGGGTTTGTCCTCTCTTGTTACGCAAGCCAAGACCAAAGTTTCCAACGGGTTTTCCAATCCTGGCGTTGAAATCGCCAATTATGGTGGAGTAGTGGCATGGTGTGTCCTTGAGGGCCTTGTCAATGTCGTCATAGAAGGACTCCACTTCTTCGTCGGGATGGTCAGATGTTGGGGCGTATACTTGAATGATCTTCATGGAGTATCGTTGGTTAAGTTTGATTATCGTAAAGCAAACGCGTGTCGATACACTTTTGATAGTTGTCATTGCCGAAGCAATAGTTTTTCCAATCAGAAATCTAACCCCTCCGTAAGTGGAGTCCTCGTGGCCTCTATAAAAAGAATAAGTCACCTGAAGTACTATACAGTGTAGTTATGTACTTAAGTAATTTTTTTTTTTTTAACACTTTGCCGGTCACGGGAATCGAACCCAAGACCTCATGCTTAACAGTCGCGCTTGCGACCACTCGCCCAGAGTAGCAGTCTCACACATACACATCAAAATTTCCACTCGACCGAAGTCGCGGACAACAGCTAGTATAGTTCGGTTCAAACTTAATGGCGGCTCGGAAGTTAGCTACGAGTGACAGTCAGCGCAGGTATAACGGTTCAAACTTTATGCTGGCTCGGAACGTCTAACGTAAAACTGCGCAGAACACAATTTTAGGTATCAGCGGGGTGCAGAGGACGCATCGTCTTGACTGTATAATGCGCAGACCGTCACTCGCAACTAACTTCCGAGCCGCCATAAAGTTTGAACCGTAGTATATATAATATTTCCATGTACATTATCTATGATGGTGACAAATTAAACAGCTAGAACTCATAAAACATTGCGTAGTTCGTAAAAACAGTGCTTAAATTAATCATAACATTTGAAAAAACATTAGAAAAAAAAATCAAATGATGAACTGCTATCAATACTGTAATTAGCGACATCTAGTTTGAGCCTCAAAACACCAATGAGTCGATAAAACAGTGTACGGTGCTGAATGTTTGGAGTGGCTTGGCTCACTCATAAGAATCGAGACTGCCGAACAACGAGTCGCCGGATCAAACCCCACCGCGTCAGTAGGACTTTTTGTGTTATTGTTTCGGACTTTCGGCATAATAAACATAACAGTATGGAAGAACTTACAAATGTGACTCAACGAAAAAGAATAAAACATTATTTACATGTAAGCGAGGGTGAACTGGACCTCGATGTAACATATCATAGTTTACCAAACCACAACACCGAACTTAGTGATGATATCGTCTCGATGAAAGAAGATATAAACAAACTAAAATTGGGACTGCAGTCTGCAAACAATTAAATACATACGTTGAACATCGAAAATGTCACATTAAAGGAAAAAATTAGGAGCTATGAAAATAAAATAAAAGTTTTTTAAATCAGTCGGAATTGAGAGATTGGCATCAAATAAACCAACAGAAACACCTAGGAAGTTCTTTTCACCTCAATATCAACGGTGTTATAGAACCATAACGATGGAAACGGGGTTTCCAAGAACCTCATCAAGAGATTTTACCCTGCATGCCATATCAACAATAAGCCCAAATAAGAAGTTAGACGTTTCACAGGGACAGAACGGTTGTCACCCACAAGAAATAACGGGGATTTGAATAGTTGCTTTATACAAGACATATCAAATTTATCCTACGTGGAAGAGCCTAACAGTGAAGAACCGTTAACTACATGAGGTGGATCCGAAAAGAAACCGAACCAATGTTTCGTCAACTTCATTTCAACTAGTAGGTACTAATGAAAGCGCAGAAGTGCTTGTAGAGAATAAATCCTGTGAGCTTCGTAAGGATTCAGTCCCCGCACGAAAGCTCAGACTTGCGATATTCGCCGATCAAGCTGGCTACGGTATGCGTGAAAAGCTACAAAACTTGTTTGCAGAATCTTTTAGTGTAATGTCAGTACCTAATAAAACCAAACGCGCCACTGAATCAAATATTAAATTCATGTATATCGATGTGTAAAGATTTCACCAAATCTGACTTTATTATGATAATGGCGGGTTCTAATGACAATAATCCGTTAAGTATAATAAGTGCTTTACATTACACCTTGCACAACATTCAAACAACGAAAATTTTAGTAAGTAAGATCTATTACAATAAATATTTAAATGTATCCAAATTGAATTGCACGTTAAAATATGTTTGTAAAAATTGTAAAAATTCAAATTTTATATCACTTGACAACAATTATTATACTAACACAGATGGTTATTTCAACAAGTTGATTGCATGCCAATTAATACACAGGGAAATACTAAGTATAAAGTATAAATCAAAATATTTAAATTATGTGCAAAACAAGATTAAAAATCAACTTTATTCGTCAAACGTGCAATGTAGGAATGTTTATACACAAATAAATTTTAATTTTGACAATAATAGGAACAATACTACTACACCGAAAGTGTTGGTAAATTCTACTACACAAACAGAATTAGATAGTTCGTCAATAAGCACCAATGATAATGATCTTTTTTGTGACTAAAAGAGATGCACAAGACAGGTTACAAAATAATTCTTCAGTTCTTTTACTATTTAAAACAAACTGTCTTAAAATATTTCATCAAAATCTATGTGGCATAAGTAATAAAAAACCGAACTTGAATTATATATTGAAACCATTGATATATAAAAAACCAAAGATGCGCAGACTCGAATAAAAGTAACACTCGAAAGTGTCCCGACACTCTATTATTTCTGTCTCTTTCTATAAGCTACAAGCAGGGGCGTGCCGTCCATAGAGGCAATTAGGCCTAGCCTACCTTCTAATCCTTATCAATCCTATCATAAACGCCAACTCAAGTGCAATTATTATAACTTTGTAATAAAAATCATTTTAAAAGTTAAAACTCCTGTTATAACACTTATAGCAACTTGTCGCGCCCGTGTGACGTAACTCACACAATACTGTGAGCTAACCTCGCGTCGTCAATTGTAAGGCGAAATCGGTTGTAGAGTATTTTCGATTCATAAATTTACGCACACTGGTGCATATTTTCGTGTGTATAAACGGCACACATGTCTAGATTATAGGCGTGTCTCCCGGGAAAGGAGACGGCCTGTGATTGGTTAAATAGATTAACATGAATGAAGATCAGAGTTGCCATTTGTAGAAATTAAACCGAAATTCCGGCGAATTCGAGAAACAGACTACACACAAACACGATAGTTTTCTTAATGACTACTATAACCAGTTAAAAAAATAGGGTGGTATTTTTGAATTTATACCTAAAAAATAGCAAAAGGCCTATAAAAATAATTAAAAACTATATGAATTTTATTTTTCGCTTTGATTTTCGGGGAGTTTTTAAAATAAGTATGACAAGCACGTGCTGTCAGACTCAGTATTATCCGGCAAAATTTTGTTAACAGATTTTACATATGATTTAGGTATGACAATGATGCAATTTAATTTGGAAGTGTTTTTTTTAACAAATTACGAATTAATTTTTTCCTAGTCACGCCATTATTATTTCATGTGACAAGCAAATTTAAATGCGATTTTGAATGTTATCATATCTTACCAAGTTAAACCTTATCAGTTATTCGTTTTGAAACGAACATTAATGTAAATATTATATGTTCTTAAGTATTTGTTTATTTACTTAAAAATGGTGTTCTGTTGTGATACTTGCGCAGAAAATGTGTGTTTGTTAGAAGTTAAAAGCAGTAAGTTTTCGCAATTATCGTTTAATGATAAGATTCTTGTGGTGTCGAAAGGTAGATGTACACCCGAATTACGAGAATTAATCCGAAAATCTGATAATTCAGCTCGTACCCGCCATTTCAAACCTCAAAATTATGCAACATTCAGCTGGCTATGTGGTTGTATACACACAAATAAATTATTTTGTTTTCCGTGCATTTTGTTTAATACTTCCAGTAAGTGGAGTGAGGGGTACATTGATTTGCATAATTTTCATTCCTCGGCAAAAAAGCATGACCTATCAGAAAAACATCTAGAGGCTTGCTTAAAGTTAAATACATTTGGTAAATCACGTATTGAAACTAGTATTAACGGCCAGTTAAGGTTAGATATAGAAAAGCATAATTCTAAAGTAGATAGGAATAGAAATATTTTTCATTTCATTTCATTTTTAACAGGCCGCTTCGGATATCTTGCAAGTGACGTGTTCTGTAACTATCACCCACCCACTTGGATTAGATATTTGAGGTGGCCGAATCTTTCTTCTGTTTGCATCGTCAGAAAATAGTGATTTGAACCTTGAATAAAGTGGTGAGTTCTTTATTTATAACTTTTGTTTTTACAGGCTGATTTTCATTTTTTTTTTTTTCATTTTTTTTTTTTGGATACCGATACCCGCGATATATGTGCGTGGCGGTGGCCTACCCTCCGTGGTGAACCACTGCACGCCACTGGCTACAAGCATATATTATTGCAAGTTCAACCTTACGCTAATTGTTTAAAGTTGTTATTACAACGCACGTAATTAAAGCAATAAAATTTTACGACCGACCAGCGTCGGTAGGACAAGGTATTGAGTGGAGTCGAACATGACTTTTTTTTCATCATACATTATTAGTATTTTAAGGGTTTGTTAAATTGTGTTTTAAACACATAAATATACTTTTATTTGTGCATAAATATGTTTTTGGGTAGCCTATGAGTATATAAAAAAAAACAAATAATAACTGTTAAAATTGTTTATTCAATATGGTTCAAAAAGATAATGATGAATGGTATTCATTTTGCAAAAATCAAATCAATCAAGACATTTATTACAAGTGGCCCAGTTACAGGCACTTTGGAATTGTCATAGACAATTAAAAAAAAATACAACAAAATTAAGTGTACATAGCAAATATTAAAAAAGACAATTCAGGAATATAAAATCGTGGCAAAATCGTATAAAGTTATAAAGTTAATTAAATAATTAAAACGGATATGTTTTTAAAGTTTAAACTCAAAATAAATAAAACACAATAACACATTAATTTCCTTGAAATGAATTTAGTTTATTGTAGAGTTGCCTTTTTGGATTAGATTTTAACACTTCTGTTGTTTTTTTTTTGCAATGTAAACGAACGTCTATAAACTTTTCTATAATAGCTTTTATCACACTAATTTTGTGATTAAAAAGAGCAGGTTGTAGACAGGAATGTATGTCAATACTGGAAAATATATTTAAATGGGAGATATGTTTTAAAACTAAAGAACATAAATAGGCCTTAGTAAGGTTTTTGTTACTATTTATGCGCTGTTCCCGTCTTATAATCTCCTCTGTTTTTTTACAAACAGTGTATATACGTCTTCACTCGCATAGCACAGACCACCAAAATCCTTAATGTCTATCAATTTATGGAACCATAATTTATTACGTGCCAGTACAGAATCATTGCAGGTGTTGCATTTTATCTTTTTCAATATATGTCTAACCACAAATCCGGCAATGTAGCCAACAATTTGGCAGACATATTGTGAGTTCGAATTATTTAAAGAAGGAGAATGCCCACGGCGCTATGGACAAATGTACTCAGTTCAACATTGTTGTATCTTCATCAAATCATTTATTTATTAAAATACTCGATGTCATGTCTAAATACTACCTCAAAAGATTTAACACAAACCACAATGGCATTTCCGAGATATTTACAAAAATGAAATCACTATTTTGAGGTTATGTTCGACCAAAAATTTGTTGGAAAAAGCTATTTGAAAGGGTCTGAATTGCTTTACGGGTGAGCTTTGTGCCTTTGAAGCACATTTGTGTAAAATCTGTAACGGTTTAGCTATGTCAGGAGGCCAGTTACTGGTGACCACCTGTGACTACCTCACCAAGTCTTACTGATTTAGATTTTGAGCATCTTCGTGCTTTAAAATCTTATTCACGCGTTTCATGAAATTGCAAAGCATGAAAGAAATAATTACTAAGATAGTTAATCGCTCAGTGTTATATCTAGATCCTACTCAAATCATAGATTGTGTAATTGATTACATATTTAAATAATTATAATTCTTTGCAACTCTAGTCTTAAATGAAACAACATACAATTAATCTTGAGAGGTATCTCAGAATACACTTAACTGATTGAAATCAACCATCCTAGTTTATAATTTGTTTATTACCAACACATAAGTAGGAGGTTCCTACCTATATAAGTAATTATTTTAAAATCCGGTAACCCAACTGGTGAGGTGAGGAACTAACACAGAGACGTGGATTGTACTTTTGTCATCTAAGATTTGTTAATGGTACACAAACATAAAAGCGCAGTTCCTAAGTAAAAAAATCATACTACCTACGTTAAAACAACAACAAGACAATGTTTATTCTTACTGTTGGTGAGATCCAGACTCGTAAAATGTTCATGATGTTATTGGGAATCTCCGACAACATGAGTCTGCGCACAAGTGGCGTTAATCTCAAAGAGTAGTTGAGACATCGCACCACAGTCACACTCGCCATGATCACAACACAAAAAGTCCTGTCTTTAGTAATAAACAATACCACTTGGCGCCCATGCCGCCGTTGACAACCACTGGTATTAGAAATACCAGCAAGTACATGTGATTTAGAATTCTGTTATTACTTTACAATAATAGATTGAACAATCAATACAAAATCGTTATCATTTTATTTTATGTGGGTAGGTAGGCACTTTACCCGTAATAGAATAAATTGACATCCCTAGAATGACAGGTGATAGTAAAAAATGGCGTACTTTGTAGTCTGAAACTTAAAAGTACTAATTATTGTTCAAAAAACTATCCCATTATAAATATCATTAAGTCTTATTTAAAAAAAAAAATATTTTAGATATTTCATGCCGTTTAAGGTTTTGAGACACAAGTCGTTTATCAAAAGTACTGTCCATGGGCAATCTCCTTTGATAGAATATCACAATTATTTTGATAAGTCTCATAGCTACTATCCTCACCTGGCAAATATTCATTTTCAATATCAAAACGATATCCAATACTACTATTGTTAATATTTGAAACTGTTGTACCGCAATTTAGAATAGGCACATTTTCTAAAGGAATCGAATTGCCTGTAAACTTGGAACCGAGTTCCAGATGCAGTAAAAGTTTTTTATACGCTGATTTAAACTAACGAGAATGAGGATTATTATTGAACCCTCCTTGACTCCTAATATTGCCAAAAAAGAGCTCCAAGTGATCCTGGCTAAACTTATAGGCTAATATATATTTTAAATAACCGGTTTCCACATAACTAGTGTATAACCGTTGTACACTTTCAATGCAAACAAGTAACCCGATTACTCCTGTATTTGCTTGGCAATTGTATACATATACTTTTTCTTCAGAAAATATTATTCTTTTTTCTCCCTTCTTTTTGATGGTACGTTTTCTTTGAACTTTAATGAATAGTGATAGTAAATAAGATTTCGCTGTTTGGAAAAAGCTAAAAACGTCTTTTGAAGTCATATTACTTAAGGGTCTTTTGAAACCACCGCAGTTTAAATTACTTGAATTTAAAACATCAAATAAATTATTTAGTACAAGTATGAACTCAGTAGTTGGTCCCGAATTCATGAAATTTGGAATCTTTAAATCGGTATCACAGAAAGTAATTGCATTTGCCACGCTGCGACTTAAAAGTTGCGTCGCTAGTTTAACTTTCATAATGGAATTCTTAAACCAAATGTGTTTCTGCGTTAATTTATTGGCCAAGTGTAATTTATGTTTTTCTTGAACACTACGCAGGTCTTCAACTAGACTCCATTTTATTTGGTTATTATCTTTATTGTAAATTATTTTTTTTGATTCAAATAAATTCCTCATTTATTTAATCATATGGCATGCGTCAAGAAATACAAAAACTTTGTAATCAGCTGTGGGGTGTTTAAAAAAAGGCTTTAAATTATGAGCGTCATCGATATTGCACCCTAACAGCTTCATAGCAGAAAGGTTTGTTTTACATCCATCAAATGTTAATGATATTACTTTTATTCCTACGGTGTGGCATTTTGAGAGTGCAATTTTTATAAGATTTGTTTTATTTTCGGCTGTAAAACTATTGATGAAAAAGTAAGCTATGGGAATATTCCAAGATTCATTAACTGACACTAATAAAAACACGTATGCCTGAGTAGCTATTTGATTTGAGTCGTTACTTTCTATACCTATATCAACTAAACCCTCATACTGCTTTCCAGTCCAATTTTTTTGCTGCCGAATTGACATTTCATCAACCACTAGAGGTTTTGAACTTTTGTTAGAGGTTTTAACCTTTTCTGAAAGTCTATCAAGTGCTTCTTGTGTGAAGCCTGGTTTTGCTTCAACACTTTTGTACGAACCATGTAACCTGTTTGTATGAGGTAGGCAGGTGTTATACATTTTTCGAAGATATTTGTAAGTGGCTGGTGAGTAGAAATGCAATGTTAAAGCAAAGGACATGTCCGGAAATGGTTTTTTATTATTTAATAATTCTAACCAGGGTAAGTTAAATATATTTGGAAAGACATCTCAAAACCTAGTGCTTCTAACTATATCATACATTTTTAAAGCCCTCCAATTTTTTTAAAAATCGTTTTTTATTTTAGTGAGAATTTACTTCTAAAACGAACAAACCTTTCTAATTTTCTAGGTTAATAAAGTGAACACACCCAAAAAAAAATTTAACTTGTCAAAATTGACACAGGGGAACTGTCATTACTGTCAGTGTCAATCAATATTTGATTTAGATTTAGTCTGTCATCAATGTAAATAAAACAATAATACAATCGCTATTACATTATTTTAGTCAAACATGTGTAGCATTATCCATCAAGATCTGGGACCACACTGTATAATTATGGTGACTTCACTGAATGTTCACGTGTAAATTACAATATTTAACTAAGCAAGAAGTGCATGTTTCAGCATATTACACAAGAGCTTATAATCAGCAGAAGATAATGAATAATAATGTTATATACTGATTGAAACCATTGTTCAAATACCTAGGAGAATTCCTTTTATTTACTGGAAATCGAGATCCGTGTGGATGAAAAGCCCTTCGAAAATTATGCTATTTAAAAATTGATTAATACCAAGCTATAATTGAACGCAAATGTACGGTTTTGTTATGAATAAAACTCAAGTTTTTAAATAGTATTTATTTATTGATATTCTTCATTTTCAATGTCTTCTCTTATTAAAATATTGTCGAGAAACTGAGCAGGTAGAGATATATAATTTTGATGTCGCGCCCATCCAAGATACCAGACAATTGTCATCACATGAGCACAGCTTCCAACAGTCCTTTTCCCAATGCAAAGCAGAAGAATCCGTTGTGAAAAGGCCAAGTTAGTAAAATCGAAAAAATCAGCAAAGCACAAAGATAACAATAACGCACGAGAGAACGAACGATACTTTGACGGTCTGCATCTGACAGATCAGACGAATCACGCGCTGAGCCGATAGGGGTGCGATCTTAAATCAATTAATCGAAGAATCGATTTTTCGGGACAAAAAAACAATTTATCCTAGAAACTAGAGCACTTTTATGCTATATTATCTATTTTCTAATTTAAAATACATTTAGAAAATAAATGTCTTCTTTTATATCTGATATTTTGATATGGTAATAAAATAATTGCATTATAGTACTTTATTATCTAACTCCAGAATCACAATTAATTTCAATTCGAGTTAACTTGAAGTGTGTCTTAACCTAAGTTGGCACATCTCTAACACCAGTGTCATGAATAACCATGTGTCAAAAATGACATTGTCATAGAGTGCCGGATCTTTTAAGGGTTGCCAACAACTAATAAAATAGTAATAACATCAATTATTATTTTATGATTTTTCGCTTAAATGGAGGGGTTTAAAAATATTATTTCAGTAGTTCTAAGTTCCATATTTTTGTCGTATTTATTTGATTGGACTTTGATGCTGGTTAGATTTTTCTCGGAATAAAAAACCAACGTCCATACAAAAAGCGGACATCTCCTTTCCTGACCTCGGGAGGATACTTTAAACATCTTTTTTTTTTTTTGTAAGATTATTTAAACATTTTGAATTAAACAGTTCAGCTGGTTTTATATACAATGTCGCCCATGCGCATGTGACCGCCCGTAATTTTCTGAATATTCATGAAGAAATGTCGAAAATAAACTTCAAAAGGGGGGGTCTATCTATAACATTTTTCATGTTATTCAATTTTTAATTTTTAAGTAGAGTTTGTAGATTTGCTTTCTATTTTTTGACACATCTCCGAAGTTTATGGGTCGATTTGGATTCTGTTTATTATTTCTAAAAGCTTATAAGTTATTTTAACAGTTTAATTAACATTTTTACTCAAATTATCGACTACGAAAAAAAAAAACGGAATCGAAGTCATTTTTTCGGTAAAAAATTGTGTATTTATTTTAAAAAAACTAGTGTAAGTCCATAAATTATCCCCATAGGACGACTTTTTTAATCATTACTTGTAATTTACTACATAACAGCTACAAATTCATAGAACATTGTTGATACCTAACTGTAACTAAATCCAAGGTAAAACTCTAAAACTCTGATGAGTCAAATTTAGGAAAAGAAAATGTGAAAGTCAATTGAATGTTACTCTTAGCAGTGAGTACTAAAAGGTTAAGCTAATAATGAGGATGATAATGGAATTAAAAAAAACAAGCAGTAGCCAGATTTTTACTAAAAATATAAAAAATACAAGAATTTTAATTAATTAGATTTTCGAAATGGCCCCCACCCTCCTGTAAACAAACCAAAGCCCTCATGGCAACACTTTTGATTGTACGACGTAATTCTTCACGGTTTTCGTTTATTTCCGCAGCAGCAGCAAAAATCCTAGCCGTTAAATTGCTCGCGGCTTTCGATGGGCACGGCATATACTTTTTGTTTCATGTAGCCCCAAAGATAAAAATCTAAGGGTGTAAGATCGGGAGATCGCGGCGGCCAAGCAATGGCACCTCCTCTGCCAATCCACCACGGATAATTTTAATTGAAATATTCACGAACTAGTCGTGCAAAGTGTGCTGGAGCTCCATCTAATTGCAGATACATCCGCCTTCTTGTTTCCAGCGTGCAGCGGTACTTCCTCCAAAAGCAACGGCAACGTATTGACTATAAATCTAAAAACGCGTGTTGATCTAGTCTGTTTGGTAACACGAAAGGGCCAATAAGTTCACCGTCAATCATTCCAGCCCATACATTTATGGAAAATCGAGTCTGGAAAGCTGTTTCCCTAATGACGTGTGGATTTTCAGTGGCCCACACATGAAGATTGCGATGATTTGTTATGCCCGCCCTTGTTTTTTCTTTAGAGATAGGTATCAACAATGTTCTGTGAATTTGTAGCTGTTATGTAGTAGATTACAAATAATGATTAAAAAAGTCGTCCTATCGGGACAATTTATGGACTTACACTAGTTTTTTTTAAATAAATACACAATTTTTCACCGAAAAAATGACTTCGATTCCGTTTTTTTTTTCGCCGTCGATAATTTTTAGTAAAAATGTTAATTAACCTGTTAAAATAACTCATAAGCTTTTAGAAATAATAAACAGAATCCAAATCGACCCATAAACTTCGGAGATGTGTCAAAAAATAGAAAGCAAATCTACAAACTATACTTAAAAAATTAAAAATTGAATAACATGAAAAATGTTATAGATAGACCCCCCCTTTTGAAGTTTATTTTCGACATTTCTTCATGAATATTCAGAAAATTACGGGCGGTCACATGCGCATGGGCGACATTGTATGTGGATAGGTCTTGACATAAATTTGAGTCTAATTTAAATCTTTTCGTTAAAAAATGTAACATATTCTTTAGTGAAATAGTGTTTTTAACAAGTCTCGATTTTTTTTTCCTTAAGTTGTTAATGACTTTTTCCTTGCTAATTAACTTTTTGCGGCATTTGTGAAGTTCGCTTTTTATACGAACTTTTCAAGGTGTATCCAAAACCGACCCCGTGCTTAGAGAAGTGGATATTTGAATTTCTTTTCAATTTCAAAATTAAACATAGAACTAGTAGGACACACTTCAGTATCACCGCCACCATCAGGTATTTCAATCTGTAAGCAATATCAAAATTAATAAGTATATCGTCGTATCCTACGAATAGTGCCCTAACGAACATAAGGGCTTTCTTTTTTTATTGCATAATTAAATTCGGCTCATCATACCACATATAACCAGTTCAACAAAACAGTTAAAAACGGTACAGGTTTTCAAATAACTAGGTTTTCTAAAAAGCCACAATTTGAAGCACTACGTTTTCAACAAAGAATAAAGTCTCAATCGCCGTCGCGACTTCTTTCTTCGTGAGTAGTGGGGGTGCGCGGACGCGGGGAGAGCGTGCTAGCTTCGCTGGGTCACTAGTCGGCGGAACGCGGAGTTTGGTAGCTGCGGCGAGCTCATTTGTAAATAAATACAATTTTTGCCTATGCTACTAAGGTTTAGTAGCAATTATCAAATTTATCGTAATATTTTTTAATGAATAATGAAACGCCGAGGACGAAAGTTGGTGGAATTGATTGGAAAGGAAGATTATGTAAATGAAAGAAAACAGACGAAGATAAGTAAATCAAAATGTTTTATAGCTCAAGGGATTTAAATGTAGAAATTATGTTTTGTTAAATTGTACTGTATTGATTTAGTTCAAATAACATAATAAAATCAACGAGTTTGTACTTAATTAAGTCATTTTAATTACTCATTCAATTTTCAATATTGGGTGCACAGAAAAAAACCCTCACGGTGATTGTGGCCGTGTTCTATGGATTGGCTAAATTGCGTATGTATAGAAGAGACACAGCCCTAATTACGTTTGTGTCTCTCTTCTACGTTCAAGTTATGTTTTTGACGAACATTTCCGGACATAAAAGGCATAACGTAGCTTATTGCTCAAGTCCAGCCCTACTTCGCCTTAACACAACAGAGAATAAGGATTTAATGGACAAAATGCATATAAAATATAAAGTTAATTTATTGAAAATAATCCTAGCCGAACCATAAGATACCAATACACAATATTTGAAACCACCAATTCATATTTGTTCATAATTAATTTAATTAAACACAAAAAAGTGTCTCCTGAAAAGTAGCTATTATGCAGTTACGCCCCTATTCGTAGGATACGACGATATATTAACATACCAAATAATTGATGTCCATTCTCCACATCGTATTGGGTCACGAGGAAAACTAAAATATTAAAATTAGAAGTTTCCATGAAGTTTATAATGTGACTACAGACTACGCGACACTTCAGTCTATGCTTAGCAGGCCGCATGTCGCGAACTCATAAGTTGGCCCATAAATTAATCGTTATACATCATAATATTTACGAACATTAAAAAAAAATATCTAGCACATAAAACGGGATTTTTACCATGTTTTTTATTGAGTCCGAGTTCCCGATATTTCGGCACTGTTGCAAGCGCCATGGTCACGGATAAAACATGGTAAATATCCCGTTTTATGTGCTAAAGATAGTGTGAGTGATCATGTCAGTTTAAAAAAAATTGTTAAATTGGCTACCTCCTGACCTATACGTTCTGTAACGTAAATATGTATATTTGTCAAAAACTACAAACAAAAAAGTTCAAAAGTACATAAATTTTATTTATTAAAAACTAGCTTCTGCCCGCGACTTCGTACGCGGATCCTGTTGCTTATGCCAGCGACAACGGAGTCGTCAAAATCGAAGATCTGAAACGTCTGATGTCAAATTCTAAGAGCCCGGGGACGGGAAAACAACGGGATGCGCGAGACGATTCGAGACGTTCCAGATCTTTCATTTTTGTAAGTCAGAAGTCGATGCGTAGATACGCTTGGAACTCAAGCGTAATTCTCTATCCGTGAACGTCTCCGATTCGCGAAACAATGCATGACGTTCTCGATCAGCGGTCAGTCGCGCATCATGTTCTTCACAGTTCTCTAGAGACCTGGATGTAGATGCGTAAATACGCTGAGAACGCAGGCGTGCTTCGTTATCCAAGAGGAAGAGAAGAGAAGAGAGGAAGAGGTTTCCACGGAGCGAGTTGCAGCCTGATGTTCTCGAACAGCATCAAGTCTCTCCTGACGTTCTGCGGTAGATTCTTGGGATCTTATGATCCTCAATCTTTTAGCTCCTTTGGAACATTGGGAAAGATTTGACCGCTTTCTAGGCATGGTTATAGTTTTATTGTGAAGATACCTGATCAATTAAAATCTAAGTGACTGCTCCCTGCGTTACCGGGTAGGCTACCGTGTCACGAAGATAAGTGGAAAAAGTCTAAAACACTCAAATAACATAAGCCCGAAGGCATATTTATTCGATAAAATAAAAAAATAAATAGGAGTTTTGTCCAGTAGCGTCAAATTTTCAATGATATACCGTCGTCATCGAATATCAGTCCTAAACTGTTACCGCCTTCACCGCGTGGAGATACTCCCAGCTTATGTTATTTTATAATTATACAGTGAAATTAGTGATAGCTTTGATTTCCACATCAGATGTTTCTGATCTTCGATTTTTATAAGTCAACAGGAAATGCCCATCAGACCGAGCAACTTTTGCTAAGACGTCATTCCTATATGTGTTATGGTGTAGCTGGGCTCTTGGAGTTCCACAACAGGTGTTCCAGATCTTCGATTTTTATAAGTCAACAGAGAGTGCTCATCAGATTGAACAATTTTTGCTAAGACTTCATTCCTATATGTGTTATGGTGTAGCTGGGCTCTTGGAGTTCCACAATAGGTGTTCCAGATCTTCGATTTTTATAAGTCAACAGAGAGTGCTCATCAGATTGAACAATTTTTGCTAAGACTTCATTCCTATATGTGTTATGGTGTAGCTGGGCTCTTGGAGTTCCACAACAGGTGTTCCAGATCTTCGATTTTTATAAATCAACAGAGAGTGGTCATCAGATTGAACAATTTTTGGTAAGACGTCATTCCTATATATGTTATAGTGTAGCTGGACTCTTGTAGTTCCACATCAGGTGTTCCAGATCTTCAAATTTATTCTCTCAGCAGAAAATGCTCATCACGTGGAACAATTTTTGCTACGGTAACATTTTTGTATCTCTTATAGTTTAGCTATTCTATTGCGGTTCTGCATCAGGTGTTCAAGTTTCCAAGATAAATTATAGCCTATATGTTGCCCAGACTTAATACCTATACAACAAAAAAAAATCTTTCAAATCCGTCTAGTAGTTCCGAAGATTAGCGTGTACAAACAAACAGACAAACAGACAAACAGATAAACAGACAAACAGACAAACAGACAGATTTTTTTTTTGGATTCCTGCTCTATTACTGTTTCTCAAACCCCCTCAAATTTTTTTTTTTAATACAATGTCGCCCATGCGCATGTGACCGCCCGTAATTTCTGAATATTCATGAAGAAATGTCGAAAATAAACTGTTAAAGGGGGGGTCTATCTTCAATATTTTTCATGTTATTCAATTTTTAATTTTTTAAGTATAGTTTGTAGATGTGCTTTCTATTTTTTGACACATCTCCGAAGTTTATGGGTCGATTTGGATTCTGTTTATTATTTCTAAAAGCTTATGAGTTATTTTAACAGGTTAATTAACATTTTTACTAAAAATTATCGACGACGAAAGAAAAAACGGAATCGAAGTCATTTTTTCGGTGAAAAATTGTGTATTTATTAAATTTATTAAAAAAAACTAGTGTAAGTCCATAAATTATCCCGATAGGACGACTTTTTTAATCATTATTTGTAATCTACTCCATAACAGCTACAAATTCACAGAACATTATTGATACCTAACTGTAACTAAATCCAAGGTAAAACTCTTAAAACTCTGATGAGTCAAATTTAGGAAAAGATAATGTGAAAGTCAATTGAATGTTGCTCTTAGCAGTGAGTACTAAAAGGTTAAACTAATAATGAGGATGATAATAGAATTAAAAACAAACAAGCAATAGCCAGATTTTTACTAGAAAAATAAAAAATACAAGAATTTTAATTAATTAGATTTTCGAAATGGCCCCCACCCTCCTGTAAACAAACCAAAGCCTCATGGCAACACTTTTGATTGTACGACGTAATTATTCACGGTTTTTTTTTATTCCCGCAGCAGCAGCAAAAATCCTAGCCGTTAATCGCTCGCGGCTTTCGAAGGGCACGGCATACACTTTTTGTTTCATGTAGCCCCAAAGATAAAAATCTAAGGATGTAAGGTCGGGAGATCGCGGCGGCCAAGCAATGGCACCTCCTCTGCCAATCCGCCATGGATAATAGTGATTTAAATAATCACGAACTAGTCGTGCGAAGTGTGCTGGAGCTCCATCTAATTGCAGATATATCCGCCTTTTTGTTTCCAGCGGTACTTCCTCCAAAAGCAACGGCAACGTATTGACTATAAAATCTAAAAACGCGTGTTGATCTAGTCTGTTTGGTAACACGAAAGGGCCAATAAGTTCACCGTCAATCATTCCAGCCCATACATTTATGGAAAATCGAGTCTGGAAAGCTGTTTCCCTAATGACGTGTGGATTTTCAGTGGCCCACACATGAAGATTGCGATGATTTGTTATGCCCGCCCTTGTTTTTTCTTTAGAGATAGGTATCAACAATGTTCTGTGAATTTGTAGCTGTTATGTAGTAGATTACAAATAATGATTAAAAAAGTCGTCCTATCGGGACAATTTATGGACTTACACTAGTTTTTTTTAAATAAATACACAATTTTTCACCGAAAAAATGACTTCGATTCCGTTTTTTTTTTCGCCGTCGATAATTTTTAGTAAAAATGTTAATTAACCTGTTAAAATAACTCATAAGCTTTTAGAAATAATAAACAGAATCCAAATCGACCCATAAACTTCGGAGATGTGTCAAAAAATAGAAAGCAAATCTACAAACTATACTTAAAAAATTAAAAATTGAATAACATGAAAAATATTGAAGATAGACCCCCCCTTTAAAAGTTTATTTTCGACATTTCTTCATAAATATTCAGAAAATTACGGGCGGTCACATGCGCATGGGCGACATTGTATATTCAATGTACAGACACAGTTTTTTTACTGTCTTATTATATGTATAGAAAATTGACTCCACTTATAAAAATTACCCTGTCCTGTTCATTTTTATAATGCGACTAAAATAAAAAGGAGGCTGTAATGCGTAGTTCTAACACTGAATAAGCAGCTTTTGAAGTTTTGAAGTTAGCCGTATTGTACTTTGAGCGTTGAATGAAATTTTTAGAAAAAAAAAAACGAAATCACACATTGCTTGTTATAATCAGTCATAAAAATAACAAAAACTAGTCAATAAGTTTTTTTACTTACCCTACGACATCCCATCCTTTTTTAACCTTCTTGACGTAATACTTTTACAATTTCTCACAAAACACTTCGGCATTTTTAACGAATGGTTTTTTAGACGTTGAGTGTGCATCTTGGGTTTTTATATATCAATGATTGAAACACATGAAAATGATTTATTTAGCTTACTTATGCATATCAGAACATTTCCTAAATGATAAATCTGCACATGTGTTTTATATGTCCAATTATAATTTAGCATCATACAACACAAGGACAAACAAAAAGAGGGGAGGTAGCCGTATTTTAGCACATAAAAATAAAGAATGTGAAAACATCGACGCAATTAAAAAGTTTAATAGATCAGAAAGTTTTGAAATTTGTGGTGTAAAAGATCTTGAAACGGGATTACACATTTGTTGTTGTAATAAAAGACCAGTTGAGAAAAAATTTGAAAGTTTCATGAGTAGTTTAGAAAAACTGTTAGAACTTTTTCTAGATAGGAAGTGCTTAGTTTGTGGCGACTTTAATATTGACGTACTGGTTGAAAGTAGAAAAGCTTCAGAGTTCATAAGTTTATTGAGATGTTATAGTTATAGATACCTTATAACAACTCCTACTTTCATTCGAAATAAATCATACTCTTGTATTGATAATATAATTACAAATGTTGATGATGATTGTATAGAGCGGTGCTTGGTCGATCAAAATGGCTTAGCAGATGGTCATGGTGGACTTTTTTGCGATATGGTTCTTGATACAATCAATGAGAAAAGGTAAAGCTCAGAATATACCATAACAATTCAAAAAATATTATTTAACACAAAAAATAATGCTGAGTTTAAAAAGAGTATTTAACAATAAATTTGAGTAAAATGGGAATAAATAATTTTCTAGACAGTTTTGGCATAATTTTTCGTACCTGTTACCCAAAGAAGGCGATTAAAATAAAGCCTATGAAAAATAAAATAATAAAGTGGGTAACCAAGGGAATCAAAGTATCAAGTAAAATGAAAAGAGTTTTATGCTGTTGCACCCCAAATAATCGCAGTATCTCGAATTACAAAATTAACTATATTCGAATTTACAGAAGGGTTATAACGCAAGCTAAAAAGTTAGTCATATCAGTTCATCTTAGTAAAGCTAAAAATATACCCAAAGCGACATGGAAACTAGTAAATGAATATACAAAGAAAACAAAAAACAAGCATAGAATAAAACTTGTCCTAAATATTGACAACAAAATTATTTATGACTAGCTTCTGCCCGCGACTTCGTACGCGGATCCTGTTGCTTATGCCAGCGACAACGGGGTCGTCAAAATTGAAGATCTGAAACGTCTGATGTCGAATTCTAAGAGGGGGACGGGAAAACAACGGGATGCGCGAGACGATTCGAGACGTTCCATATCTTTCATTTTTGTAAGTCAGAAGTCGATGCGTAGATACGCTTGGATCTCAAGCGTAATTCTCTATCCGTGAACGTCTCCGACTCGCGAGACAATGCGTGACGTTCACGATCAGCGGTCAGTCGCGCATCACGTTCCCCACTTGTCTCTAGAGACCTAGAAGTCGATGCTTAGATACGCTTGGAACTCAAGCGTAATTCTCTATCCGTGAACGTCTCCGATTCGCGAGACAATGCATGACGTTCACGATCAGCGGTCAGTCGCGCATCATATTCTTCACAGTTCTCTAGAGACCTGGATGTAGATGCGTAAATACGCTGAGAACGCAGGCGTACTTCGTTATCCAAGAGGAAGAGAAGAGAAGAGAGGAAGAGGTTTCCACGGAGCGAGTTGCAGCCTGATGTGCTCGAACAGCATCAAGTCTCTACTGACGTTCTTCGGTAGATTCTTGGGATCTTATGATCCTCACTCTTTTAGCTCCTTTGGAACATTGGGAAAGATTTGACCTCTTTCTTGGCATGGTTATAGTTTTATTGTGAAGATACCTGATCAATTAAAATCTGAGTGACTGCTCCCCTGCGTTACCGGGTAGGCTACCACGTCACGAAGATAAGTGGAAAAAGTCTAAAACACTCAAATAACATAAGCCCGAAGGCACATTTATTCGATAAAATAAAAAAATAAATAGGAGTTTTGTCCAGTAGAGTCAAATTTTCAATGATATACCGTCGTCATCGAATATCAGTCCTAAACTGTTACCACCTTCACCGCGTGGAGGTACTCCCAGCTTATGTTATTTTATAATTATACAGTAAAATTAGTGATAGCTTTGATTTCCACATCAGATGTTGCTGATCTTCGATTTTTATAAGTCAACAGGAAATGCCCATCAGACCGAACAACTTTTGCTAAGACGTCATTCCTATATGTGTTATGGTGTAGCTGGGCTCTTGGAGTTCCACAACAGGTGTTCCAGATCTTCAATTTTTATAAGTCAACAGAGAATGCTCATCAGATTGAACAATTTTTGCTAAGACTTCAATCCTATATAGAAAGAAAGAAAGAAAGAAAACATATTTATTTGGCACACGGCCACAAGTGCACACAACAAACAAATAAAAAAAATTAAAATAAGAAACTTAAATCTATACAATATAAAACGTAGATTAAACAGAAAAAAGAGACAATATTGTGTGTCTCACGGCTGCGCCAAATAGGCCCAGTTCAGCAAACTGCCGAGCAGCTAGTGCCCGACGCTGGTTTTCAACTGGACCCGAGATGGTGAGGTGACGGACATAAAACAGTTTTGCTTCTAATTAGGTATGTGTATGAATAGGTACTTAAATAGAACAATCTTGTGTTTAGTTTTAACAAATAAAAATACGTAGGTACTTATTAATATAAAAAACGAGAAAAGTGCAAGACAAAACAAAAAAACTCAAGGTACATAAATAGATAAACGGACGCATAGAAACATAAACCTGTTTTGCACGTTCCCAACTTGTAAACGCTTAATATGTCATGAATCCGTGCACTTCGTCGCTCAATACGCTGCAAGCAACCGAGCGCGATGGACTAATTATAAATATTTGTAAGAAGTGAACGGAAAAATTTGCAGATGCGATGGCAATTGTGTGGGTACATAAGAACGGCAAAATATTACATTTCCGACGAAAAATCGAGCAAAATTATTATTCAAACGCAGACATATGAAGAGTATAAGATACAAAAAGGTAAACCAGTTCAAAGTTGATAAAAAAGTGTTATATAATATGTAGAATTTAAAGACACCTTTGTGATTTTCTTTTTTTTTACAGTTGTCAAGTCTAAAGACAGAGGTACCGATTACACTCGGGATCCTGCCAGATATGAGTGCAAAGGATGGCATGGATAGTGAAGGGAGCCATCCCGACGCCGTTTGTTCCAGTCGCATGCACGTGGGCCAGGCACATTAGGTAAGACCGTAGGCATGCGTTGCTCCAATGCATACTTGTGTAGGTTAAAAAATAAAAATAAAATAGGCTATTGTTTTAGTGTGCTATTTTTACATACCGCAGGTCTCACAAAATGCGATGGGTCGCTGCGGCGCCTCGGATACCCCGACACTGCTCCAGCTGAGGAGACAGGTGGCATAATCCTAAGCAAGCCGAACGTAAGCATGAGCAGAAATTGTATACATCAGCTATTTATACTTTTGTGCAGCATTAGTCGACAAAGATATTGTTCCATGATCAAACTAAATTAGATAGGTAGATAGGTAGGTAGGATAGTTTGTACATACATCATATAATTGAGACATTCAGTGCGACCAAATCCAACTTTCGTTGCGATTCAATTAGGTACTGCCGTAAACGTCTTCTGAATGTGACTATTGTGCTGATCATTCTAATTGGTGGTGGCAGGTTATTCCATATTTTGGAAGCCGCATAGCGAAAGCTACCCCTGAAAGCTGCTGTGTAATGTGATTGAGTCGAGAGTTGTTGCGAGCATTGCCTTCTCCCACATTCGCGCCTACTTGTTAACCAACTTAATTTATTGTATAGGTAGTCCGGTTTTTTATATTTAACCACACCGAACAGGAGGCACGCCAAGTGTAGTTTCCGTCTGGACTTCATTTTTAGTGAGTAATGCTTGTTTAAAAAAGGTGTTACGTGACTTCGCCGAGGAATATTGTAGCAAAACCGCGTGCAAGCGTTTTGTACTCTTATATGTGTTATGTGTTATGGTGTAGCTGGGCTCTTGGAGTTCCACAATAGGTGTTCTAGAACTTCGATTTTTATGAATCAACAGAGAGTGCTCATCAGATTGAACAATGTTTGCTAAGACGTCATTCCTATATGTGTTATGATGTAGCTGGGCTCTTGGAGTTCCACAACAGGTGTTCCAGATCTTCGATTTTATAAGTCAACAGAGAGTGCTCATTAGATTGAACAATGTTTGCTAAGACGTCATTCCTATATGTGTTATGGTGTAGCTGGGCTCTTGGAGTTCCACAACAGGTGTTCCAGATCTTCGATTTCTATGAATCAACAGAGAGTGGTCATCAGATTGAACAATTTTTGCTAAGACGTCATTCCTATATATGTTATAGTCTAGCTGGACTCTTGAAGTTCCACATCAGGTGTTCCAGATCTTCAAATTTATTCTCTCAGCAGAAAATGATCATCACGTGGAACAATTTTTGCTGTTGTACCATTTTTTTATCTCTTATAGTTTAGCTATTCTATTGCGGTTCTGCATCAGGTGTTCAAGTTTTCAAGATAAATTATAGCCTATATGTTGCCTAGACTTAATACCTATACAACAAAAAAAAATCTTTAAAATCCGTCTAGTAGTTCCGAAGATTAGCGTGTACAAACAAACAGACAAACAGATAAACAGACAAACAGATAAACAAACAAACAGACAGAAATTTTTTTTTGGATTCGTGCTCTATTACTGTTTCTAAACCCCCCTCAATTTTTTTTTTTTAAATATATTCAATGTACAGACACAGTTTTTTTACTGTCTTATTATATGTATAGATTCCCAGGACATCTATATATCTAAAGGGTGTAAAAAGACCCTTAACGAAGCCGAAAGGCACTTGTTCTCTCCGTCATTGCGATCATTTTTTTGCTATGGACTATACCTGGGAACCTTCTAGTTACGGAGATATTGGGGGTCAAAGTTCCAATTTTTTCTCAAGTTTTTTTTAAATACTACTTTTTAAGATTTTAACTTTACTTTAATTACCTCCATGACCGGTTTACTATTCAAAGCATCCATCAGCACCAAGTTTTGAGTGCGTTAGATTGAGTTTTACCGTAAAACGTGTTTTTTCACCGAAAAAAAAAAGTTGGTTCACAGCAATAATTTTTGCGTAGGGTGACTTAGTTTGATGTGCATAATGCTTGGTTGACGGCTTAGTGAAGGGTCCGTTTACACCCTTTATATACATATAATAAGACAGTAAAAAAACTGTGTCTGTACATTGAATTTATTTAAAAAAAAAAATAGGGGAATTTAGAAATAGTAATAGAGTACTAATCCAAAAAAAAATTCTGTCTGTTTGTCTGTATGTCTGTTTGTCTGTTTGTTTGTACACGCTAATTTGAAAGATTTTTTTTTGTTGTATTAAGTCTGGGCAACATATAGGCTATAATTTATCTTGGAAACTTGAACACCTGATGCAGAACCGCAACAGACCAGCTAAACTATAAGAGATATAAAAATGGTACCGTAGCAAAAATTGTTCCACGTGATGAGCATTTTCTGCTGAGAGAATAAACTTGAAGATCTGGAACACCTGATGTGGAACTCCAAGAGCCCAGCTACACTGTAACATAGTGACGTAATAAATAGATGCATTCAGAATGGTATTTTTCCGAAAAAGTTAAAGGTTTCCATTGTCAAGCCATTACTTAAAAAAAATGACAAAACAATTTTAAGTAATTATAGACCAGTAGCTCTTATACCGATTTTCTCAAAGATCTTTGAGAAAGTTCTTTATAATGGTATTTACAATTACTTTGAAAAACATAATATTTTTTGCAAGGAACAAATGGGTTTTAGGAAGACAAAAACAATTAATATGGCCATATAAAATTTTTTTGAAAAAATACATCACAATATAAGCAATAGGAAACCAGTAATGGCAATGTATATGGATATGACCAGAGCATTTGATTATGTGGACCATAAGGTACTAAATACATAAGGCATCAGAGGTAACGTACTTAATCTCGTACAATCTTATTTGGAGGATAGAAAACAAATTACGCAGATTAGTCAAGTGGATATTAAGTCCAAAACTGAACTAGTACACTCGTCTAGCTCTAGAGTTCTTCGTTACGGTGTTCCGCAGGGTTCTGTGGTGGGACCTCTGCTGTTCATTTGCTACATTAATGACTTTCCCCAAGTGATCAATCACCAAATGTCCCTATTTGCCGACGACAGCACGGTTATATATAACGCTGGTGGTAATAAAGAAATAGAAGAGGACATTAACAATAGTCTTGTTACGATTGTTGACTGGCTGAACGCTAATAACCTCAAAATTAACCTAGCTAAAACTAAATTTATGAATTTTAAAATTAGACAAAACAAACTATCAGATATTCAGGTAAACTACAAAGGTGACCAAATACATGAAACTACTGTAACAAAATTTCTTGGACTGCATATTGATAGCGATATGTCATGGAGCACGCAAATCGATAATGTATGTGGGAAGCTCAGTAAATTTTCATATGCTCTAAACATACTAGGCAAAATTGTAAATAAGACAGCGCTGCTAGCAGCTTATCATGGTTATGTCGCCTCTGCTTTGCGATATGGCCTTATTTTTTGGGGTAATGCTGCTAAGGTAGAAGAGGTTTTGCTAGCACAGAAAAAGTGCATTCGAGCTATGTGTAAAATAAAACGAATAGATCCATGCAAGCCACACTTCCGAAACTTGAACTTATTGACTGTACCATTTCTCTATATCTATGAAGCCTGTATCTTTGTAAAAAACAACATGTCTTTATACAAATCTGTCGAAAGTCAACGGCGCTCAAATAAGTTGCACCCTTTATGCACTAAAACTAAATTCCTCTACAATATATGCAATGGCCCCAAAACTTTATAACAAATTACCTGATCAAATTTTATCAAGCAACAACATGAAGGAGTTTAAACATAAGCTTTTTAAATTATTGAGTGACAAGGCGTATTACTCTGTTAAGGAATATCTTAATGATAAATTAAAATAATCTTTATATAAATTTAAATCTGTCTGTAAAATGTTGTTCCCTTATGACATTGATAGTTTTATTGACATGTTGTATTGTATATTGCGTCTATGATAATATAACATTTGATTGATTTTAATAGTGACTAAATAATGCCTTCTTGTTTATGTGCCGTCTTAATTTATTGACATACTAGCTTCTGCCCGCGACTTCGTACGCGGATCCTGTTGCTTATGCCAGCGACAACGGGGTCGTCAAAATCGAAGATCTGAAACGTGTGATGTCGATGTTCTAAGAGCCCAGGGACGGGAAAACAACGGGATGCGCGAGACGATTCGAGACG
The DNA here is from genome assembly GCA_905220335.1 of Noctua pronuba. Taxonomy (NCBI): domain Eukaryota; kingdom Metazoa; phylum Arthropoda; class Insecta; order Lepidoptera; family Noctuidae; genus Noctua; species Noctua pronuba. The sequence goes on along the minus strand of LR999892.1, from coordinate 17,705,566 downwards.
TTCCATATCTTTCATTTTTGTAAGTCAGAAGTCGATACGTAGATACGCTTGGAAGTCAAGCGTAATTCTCTATCCGTGAACGTCTCCGACTCGCGAGACAATGCGTGACGTTCACGATCAGCGGTCAGTCACGCATCACGTTCCCCACTTGTCTCTAGAGACCTAGAAGTAGATGCGCAGATACGCTTGGAACTCAAGCGTAATTCTCTATCCGTGAATGCCTCCGATTCGCGAGACAATGCATGACGTTCACGATCAGCGGTCAGTCGCGCATCATATTCTTCACAGTTCTCTAGAGACCTGGATGTAGATGCGTAAATACGCTGAGAACGCAGGCGTTTCCATGAGGCATTCGTTATCCAAGAGGATGAGAAGAGAAGAGAGGAAGAGGTTTCCACGGAGCGAGTTGCAGCCTGATGTTCTCGAACAGCATCAAGTCTCTCCTGACGTTCTTCGGTAGATTCATGGGATCTTATGATCCTCAATCTTTTAGCTCCTTTGGAACATTGGGAAAGATTTGACCTCTTTCTAGGCATGGTTATAGTTTTGTTGTGAAGATAATTGATCAATTAAAATCTAAGTGACTGCTCCCCTGCGTTACCGGGTAGGCTACCGTGTCACGAAGATAAGTGGAAAAAGTCTAAAACACTCAAATAACATAAGCCCGAAGGTATATTTATTCGATAAAATAAAAAAATAAATAGGAGTTTTGTCCAGTAGAGTCAAATTTTCAATGATATACCGTCGTCATCGAATATCAGTCCTAAACTGTTACCGCCTTCACCGCGTGGAGGTACTCCCAGCTTATGTTATTTTATAATTATACAGTAAAATTAGTGATAGCTTTGATTTCCACATCAGATGTTTCTGATCTTCGATTTTTATAAGTCAACAGGAAATGCCCATCAGACCGAACAACTTTTGCTAAGACGTCATTCCTATATGTGTTATGGTGTAGCTGGGCTCTTGGAGTTCCACAACAGGTGTTCCAGATCTTCGATTTTTATAAATCAACAGAGAGTGGTCATCAGATTGAACAATTTTTGCTAAGACGTCATTCCTATAAAGGGTGTAAATAGACCCTTAACGAAGCCGAAAGGCACTTGTTCTCCCCGTCATTGCGATCATTTTTTTGTTCTAGACCATACCTGGGAACCTTCTAGTTACGGAGATTGGGGGTCAAAGTTCCAACTTTTTGACATGTTTTTTTTTAAATACATGTTTCTAATGTAAGATTTTTACTTTAAACACCTTCACAACCCCCGTACTATTCAATCCATCCATCAGCACACTGTTTACAGTGCGTTACATTGAGTCCTACCGTAAAATGTAATTTTTCACCCCAAAAAAAAGTCGTTTCCCAGCAATAATTTTTGCATAAAGTTACTTAGTTTGATGTACAGAATGCTTGGTTGACGGCTTCGTGAAGGTTCCGTTTACACCCTGTATGTGTTAATGGTGTAGCTGGGCTCTTGGAGTTACACAACAGGTGTTCCAGATCTTCGATTTTATAAGTCAACAGAGAGTGCTCATCAGATAGAACAATGTTTGCTAAGACGTCATTCCTATATGTGTTATGGTGTAGCTGGACTCTTGGAGTTCCACATCAGGTGTTCCAGATCTTCAAATTTATTCTCTCAGCAGAAAATGCTCATCACGTGGAACAATTTTTGCTATGGTACCATTTTTGTATCTCTTATAGTTTAGCTATTCTATTGCGGTTCTGCATCAGGTGTTCAAGTTTCCAAGATAAATTATAGCCTATATGTTGCCCATACTTAATACCTATACAACAAAAAAAAATATTTCGAAGCTGTCTAGTAGTTCCGAAGATTAGCGTGTACAAACAAACAGACAAACAGATAAACAGACAAACAGACAGAATTTTTTTTTTGGATTCGTGCTCTATTACTGTTTCTAAACCCCCTTCAATTTTTTTTTTAAATATATTCAATGTACAGACACAGTTTTTTTACTGTCTTATTATATGTATACAGGGTTATTGGTAAAACACCGACAACCTTGCAGGACTGTATTACTATCATCATAAACAATAACTTTTGTTCTATGATTTTTTACAAAATTCTATACATTTACCAAAAACAAATCTTCAAGATTTCGTTGTCCTATCTAACACATTTCAACTCTGTATTTTGCTATACCTACATACCTACGCCTGCCGCGCACTGTCCTCGTAGTAATACTTTTGGGTTAATGACTCGCTTCGCTACGATTCCCGCCTTTTTACGCAAAAGCCAAATGATACCTGCAATCGGACATTTGACATGGAAATAACCTTGATATTTCAGGGCACCTACGTACTAAACACCATAATAAAAACAAACTAATAATGACTTCTCACATTTTCTGTAAAGTTACAACGGTATAGCACTTGATAAAAGTATTTTATTTATTTATTTAAACTTCATGTACAAAAGTGGTACATAGGCGGACTTAATGCCGCAAGGCAGTATTTTGTTCGTAGTTCGTAGACTGAATCCACTCTCCCTTCATACTTAACCAGGCTTAGGACTGGCTACATTAAATAATAAATTAAAATTAAATCACATGTAGGTAGGTACTTAAATTACCTACCTACGTAATATGACGAAAGTTACGTTAACAGGTTCCGGCACGGCGATATTGTTTCAAGGACGCGTTTACAAATCTGTCGTTAATAAGCTGGTTTTTGGTACATTTTGCGAACAAACGAAAACCATTTCGAATTTCATACTTGCCGTCCCGGCGTCTCTTTGAATCTATGCTACTTGTAATGAAATGCCGCACATGTTTTATTGGATGTTTGTTTACTTTTAGTTCCGCGTTGCAATATCTCAGGGAAGCAAACATAAAACCCTCAAAATGGTAGTAAAAATACTAACGAAAATATTACAAATTAATAGCCTCAGAAATAATAAGTTCCCGTTTAGTTTTTTTCTCATATTTTGCCATAAGACATGAACCTTAACAGGTGGCATTAAGGTTTATTTTATTTGGTCACTGTCTAATTTATTGCACAGAAAATGTTTAATGAAATGTTAGTCCGCGCGTCAAAGTTTATTTCCTCCTAATGCCCGCACAGGTATCCATCCGTGCGTAGGTATGTGTTAGAGCCGTTTCAATGTAGTGTTGCGATTACGATACCGATCATATTTTGTAAACGCGTCCTTAAAATAACTTGCAAACACGGAATGTACATTGAATAACAATGTCGCGCAAAACTAGGTACGATACCCATTTTTATTTTTTAATGCAGGCGTATTTAAAAAGTGGAATCAGCATATTTACAACAATTGGATGAATAAGTATTAAAATCAGTATTTACAAATGATTACCTCTCAAGTGGATGTCGGTGAGTATCGCGCACATAGCGTTCAAAATAATCACCTTCACAACCAACACAAAGTCCACACCTAAAAAGTAACTGTTCATTCACTCGCGAAAGCACAGCAGAGTTTGTTTTTATTTGATTAAACGCCCAATTAATCTTTTCAATCAACATTTCGCGGCTTGTGATTACGCGACCCGTGTACACCAATGTCTTTACATGTCCCCACAAATAAAAGTCTAAAGGCGTGATATCTGGCGATCTAGGAGGCCAAGCACGAGGTCCACCACGTCCTATCCATCGACCAGGGTATTTATTATCTAATAAGTCTCTGACTCGGCGAGCATAATGCGCCGGCGCCCCGTCTTGTTGGAAGTACATACCCCGTAAATCGGCGAGTGGTATTTCTTCTTCTAATGACGGTAGTAGGTAATGACGGTAGGTAATCTAAGAGGACAAAAGTACAATCCACATCTGTGTGTTAGTTCTTCACCTCACCAGTTGGGTTACCGGATTTTTAAATAATTGCTTATACAGGTAGGAACCTCCTACTGACGACAAATTATAAACTAGGATGGTTGATTTCAATCAGTTAAGTGTATTCTGAGATACCTGTCAATATTAATTGTATGTTTTTTCATTTAAGATTAGAGTTGCACAGAATTATGATTATTTAAATATGTAATGAATTACACAATCTATGATTTGTGTAGGATCTAGATATAACATTGAGTGATTAACTGTCTTAGAAATGATTTCTTTCATTATTTGCAATTTCATGAAACGCGCGAATAAGATTTTAAAGCACGAAGATGCTCAAAATCTAAATTCATTAACAACAGCCAGTAACCGGCCACCTTACATAGCTAAACCGTAACAGATTTTACACAAATGTGCTTCAAAGGCACAAAGCTCACCCGTCAACCAATTCTGACCCTTTCTAATAGCTTTTTCCAACTAATTTTTGGTCGAACATAACCTCAAAATAGTGATTTCATTTTTGTAAATAACTCGGAAATGCCATTGTGGTTTGTATTAAATCTTTTGAGGTAGTATTTAGACATGCCATCGAGTATTTTAAAGATAATTTGATGAAGACACAACAATGTTGAATTGAGTACATTTATCCATAGCGCCGTGGGCATTCTCCTTTGGCCGGGAGGTAGTTAATAGTTAGTAGACGTTTGCTTAGAACGGATTTTGTGACAGGGCTGGATTAAGGAGGTCTACGGGCTCTCAATTTTTTTTATGAAAATCCTTCATTTTTGTGCTACAAACTTGAATTTGGCAGGGAGGCAGTTAATAGTTAGTAGACGTTCGCTAGGAACGGATTTTGTGACAGGGCCGGATTCAGGAGGTCTAAGGGCTCTCGCAATTTCTAATGTTGTATACAGAACGGTATTAGAATAAAAAGCGCACAACAAGGTTCACTTTGAAAAAAAAGTTGTATAGCGCCAAATAAACCGGTTTTTAAAGCCATATCGTCGCCTCAACGTCATTTAATTTTGTTTCGGACCTCTGCCACCCAGAATTACAGTACCCAAAAGGACGCTTTTTGTAGTGATCAGCACATGATCACATTTTGATTGTAAGGTTGGTACTTGGGAGACAAGTGAAACACACGAGATCTGGGTAGATACTGATTATATATTGAGATTAACTACACGGATTAATAGGTATGCATACACATCTATAATAGTTACTACAGCTCATCTTCACCGCAATAAAAAAAAATTAAATTAACTACAGTTTACTTTAATTTAATTTTACGCTATAATATTATATTATATATTTATGATTATATGGTTATACACGAATTATAATAGTAATAATGCTGTTACATTGTAGTTGTTTTTTTTTTTTTTACATTTATGTACTTATTACTAAATTATCTCCTATCTTATTATACACACACATATAGTATCTGTATTTAAATAACTATAATCAAGAAACAGGTGGCATGTACAGTTTTGTCCTGTTCTTGTGTATTGTGTACATTTTATTATTTTTCATAATTTCAACATTTGGTGAACATTCTCTTATAACAGTATATGGACCTTGATAAATGCTTTGGAACTTATTACCTGTTTCATTTTTTATTAAAATTAAATCATTTGGACATTATGACACTGGGTTAACATTTCGGTCGTATCTCACTTTTCTCTGCCGTCCGCAAGCTATAATGCCGTTATCTCGCATCTGGTCGATATTCGTTTTTTGATACCACAATAATCAAAAAAAGCGAAAGCTCAATAGTATATCTATTTTTTGATACCAATAAGTCTCGCATACGAGTTATAGTTAAGAAACAGCATCAATTTTTTATTTTTTCGCCCTCTTTTTATCCTTAACTCGAAATATGATTTTGTTGGATAACGGCATTATAGCTTGCGGACGGCAGTTCTGTTTACTTTACTGGCTATTAAATTATCTCGTGCCTCTCTTTGAGTTGTTTGTATTCTGTATTTTAATTCTAATGGGTAGCTATCAAAATTGTATAAAGGATCAACTTGGCCTGAATTTAAGTTCGTTGGTAAAATACATTTTTTGCCGAATACTAACTCAAAAGGGGTAAATCGTGTCTCAGTGTGTACTGATGTATTATATGAAAAACACCAAAATGGAAGCCATGTGCTCCATGCTTCTGTATGATTACCTGTTTGAATCCTTAAATAATTACCCAAGTGTGTGAGTTTTCCAATGCGCCAATACTCTGATGATGATACGCCGTTGACTGTAATTTATTTATATGTAATAGGGTACATACCTCTTTCATTGTAGTTGACAAAAACTCTGAGCCCATATCTGTTGCGTTAGTTCCTGGAATTCCGTATCTGAGAATAAAGTTAATTAAAAAAAAAAAAATGTAATAAATGTGTTAATGCAAAATTTCTAGCTACGTCACTTGAGGTTTTAGATAACATTGGGTATGCTTCAACGTATTTAGTCAGTTCACATTGGATGGTCAATATATATGTGAAATTATTGTAATCTCTATCCAATGGACCTACCAAGTCCATGTAAATTTTTTCAAAGGCTGATGTTGCCGTAGTCGTGATTTCCATAGGTTCTTTTGTATGATGTGACGAATGTTTTTGTCTTTGACATTTGTCGCATCTTTTCACAAACTCTGTTACATCCACCTCTAGCCTTGACCAGAAATAATATTTTTTTAATATTATTAATCATCCGTCTAATACCCGCGTGGCCACTTGTGGGCAAAAGATGGAAGTCATTTATGATCACACGTTGATCATCTTTGTTGTTTATTCTCTCCATATCTTTTAATATACATAGTCGTGGTCCGGACCATTTATTTATTTTCTGTACTTCACTTATTACTCTTTCTATAAAATTACTTTTATCATTCTTATTCTTCATGAAATATATTTCCTCTATGTTATATTTCTTACAAATTATTTCCAACTCTCTGACAAATTCGCCTAGCGAAAATTGCGATCGAGACGCTGGATTTATGAAAATTGTATTTCTTGTTGGTGCATAACAAAAACATTTGTTTTCATATTTTATTTCATTCAAGTTACGATGTCGTGCTAATTCGTTTTCTGTTATAAAACGTAATTCAATGAAACATTTAGGTTTACTAATCATTTCTACAACTTTCGGTTGATCAGGCCGATTGTCGTCAGAAGTAACAGTACCCTGTGTTTGTAACCTGGCCTTCTGGCCTCGTGTCATTACATTGATAACACTGTCATTCATCTCTTTCAACTCCTCCGATGTTATGCGCAAGCGTGACATTGCGTCCGCTGCTGAATTATTTTTTCCTCTCAGATATTCCACTACAAAATCATATTCTTCCAAAATCAATCTAAATTTTGTCAATCTGCTTGAAGGATCTTTCATTCCAAATAATGCTATGAGCGGTTTATGATCTGTTTGGACTGTAAACTTACGGCCATACAAATAAGGTCTAAAATGCTTAACCGACCAAACGATAGCTAGCAACTCTTTCTCTATTGTTGGGTATCTTTTCTCGGCTTTATTCAAGCTTCTCCTCGCAAATGCTACCGGTCTACTGTTTCCGTTACACAATACCGATCCAATCGAGTAATTTGACGCGTCAGGTAGTAAAATAAATTGATTATTCTCTGAGAAATCGGGATATTGTAATACTGGATGTTTAATGACACATTGTTTAAGTAATTCAAATGATTTTTGACATTGCTTATCCCAATTAAACATGACATTTTTCCTACACAGTGAATTTAATGGATGTGCTTTCTCTGCGAAGTTTGGAATGAATTTCCTATAATAATTAACGAATGCTACGAATCTTTTTACTTCTTCTGTGTTTATGGGAACTGGGTAGTTTTCCACAACTTTTATCTTATTGGAGTCTGGTATGACACCCTCTGGAGTAACAATATGTCCTAAGAATAATAATTCTTTCTTTAAAAAATTTCATTTTTGGGGATTTAATTTTAAATTAACCTTTCGTAACCTTTCGAATATGTACTGAAGATTTTTAATATGGGACGTTAGATTTCGGCTAAAACATACTAAATCGTCTTGATATACTAGGCATTTTTCGTACGTCAAACCTGTCATTGCCATAGTCATCATTCTTGAAAAGGAACTGGGACTCGTTTTAAGTCCTTGGGGTAGTCTAGTCATTTGAAATCTTCCAGAATCAAATGCTGTGTATTTACGACTGTCGGGATCTAATTTTACATTATAATAACCTTGATGCAAATCTAAATGTGTAAAGTACATACAGCCTGATAAAGAATCTAATATTTCCGTAATATTTGGAAGAGGAAATTTGTCATCCTGTATAACGTTGTTCAGTTTCCTGTAGTCAACTACGAACCGCCATTTCTTGTTCCCATCGCTATCCGATTTTTTCGGTAGAAGTAGAATGGGACTAGACCATTTACTCTGACATGGTTCTATAATTCCCTCATTTAACATTTTGTCAATTTGACTTTTAATTTCATTTTTTAAAGAGTGTGGTTGTCTGTATGGTTTTGAATAAATTGGTTGAGTGTCTTGTTTCAAAACAATCGAGTGTTGATAAATGTCCGTAGTCGATAATTTATCTCCTTCCAAATAAAAAATATCTGAATATTTGGCACATAAACTTTCAATGTTTTGTTTTTCGTCTTTATTTAAATTACTTAAGGTTAACTTTGTAAATAGCTGCTTAACCCGGTCTGCATTCAACTCATTTTTGTTAAAAACGCAGATATCGTAATCCCTGGTACTCTGTATATCTAGATTTATTTCTGACAATATGACGTCATTGGCTGTTGTATTCAAAATACGTACTGGTATTCTACCATTGTCTGGAGCCACTAATGTACTCGCGACAAAAATTCCCTCACATACTTCTTTCGTACTTATCACGCATTCGTCCTTCAAGTTAGTATTTACATAGTGAATTGACTCTGACCTAGCAGGTAATGTCATTAAATAATCCTTGGAATTATATAGTTTCAAAGTTATCTGGTTCCCATTATACCATAATGATAAAACATTGTTATGAAAGTCAATAACCGATGAGTACTTGCTTAAAAAGTCTTGCCCTAAAATTCCATACGCCTTACAAGGCAAGGTGTCAAACACATAGAACTTATGGACTACGTTTTGTTCGTGAGTCCATAATTGTAACTTTACATATCCGATTGCTTGGACTCTGCCTCCGATCCCATTTATAGTTATGTCCTCCTTATAGATGGGGATATTGAACTTTTGTACGTGCTTATACTTTAAGGCTGAAATGGATGCGCCCGTATCAATTAACCAACTAAACGGTTGCAAGTGATTCACTAATAACTCTACGTAATAACTACTTTCACTAGCCATGATTTTATAACTTTTAGGAACGAAAAAACTCACTTCCGCATTCCTTGGCATCATATGATGAAGTGCTGGGTTGTGGCCGTGATTCATCATCAGTGATCACGCGAACATTTCCACGACCCCCTTTATTTCCCCTGTTAGTAGTATTTCTAAAAAAGTTACCTCGATAATAGCCTCTACCTCGAGGTTGTAGGCTGCCTGCTGTAGTAGCGGCGCCTGGCTGCCCATAAGCTGCTTGCTGCTGCTGGCCTCTGCCACGTGCCGGGTAGCCACGGGTGTAGCCACGCTGTCTAAATCCACCTCTATACGCACCTCTACTGTAGCATCTCTTGTTGTTATAATACACTGTCTGCCTGGAATTGGGTTTATAATTCATATTACGTCTCAGTTAAAAAATTTCAGCACTCTGGCTGGTCGATGTGCTGTCCTCGTCTAACGCTGCTTGAACAGCATCTTTTAAGCACTGGAACTTCTGAGCTGCCAGAATTGTACTAATCCTGAGATTCCTCAATCCATCACTAAACTGCCTGATCGCCTGTTTTTCGTTAATTGTTTTTAAAACATCAAACATTTCTGAATTGCCCTCAGATTGTGAAATCGTGAGGTCAACAAACATTTCGGAAAGTTTTTTCCCGAAATCATCTACCGACAACTCATTTTGCCTTAAGTTTAGAAGTTGTTTTTGCAACGCACTTGCAGATTTCTGCGGTAATAGAACTCTCTTCATGTCACACAAAAGCATTTGTACATTGTCATATTTGGTTGCTAATTTTAATTTTGCTCCAAACTCAAACTCAAACTCAAAGCATTTATTTCAAATAGACCCATGACAGGCACTTTTGCATAGTCAAAAATAAGCTACCTACAGTCCCGCCACAGGCATAATAACTGTGAATGGACTGTAGTTGCCCATTCGAAAATAGTAGATCTCATGGAGAAGAATGGGCAAGAAACTCCATGGACACTTTTTTCAAATCAAGTTATATATTACATAGTCCTGGGTACAATATTGTTGCTTCTATATGTGAGCACAGTGTAGAGATAGAAAAATAAAACAAAACTACAGTTAAAACCATAAAGATTAGGATAAGCCCTACTAACCATGATAGAAAGTCTACATGGTACTCACACTTACAAAAACTCAAATAATGCTTCTAATTTATATAAAACAATGGTTATCAAAGTAACTAAGTTTCAAAACGAGAAAAAAAAAAGAATTGATGAAAGAACTAAAGGGGGAGCATCTCTTCCAAACATTAAAATCTTAGTATGTGAGCCCAAGTGGCAGTGGAGCAGGACCAGCGTTGAGCCAAGCATTTTTATCTACGATATACTCTTCCAACTTATAATATGCTCGCGTACATAGAGTTTGTTTTATGCATGTTTTAAATTTCTTCTCATTAAGTTGTAAAATGTCAATTGGTATTTTATTGTAACATTTTACACAGTACCCCATAAAAGATGTGCGTACTTTTGACAATCTGAAACGTGGTTGATCTAATTTGTCCTTATTTCTAGTATTAATATTATGCCTGTCGCTTATTTTACTAAAAATATGAATGTTTTTCCGAACAAACATAATGTTTTCATAAATATATTGACAAGGTACCGTCATGATGTTAATCTGTTTAAACAATTCTCTTAGAGACTCGCGTCTGCGTAGGTTATAGATGGCTCTTACAGCCCTCTTTTGCAGAATAAATGTGGAGTCAATATCTGCAGCCCGACCCCACAGCAGAATACCGTAAGACATGATGCTATGGAAGTAACTAAAATAGACCAGTCTCGCGGTATCCACGACTGTTAATTGCCAGATTTTACGGACAGCATAAGCGGCTGAACTTAGCCGCCCTGCAAATGCTGTTAAGTGAGGACTCCATTGCAGTTTCGAGTCAAGCGTAATCCCCAAGAAAACTGTTTTTTCGACGAATTCGAGTATCTCCTTGTTCAATACAACGTTACATTCCCTACTTCTTACATTCGGTAACGCGAATCTTATGCATTTAGTTTTCTTCCCATTTAACATCAATTGTTTACAGTAAACCAGTTATGAATCTTAAGCATAGCGGTATTTACGTCGTCAAAATCTTGTGCACGTCTGTTAACTTTAAAAATCAGTGATGTGTCATCAGCGAATAACACCATTTGAGGTCGACTTTTCAGTAACTGAGGTAAATCATTAATATATACTAGGAAAAGGAAAGGGCCCAGTATTGAGCCTTGCGGTACCCCCATTTTTACTTTTAATCCTAACGAATTTACGCCATTTATTTGTACTTGTACTGCATTCGATCATTTAAATATGATTTTAGTAAGCTAAGTGCTTGTTTTCCTAGTCCGTAATGCTCAAGTTTTAGCAACAGTGTGTCGTGATCCACGCAATCAAATGCCTTGGATAGGTCGCAAGAAATGCCTATTGCATCTTTTGCCTCTTCCCATGCATTAAAGAGGTGCTTTAGCAAGGTGACACCGGCGTCGGTAGTGCCACGACCTTTGGTGAAACCATATTGTTGATCGTGTAAGATGTCATTTCGATTAAAATGATTGAGCATTTGATTTAGCATCACTTTTTCAAACACCTTGCTGAAAACCGGCAAAATAGATACGGGTCTATAATTATTTGTGTCTCCAGATTTAAAAAGTGGTATAACTTTACTATACTTCATCAAATCCGGAAATACCCCTTGGTCTACACATAAATTAAATATTAAAGCTAAATAGGGAGCTACTGTCTCATCAATCGATTGACAAACTTTAGTTGACATGCCCCAAAGGTCTTCAGTAGTTTTTATTTTAAGTTGCTTAAAAGTCTTCATAACGACCATAGGGTTTATATGTGAAAATTTAAATTCAACAGGACAGGCTGAAACATTCTCTTTTAATAAATTAATGGCAAGGGATGGCGAAGAATCTAGTGTTTCTGTGGTTTCGACTGGAATATTGGTAAAGAACGTTGCGAATTCCTGAGCAACATCGACATTTGCGCTAATGAGCCCTCGGGAAGAGTCCAGTGTGTAATCAGTGTTGTGTCTTTTGTTTCTATTAGTTTCATTGTTTATAATTTTCCAAACTGTTTTAATCTTGTTGTCTGCATATTTCAATTTGTTGCTAATAAATAAGGCTTTAGCTGCCTTGCAGGTATTTTTGAAAATTTTAGAAAAAGTAGCAACATACTTATTAAAAATTTCCGTATTGATATAAGGCTTAAGGCCATACAATTCAAAAAGTCTTTTCCGACTTTTTCTGATGCCTTTGGTTGCCCAGTCACTGAATAAAAACTTCGGGCAGATATTTTTAGTTTTCTTCTTAAAGGTATTATTGAATTCAGTTTGCACTAATGAAAAGAATTCTTCATATATAGTATTAACATTCTTCATATTTAAGCCCTGCATACCTAAATTGTCAATTAAAGTGCTATTAAATGTGATCAAGACACTGGAAGTTATTGGTCTAGTTTGTATCTGAACTTTTTGTAATGCTGTGTTAAATTCAAAAGACACAGTTTGACCACAGTGATCAAAGGGGAGGTAATTTACAACAGCCTTCTCCAAATAGTCGCAGCCACAGTGGTTGCGCGGATACATAGACAAATTAGTTTGTTGATTGGCACAGGTAATCCCCACCTCTAAATCATTCCCGCACAAAACCTCCGTTGTCTATGTAAACCGGCAATGGCTGACCGTTGACCACCGCGTCGACACATGCTCTCGAAACATTAATAAAAGGTGGTGAAATTGGTGTGATCTTCTCGCTTCTGTCTTCTCCGTGTGATGTGCCACGTGCCATGAAGCTGCTCCGGGGAATCGAGGTATGTGCAATCCTTCCTTATAAGCGTACTGTTCGTTTTTCTTAATGTTCCAGTCAGTACGCAATCCCGCCATCTTTTATCTGTGCCAATTTCTAGTTGTTTAAATTATTAGCAAAAACCAGCGCAAACATTTGGTCCTTCGAGCCGGATAAGTGTCGTAAAATCAGTGTCAGCCATTCCCTAGGACATCCTAGGTCGTTCGTTTCGTTAAACCCGCGTATTTGTACCAAATACTTCGCCACGAGGCAAGTTAGGTATTTCGTTAAAATCTCGTAAACTCCGCATTAGATTAAGTAGCATCGTTTATATTTCGCTCAACACCGCAATCATTTAATTTCTATCGTATTCGTTTCGTGTCGTTATTCTAGCTAGTAATTGGTACTAGCAGATATTCCGCTTTGTCGTAATTATCGCGTTGGTTCGCTTATTTAAAATAAGTTTCAATTTGTTCGAAAACCGGTTCGGTAAGTAGGTCACAGCACGTGTGCGCTCGACTGCCCGGCCAGGTTAAGTTAACAAAACTATCAATTAGTACATCTGCACAATAGAATAGTTAATATTAATTCTTTCTTATATTAATCCTTTCTTTATTATTTTGTATTCATAAATCGCTAACATGCCGCCCATTGACTTAACGCTCAGGCGACTCGTTTCTAAACGGGACCGCATTTTTTCCCGCATGCAAAGTATCTGTGATACTTTAAAACATATCGATTCGGAAGAATTCAATAAGGAATCCTTCCTCTGTGACGTTAAAACAGTAGATTCAATGCGTGCAGATTTTGAAAGTGTGTTGGATGATATTGTTGATCATGAGTTTATATTAAATCCTGTTTACGTCATCAACTATCAGGCGCTTTCTTCATTCGAAGACCTATTAGGCCGTGTAAAACGAGCCGAGGAAAAACTACAGGTCCAATCTCGTAGTCAGGTTCAAAGGTCACCTCGATTACCTCCTATCGAAATACCCGAATTTAACGGAGATATTAAAAATTGGCCTCTATTTATCGCTAGTTATCGCAACGCCGTACACAATAATGTTTCTCTGACAGACAGTGAGAGGTTATATTATTTCATAGGAAGGTTGACTGCCAAGGCGCGCTCTGTTTGCGCCGGCATATCTCCAACCGCTGACAACTACCCTCTTATTTTTGATTTACTTTGTAAACGGTATGAAGATAAGCGTCAATCAGCGACTTCATACCTAGACCAATTATTTGAATTTAAATCTATTTCGTCAGGAACCCCTAGTAGTTTAGAATCTTTTCTCGATAAATTCGCATCGTCTGTAGCCGCGTTAAAAAACACAAAGGTCAATGACTTATCTGATTTTATTTTGTTGCATATCGCTCTTAAAAAACTTGATCCAGACACTGCGCGTACTTTCGAATCTAATCATCAATTAAGATCGAATAATTCCGAAATTCCATCTTTTTCTGATTTAGTTATTTTTGTTCGCGAACATATAAAGGTATTAGAACGTACGTCATCTCCTGTTGCTCGAGTCGTCAGCAACAGAGGATCCGATCGTAAATCTACAAAACCTACACAGGCTTACGCGAGTACATCTGGTTCTGAGTCCGCCGCGTGTAATCTATGCAATGAGCATCATAATTACATTTATAAATGTAGGGTATTTAATAGTTATAACCCAGATCAATGTTTCAAATTCATTAAGTCTAACAATTTATGTATAAATTGCCTAAGTAGTGGTCATCGTGTTTCTGCGTGTGGGTCAATATCTACACGTAGGAAATGTAATCACAAACATCATACTCTCTTGTGTTTCGGAAGTCAAACCCGCTCCCGGCCACCGACAGAGGCCGCTCCCAGTGACTCAACCACTGTTCACACGCACACTGACATAGCGTTGTGTTCATTATCCGATAATCATGGTGGGAGTAGCCACATGATTCGACCTCTTACCACGGTACTCATAGCAACCGCACGTATCATTATCATGGATTCTCGCGGAATTGAACATAGTTTCAGGGCATTATTAGACAGCGCTTCTCAAAGTAATTTTATAACTTGCGAATGTTGTCAACGCTTAGGTTTGAACATAAATAATCGACCTGCCTGTTCTACCGTAAAGGGAATAGGAGGTTCGAGTAAAACAATTCAGGGTTCCGTAAAAATTAAATTTCATTCTCGTTTCGACCGCAACATAAATTATAATATCGAGTCTTTGGTAGTAGATAAAATTACCGAACGTTTGCCAACTGCCACGGTCGACGCCTCTCTTTTGTCTAACTTCAAAAATTTACCGTTGGCAGACGATACATATTTTTCTCCAGGCCCGATTCAAGTATTGATCGGTGCTTCGATTTTCCCGCATTTACTCTTGTCGAACAAGGTGCCAGGACAAGCCCCACATTTCTCGCCTCTCGCATTGGAAACTGTCCTTGGCTATGTTATTGTAGGTGATGCCCCGGTACGTGTTGACAGCAACACGACCGTTTCATATTGTTGTACCGCTGATCCGTTGGACTCTGCGATCCGAAAGTTCTGGGAATTGGAGGAAGTAGACGTCCCCCCGCTGCTCAGCCCGGATGACAAATTGTGTGAGGCGTTTTACAACCACACTACCACTCGGGATAGTGACGGACGGTACGTGGTTGCTTTGCCTTTCAAGGGTGATGTCGAATCCCTTGGTAACTCACGTCAAGCAAGTGAACGTCGGTTTTACTGCTTGGAAAGGAAGATGCAAGCTTCTCCACAATTAAAGGTCGCGTATGACGGTGTCATCCGCGAGTATTTAGGAAAGGGTTATATTTCACCTACAAATTCTGATTCTTCAGAAATTTCATATTTTATTCCGCATCATGATCCGAGCTGATAAGGTCACAACCAAATTTCGTGTCGTTCTCGATGGTAGTTGTAAAACTACCACCCGCGTTTCGCTAAATGATCTCTTGTATGGTGGGCAAAACCTACAAGGGAATTTCTTTAATATTATTATTGGTTTTCGTTTATTTTCGATCACTCTTTCCGCAGACATTCGTCAAATGTTTCTCAGCATTAGAGTCCGAGAATCTGATCAGCGTTTCCAACGCATTTTGTATCGCTTTTCCCCGCAAGAACCTTTACAGGTTTATGAATTTAATCGTGTCGTTTTTGGGCTCAAGTCTAGCCCCTTTCATGCGCTGCGAACTATCAAGCAGCTGGCAGAGGATGAGGGTGACTCTTACCCTCAGGCAAAAAATATTGTCGCTGCAGGTTTTTATATGGACGATTTTGTCCATTCCGTTCTCACGGAAGACCAGGGCATTTCCACCGCTTTGGAAATGATAGGTCTCATGAAAGCTGGTCAATTTGAATTAGTTAAATGGACCATTAACTCCCAAGTCGTCTTGGATTCCATTCCACCTTCGCATCGCCTGCCAGCTGTCAAAGAATTCGACTAGTCCGACCAACATGAGGTACTGGGCTTGTGTTGGTCGCCGACGTCGGACCACTTCGGCATGAAAATTAGTACCCCCTTTGAAAATTGTACTAAGCGTACAATATTGTCGTGTGTCGCTAAAATATGGGACGTCATGGGATTTGTCGCGCCAGTCGTCCTGTACGCCAAACTTCTGATCAAACAGCTTTGGCTGTGTGATTGTGACTGGGATGATACCCCACCTGAAAATATGGTGAGGCTGTGGACTCGCTTTAAAGAAGAGCTTCCTTTGCTCGGTAATATAAAAATTCTACGTCACGTTGGTATCGTCGCCGACAGTATGGTCACTATCTTGGCTTTCGCGGATGCCAGTGAGAAGGCATACGGGGGAGTGATTTACTTCCACGTTCAAAATAGCGATGGCAATATAGTTAAGTTGTTAACCGCTAAGTCTAAGGTGTCTCCTAAGAAGGTCGTTTCTCTCGCTCGTCTTGAGCTATGTGCTATTCTTGTGCTAGCTCAACTAATAAAAAATGTTGTAGTCGCTTGTCAAAACCGCATTGTTTTTCGTAACATATTCGCATTTTAGGATTCGACAGTCGCTCTCTGTTGGGTACATTCGTCGCCCCATCGGTGGAACACCTTTGTGGCCAACAGAGTGTCGAAAATACAAAATGACCTATCTCCACAAAATTTGTATCACGTGTCCGGTACGGAAAATCCCGCAGATTGTCTGTCACGTGGACTCACACCTTCTCAAATTCTTGACCATCCGCTTTGGTTCAGGGGTCCTCCGTGGGCTCACTTAGACGTCTCACGGTGGCCTGTCGTTCCCTTCAATCCCTCTTCGGTGTCTGAAGCACCCGAAGAGAAGAAACATTCGTTGCTATCCGCTACACCAAATGAAAGATCTCCTATTCTTTCTTTGGTCAATCGTATCTCGTCTTGGAGTAAATTGCTTCGAGTAGTAATTTACGTTTGTCGTTTCGCTAGATTATTACCTCCTAGAAATCGCATGTCAGCAGCAGATTACAACTTCGCTGAACTACTCGTCCTTCGTGAACTTCAGCGCTTTCATTTCTCCACTGAGATCGCTAGAATCAGGGAAGGCAAAGATTGTAGTCCTACCTTTAGACACTTAAAACCGTTCCTCAAAGACGGACTCGTCAGAGTCGGAGGCCGTTTAAGAAACTCAGATTTAAATTATGATCGGAAATACCCTATTTTGCTTCCAAGTAAGGATCTCATTTTGAACTTGTTAGTCGAATACCATCATAAGTTAAACTGCCACGCAGGTCCCGACCTGCTGTTGTCACTATTGCGTCAGAAATACTGGATACTTTCTGCACGCAATTTAATTAGGAATAGGATCCACAAGTGCATTCCTTGCTTTCGTCTTCGCCCTAAGCCAAGTTTCCCTGAGATGGCAGATCATCGTTCTTGTCGCGTCGTTCAAACCGCCAAACCGTTTGTCCACACGGGCACAGACTACGCCGGTCCGTTGAAGGTCACTATGTCTCGCGGTCGAGGTATTCGTTCCACCAAGGCCTACGTGTGTCTGTTCGTCTGCTTGACCACGCATGCGGTGCACATAGAACTAGCTGGTGATCTTAGCACAGCTAGTTTTATGGGCGCTTTGAAGCGGTTCCTGTCTAGGCGTGGCCCCGTGAGTAAGATTTATTCGGACAACGGGACTAATTACATAGGCGCAAAGCGCAAACTTTCGGAACTTCACGAATTTCTTTGCTCAAAACATCATAATAACGAATTCGGTCATATGTTAGCTGAGAATCGTATAGATTGGTCACTCAATGTCCCGACTGCTAGTCACTTCGGCGGCAATTGGGAGGCTAATATAAAAAGTTTAAAGTCTCACTTATATCGAGTCGTAGGTGATACTATTCTTTCGTTTGAAGAGTTAAGCACCGTGCTTACTCAAATCGAGTCAATAATGAATACTAGACCTCTTTGTAGGACGCTCTCTAGCGATCCTTCGGAACCGCTAGCTTTAACTCCAGCGCACTTTTTGAATCTCACGCCTTTGAAGTACTTGCCTGCGGAGGAAATAGAGGAAAGGACTATTACTGCTAGACACGAGTTGCTAGATAGTTTAGTACAGTCGTTTTGGAAGCGCTGGAGAGGTGGATACCTCCACACGTTGCAATCGCGTCGCAAATGGAACACGCCGGTCGATCCAGTCGCTGTCGGCACGGTCGTGATTCTTATAACCGACAATTCGCCTCCACTGCACTGGCCTTTGGGTGTCGTGGAGGAAGTTTTCCCTGACTCTACCGGAGTCACTCGTATCGCTCGGGTTAAGACAGCGACTGGATCCTACTTGCGTCCCGTCGTGCGTCTTTGCCCGTTGCCTAACCAATAGATACGTCGGGTTTATCATTCAAGGTTAGGTTAACGTTAGTAATTAAGTATTTTAGTATTTTAGTAGTTTGGAGTTTCGTATTTGCTTCAAATTCTTGAACCCTTCAAGCCCGGGGGAATGGTTGCGCGGATACATAGACAAATTAGTTTGTTGATTGGCACAGGTAATCCCCACCTCTAAATCATTCCCGCACAAAACCTCCGTTGTCTAAGTAAACCGGCAATGGCTGACCGTTGACCACCGCGTCGACACATGCTCTAGAAACATTAATAAAAGGTGGTGAAATTGGTGTGATCTTCTCGCTTCTGTCTTCTCCGTGTGATGTGCCACGTGCCACGAAGCTGCTCCGGGGAATCGATGTATGTGCAATCCTTCCTTATAAGCGTACTGTTCGTTTTTCTTAATGTTCCAGTCAGTACGCAATCCCGCCATCTTTTATCTGTGCCAATTTCTACTTGTTTAAATTATTAGCAAAAACCAGCGCAAACACACAGAAAACATTATCAATGCAAGTGGAAGTTGTTGTAGTTATTCTAGTTGGTTCTAGAAACACATTCGACAAATTGAAAGATTTTAAAAGGCTTAATAGTCTACTGCTATTAGAGTTATTGTCTAAAATATTAATATTAAAATCACCGCCGATAATTAAAACATCTTCCATAACTGACTCAAAAATAGAGTAGTTTTGATAATTAGGGGGTCTGTATACGCACACTATAACATGCTTATCCAGCTCAACACATGACAATTCAATGCTATGCTCAACTGAGAGTTCAACTATGTCTTTACGTGGTTTTGATTTAAAACAATTTTTAATTAAAATTAACGAACCTCCCCGCAGCATTGATTTTCGGTTAAAGCAACTGACCACGCTATAATTCTCATAACTAATTTGCATTTCATAATCTTTCATCCAATGTTCAGTAATGCAGACAATATCAAACTTGGTTTTTTCTAAAAATAGTTCTATTTCTAATTGTTTGGAAGAAAAACCCTGAATATTCTTATGAAGCAATTTCAAGGAATTTTGCTCAACCCCTTTTTTACAATTTATTGATTGAGAGCTAGAAGATACCTTACAGTTGAAAAGTTTAACTAAATTGTCACTCGTACCTTCTTTTGTCTTAGTGACTAGTTTAAATCTAAATTAATATTTGTATAATTACAATTAGTATAATTACTAATTTTAGTAAAACTATTTACAAAAAACTGCGACATACCACTTATGTCTGTGTTTATATTAAAAGCTAATAGCCGTGCTATTTGACGTCTAAAACTAATAGGCAGGTACGCATTATTCCTCGTTGACTTTAATTTCTGAACGAAACTGTTGGTGTCGAAAAATGTCAACTTGTCACTATAGTGACTAACTAATAAATACATGCGATCGTTAAGACTATGGATAAAATGATTTTGCCTGCTTGACAATTTCTCTAAGTATGGAAGGGCACATAGAATTATTTTCTTATAGTTTAATTTTAATAGTTGAGTGACATTGTCAGTGATATCATCAATTTTAACGTTCGAACTATTACCTACAAGTATAGTAATAATGGCATTTGGATTTAATTCCTTCTGAGTTATGGATGGCATTATCTGGTTGTAAGAAGCCTGGGGTGTACAATAATTTTGAGAAGAATGACTCAGATTGTTACTAATTAATGTTCCTAACCCTTTACCTAAACTATCTGAAAACATCTAACTCCTTGTGATAATCTACTCTTGAGTACGAAGTTTAAGATTTTCGTGCGCTTTCGTATCTATGACCGAACTGTAATAGTCTATGCCGTCTATCAATTGTTTTGTATTTGAAATTTCGTCTGTCATAACCGGTAATAAGTTCAAAGCAACTCTTAAGTCAAACTCCATTTTTATTGAAATTATTCACTATTATCTTTTGCTTGACATAAATTAGTTATTTCTGTATATAAGTCACTAATTTTCCCACAACATTCTGTTATACTATTTGATTCTTCTGTACTCCTATTTATTTTATTTATGTTTTCTATGTAGTTGTTGTATTGCTTAATTATAATATGAGCTTCGTCTAGCTTTTTCGCTAATATATCTCCTTGTCACCCGAGTGTAATCGGTACCTCTGTCTTGAGCAACTGTAAAAAAAAAAAGAAAAATCACAAAGGTGTCTTTAAATTCTACATATTATATAACACTTTTTTATCAACTTTGAACTGGTTTACCTTTTTGTATTTTATACTCTTCATATGTCTGCGTTTGAATAATAATTTTGCACGATTGTCCGTCGGAAATGTAATATTTTAATATTTTGCCGTTCTTATGTACCCACACAATTGCCATCGCATCTGCAAATTTTTCCGTTCACTTCTTACAGATATTTATAATTAGTCCATCGCGCTCGGTTGCTTGCAGCGTATTGAGCAACGAAGTGCACGGATTCATGACATATTAAGCGTTTACAAGTTGGGAACGTGCAAAACAGGTTTATGTTTCTATGCGTCCGTTTATTTATTTATGTACCTTGAGTTTTTTTTTTTGTTTTGTCTTGCACTTTTCTCGTTTTTTATATTAATAAGTACCTACGTATTTTTATTTGTTAAAACTAAACACAAGTTTGTTCTATTTAAGTACCTATTCATACACATACCTAATTAGAAACAAAACTGTTTTATGTCCGTCACCTCACCATCTCGGGTCCAGTTGAAAACCAGCGTCGGGCACTAGCTGCTCGGCAGTTTGCTGAACTGGGCCTATTTGGCGCAGTCGTGAGGCACACAATATTGTCTCTTTTTTTCTGTTTAATTTACGTTTTATATTGTATAGATTTAAGTTTCTTATTTTAATTTTTTCTTATTTGTTTGTTGTGTGCACTTGTGGCCGTGTGCCAAATAAATATGTTTTCTTTCTTTCTTTCTTTCTTTTCTACAAGATGGCCCGATTTTAATTAAATATCTCCGTATTTGTACTAGCTCTTCATATAACTTGTTTAAATGTACTGCCATAAATTTATGAGTAATATCCATAACATTTTTTTTTCCTTATTTACTGGATAAATACCATTGTCCAAATTTTTTTCACTTACATGTACATTTTTCCTTATTTACTAAATAAACATGATAAATACCATTGTCCATGTGTGTCCCTTTGTCCATGCGTTACTTAACTTACACGATTATCACTTCACTGTAATTGGATAGACTTTTAAACACTTTTCACTGCTTCAAACTGTAGCTTCGTCGATCTTTAAGTCGGGATAAAGATTAGGTCGTTGTCGCTGCATGAAAGAATCTCCTCTCTGTCCATTGGCGAGGCTCGCCTCTCGGATCCACTGGAAATGGCATTTCTTGTACTGCTTCCACAAAAAGTACACCACGCCGAGGCTTAATAACACGCAGATGATTATCAGTATAAGGGTAATATTCGACATGTGCTCCTTTACTGCTTCCACATGCCCGCCATTAGAACCAGCGGCATTTTGGTTCAGGACCACAGTCTCCTTCTCCACGTTGGAACGACACATTTTCGCATCACTAGTTTTTTGATATTACAATAATCGTAGGATAGTTCATTTTGGCACTGCTATTTTTCATTACTTTCAATTTTATTAAATAAAGTTGAGTACTTGAAGCCGCAACACTAGATAGATACACGATGACGGCATCGCCACGGCCCCAAATATGGCAGGGTCGCCATGTAAGGTTGGGACTTGGGAGACAAGTTAAACACACGAGATCTGGGTAGATACTGATTATATATTGAGATTATACTATTATTTATAGTATATTTTCAATTGCATACATTGCTTAATGTTAAGTGGAAGAGCGGAGTCACCTAAGGGGGCGTTCATTAATTACGTAAGGCGTTTAAGGGGGGGGGGGGGTCGAGCCTAATCTCACCCAATCTCACGAGGGAGAGGAGGGTCTCGGCAAATATCACGTTTTTTTTTTTTCCCGCAAGTAACTTTAAATTGCGAGAGAAAACTGGGTAAAATTAAGTTCACATGTTTCCCTAAAAAATATTATTTTTGAATGAATTCTACGCAATCAAGCACAGATAGGTACCGTGTTTATACTAAACTACGTATTTTGATAAATCTCACGTGAGATTAGGAGGGGGATGAGGGGGTCAAGCCAAATCACACACAACACAATTCAATACAGGGGGAGGGGGGTCCAAAAATCGCATAAAATAGCCTCATGTTATTAATGGGCTCCCCCGAACATAAGCGTCTCCTTGCTTGAAAGGTGATCTCCAAATCATGTGTGTGATAACTTTATATAAATAATGAAAAAAAAATATATATTAACACTGCCCGAACCGGGAATCGATCCCAGGACCTCAACGTAGTAGTAGTCGGGCTTGCGACCACTCGACCAACGAGGCAGTCTCACTCAAACACACCAAAATTTCCACGCGAACGAAGTTGCGGGCAACAGCTAGTAAGTTATTATAATATATTGGCCAACACCTGCGATAGAAATATTGGCAGTACAGACATTGACCACAATCGATTAGCGGTGTAATGGAACGTTACATGTATAATCATGTTTTGTTTATGGTTAGTGTGACAAATGACAACAGATTATAAATGAATGCTTTGTTCTTTGTTTGTGTACGACCTGGAATGCGGGGGGTACGTGCGGTGCGGGGCGAGTCTTTGCATAGGAACGAATGATGTGAACGTAACGGCGCCCGGGCAGCTGAGACGATTCCACGGAGTCGCTTCTAGGCTGATGTGAGAGTACACGTATCGCTTTGCGTCCGGTCGAGCGCCCTAGCAGACACGAACCCAAATTATATTAAATCATATTTCAAATTCACAACCGTTTTAATAAGTGCCAAAGTTAAAGTGATTATCCCGATTTAGGGTAAGTTTTGAATAGCACACAAATTACGCACATCATAATCATGTAATTTTCTTGCCAATCAATATTCTGTGTACTACTATTATTTCTTGTTATAACCCATTTTTGTTGCTTATTTCATCTAATTAAATACTGTGCTAATAATGCTGTATTATGCTACTTTATTTTCTTCTACCTTCTAGTACAAAATTAATTTCAAAAATTTTAATTTTTAATGATTTAACCGTTTCCTAACTTTTGATTTTTTTATGTTTTCTTTTGCTGAAGCTTGCTTAAAATGTAAACTCCGTTCTGGTCAGTACCGCCACGTCAATACTACTACAATTAAATAGGTATTTTCTCCTTGTTGCCGTCGGTGGTACCCCAGTACGGAAGTTATTAGGCCGAGTTCTAATTAGCTGGAACGGTGGTTTCCAGGTTTCACGTTTAACATCAAGCCATCTGCAGCATCAGCTTCGCGTCCAGCTTCTACGGACCGAAGACCTTTTTTGACGCTTCGCCACTGGTTTGCTGAGCAAGTCGGACGGCCGCGCCGTTTTTTTATCTACCTGTGACGTCACCGTACAGCACAGCACTGAACTTCGGCCATCTTCCATCGGGTGGAGGCTACAGCGGATGGACATGCAGCCCTCTTCTGTACAGCATATTTGGAAAAAGTTACTACTACACAATGCCCTAGTTTTAAATACATAGAGAGAAGATTATACAACGAGAAGAATAATAATGCACTCGGACAGAAACTACTGGAACACGACTGGAATTTAGGTACAAACATGTTTATACGAACTACTTACTACTTTCAAAAAAAGTAAAGTTAAAATCAACATAAAAAGAACGACTAGTTCTTTCTTTTTTTTTATCTGGATCTAAATAGTTAACGAAAGGAATAAGGATATCCAGCAAAATGAAGCGATTTATTAATTTTATAAATAAATCTAAGTGTGACAAATCGTTATTAAAATATCGTGAACAGTATCTCAGAACTTATAAAAAGGTAATTAGGAACGCTAAAACGAAGGAAGTAACTAATCAAATAAATAAAGTAGCTAACTCTAGTAAAGAAATTTGGAAAATAGTAAATAAAACTTGGAAAAAATAGACAATAATTTCGCAAATGATAACATAATACTTAAACATAATAATAAAATAATTTGTAACCCTATAGACATTGCTAATATTTTTGCGAAAAAGTTTGACAACTGACAGTAAAGGTGTAAACACTGGTAATCCTGAACTGGCTAAGAAGCATTTACTTGAAAATACTTATAGAGTTGATAAGTCTATGGCTTTTTATCCCGTCACGCCGATAGAGATTTACAAAATAAAAAAAAACAACTATCAACTACCTATTTTTACTGTCTATGGCTTTTAATAAAATGGTAAAGGGTATGGACAGTAAAAAGTCATTTGGACACGATGAAATACTGCTGAGCGTAATCAAAGATAATATAAAGGGTGTAAAAAGACCCTTAACGAAGCCGAAAGGCACTTGTTCTCCTTGTCATTGTGATCATTTTTTTGTTCTGGACCATACCTGGGAACCTTCTAGTTACGGAGATATTGGGGGTCAAAGTTCCAATATTTTCACAAGTTTTTTTTAAATACTACTTTTTAAGGTTCTAACTTTACTCCAATTACCTTTATGGTCCGTTTACTATTCAAAGCATCCATCAGCAATAAGTTTTGAGCGCATTATATTGAGTTTTACCGTAAAATGTGATTTTTGACCCCAAAAAAAAATTTCGTTTCCCAGCAAAAATTTTTGCGTAAAGTTACTTAGTTTGATGTACAGAATGCTTGGTTGAAGGCTTGGTGAAGGGTCTGTTTACACCCCGTAGATATACTGGCACACCCGATATCTGAAATCTATACATATAATAAGACAGTAAAAAAACTGTGTCTGTACATTGTATATATTAAAAAAAAAATATTGAGGGGGGTTTAGAAACAGTAATAGAGCACGAATCCAAAAAAAAAATTCTGTCTGTTTGTTTGTACACGCTAATCTTCGGAACTACTGGACGCATTTGAAAGATTTTTGTTTTGTTGTTAGCTATTAAGTCTAGGCAACATATAGGCTATAATTTATCTTGGAAACTTGAACACCTGATGCAACTCCGCAACAGACCAGCTATACTATAAGAGATACAAAAATGGTACCATAGCAAAAATTGTTCCACGTGATGAGCATTTTCTGCTGAGAGAATAAATTTGAAGATCTGGAACACCTGATGTGGAACTCCAAGAGCCCAGCTACACTATAACATATATAGGAATGACGTATTAGCAAAAGTTGTTCAATCTGATGAGCACTCTCTGTTGACTTAAAAAAATCGAAGATCTGGAACACCTGTTGTGGAACTCCAAGAGCCCAGCTACACCATAACACATATAGGAATGACGTCTTAGCAAAAGTTGTTCGGTCTGATGGGCATTTCCTGTTGACTTATAAAAATCGAAGATCAGAAACATATCATGAGGAAATCAAAGCTATCACTTATTTCATTGTGTAATTACAAAATAACTTAAGCTGGGAGTACCTCCACGCGGTGAAAGCGGTAACAGTTTAGGACTGATATTCGATGACGACGGTATATCATTGAAAATTTGACTCTACTGGACAAAACTCCCATTTATTTTTTTTATTTTATCGAATAAATATCCCTTCGGGCTAATGTTATTTGAGTGTTTAATTTCCTTTTCCATTTATCTTCGTGACACGGTAACCTACCCGGTAACGCAAGGGAGCAGTCACTTAGATTTTAATTGATCAGGTATCTTCACAATAAAACTATAACCATGCCTAGAAAGAGGTCAAATCTTTCCCATTGTTCCAAAGGAGCTAAAAGATTGAGGATCATAATATCCCAAGAATCTACCGAAGAACGTCAGGAGAGACTTGATGCTGTTCGAGAACATCAGGCTGCAACTCGCTCCGTGGAAACCTCTTCGGATCGCGAAGCACGCCTGCGTTCTCAGCGTATTTACGCATCTACATCCAGGTCTCTAGAGAATTGTGAAGAATATGATGCGCGACTGACCGCTGATCGTGAACGTCATGCATTGTCTCGCGAGTCGGAGACGTTCACGGAAATAAAATTACGCTTGAGTTCTCAGCGTGTATACACATCGACTTCAAGGTCTCTAGAGACAAGTGCGGAACGTGATGCGCGACTGACCGCTGATCGTGCAAGTCACGCATTGTCTCGCGAGTCGGAGACGTTCACGGATAGAGAATTGCGCTTGAGTTCCAAGCGTATCTATGCATCGACTTCTGACTTACAAAAATGAAAGATATGGAACGTCTCGAATCCCACCCTTGTCCTTCTCCGATTCACTTTGCGCCGTTCACGGGACCGTGGAACGAACAAAAACAACCGATACACAGCAACCAGAAGGAACTTCTAGCATTACTGAAGATATTACAGGACCAGGGTCATTCTCTGTAGCGTTCCACGGTTCTATGGCAGTGCGACAACAGAACAGCTGCCGTTGCTTTCATTCGCAAGGAAGGCGGCACGAAATCAGTAGCTCTCTTGGACTTGACAATCGATATTTTCAAGGTTCTAGATCATTATCAAATTCACCTAGCCGCTCATCACATTCCCGGCAGATTCAACTCCCACGCAGATCATCTGTCTCACTACCGATCCCCCCCCCCCCGAATAGCACCTTTTGCCGGCGTGTACAGACCTGATTTGTAACAGATTCGGGGTTCTGGTAATAGATTTGTTTGCGTTGAAAAATGCGCATGTGGTGGCCAATTATGCGTCCCCCCTACCACCACCACCACCACCTAGCGTGGATATTTCTTCCTCCATACTTGATCCCCAAGGTCACCCATTTCAACCGGGCCAAGGGCCGCTTTCTGTTAGTGGTGCCTCGGTGGGAACGGGTCTTTTGGAGAGCCGATCTCAAATCCCGAGCACTAGCTGCTCCTTTCACAATCAGACATCTGAACCGCCATCTAGTAGACGTCTCGACGGGCCTTCCACTTCCCAAAGTACAGGAAATGACGCTAGAAGTGTGGAAATGTGGGGGTGGTCTCATAACCTAAAATGAACGATTGAATTATTTAAATGAAATGAAACAATTAATTAAATGAAATTATTGGAACCGTTCCCAACTGGACCTACTTTCATCGTCCTGGCGTCCCTCTACACGTAGTACGTACAAAGCCGCATGGCATAGATGGCTAGGATGGTGTAAAAAAGAGAAAACTGATCCATGTCGCCCAACCGGTTCAATTCTAGCAAAAATTTTAGCCGATTTATATTTGAATGAAAACCTATCAAACAATACTATACTGTTACACAAATCACTGGTGTCAACGCTCTGTAATACCAAAATACAGGAAGTCTTAAGTGCTCATGTACTGGTTAAGCATGTTATGAAATGTATTGCATTAAGAAAGCCTGTGCCCCATAAGAAAACTATTTGGGATGTCAATGTTCTCATTTCCTTTTAGTCTTCATATGAATTTAACGAAAATAACTGTTTTGCCACCGCCAGACACACTGCTATGTTGCTACTTTTGGTTTCTGGTAGACGTATCCATGACCTAACCCTTCTGGCAGTCAATCAAGAACATTATATTGACAATACTGATCATATCATTCTATGGCCCAGATTTGGCTCTAAAGCTGACCGTTCTGATTTCAGGCAATCGGGTTGGAAATTACTAAGAAACGAAAATATTAAAAACCTCGATCCGGTGTTTTGGGTGAAGCACTGTGTCAAATTGTTTAATCAAAAACGTAATTCCTTAAATAATTATTCTTTATTTGTTAATTTAAGAGATAATCATAAGCCAGCATCGTGTACTGTGATTGCGGGCTGGGTAAAACCTCTCCTGTCAGAGGCTGGTATTGTCGCAGCTCCCGGTTGCGTCCGCTCAGCAGTCGCTTCCAGAAGTTGGGCCGATAACGTCTCAGTTGACGAAATTTTGTCACAAGGTAACTGGAGGTCTGGTGACACATTCCGTCGTTTCTATAGGCGTGAGGATGTCCAGGCCCAGATTCTTTATAAATAATTACAATTTCTATGTTCACAATATATTATATAGCGATTGAATAAATTTACTTAGTCTCGCACACTTACAATTTTATTTATATTAACCACTGTAACCTTCATTGTTACCTTTTGCGCCTTCAGCGTGTAGATGTGCATACCTTCACATTGGCGTTCTCCTCCACCAGGCGATAACAAACAGGTCTCATTATATGTTTAAGCTTCAAATAACGGTCAGGTGTTTACTAACAGCGTTTTACCGCCGCACCGGGCTTGCAACCACCAAGACGAGGCGGGGAGGGGTGAATGCGTTGCGACGTCGGAGCGGCACCGCTCTATTGTTTTGCGTCACAAGGAAGGACACACGCTCGCTCGTTTAGATTTTTTTTCTAAGTATTTTCGTTTATTGTGATTGAGGTTTTAAAAAATGAGTGCCAACCTAGATATTATTGTTGTGGCGGTGGCGTAATAGTAGGGCCAACAACAGACGTCTTTTACGATCCATTTTCATTAACAGACTGTCCAACGCTGCTACGGCGCCGCTGCGACATAACAACGTTACGGCGCCGCACCGCTCGTGTGCCCGCTGACACGGTGAAATCTTTGCGGTGCGGCGCCGCAACGCATCGTGTGCCCCCGCTCTTAGTGGCCACTTTCGCGCTCAGTCTGCATCGGTGTATAACATGTTGAATGGGTAATTGTGCTGATATAAATTGTAAAAACTGTATATCTGTACAAACACTTGTGGTACCAGTCTTTACCAACTAGTAAAGACGTAATAGATAGAGTTTTGCAGCCAGACGTCACAGAGGAGGGAAATGAAGAAGAGTGCGAGTGAAATCTGATTTCCTGTTTTTAAACAACATCTATATTCTATTATTTTTTAGTTTGTGTCATGCGGTAGAAGTACTTTATTTTTTTTGTTTTATAATTATATAATTTTTTTGGCATAAAACTTTGATAAAACTTTAATAAGAAGATTGTAAAAATATCCTTGCATTGTATAGATTCAATCACTTAGTGTTATATAATTGCATAGCGCATGTGTGAGTACTATGTACTGTAAAGCTACCATTTACATTTAGTTATCATTTATTGACTCGAATTTGCCCTGGCGGTTGAGAGAATGTCATGCTCACTCAAATGTCTCGCTGGTGGCGGGTGTGTCGGATCATTTAGTTCCCTTCAAAATGGTTAAGTTGAATGGTGCTGATCCATGCGTCATGTTCGTGAACGGGCGCTGTCAGTTTGGACTGGTCATCTCTTAGCTGTCACGGTTTATTTTAACTACTTTGTTTTTAAATTGTTGATCTAATCAAAAGATTAGACACTCTGGACGCTCTTAATGTGGCCGTCTTTCTACATCGTTCTCAGATACAGGAATATTTTTTAAGCAATGTGCAAAAAATTTTTGGTGGTTCAGTATCAGTAATAGAACACATTTCCATCATTAGTTCAAAACTTTTTTTATTTTTTTATCCGACTTTAAATCAGCAAAATATGGACACTATCTATTCGTAATAACATCAATGAGGGCGCGCGCCGTGCGGCATACGCGGCGGTGTTGCAGCAGGGGTGAAATCCCCTCCCGGGTGGCAGAGTGGAGCCACGCACGGGCGCACCCACGTAAATACCTACCTACGCCTGTGAGCGAAATTCAATTTCAAAGTAAATATCTTTCGTTAACGATAACTTTATTTTTTTGTACTAAGACTTATCAAAATAAAAAATAGGTGTTTAATAAAACTCATTTAAGTTTAATTTGTCAAAGTTTGCGCACTGAATAAAAAATATTCCTGTATATCGATACCTTTGGGGAGAAAGGTCATCTAAACCAAAACCCGACTTTTCAGGAGAGCAGAAAAACTTTTTTTTTTTACTTAAAAATTTATAACTTTTTTGGTTTTGAAGTTTAAAAAAAATGATCTAAGAGAAAGGTTCTTACAATTTGCAAATGAAAAAGGTTAAATCATCAAAACCTATCTATCTTCTTTAGTTTTAAAGTTATCTTGGATTTACGTCTAAGAAAAAATCAATTCTTGGTTGATACACCCCATGAAAATGTACTTTAAAAAAACTGTATAGGTCGTATATCCATTTTTGGTAAGCTTATGGTCACATTTACTGTCGTAAAAACCCATTTATGTAGTTTTTTTTTTGTATTAAAAACCATTTATAATCATAGATCAATTGAATTTTGACTAATAAACAATCCTGTTACTCTCAGAATTAGTAGGAACTTAATTATTATTATTCTAATACCCAATAATGATCGATTCGAATAAAATAAAACTACCTGAAATACGAAATCAACAATTATTAAGTATTATAATACCGTCTAATCAACATTTACTAATATTTCAATAATGGTACAACATACCTAACAGGTTTAACATTTTTAAATTGAAAAATAATTTTTCATTACTCATACTCGGAAAGTAGGTCTGAAGTTGTCTGAGGAGCGGGTTGAAAGTAATACTTTCAGCCCTAGGGAGAATCGCTTTCAACTGACAGCTGCCAAATTATTAAAAAACTAGTTCTGTTTTCACATTTCTATTGAACCATGTTTCAACTTTCTAAACAGCCACTCAATTACAGCGCGATGTGAAATTTAAATAAAATAAAGTATTACTTAAAGAAAATATTTTTAAACTAGCTTCTGCCCGCGACTTCGTACGCGGATCCTGTTGCTTATGCCAGCGACAACGGGGTCGTCAAAATCGAAGATCTGAAACATCTGATGTCGAATTCTAAGAGCCCGGGGACGGGAAAACAACGGGATGCGCGAGACGATTCGAGACGTTCCATATCTTTCATTTTTGTAAGTCAGAAGTCGATGCGTAGATACGCTTGGAACTCAAGCGTAATTCTCTATCCGTGAACGTCTCCGACTCGCGAGACAATGCGTGACGATCACGATCAGTGGTCAGTCGCGCATCACGTTCCCCACTTGTCTCTAGAGACCTAGAAGTCGATGCGTAGATACGCTTGGAACTCAAGCGTAATTCTCTATCCGTGAACGTCTCCGACTCGCGAGACAATGCGTGACGATCACGATCAGTGGTCAGTCGCGCATCACGTTCCCCACTTGTCTCTAGAGACCTAGAAGTCGATGCGTAGATACGCTTGGAACTCAAGCGTAATTCTCTATCCGTGAACGTCTCCGATTCGCGAGACAATGCATGACGTTCACGATCAGCGGTCAGTCGCGCATCATATTCTTCACAGTTCTCTAGAGACCTGGATGTAGATGCGTAAATACGCTGAGAACGCAGGCGTGCTTCGTTATCCAAGAGGAAGAGAAGAGAAGAGAGGAAGAGGTTTCCACGGAGCGAGTTGCAGCCTGATGTGCTCGAACAGCATCAAGTCTCTCCTGACGTTCTTCGGTAGATTCTTGGGATCTTATGATCCTCAATCTTTTAGCTCCTTTGGAACATTGGGAAAGATTTGACCTCTTTCTAGGCATGGTTATAGTTTTATTGTGAAGATACCTGATCAATTAAAATCTAAGTGACTGCTCCCCTGCGTTACCGGGTAGGCTACTGTGTCACGAAGATAAGTGGAAAAAGTCTAAAACACTCAAATAACATAAGCCCGAAGGCATATTTATTCGATAAAAAAAAAAAATAGGAGTTTTGTCCAGTAGAGTCAAATTTTCAATGATATACCGTCGTCATCGAATATCAGTCCTAAACTGTTATCGCCTTCACCGCGTGGAGATACTCCCAGCTTATGTTATTTTATAATTATACAGTGAAATTAGTGATAGCTTTGATTTCCACATCAGATGTTTCTGATCTTCGATTTTTATAAGTCAACAGGAAATGCCCATCAGACCGAACAACTTTTGCTAAGACGTCATTCCTATATGTGTTATGGTGTAGCTGGGCTCTTGGAGTTCCACAACAGGTGTTCCAGATCTTCGATTTTTATAAATCAACAGAGAGTGCTCATCAGATTGAACAATTTTTGCTAAGACGTCATTCCTTTATGTGTTATGGTGTAGCTGGGCTCTCGGAGTTCCACAACAGGTGTTCCAGATCTTCGATTCTTATAAATCAACAGAGAGTGCTCATCAGATTGAACAATGTTTGCTAAGACGTCATTCCTATACGGGGTGTAAACAGACCCTTCACGAAGCCGTCAACCAAGCATTCTGTACATCAAACTAAGTAACTTTCCGCAAAAATTATTGCTGGGAAACGACTTTTTTTTTTTGGGGTGAAAAATTACGTTTTACGGTAAAACTCAATGTAACGGACTCAAAACATTATGCTGATGGATGGATTGAATAAAAAGGGGGTCGTGAAGGTGTTTAAAGTAAAAAAAATACATAAGAAACATGTATTTAAAAAAAAACTTGTGAAAAAGTTGGAACTTTGACCCCCAATATCTCCGTAACTAGAAGGTTCCCAGGTATGGTCTAGAACAAAATGATCGCAATAACGGGGAGAACAAGTACCCTTCGGCTTCGTTAAGGGTCTTTTTACACCCTTTATGTGTTATGGTGCAGCTGGGCTCTTGGAGTTCCACAATAGGTGTTCCAGAACTTTAATTTTTATAAATCAACAGAGAGTGCTCATCAGATTGAACAATGTTTGCTAAGACGTCTGTAAAGGACGCCGATCGAAGCGCTATAACTTGTAAACAGCAATAAAGTTGATTAGTATAGACAATAAGAATCAAACATGTAAATAGGTAGATTAAAGAAACTTACTGAGACAAAGTCCCAATACTCAATGTAAACAAACGCTGTGATTGGTCGACCGACGGAGCCGCATTCACGTTTTAAGCAGGTCGCGACAGGTTTGAACCTGTCGGGCGCCGCTCCGTCGGATCGCGCACAGCGTTTGTCGAAAGGGCGGGAAAATATTGTGTGCCGCCGCGCCGAGCGCTTACGTGCGCAAGTATAAAAGACGGGCCGGCGCAAACTATTGTCACAGTCGACGATTAGCTCAATAAGAAATATCACGCCATTAAATCAGTCTTTATTTGTGTAAAGTAAAGTGTTATTATTATACAGTCCACTCCGAAAAATATCAGTGTGGTGCTGCAGTGAGTATTGTAGTCCACCACAGTTTGGTTCTTCGAGCCGCATGAGTATCATAGACCAACACAGTTTGGTCCTTCGAGCCACATAGATAGTATAAACCAGTATATGTTTAGTCCTTGTGATACGTGTAAATTCAAAGTATATCGTGTGTGTTACAACCAATGTAACGAGCGTCGACTGTCACCAATAGGATCTGGGTAAACGTCAGCCTTGAGCAAGCCACCGTCCGGATCCGAACCGAACAATCCTGCCTAGTTATTCGGGCTGAATCTAACAAGTACGTACCTGTGCCTACGAACATAAGCAGATCGTACAAGTACGTGCCTGTGACTGTGTTAGACAAAATAGTGTGCCTGTATCTGTTATCTAGGCAGAATAAGTGAGTGTATCAAGTTGTGTACGTAAGACACCGAGCCAGAACGAGTGCCGGTGCTCGGCCTATCCGGGAACAGTAAAGACACCAATAACTATAGACCCGTATCCGTGTTGCCGGTTTTCAGCAAGGTGTTTGAAAAGGTAATGCTTAATCAAATGCTCATCCACTTTAACACCAATAAAATCTTACATGAGAAACAGTATGGTTTCACCAAAGGACGTTGTACGACTGACGCCGGTGTCACCTTATTAAAACACATATTTACTGCGTGGGAAGAGGCACAAGATGCCATAGGAATCTTCTGTGACCTCTCGAAAGCATTTGATTGCGTTAACCACGGAACCCTGCTCTTAAAACTTGAACATTACGATTTAGGGAAACTTGCGCTCAGGTTAGTGAAATCGTATTTAAACGATAGACATCAGCAAGTACAAATAAATGGTGTCAATTCAATGGGTCTAAAAGTAAGTATGGGTGTGCCACAAGGGTCGATATTAAGTCCTTTCCTCTTTTTGGTCTATATTAATGATCTACCCCATTTATTTAAAAACCAACCATAAATGGTGTTGTTTGCTGACGATACTTCTTTAATATTTAAGGTAAACAGACGTGCCACAAATCTCGACGACGTAAATAACGCCCTATTTCAGGTTCATAATTGGTTCACCGCTAATAATTTAGTATTAAATGGGAAAAAAACAAAGTGCATAAGATTTGCTCTACCGAATGTCAAAAGTAGTGATAGTGACATAGTTTTGAACCAAGAGAAACTAGAATTCGTCGAAAATACTGTTTTCCTGGGGATCACGCTCGACTCAAGGCTACAATGGGGTCCACATATAACATCTCTTGCAGGACGGCTGAGTTCAGCAGCATATGCTGTTAGAAAAATCCGTCAATTTACTGATGTAGATACCGCGAGGCTTGTCTATTTTAGTTATTTTCATAGTATTATGCCATATGGTATCTTACTATGGGGACGGGCTGCAGACATCGAGTCTATATTTATTCTGCAGAAAAGAGCCATCAGAGCCATATATGATCTTCGTGGGCGCGATTCTCTTAGGGAACTTTTTAAAGAAATTAACATCATGACAGTACCTTGTCAATACATATATGAAAACATCATGTACGTTAGAAAAAATCTGCATTTATTTAGTAAAAGAGGTGACAGACACCACTATAGTACTAGAAACAGGGACCAACTTGTACAGCCAGGTTTCAGGCTAGCTAAAGTAGACTCATCTGTCATGGGGTACTGTTTAAAATGTTACAATAAAATACCTCCCCACATTTTACAACTGAATGAGACGAAATTTAAATCTTGTATTAAACGCACACTATTTAGGCAAGCATACTATAAGTTGGGGGATTACATTGATGATAGAAATGCTTGGCTCAATGCTGGTCCTGCTCCACAACCACAGGGGGCAAACTAATTGATTACCATGTGAAGTTATTGTGGAAGCTGAATGAAATGACTGCTATGGGGTTTATATGCTTAAATTGAAACTCAACCGAACAGGCTGAAACGTTCGCTTTTAATAAATCAATAGAAAGCAAGGGTGAGGAATTTAAGGTTTCAGTAGTTTTAAGAGGGATATTAGTGAAGAAATCTACAAATTCTTGAGCAACTTTGTTTTTGGAACTCGGAAGACCATGTGAAGTCTCTAGTGTGATATCATTATTACATTTTTTATTTCTATTAGTTTCACTATTGATAATTTTCCAGACCGTCTTTATTTTATTATCGGCGGATTTAATCTTGTTGCTAATGAATAAACCTTTAGCTACCTTACAACTGTTTTTAAAAATTTTTGAGTAAGTTGCAACATATTTATTAAAAGTTTCTGAGTTGATGTAAGGCTTAAGGCCGTACAGCTCAAACAATCGTTCCCTACTTTTCCTAATACCTTTAGTTGCCCAGTCACTGAATATAAACTTTGGGCAAATAGATTTAGTTTTCATTTTTAATGTATTATTGAACTCTACGTAAACTACTGAAAAGAATTCCTCATAAAATTGATTTACATTTTCAATAATATGGCCCGGAATGCCTAAATTGCTAATTAAGTTATTATTAAATTTATTCAAATTGCTGGGTGTTATTTGTCTAGATTTTATCTGAATTTTTTGTAATTGTGTGTAGGACTCAAAAACAACGGTTTGACCGCTGTGATCAGAAGGAAGGTAATTTACAATGGATTTATCTAAGTAGTCGCAACAAAAAACATTATCGATACATGTAGCAGTATTTGTAGTAATACGGGTTGGTTCCGAAAACACGTTTAACAAATTAAATGATTTAAAAAGATGTAATAATCTACTGCTATTTGAATTTTTGTCTAAAATATTTACATTAAAGTCACCACAGATAACAAGTGATTTATTACAAGTTGCAAGTTTTGCCAAAGCATCCTCCATTACTGACTCAAATATAGAGTAGTTTTCATACTTTGGGGGTCTGTAAACGCATACTATTACATGCTTATCCAGCTCAACACAAGACAGCTCAATATTACGTTCAACCGATAGATCAACAATATCATTACGAGACTTAAATTGAATACAATTTTTAACTAAGATTAATGAACCCCCACGAATCTTAGATTTCCGGTTAAAGCAACTGCCCACACTGTAATTTGCGTAATTTATTAACATTTCATAGTCTTTTAACCAGTGTTCAGTGAAACAAACTACTTCAAACTTTGTTTTTTCTAAAAACAATTCAATTTCTAGTTGTTTTGCTGAGAAACCTTGAATGTTTTGATGAAATAATTGCAAAATGTTTAGCTTAGCCCCTTTTTTACATTTAGCTATTTGAGGGCAAGAAGGTACATTGTTGTTTGGTGTAACAGAAATGTTACTGGTAACTTCTCTTGTCTTACAAACTAGTTTAAATGAGCATCCGGAGTAAGCCCCAAGACTCCCACGCCAGTACAAGGCAATGAGATCCTACTACTAGTGGACCCCACTTGAGAATCTTCTATAGTTACACATGGGTCCTCCCCGTAATTGTAAAATGAACTATTAGTATTATTACTAATGGTGGCAGTGTTAATTATATAACTAAACATCGACATACTACTTATGTCTGAGTTAATATTAAAAGCTAATAGCCTAGCTATTTTGTGTCTACAACTAATAGGTAGATACACTTTACCCCGTGTCGACTTAAGTTTACCAACAAAACTGTTGATATCCAGATATATAAGCCTGTCACTATAGTGACCTACTAGGAAATGAACATGCTTATTCAGCATGTGAATATAATTGTTTTTTCTGGGTGACAAATTTTCAAAATATGGGAAAGCACACAATATTATTTTACGACACTTCAACTTTAACAACTCAGTGACGCAGTCTGTTATGTTTTCTTTTTTAATTTTTGAACTATTTCCTACAAATATAGTTATATCAGTATTGTTATTATAAACATTTCTAGTTACTGATGCCATTATCTGTTTGTATGTAGACCCTGGCATACAATTATTTTGATTAGAAAAACTCAGGTTATTACTTAATAATTTACCTACACCTCTTCCTATACTATCTGAGAACATGATTGAGTAAGAACAATCCTGACTAGCAGACAACTCAGGCTGTACAACTTGTAAATAATCTTGTGTAATATTAGGTGACAAATTCTCAGCCTGGGATGGGTCCTCCATTACCTCAGGCTGGACAATATCATGGTTGGGAACTGTCTGACAACTACATTGACACATTACCAACTCATTTGCAGCATGAATATGTTCTCTAATTTGGTGCTGAGAAATCGCATACCTATTGGAAAGGGAACTAAGTGAGTTCTGAAGTACCTGTATTTCAGACTGCAAATGTTGAGTATCAATTTCATAAATTTTTACACTATCTTCTAATTTTATTTGATAATTCTTTAACTTATTAACTAAATTAACACGTTCTTTCCTCAGTGGAATATATTTTGAAAAGTGTTTATGTTGTTTCCTAAATTGATTACATTTTTTAATTAGTCTGTTCAGTTTTGCATATTTTTTAATTTTCTTATTGCTAACTGTATATTTCTTTTTCAATAAGGAATCATCAATAGTTATTAAGGAAGGGGAGTTACAATTACTATTTAATAATTCATTATATAAGAGGTTTGTTTCTTTAACCTGAGTACATTCTATTTGTTTCTGTAACTGTAAGATAGAACTATTGGCATGAATTAATTCATCTTCTAAGTCCCTAATTTTGTATAAAGCCTCCTCATACAGATTACTACAGTTACTGAAACCATCCGTGACAACCTTCAGTTGATCCCGTTCATCAACAACGTCCAAGTATTGCTGATGAAGGTCAACTAGCTCCCGTTTTAAGCTCGAATTTTTGCCATTTACTTTATTTACTTCCACCTCACTCTCTTCTCTCTCCTGTAACAGTTGTTGGACTTGGAGGCTAGATTCTTTAAGTTCTTGGAGTGCCGTTCTTAATTTTAGCTCCATGTCCTGAGCAGTAGCCTTACGGGTCAACACAGGCATGGTTTCTGGATAGGTTACTGAAAATTACAAGTAAAGAAACGGTGAGAACTAATAGATTAGATCAATAAAGAAAAGTTAGCGATGAAAGGGGAAAAAAAAGAGAAAAATAAACAGAAAAGCCTTCAGTTATGAAATGAGGTAGGCTGCTATATTATTATTGAATTTACAATTTCACTGGTTTAGTTGTCTTAGGGTTTTTTTTTTTAATTCTTTTTTTCCTTAAGTGGGTAGGTTGCTTAGAAAAGTAAAATTTTAAACTTGCTTTTTAAGATATTTCTTCAAGACAATAATGATCATAAACGTTATATCTATGAATTAATATTAAAAAGATCAAAAAGCTATGGAATTACTCTTTGTTTTGTTTTGTTTTTTACGACCGGTTGTCAAGCGATTTATGACCAGTGCAGGGTAAAAAATCAGCAAAAAATAATACTAAAAATTGGCATAGGTGTGTTATACAGTTAAAGTGACGTTGGTGTGCTGTTATTAAATAAAATTAACAATACTTCCCCTGAATTATCCGTATAAATCCGTAGTTAGAACGTCAGCTGTTGTTTTTAGGTTACCGGTAACGTTAAATTACCGAAAAGTTTATTAATTATAAGGATAACAATTTTCCTGACTATTTACGCATTTATAATAAGTTCACACATATAATTACACCATAATATTACTTATTTACTATTTAAATTAATTTTTAAAATACGAAACAAAATTTTGACATGTCACTCGGGCAGTGTTGCCACTTCTCCTTCAATGTCAAATGTCATGCTCACTCAAATGTCTCGCTGATGGTGGCGGGTGTGTCGGATCATTTAGTTCCCTTCAAAATGGTTGAGTTGAATGGTGCTGATCCATGCGTCATGTTCGTGAACGGGCGCTGTCAGTTGGGACTGGTCGTCTATTAGCTGCCACGGTTTATTTTAACTACTTTGTTTTTAAATTGTTGATTTAATCTTTTACTCTGGACGCTCTTAATGTGCACGTCTGTCTACATCGTTCTCACATATATGTATTATCTCAACATGAATGATGTAACCAAGATCTTGTAAAAATGTTTGATTGAAAAGAGTGTCCATGGAGTTTCTTGCCCATTGCATCGGCTCGCTTCGATAGCGTCTGCGGACGGGGGTCACACTTCTCGGTAGGGAGCGCCTAAGCCACCTCTGTCGCTGGTCGACCCCCGCTGGGCCTCCTCCTGTTAGCCGGAGGTCTCACCCGGCGGGGTCGGACCGCCGAGGTGGCGCGAAGCAAGCGGCGCTACATTATAGCGCCGTAGCGCTCCTACCGAACACAGATGACACCAACACATAACCAGGCTGCGTGCGCGCGCCTGGTTTCAGCTAGGCCTATATATCGGCCCCCCAATGAAGTGCCCGTAGTTACGGGCACTATAATTGACACCGCGGGCCCACGGACCAGGTCCATAACCCGCCAGCCGCGCCCCCTGGCGGGGGCGCAGCGAATTCCTAGAGCTATTGTCACAGTCGACGATTAGCTCAATAAGAAATATCACGCCATTAAATCAGTCTTTATTTGTGCAAAGTAAAGTGTTATTATTATACAGTCCACTCCGAAAAATATCAGTGTGGTGCTGCAGTGAGTATTGTAGTCCACCACAACGTCATTCCTATATGTGTTATGGTGTAACTGGGCTCTTGGAGTTTCACAACAGGTGTTCCATATCTTCGATTTTATAAGTCAACAGAAAGTGCTCATCAGATTGAACAATTTTTGCTAAGACGTCATTCCTATATGTGTTATGGTGTAGCTGGACTCTTGGAGTTCCACATCAGGTGTTCCAGATCTTCAAATTTATTCTCTCAGCAGAAAATGCTCATCACGTGGAACAATTTTTGCTATGGTACCATTTTTGTATCTCTTATAGTTTAGCTATTCTATTGCGGTTCTGCATCAGGTGTTCAAGTTTCCAAGATAAATTATAGCCTATATGTTGCCCAGACTTAATACCTATACAACAAAAAAAAAGTCTTTCAAATCTGTCTAGTAGTTCCGAAGATTAGCGTGTACAAACAAACAGACAAACAGATAAACAGACAAACAGACAGATTTTTTTTTTTGGATTCGTGCTCTATTACTGTTTCTAAACCCCCCTCAATTTTTTTTAAATATATTTAATGTACAGACAGTTTTTTTTACTGTCTTATTATATGTATAGATATAGATGACTTTATTATAATTTAGTTTCAACTATTTCTTTAAAATAACATAGATTTGGGCAAAATATTTACCATTTTTTCCATGATGAAATTGAAAATTAATGGCTAAATAGGCGGGAAAGCGGCAATCCGATCTTAGTTTGTTTTTTCGAGTTGTAGAGTTTTGTTTATACTTCCCTATAGCAGAGATTTGTATTAACACAATGAGTTCATCTGATTCAGATATGGATTTAACGCCTGATTTCATAAGAAAAGATTATCTGGTGCAATCCAAAAATATTGCTGTGACAGCTGAAGAAAATAGACAAATATCAATGTCCCCAACATTCACCCAAGAATCCCAGGATACAGTAAAAACTCAACTTTCCCAGAAAATATCAAATATCAACATACCCGGACTAAACCTTTCACTAACTATAACTAATTGTTCGAATTTTACCATAAACTTTAAATAAATATCTCACCAAAGTTGTTGATTTATGTAAATTAAAATTCACTCATTTTTTCTTTAGGTAATTCATGTTTTTATTTTTACTTTCCTTGTATTCGTAATGAAAAGCACAGTGTTTACCTCGGGTTAAAGACTTATTTAGTCCCTCGAACTATTGGCGCCCTCGCTACGCTCGGGTGCCAAACCTCGTCTCGGGACTAAATAAGTTACTTTCACCCCTAGGGTAACAATGTACTAATAACAACTTAAACTGAAACGTGAAATAAAAAAATCTGGGAGCCTGCCGTTTTGCCGAAAAGATTTTGACCAAATTTCATTACCCAAACAAATTTTACCAACTTTTTTTTATACCATTGCAATATTTCGAATGATTTTAGTACGCATATTTTTATTTGGTCAAATTTTTACTTGGCAAAATATTACCAAGTATAATGTCATTATGGCATTTGGTCTTTACTCAAATGATTTATTACAGCAAACAATCTTCAGACAAGAAACGTTTGGTGAAATGATTTGTTAAGACAAAAAATATTAAGGCAATAAAAGGGTAGGTTAGGTTAGGTTAAAACTGTGACCCCCTACGCA
Source organism: Noctua pronuba (assembly GCA_905220335.1). Taxonomy (NCBI): domain Eukaryota; kingdom Metazoa; phylum Arthropoda; class Insecta; order Lepidoptera; family Noctuidae; genus Noctua; species Noctua pronuba. Next base: position 17,663,838 of record LR999892.1, on the reverse strand, counting down.
CGAGCCGAGCGAGCGTAGCGAGCGGTGCCGCGGCAGCGGCCGGCGAGTGCCAGAAACGACTTTCATTAATAGAAAAAATATTGTTTTTAGTAGGTTACCCGGAACTGAACTATTTAGATTAGGATAATTACTTATTTAAAAAAAAATGGTTAGGTTAGGTTAAAACTGTGACCTCCAGGAACGACTACATTATAAAGGGTGTAAATAGACCCTTAACGAAGCTGAAAGGTACTTGTTCTCCCCGTCATTGCGATCATTTTTTTGTTCTAGACCATACCTGGGAACCTTTTACTTACGGAGATATTGGGGGTCAAAGATCCAACTTTTTCACAAGGTTTTTTTTAAATATATGTTTCTAATGTAAGATTTTTACTTTAAACACCTTCACGACACCCGTACTATTGAATCCATCCATCAGCACAATGTTTTGAGTGAGTAACATTGAGTTTTACCGTAAAACGTGATTTTTCACCCCAAAAAAAAAAGTCGTTTCCCAGCGATAATTTTTGCGTAAAGTTACTTAGTTTGATGTACAGAATGCTTGGTTGACGGCTTCGTGAAGGGTCTGTTTACACCCTGTATAGAAAAAAAAAATATGGAAAAAAACGCTACTAACTAAAAAAAAAGAATAGTTAATATTCATATTATTATAACCTGTTTAGAATTTGTCTTATTTGATTTTGCGTAAAAACTGTTATTCCAACTGAAATATTTGACTAAATAAAAAATGTTAAAAGTACTTGTTGGTAAACAAGTTATAGTTTAAACGTTCACTTCCCAAACATTAGGTTTGCGTTACAATTTTTTGTGAATAGATTTTTTGCTAAGTAATAATTTGGCAAATGAAATTACGCGAAAAATTTTTTGGGAAGTGAAAATTTGTCAAATGCCTTTCGGTCAAACAAGGGAGACCCAAAAAAATCTACTTAGTCATAAAAACAAAAATTATTCAAACTTCTTCTAAATTAAAGTAATCAGGCATTTTAATAATTTATAAAATTAAGACATGATCGTTTTTTTTAATTTTTGCACATATTTAAATGTACTTAATTCAATAAATTATTGAATTAAGCCTTTGTACTAAGGCTTACTTACTAAGTAATTTATTGAATTGCAACTACACTGGTCAGCAAATAAACCGAGCCACCCGCTACCTAGGAACTCTGATTCGATTTTCTCAAAAAGTATAAAACTCACAACTATCAAAGTTATACCTACAAAAAGTGCGTTTCATGGTGATTAAAATGACTACAAATTAATTCGAAAGTACCGTCAACTCACATTGTAATCAAGCAACAAACAATGCTAACGATTTGCTCTGTTTTCACCAGAGTTTGAAATTAGCGTTCTTTTTCTCTACAATGAGACCCAGTCGGATATTTCTTATCATTTCTTTAGTTTTTGTCCATCGTTTGCTCAGACGCGTGTGTTTTTGCTACTTTTTTCGATTAATAATGGATACAACACCTCAGGAAGCAGCTCAAGTTGTAGCATTACTTCAAGCAGGCATTGCGCAACGTGAAGTCGCTCGAAGGCTTCGAATCAGCAGATCTTCGGTGCAACGAGTTTACAGACGATACCTAGAGACTGGAGCATTCGATCGCCGTCCAGGTACGGGCAGACCTAGGGCTACATCAGCAGCAGATGATCGTTATATCCACCTTACTGTTCTGCGAAATCGCCACCTCAACGCAGTTCAAGTCCAACAAAGTCTGCGTGACGAACGCCAAGTGGTCATAAGTTCAGATACCGTCAGAAGGAGACTTGCTGAACGGAACCTGACCCCAAAAAGAGCTGCAACAGGCCCAGCATTAACGGTAGCACACCGTCGAGCACGACTTGAATTTGCTCGAGAGCATAGGGTTTGGACATTAGAGCAGTGGAGTAATGTACTCTTCACTGATGAGACCAGGGTGAGTCTACATGGAAATGATCGACGTCAGAGAGTATATCGTCGCCCTGGAGAACGTTATTCTCAGTGTTGCATCGAGGAAACTGTTGCTTATGGAGGAGGATCTGTAATGGTCTGGGGCGGCATCTTGTTAACAGCACATACAGCGTTAGTTTTCATCGAACCGACGGGCCGTACACGTGGACTGACTTCTCATCGCTACATTACTGAAATCCTCGCAGACCATGTGGTACCTTACGCAGGATATATCGGACAGGATATGCAATTGATGCATGATAATGCACGGCCTCATGTTGCTCATGTGGTGACCCAGTATCTACGCGACGTCAGCATTCGTACGATGGACTGGCCAGCTCGAAGCCCGGACTTGAATCCGATAGAACACTTATGGGATGAGCCAATAAGGCTTCCAGAGCTGCGAATCGCAATTGAAGAGGAGTGGAATACAATTCCTCAAGATTTTATCGTCAGGCTCGTAAGGTCGATGAATACAAGGATGCTGGCAGTTATCCGAGCAAGGGGAGGGAATACGGAATATTGATCAAAAACTTTTTTTTGATTTTATCTTTGTTTTTGGCTTTAATTTTTTTTTTCACTTTATCATTACTAACGATTGTCACGACTGGAAAACGACTCTTCTTTGTAAAATCCTTAATAAACACTGAAATATTGATTAAACCCAATGAGTTTCCTTTCATTTTAATCACCATGAAACGCACTTTCTGTAGGTACAACTTTGATAATTGTAGGTTTTTTAGTTTTTGAGAAAATCGAATTAGAGTGCCTAGGTAGCGGGTGGCTCGGTTTATTTGCTGTCCAGTGTAAATACAAAAAAAAATAAAAAACGATCAAGAACTAAACGTAACTAATTTATGTACTAAAAAGTAACTTATTTGGGTAGTTCTTCAGAGACAAAATTTTCGATTTCTATGGGCATATTTCTGTAACCAACTAACAAAACGGCATGTAATTTTTTTTTATTTAAAATTCCTCAAAAGGACATTGTCAATTTCGGTCCAAATGTGTTGCAGATGTACAATGTACCTTAAATGAAAGGTGTCACCGAGTACAACATTTTTTATTATGGCAGCAAAAAAAAATATCCCAGAGGAATTGTTATTTTTGCATTTGTATTTTTATTAAAAAAAAAACAGCCAAAAGGGTGAAAGAAGAAAGAAAAAGAGGAAAAAATGTTATATATTTTTATTACCAGTATAGACAAAAAAAAACAAAACTTAAACAAATTATCTCGGTCGAGCAGGCAGGTTGCAAGAAAACTCGATGTACTGAAACAGGTGTATTGGAACTTTACAATTTTGATCTAAAAATAGGGTGATGGTGACAATCGTTCGATGTGTGAAACGAAAGTGAGACCTCCTCGGAGCGCGGTGCCCGCCGTCCGCCGCCGGTGTACGTCACGTTGCGCTGACTCGGCGCTAGACTTTGTGTCGCCAGACTGTTGCGAGGCTGATGCAATCGTTCGAGTTATTGGGTCAGTTCCGATGGAATGCGTGATTCGTGGATGGTTGGTTGGTAGGCTTAACATCTCCCTCCCGAAGTTCAGCGACTATTAGAAGATAGGGTCGAGAATAGCGCTGATAATCTTGGTTGAGCACTTGGGGTGTGGTTGTTATTCCGGTGTATATGGTTTATTTCGCGGTCTGTTTGTTCTGGTGTTGTCTCCAGAGTGCGCCGTCTCATGTATCTTCGTAATATGAACGCAACTCCCAGTACCCCTGTACCTAACAGTACTAGGTAGAGCGGTGTGATAATGTAGTACACGCCATGGATGCCAGATGAGTTCAGGGTCAATGGCGATTCCATGGTTATTTCCTTGCTTGCAGTATGGAGGCTGTGAAGGTTGATGGAGTTGAGTGTTAATTTTCTAGCTTCAATATTGTAATTGGTTCCATTACTGAGTGGGATGTTCATGATTTTCAGTACCTGCCCTTTTAATCGGTCATCCTTGTTTGCCAGGGTTAGGCCCGGGGTTTGCACCTCGCAGCCTTTCGGGATTGTGATGAGGTAACTTCCTTGCGCTGTGGTGTATTGGGTGTCGGTGCAGGACAAGCGAATGTTTGTGGGTGCAGGAAAGCTCGCCACGTAGTGTCGGTCGTCGAGGGCTTCCACGGCTTCAGTTTTTAATTTGGCTACGGTGAATTGGCAGGACTTGTCGACTTGCTGGGTAGAAATGAGATGGTGAATGCAATCGCCTTGACTCTTGTAGTGTTGATTGATGCTGTCCTCGCAGAGGTAGTATTGGCTCGACTTCGGGCATTCTGCCTCTATGTACATAAAATCTTTATCATGAATCGCTAGGAAGGGATAGGATGGAATTAGTACTTTGTCATCTTGGTTGGGAACTGAGGATAATTTGTAAAGGTTATAGGTGTGGGGAAGAACAACCGGGAACTTGAACACCAATACTAAATTTTGACTATTATAATAGTAGCCTAACTTAACTATGTCAAAATATTCCCTAAAACTAATATTTAGTATATGTTCTCTACCATAGAGGGCATTTAATTGTTCTTTCATTCTCTTAAATGTATCTATTCTAAACATAAGGAAATGTGTGCTCTTGGCACGTATAAAGGCTAATAAGTTTTCTAATTTATGAATTTCGTTGGATAATGATTCGATGTTATCCGCTAGCATTATTATATATTGAGCCAGATGGGCATAATTAACTATGTCTTTTTCCTGACGTAAATCGCTAATCATAATCTCGCCTACCGTTTCCTTGATTTTGTTCTGATTCTGGAGTATTTTGCTGAAAATTTTGGAATTTTCAGACATCCAGTGTTTATTTAAACTAACTCGATTATTTAATTCTGTGGCCATTTTATTTTCATTTTCCTGCAGAGTTTTAATTGCGCTATCGTACCGGATAGCGTCTGTATAATCCAGATTTCCGGAAATACTCTTAACAACTGAGCCTAGTCCATCAATAAGGCCTCTCTTGACGCGGTTAGACCGGAACAACTCTAACTGGTCGGACAGCTCCGTGATCTTGTTATGAAGATGTTCGATATGTGGTTGATATAAAGAGAGCGTTTTATTATGGAATTCGGGTGAAATGTTATCTAATTGTTTCCTTACTAAGTCTATATTGCTACGAATAATGTCTAAGTTAACCGGTTGGACAAACGAGTGATAATGGGAGATAACCTTGGTCTTTCCTAGCATGAAAGGTAAGATGCCCGGTCCATTGTTCAGACTACTAAGCGTGATTTCTTCCGCTTGCGTCAGGCCCAGGGCCAGGAGGGTGATCCTGTAACAATCGATTGCTATTAGGGACGCGTTTCAGGCGAGACTTGGCTATGGGACCACGTTTCCTTTTGGTGTAAATGTGGATCGGTAAGTTGGCTAGAACCGTGTCGCGAGTGAATCTAGGGGCCAGTTTTTATATCCAAAGGTCTGCACTTGGTAAAACTATGAATAGAACTGTTGTAACCCAGAATTGCATAGGGCATTAAGTTCATAGCGGAATCTCCACGGTGCTCTAATTTTAGTATACGCAAGTGTTCTAGCAGTGTAGAATGCAGTCTCTCCACCATACCATTTTCATTTGGCGTGCATGCTGAAATTTTGTGGTGTTGTATTTTATGAATTTTAACAAACTCCGAGAACAGTTGATTTGTGAATTCTGGGCCTCTGTCAGTGACAATAGTTAAGGGGAAGCCATGGTGGGTACTAAATGTTAGAAGAGCTTGTACGACGCTGATTGCTGTCGCGTCTCTTAAGTAGTAGGCTTGAGCATATTTTGAAAATGAGTCGATGATTGTTAGATATTTTTGCATTTCAACACTTAGTAAGTCGAGATGTACTATTTCGAATGGTTTAGTTGGAGGTGGTACTATATTAAACTTTTGTTTCACGGGGTTTCTGTCGTATTTGGCCTGACCGCACACGTCACATTCGTTTATATATTTTGTTATGTGTTCTTTCATTTTCGGCCAGTAAAATTTATTAGATAAAGACATGTAACACTCATTAATTCCACGGTGATTGGTTTTACCCTCGTGGTACTTGCGAATTATCTCCTGTTGTTTTAAATAATCCTTGACATTTTCTAACTCTATTTTTGTTAAGACTAGATCCATTGATGAACTTTTAAATTTATTCTGAATGATGGGAATAATTTCGTACATGGCTAATGGGGGATTAATGAGAATACCGGTCTTTACCTTGGGGTTAATATACTCTTTCACAGCGCTTATGACATCCTCTTCGAGATTACTCTTAGAAATCTGAATATGTGTTTTAACGTGTGACTCAAACGGTTTTGAAACTGTAGGGCGGCTTCTTACGTCATCGACCAATGTGAAAATAATTTGCTTATGGTACTTGTTAAGTGGGAAATCAGTAATAGGAACTTCTAATATTGGATTTTCGGCGTCAGTGTGAACTGTATCAGTCTTTGAATCATTTAATAGTGAGGATGGCCCTTCCGTAGGGTTGGCTATAAGGGAACTAGTCTCTTCATTATGTAGCTCGATACGGGATAATGCGTCGGCGTTAGTATTGGACTTTCCTTGCTTGTAAACTACAGAAAAGGTAAATTCACTTAATTTTAGTCGCCATCGAGTAAGACGCGAGTTGGGTTCTTTGATATTCATTACCCATTGAAGTGGCCTATGGTCTGTTACGATTTTGAATTTTCTGCCAAATAAGTATGGTCTGAAATATTTGGTGGCCCACACAATCGCAAGGAGCTCCTTCTCGATGGTGCTATAGTTGATCTCACTACTATTCAATGTCCTAGAAGCGTAAGCAATAGGCTTATCCGTGCCTATGGTCCCCTGAGACAAGACAGCTCCTATTGCTAAATTCGACGCGTCAGTCGTTAAGATAAATTCTTTAGAAAAATCAGGATATTGTAAGATGGGGTCATTCATTAAGAGTGTCTTACACTTCTCAAAACAGCTAATGTAATTTTGGTCTAACGTAATTTTTGAGCCTTTTTTCAAGCATTGCGTCATAGGTTTTGTCACTTTCGCGAAATCGGGTATGAATTTTCTATAGTAACCGAGAAGGCCCAGGAACCTTTTAATCTCGGTGGGAGTTTTTGGAAGTGGATAATTCTTTATTGCGGATATTTTGTCGGGGTTTGGCTTAATGCCATCTTTGCTAATGACATGGCCCAGGTAGGCTGTCTCGAGTTTGAGGAACTCTGACTTGTCCATTTGAATTTTAAAATTGGACTCACGTAACCTATTGAATACTTTTTCCAAATTGACCTTGTGTTCCTGTAGTGACGTAGAAAAGACTATGACGTCATCCAAATAAACTAGGCATATGGTGTTTTGTAGGTCTCTGAGAACGTTGTCCATTACGCGTTGAAAGGTAGATGGACTATTCTTCAAACCCATGGGCATTCTCAAAAACTCGAAATGGCCATGTTCTACTGTAAACGCGGTTTTGGGGATGTCTGCAGGGTTCATCTCCACTTGGTAGAAGCCGCTGGCTAAGTCTAAAGTCGTAAAATAGTTACAATTACCTAATTTGTCCAAAATATCTGCAATATTTGGAATGGGGTATTTATCGTCCAAAGTTTTCTCGTTTATCTTCCGAAAATCCACTACTAATCGCCATTTAGTCTTACCCGAAGCATCCGCCTTTTTAGGGACAACCCATATAGGAGAACTCCATGCAGATTCTGATGGCTGAATAATTTGCTGATCCAACATTTTACTAATTTGATCTTGTACCTCCTGTCTGTGCACAAAAGGATACCTATAGCTTTTGGTGTATATAGGGATTTCGTCACTAGTTTTAATTGAGTGTTTTATTTTATTGGTGAAAGTCAATTTCTCCCCTTCTAAATAAAATACGTCGGCATAGCGCGCGCATAGCAACTCTAAGTTAACGCGTTCCTCGTCATTCAAATGATCCGTACGTAAGCGCGATAGCACTTCCTTTACGCGTTGAGGCGCTTGCTCGGTGCGCGTGTACTCAGTATTATAAAGCTGCGCACACACTGGGCGGTCCATGGAAAAAATAACGTCGCTACGGTTTGGATTATGAATTTCTAGTATGCCCCTTTGGTTTTTTACAGTAGTTAGACACTCGCTAATATGACAATTAGATATAATTTGTTCCGGGATAATTACTTCTCCGTTTCGGATATTAATAGGTAATTTCGCTAATTTTGAAGAACCGGCGGGTATGATATCTTCGTATAGGTTGGCGTTCCGTGAATCATAAACCTGTATAGGATTTACCGCATTTTTTGTTACTAATGACTTCGTCTTAAAGTCAATGGCGGCCTCCCATTTGTCCAATAAATCTGACCCTATCAATCCGTCGAAAAAGTCGTGAAAGTTATATACAAAAAGTGTAACGCTGTCCTTATCATTCAGTTCAGAGAAACAAGGTAGCGTTATCGAGTAATCGCTACGTGTCACAGCGTGTACATTACAAACTTCGAAGGGATCATAGTTTAACTGTACGTTATTAAAATAAGCTTCGACTGCGTTAGGGCTAATGAACGATTGGTTAGCGCCCGTGTCTATTAAGAGTTTTAGAGGGGGATCTTGAATTTGCAAGTAGGGCAGCTGGCGTTGTGTTTGAAGGTTGACCTCTATTTTGGTTTGTCTAATTTCTGAGGGCTCTGAAAATCCTCCTGTTGACTACCCGATTTAGATGGCTCATCTTTTACTGTTTCGTTACTTTCCTCAAGCTGTGGGTGGCACATGTGATCATGATCGGCGTAATAATATCCTTCGTAGTACTCGTTAGGTACGTAAAACATATAGCTATCGGTGTCGTAATCTCCGTAACCGTAATAAGCGGAAAAATCATTGAAATTCATCTCCCTACTTCCGAAATTGTGATTAGCCGGGGAATTACCAGATTTAGTCCAGTCATGCGCTTTTGTTGCGTTACTGGGCGGCAAAAGTCTAGGCACAAAATTGCTGACGCCACTCATGGGTCTAGGTTGTTGAAAGTTACCTTGTGGTACGATATTACGCGGTACAAATTTAAATGCGTTATTTTGGTTATAATTAGGAGGAGGAGCACGAAACATCTGCTGCGTGCGTGATGGTCCGGGCTGGTTTTGATTATTTAAATTAGGTCGCCATAGTACGGGTGCTTGTGGTGCCATTGGGTGACCGAATGGACTCCTCGAGGGTCCAGGCATAGTAAAGGGGAACGGCCTAGGTTGCGCCATATTAAAACCCGATGGTAGAGGTCTAGGTGGCACGGCTTGGGGTGTAGGTTTCCTATCCGAGACTTGGCTACTACGCTGCTGTAAGTACAACACGTTTTGTTCCTCATGAACAATATCTAACGCCTTTTCAATGCTTTCAGGGCGCATACACCTAATCCGAGAACCTAATGGGTCCTTGAGCCCACGCACGAATGCCTGCAAGGTCAATTTTTTATATAGGTCCCTTTTCGCATTGATAGTAGTCGTAACTTCCTCATGTAAAGAGACATAAGTCATTAACGTGCTGAACAGGTTCTGGCACTTTTCGTAAAACTCCTGAGGGCTGTCGGGCCCTTGTGACAGTAACGCTAAATCATTATATAATGCCGTCTCATCGCGCTGATCTGAGAAATTATTTACGAGAGATTTGCGTATACCCGTCCAATCTGATGGGATGCCGTTCGAATTGATCAATCGGGCCGCGGGACCAGTTACCTTATTTAATATACCGTTGATAAGAGCAATTTCCGAAAGTTTGTTAGGCGGGCTTACATTTTTTACAAATTCGTTCACTAACTCGTCACATAATTGTATGAACCTAGTTAACACGTTAACATTACCATCAAACTCGGGCACCAAACGAAGAGCCTTAAAGATGCCTTCTAAGTCTGCCATTCTATTCTGTGGATTATCTGACCTAATACTAGAGTCTGGGCTAATTTCTCTGTTTAAATCTAGAGCACTATACCTACTACTACTCCTACTCTCTAACCTAACACTCCGTGATTCTCGTGGATGGAAAATCTTGGAAAACTTTAGGGGGTACAGGGAACTTAAGGACTAGGGTGAGCGATTCACTAAAAAGATTTTAATGTACTCACATGAAGTGCATCCCGTTTTTCTTGCCGTATCGATGGCTGGATACCCCTGCTGCAAGTCACGACGTGTAGATTCGGGTCCTCGAACGGTCTTGATGACCGCCACGTCAGCGCCCAGGTGCCTGAGGTTGGTTCTCGAGGATCCTACCGACTGCGCCAATTATGTCGGTCGAGCAGGCAGGTTGCAAGAAAACTCGATGTACTGAAACAGGTTTATTGGAACTTTACAATTTTGATCTAAAAATAGGGTGATGGTGACAATCGTTCGATGTGTGAAACGAAAGTGAGACCTCCTCGGAGCGCGGTGCCCGCCGTCAGCCGCCGGTGTACGTCACGTTGCGCTGACTCGGCGCTAGACTTTGTGTCGCCAGACTGTTGCGAGGCTGATGCAATCGTTCGAGTTATTGGGTCAGTTCCGATAGAATGCGTGATTCGTGGATGGTTGGTTGGTAGGCTTAACAAACAAACAAATAAAACAAAAAAAAAACAATAAATAAACAAATAAACAACAATTAATAAAAATAAACTTATTATACTATTCTTCATCGATAACGTAATCTAAAAACTCTGCTGGGCGATTAATATTGTCTTCGTGTCTGGGCCACCCCAGAAACCATACTAAAGTCCGGACGCGAAGCAGGAATAATTTCGTACTTTAACCTATTATTACCTGTCTCTATCACTCTCGCGTAAATATAACGAGTCTCGCTCGCACAGATGCAATGGCCGCCGTCCTAAGGGATTGTAAACCGCGTAATTCCCTTTCCGTGTTCAACTGGCGACACCGGTCTCGCGAAATCCACACGCTTTTGTTTTACTACGGAATTCTACGATCCCGTGTTCAATTCGCGTCAACTGAGCACGCCTTTGTGATCAAGCAACGTTAAAAGAAGTTTTACAAAACAGTGTGTAATTGAATTGAACACGGTTTTTTAACCTGTCTATTCGAAACAAATCCGTACTGATTTAGCGCGTTCGTAAATGTTCGGGATAAATCGTGCGGGCCAAAGCAGGCGAGAGGCGTATTTCCCTTTCTGTGTTCAACTGGCCATACGCCTGACAGAAACCCTAACCTTAGACGGTCGACGTCAGGGGCACCCCGAGGTTCGGTTAGTTAGGTTCCTTTAAACCCTGCAGACAGAAATAGGAGCCCCGCGCAGCGGGGCTCCGTCGACTGTATTGTAATTAAAGGATATTTAGTAGAAACGTGATTTATCCCAATGAATCTAAATGAGAAATGAAAAATGTATAGATGATTAAATATCATCTGATGAAGTGTTCAGTTCAACTGCTCACGATTTTGTTAAACCTTACCCAGCGCCACTTGATCACAAAGGCGTGCTCAGTTGACGCGAATTGAACACGGGATCGTAGGATTCCGTAGTAAAACAAAAGCGTGTGGATTTCGCGAGACCGGTGTCGCCAGTTGAACACGGAAAGGGAAATACGCTTGTAAACCTTTTACTTAACAATGTAAGGTTTGTTCTTGTTTGTATGTGGTTAAAAAATCCTTGGCTTGCTTGACATAATTTTCAAATAACGAATGAAATGTCGTTCGTTCGTTATTTAAAAATTATGAATTATGTCATTCCGAGATGGAATGCCATCTTGGAATGCATTAGTGATCGCTCAGTTTTCAGAGTTTGTTAGTTTTTGTTTTCTTGTTTTAATTGTTAAGTGGTTTTGTTAATTTGTTACGTTTTCTTCACTGTTTTAAAATGGAACCAGCGCCGTCTACCTCGCGTCCATTCAAGGAGTTTGTTTCTCCGCGAAAGAAAAGAAAAATGTCACACTTTAGTCTACCTATCTGAGAAGGTAATGATTATTAACGTGTTTAAATACGTTCAAGAATCCTGGTCTGCTGATAAATATCCTTCAAAAAAAGAAATGAAAGACAAAACAGCCGATATCTTGGGCATTTCGAAATCGGCCATATATCGTACCTTAAAAGAATATACCGAAACAGACAATAATTTACATAATTCAGTTACATACATTGTATTTAATAAGTTGGTTTTTCTTTCTCCTTCAAATATTTCATGCAAACTGCACTTAATAGAAAAATGTTTGTGACCACTGTCAGTAGGTAAAGAGGTCATTGTACGAAATTCTTTCTGCTCCGCGACTGGACTTTACACACATTATATGGGCACAGCAGCCCAGTGTGCGTTTCCCTATAGGGCATGTGCAGTAATAATATTTAATCCGATTTAAAGCTTGGTCACTTTCGTTTATCAATATGTAGCAGTAATATACTTTGGAAGATGTATGCCTGCTGTTTATTTTTAATCTCAACAACCATACATTGGTTTCGATAATGTTGTAATCAGATATGTCGTTCAGGTCAGTATCGCGATAGACTTCAATTGTATAAATGCCATGCCGCACATGCTCACTATAGTAGCTCCTTGCCAACTTCAATTGATAAGTGCCTAGTGCGAATATTATTAAATCGTCTTCCGACAATACCGGAAAATCTTGCAATTGAGGTAAATCCCCTGACATTCTCTCAAATGCAACTCTTTGTCTGTTGAGGTTTTTAGCAAGTACAGTCACGAGCACCAATATGTAAACACTTAACAACTTTTAAAAGTGTTTTTCTCCTACTGTTCTGATTAAAATTTCATGTTGTTAGGAAAATAGTATTCTGGAACTCATATTTTTATTAAAAACATCCTATCTCCAACTTAAAGTTGTTATTTCTCATGAAAATTGCTTTTAAATTGAGGAAAGTGTATACATATTGGTGCTCGTGACTGTACATACTAAGTTATTAGGGCTATTTACGCGACTATTTATAATATCGGCAAAAGCTGCTGCATAACGGTTATCAACCAGCACCGGGTGAAAGGCATTTATCAAGGCAGCTGCATTTTTAAAATCCACGAACATGTGTGACATTGCAACATTAAAATACTCCTGCCTGAATATCTTAAAATCGCGTTTAAAGCGACCATTCACTACTTCAACAGGCCACCTACAAATCGTCACCTTTCTTGGTTTATTGGCTTGGAGCGTCGTTAATTGTTCAGTTCCCCTTCGCCTGGTCTCTGGCATAGCAGTCACATAGCCCAGTGATTCCAAACCAGACAGGCTATCTCTGAAACCTCGGTCCAGTATGAATGCATCACCACTTCTAAAATACCAGTGAAACAAACTGTTTTCATTGCTGGTTATTTCGTTGACTATCGTAGCGTCCGACTTTGTGGCAGCAACCATTAAAAAAGGCTTTAGGAGATTGCGGAACTTATGAAGACTGTATGACTTCTTCTGAAATAAAAAATTGGAACTTTTTTGCACATAAGCATAGGTGCCGTCACATATGACAATAGCTGGTCTCTCTTCTGCAGTGGCATTTGAATTTCCATAAAGAGCATTGGGGCCTAGAAGATTACGAGCCGATACTTCTTCTCTCGTCATGTGGTCAAGCCCTATGTACCGTGGTACAAAATCTTGAGACATACACTCTCTCGCTATTTTTATCAGCCGTTCAAAATTGGTCCTGCTCGTGCGAAAAAATGTTGACAATCTCTCATCAGATTCTCCACTCCTGAGTTTTGTTAAGTAAAAACCTAATGCTTTTTTAGGATTTCTGCACCGTTCTCTTAAAGAAGGAGTCTCTTCTAGAATGCGATTGAACTCTTCTGGAGTCTTCCCAATCCAGTAATGAAGTTCATGTTCGTCAGCTTCTTCTATATTGTTAAAGTCTAGTAGTACTCTAAAACGAACACTTTTTTTAAATAAATCAAATATATCCAGAATTTGTGAATGGTTGAAGTCATGGCATCGGTTGGGGGCGTTGAATAACTCTTTCCAATTATTTCCACGTAGATGTTGCTCACACACTCGTGCATTCTGAGGAACATAGTAATTGTGGCTTGTAAAAAAAACGATTTTCAACCTTTCTGGAATACGACAGCGCGTTCTATTGTTACACCCATGAAAAATGCACGAGTTCGAGGTGTTTGGTGCTCTTGTGTAATCAGCAAAATTAAATGGGAGCCCTCCCACTGCAGGCTCAGCTTCAGGTTGTTCTGCAGGTTGTGCCAGTTCTGCAGGTTGCAATTGCAACCTGCGTGTTGTTTCCCAGCAGTTTTGACAAACTCTTTCTTGATGATTGAACGTGATCTGAAAAAAACCATCAAGTTACATGCATGAAGCTAACTATAATATAAGTAACCTGCCTAATTAATAATATCCGCATCTGTATATTAGATTGCAATGAAAACGAGAAATATCATCTTAACGTATACCTCAAGATAATTGTACATTTAATGATGTTTGTATACTAAAGACTACATTTGAACTATACAGAGTGTAAACAGATCCTTCACGAAGCCGTCAACCAAGCATTCTGTACATCAAACTAAGTAACTTTACGCAAAAATTATTGCTGGGAAACGACTTTTTTTTTGGGGTAAAAAATCACGTTTTACGTTAGGACACAATGTAACTTACTCAAAACATTGTGCTGATGGATGGATTGAATAGTATGGGGGACGTGGAGGTGTTTAAAGTAAAAACTTGCATTAAAATCCGGTATTAAAAAAAAAACTTGTGAAAAAGTTGGAACTTTGACCCCTAATATCTCCGTAACTAGAAGGTTCCCAGGTATGGTCTAGAACAAAAAAATGATCTTAATGACGAGGAGAACAAGTGCCTTTCGGCTTCGTTAAGGGTCTATTTACACCCTTTATATAGTACAGTAAATATAGGCTGTTATGATGATCTATTATTTTACTATCTTATATAAATAATAATGGTAGAAAGGTACCTGTCGTGGTGATATACGTTGCGTTATCGCATCTACGATATCACGATGTCTATCATAAAGGCTTTGTGTTAACACGTAGTCTCTTCTTCGCAGCACAGACCGATCACACACAATACAAACGATTCCAGCAACAGGTTGGAACATTTTAAATACAATTAATAAAATGAATTAATTAATAAAAATGAATTAAGTAATTAATTAAATTATTAACAACCTAACATATAGTATTTATCGAACTTATGAGAAGTTTTACCCTTTTTGAATTTTTTTTTTCTCTTTTTTTTTGTATTTTGTTTAGTGCCTGACCTGGTGACAGGGAGTTTTTATGTCACCCATGGGCCTCTGACTTGGCTTTACACGCCGTCGAGAAATATCTCTCAGGCATGTTGGTTTTTAATGTCATATGCACAAATGAAAAAATATCAATTCCTCTGGGATATATTTTTTTTTGCTACCATAATAAAAAATGTTGTACTAGTTGAGACCTGTCATTTAAGGTACAATTGGACCAGCACCCCTTGTAAAACTGACATTCTCCTTTAGCACTTTCACAGAATCATTACGTGTGTAATTGTTTGTCTCACAAAATGTCTCTTGGTTGTTTGTATTGTCTTGTATATTGTCTTCCATCGTCATTGCTCGTTTTTTGCTTTGATTTTTTTTTATTTTCTTTTTCGTTTTCCTGTTTTCTTTTACGTCCCTGTATAGCACTAGCTATGTAAGAGGGGTCCCTTATTGTCATATTCCTTGTATGTCTTGGATCCGTCCGATCAGTCCATATTCCCATGTGAGCATACTTCTTGAAGGTCTTTAAATATCTTTGCTATTTATTTTACGCATCCCTTGTTCACCTTCGTTTTTTCTGAAAAATAAACTTATTAAGAATTGTGCACTGTATTAATGAGATTTTCTTCCTATGAACAAAAACTATTATTACATCACATTACAGGTACTCTATCTCAGGATATATTTTGTTTGCTTAAGCGCCCTCTAGGTTGCGGATACAATGATATGCCATGTCCCATATATGGCTTATCATTTTAAGCCCATTTTGTCGTGAGACAACACACACAACTTTCTGGAAAAATCAAAATGACTAGACTGGTTCCATTGAAAAAGTTGTAACCCCTAGCCGAAAAGTATTTATAATAAGAAGTTTTCCAATATAAATATTTACATGGGTAAACTATCCTGATATGATAATAATAATTGTTTACCTGGCAGAGACTGACTCCTTATTTTCTGTCTCTATGAGAAAGAATTCCTCGTCAGTAAATGTTGTTTCAATTACTTCAAAACTGAAACATAATTACAATTATCAATAAAACGAAACCACCTAGGAGTAAATTTGTACATAATCTGTTGCCAAAACAACAAAACAACTCAACAACAACACCAACAACATAACAACACAACTGATTAACTTAAAAACACTTTACATTATTACGTTAATAAGTTGTAAATTATCGAACCATTAAACTTTTCTTTAAAAACCATGAAAACAACACCCATGATGATAAAAAAAATAGTCGCAGCCGCCATCTTGGATTTTTATATAGACCTGACTATCGGCTCTAGCACCCTCGAAAACCTGAAAACGACGTCCATGACAAAAAAAAATGCAAAATGATTGTAGCCGCCATCTTGGATTTTTATATAGACCTGACTATCGGCTCCAGCACCCTCGAAAACCATGAAAACGACACCCATGACAAAAAAATTGAAAAATGGTCGCAGCTACCATCTTGGATTTTCATATAGACCTCACTATCGACTTCAGCACATTTGAAATCCATGCAAAGTATTTCCCTCTCTCTCTAATATAATAAACAGTCGCTTGGAAGGTGGATCTTGCATTTTCATTATTTAAATCCAAGATTGCGCATAATGCTTTATCGTTACGTGACGATTTCTACAATTTTTCAAAAATTTTACTCCTACCGCAAGCTCCCAAAGAACTTCATTTCATAAATCTTCTAATAAATAATTATGTTTCAATAATACTAAAATCGGAATAATAAATAAGGTAGGTATGCATACTTGTCAGCAATAATGTCCTCATTTTCAATATCCGGAGTTGCCTTTTTCTCCTGTTCTATACAGCCAGAGCTACAAAATAAGTGTTTTTTTCTAGGTAAATATAGGCACCGACATGAAAGTAAAGGCATGGGCGGATGTAGGAAGATAGTAATGCACGACGTACTGTACCTCAGTCCGCCAAACAGACGCAAGCAGTTACATCTTCGCAGTCTAGGTCATACTACTTACGTACCAAGAACAACCAACAACTATGTCAATAAGAACATTCAAGTATTTTTTTAAACTAAAACCTGGACTCCCTAAAACGATGTAGTATGGTTATAGTACATTACAATACTCAACTCGTCTCTGCATTTACGACTCGAAAATCTTATTTATTTGGTGTTCTCCTAAAACAGAAATAACACAAATATTTAAATTAAATAAAGGTATGTTATGTTTACTACAATGAAATTATATACTTATTTGAATATTTTATTTAGGTACACTAATTTGAAGTTACGATAGAGAGTAATGATAATTTATTTCGATTTAAATACGTTACTTACCTCAGTAATCTATTAAAAGCGAATAAAATTGTGTTGTATTTTCTCCGAGCGCGGAGCGTTAGCGTCTACCCGTGACAGTGGTCAGCGATGCTTAGCGATGTGCCGAGTACGGTTTGACTCGAGTCAGACTCGATTCCTGCTTTGGACTCGCTTACTCGAATACCAATTTATTTTGATTCGAGTACAACGGACTCGATTCCGGTACTCGAGTCAGGAAGAATCGATTCGTACTTGCTAACTCGATTCTATTTATGCGAGTCCAACTGACTCGAGTCTAGTATACGAGTTTTGTTAACTCGTTCGTACTCGCAAACTGTTTACTTAAGCAATGAAGTGGCGCGGCTCTAACAATACAAACAAGTTTAAACCTGCAACTTTTTGTTTTGGTTTGTTTGTTTTGTGTCAGTTAGCAGTTATTTTGTGTCAGTTAGCAGTTATTGTGAGTACTGAGTGAATTTATTTAATTGTTTTTTAATACTAGAAGTGAAGTGATTTGATTGTAATTAACTTTATTATATAATGGCGCCGAAAAAAACCTCAGGTGTATGGAAGTGTTTTGAGAAAGTGAACGACGATAAAATAAAGTGCAAAACTGTGACTCCGTATTTAAAGATTTCAAAAACACAACTAATTTGTTAAAGCACCTAAAAAAATCTCATCCTATTATTTACTCGACTCAGATTGAAAATTCTTCAACTATTCCCCCCGCTCAAAGTGATTCCGATTTATTAAGTGTAGCTTCTGGTTCTGGAGATCAAACGCCAGTCAACGAGGACAAGAACTCCAATCTATCCCAGTCAATGACAGATGGCGAAACACCACCAGTACCACCACCACGTAAACGGCAACTTCAGATGACTTTTCCGTCTAAGCAAGCTATGAAGGTAAACTCTAAAAATGTGGATAAAGCGTTACTAAGAATGGTGTGTTGATTTTCAACCGCTTCAAGTCGTTGAAAATACAGGTTCCCAGGAACCCTAATTATGAGCTACCTTCGCGAAAGATTCTTTCGGAAAAATTAATTCCGGAGCAATATTCTTTGGCAAGAAAGGCTACGCAAGAGATGCTTAAAGTAACAGATAACATTGCTTTGACAACAGACTTGTGGACCTCCGATAGCAGCAAAAGTTACATGACCCTGACGATTCATTTCATTTATGACGGCAAATTTAAAACTTTAACGTTATCCACCAGGGAAATTAAGGATACCCATACATCAGAAAATTTAGCTCGAGAAATGAAAGATATATGTGAAACCGAATGGAATATTTTGGACAAAATCATTTGCGTTACAACTGATAATGCGGCTAATATAAAAAAGGCTGTTGTTGATATTTTGCAAAAACGTCACCACAGTTGTGCAGCTCATACTTTAAACTTGGTGGTTCAAGATACCATCAAAGACAATGAACTATTAATTTGATTGATTGAAAAGTGCCGAGCAATAGTAGCCTATTTCAAAAGAAGCAATGCAGCATATAAATTAAAACAGGTTCAAGAACAAATGTAGCTGGAACCCTTAAAACTAAAACAAGATGTCCAGACCAGATGGAATTCGGTGTATTATATGCTGGAACATCTCGATAAGGTCAAGATACCTCTTTCTGCTGCAATCTCTTCATTACCTGGCTGTCCAGATAATCTTAACGCTGACGAATGGACCGAGGTACATGTGTGCCTTTGCGTGTTAAAACCTGTAGAACAAATGACGGGTATTATATCTGGCGAGCAATATCCAACGTTATCCTGCATTATACCTCTTATTCAAGGCGTACAAACAGCATTAAGAAGTTGCAGATCTAATTCCGAAGTCGCTAGCAGATTAAAGATAAAATTACTGGATGTTTTCGATAGAAGATTTGGCGGTCATGAGATTAACAAAACTGTTGCTAAAGCAACATTCATGGATCCAAGATTTGAGAAAGCTGGTTTTGGCGTCGAGACAAATGCAGATAATGCTCAAAAATTTGTTGTTGACGAGTTGATGATATTGGAAACACAGGAATCTCAAGCTCAATTGCAGACCGTGCCAAATAGATCTCTACTGCCATCTACTTCACGTCTCAAAACACCTACAACTTCATCTTCAGATTCCCAGCAGATAACTTCAGAGGTGACTGGCGACAATTTATGGGAGCATCTAGGGGTGTTCAACATCAACAATTATTAAGGTGAAACAGTACGTAGAGCTACCGTATTTGGATAGAAAAGCCAATCCACTAGAATTTTGGGAACTTCGCAAAATCACCAACAGCGGCCTATATAAAATAGCTTTAAAGTATTTATGTATTCCAGCCACTTCTGTGCCTTCGGAACGAGTTTTCTCCAAGGCTGGACTTTTATGCAACCAACGCCGCAATAGACTGGAGTCCAAGAAGATTGACCAAATCCTTTTTTTGAATAGTTATTTCAAATAACTTTTATTGTCTTGTCTCTATTTTGTTTTTTATATATTAACTAGCTTCTGCCCGCGACTTCGTACGCGGATCCTGTTGCTTATGCCAGCGACAACGGGGTCGTCAAAATCGAAGATCTGAAACGTCTAATGTCGAATTCTAAGAGCCCGGGGACGGGAAAACAACGGGATGATTCGAGATGTTCCATATCTTTCATTTTTGTAAGTCAGAAGTCGATGCGTAGATACGCTTGGAACTCAAGCGCAATTCTCTATCCGTGAACGTCTCCGACTTGCGAGATAATGCGTGACGTTCACGATCAGCGGTCAGTCGCGCATCTCGTTCTGCACTTGTCTTTAGAGACCTCGAAGTCGATGTGTATATACGCTGAGAACTCAAGCGTAATTCTCTTTCCGTGAACGTCTCCGACTCGCGAGACAATGCATGACGTTTATGATCAGCGGTCGCGTCATATTCTTCACTGGTCTCTAGAGACCTGGATGTAGATGCATAAATACGCTGAGAACGCAGGCGTGCTTCGCAATCCGAAGAGGTTTCCACGGAGCGAGTTGCAGCCTGATGTTCTCGAACAGTATCAAGTCCCTCCTGACGTTCTTCGGTAGATTCTTGGGATCTTATGATCCTCAATCTTTTAGCTCCTTTGGAACATTGGGAAAGATTTGACCTCTTTCTAGGGATGGTTATAGTTTTATTGTGAAGATACCTGATCAATTAAAATCTAAGTGACTGCTCCCCTGCGTTACCGGGTAGGCTACCGTGTCACAAAGGTAAGTGGAAAAAGTCTAAAACACTCAAATAACATAAGCCCGAAGGCATATTTATTCGATAAAATATAAAAAAATAAATGGGAGTTTTGTCCAGTAGAGTCAAATTTTCAATGATATACCGTCGTCATCGAAAATCAGCCCTAAACTGTTACCGCCTTCACCGCGTGGAGGTACTCCCAGCTTATTATAATTCCCCGCTTATTATATTTTATAATAATTATACAGTGAAATTAGTGACAGCTTTGATTTCCACATCAGATGTTTCTGATCTTCGATTTTTATAAGTTAATAGGAAATGCCCATCAGACCGAACAACTTTTGTTAAGACGTCATTCCTATATGTGTTATGGTGTAGCTAGGCTCTTGGATTTCCACAACAGGTGTTCCAGATCTTCGATTTTTATAAGTCAACAGAGAGTGCTCATCGGATTGAACAACTTTTGTTAAGACGTCACTCCTATATGTGTTATGGTGTAGCTAGACTCTTGGAGTTCCACAACAGGTGTTCCAGATCTTCGATTTTTATAAGTCAACAGAGAGTACTCATCAGATTGAACAACTTTTGCGAAAACGTCATTCGTATATATGTTATAGTGTAGCTGGGCTCTTGGAGTTCCACATCAGGTGTTCCAGATCTTAAAATTTATTCTCTCAGGAGAAAATGCTCATCACGTGGAACAATTTTTGCTATGGTACCATTTTTGTATCTATTATAGTTTAGCTGGTCTGTTGCGGTCCTGCATCAGGTGTTCAAGTTTTCAAGATAAATTATAGCCTATATGTTGTGCAGACTTAATACCTATACAACAACAAAAAAATCATTCAAATCCGTCCAGTAGTTCCGAAGATTAGCGTGTACAAACAAACAGACAAACAGACAATTTTTTTTTTTTGGATTCCTGCTCTATTACTGTTTCTAAACCCCCCTCAATTTTTATTTTTTTAATATATTCAATGTACAGACACAGTTTTTTTACAGTCTTATTATATGTATAGATTTAGTTATGTACGGTATTGACTGTGAGTACAGTTTAGGTAGCTTAGATGGATACCTTCTTAAATGTTATATTCTGAGCTATTGAGTTTATGTACCTACTTTTTGTAAAATTAAAATGGTTTGCTGATGTAAATTTTAATGCTTACTATTTTTACCTTAATAGTATCTGTCTAGTGTTTAGATCTATAGGATTATTTAAAGCTATCTCAAATGACTAAGAAATAATTAATAGTATCTAGAGTCTACGACGTGAATAAATTTGATTATGTTCTATTATGGTTTTTTGTTTATCTCTATAGAACTCCTACGCTCTATGTTTTTATTTAATGTTTTTAATTATCTTTCATTAAAAAGTAATTTAAACAAAATTTAACGGACTTCAAAACACAAAAGAAATAACTGAAAAGGGATACATAATAACTTAGATGGGTTGGGTTTAGAATCGCGTCCTCTGAATTCGAGGATTCTGTCACTTTGGGGGGGTCAAGGGGGTTTATCTGAAGCGCCCCCATGCGATTTTAGCTGCCGGAAATATTTAAAATTATTTTCTAAAAATATTGGTAAATCACTAACTAAACGTGAAACAGAATGAATATTTAACTAAAGTCTAACGTTTTTGACGTTACATCTGTCAAAATCATCTCAAAATGCGTAATAAATATAATATGTTTTGAATGAAATATCGAAAAGACACTTTTTTTAAAATGGTGGAAGCTATAAATTATGTTTATAAATTAAAGTGTGTTTCGTGTTTCATTAAGTGCAAGAGCGAGCGAAGCGAGCTCGGGACCTGGGGCACCCCGACTCGGACAGGTTAGGTTAGAAGGGGATGGCGGGTTCGAGTGAGCGAGCGAAGCGAGCGATTAGACCCCGCCATCCCCTTCGTGGTTATTTTTTTTGTAAACCATTCAGAAGTAGGAGCCCCGCGAAGCGGGGCTCCGGCGATCGGGCTTCCCTCGACTTCGCCACGTTGACTGGCAACAACTAACTCAACTCTCTCCCCTGTAAATCAGGTTTATAATGTCAAAAATTTAATTTAAAAATTAAGCAAACATAACACCAAATTGAGTTTTTAAAAATTCATAAAAAAAAACTATTCGCCTCCGGCAGTGGGGGGAAGTGGGGGGTGACACTACAACTCCCCCCCTCCCCCTCCCACCTCCCACACCTCCCAATTCGGAGGACGCGATTCTAAACCTTACCCACATAGATACATAAATATTTAAAATCATGAAGCGTGGGTTTCTTCATAATCGGATATGAGCAATATTTCTTTTGAGGTCGATCCCAACCGCAACATTAGGAAGAAAGGACTCGGTAATGAGGGTTGATTCGAGTCCAGCCGGAATTCAAATACTGACTCGAGTCAGTATTCGAATACCAAATATAGAATTCAAGTAGAGGGAATCGAGTCATGATTCGAATACCGTATAAACTGACTCGAGTCAACTCGATCCACCAAAACGGTGACTCGGCATATCACTCTGCCGCCCGTCGCCCACAAGGTTCAACGCGCACCAAGTTTATTCGAAAAAACAACCCACCTTGATTTATCAAACACAATACAAATAAAATCCGTATACTAAAATATGGGTCATTAAATTGTCTTTTAGATGGTCAAAGTTTCATGCAAATACGCACGATAGTTTTTGCGTGATTATCATTTTTTTTGTCTGCGGTAGACATTACTTTACAAATTAATTACACTATGTTGTAAAAATATAATTTCACATTTTCACATATCAAATTATGGAGAAAATTGTCTAGTGTAACATATATTAATAAAAAAAAAAAAAACAAATTGACACGTGAACTTAGACCCCGTGTGATTTTATTCCGATAAACGATTAAAATGTCCAAATTCAATGTGGAAACGGCGTTCAACGACCTTATGAAGAGAGTTGCAGCGTTGACTGCAAAAATTGTAGCTCAATCAGCAGCTCAATCACCAGCTACTCAGCGTGCGAATGAGACGACCGTCGGAATTCTTGATAGTGAACCTCACGAAATGGTGACGGAACGTTCGCGCCGAGCGACCGAGCCGTGTGGTTTCGTAACACCCGCAAACCAGGAAAAGGCAATCAAAGCCACCAATAAGTTTTTTCAAGTGTAACACCAGAATGTTCGAGGATTACGCACGAAAACAAGTACATTCTATAATAACTTATTGGCATCGACGTATGATCTCTTCGCAATTACGGAGTCAGGTCTTAATGACGCGATTCATGACGGAGAACTAATCCCAACTGAATACAACATATTAAGATGAGATCGAACAGACGGACGTAAACAAGGAGGAGTATTTTTGGCGGCTTCTCCGCGTTTTAGTTTGAGTCGCGTTTCGGTGGACAATGTGGACAGCGCCTTATTTGAGATTGTGTGTGCGACGGTACACAAACAAAATATTTTTTTGTTTTTCTGTTGTGTTGTTTACATTCCGCCAAAATGTGATTTTAAGGAATATATGCATTTATTTCAAATATTGGAGAATGTTTGTGTTAAATATGACAAAGTTTTAGTGCTTGGTGATTTTAACATGCCTTCTACGACAGTAGAAATTCAAAGTTATTTGGAGTACTTTATTGCCTACGGGGGATTTCGGCAGGTAAATAATGTTGTTAATGTTAATAATTGTAGGGTGCTTCCCTAACATACCAAACCACGTCTAATTGAAGACTATAATATAATAATAATATATGTTTATTCAATAAATGTCACAGAATTTTACAAATATTTTTCAGGCTATATTTATCATTATGCAAAAGAATTTAACATCTGTAGCCGAACTAGGCAAAAGCCTGTATTTCGGTTATCAGCGCCAATCCCCTCAAATAATTAATAATTTATGGCAGCCATCAAGCAGAAATGTCAACATTTTTATAAAATTATAATCATAAAAAAAAAACATTAAAATCTAGTTACTAAGAATAATAAAATTATTATAAATAAATAATTTAAATAAAATCATTAAATTACAAACATTGACATAAATGAATAAAATAATTACAATTAACATTTAAATAAAGTCACTAAGATAAAACCTATGAAATAAATTAACAAAATCATGACAATAAAATCGGTGATACAAAATAATAAAATCCTTAAAATAAAATAAATTCTGAATAGTGTGAATGTGTGTATGTCCTCTCTTTGTGTAATATGATAATGTGTGTGCGTGAGTGTGAGAGGGTGTGTATCTGTGGGAAGCAGACAATCACCTTGGTATATGCAGTAGAAGTTCAGTATCTTCGTAAGAAAGTTTTTGTAAGTATTCAGTTACCTTTTTCTTACATTGTGTTTTATTCAAGGGGTAGATGTTTATAACTTTGTTTATCTTATTGTAGATGTAAGGTCCAAAGAAGTTAGTAAATCTTGTGCTGAATCTAGTTTTAGTGACATCTATTCTGGCACAGACCCTATCTTTTCTTCGTGTTTGTAAATTTAACGGATTAAAGTTTTGTTTACCGTGTTGCAGGAGAGTAACATTTAATATATACAATTGTCTTACGGTCAGGACTTCACAGTTCTTGTACAGTTGAGCAGTGGGGAAAAAAATACGTTTGAAGGTGCTAACTTTGAGAACTGCACGTTGGGCGATCTCAAGACGCTTAAGAATAGTTTTAGAGCAGCCACCCCAGGAGGAAATACAGTACGACAAAAGCGACTGACAGAGAGCATAATAAATCTGTTTCAGCAGTTGTGGGTCAGCGACATGCCGCAAATTTTTAAATACAAATATTAATTTTCGGATTCTTCCACATACAACTTTAATGTGTTCTTTGAAATTAAGACTACTGTCAATTGTTACGCCTAGGTATTTAATCGTCTGCACACGCTCAAGCAAAGGACATGGGCAGGCTGATTTTACTTGACACTCGTGGCAGACGATTTTCAGAGTACTAGCGACTCCACTTACATTCCTAATTCCGAAACAGACATACTTAGTTTTATCGACATTTAAAGTAAGAATATTACTCTGCAGCCACTTTCCAACTACATCCAAACCAAGCTGAGCAGCATTGAAGGCTTCTTCCCAGGTATCGGCAGCAAAACAGAGGGCAGTATCATCTGCGAAGGAGATTATTTCGCCTTGGGACAGATTAATATTTGTGAGTTGGTTGATGTATACCAGAAATAAGGTCGGCCCCAAGATGCTGCCCTGCGGTACTCCGTGCGTTATTGGGAGGTCATCACTCCTATGTGCATCAAGACGAACACATTGAGATCGCCCAGTCAGATAGCTTTTGAAAAGCTCGTGCTGCGTGCCTCTAATTCCCAAATTTTCCAGCTTATCCAGGAGGATGGAGACAGAAATCGTATCGAAGGCCTTTGCCAAGTCGAGAAAGATAGCTATACATTTTTTTTTCTTATCTAGGTTTGAGCTTATGTAATTTGTGAGTTTATTAACAGCTTGCTCAGTCGACTTACCTTGCCGAAAACCAAATTGATTGGGTGATAGCAAATGTTTTTTTTCTAAATAATCTACTAATCTTAGGTTAATAATTCTCTCAAGTATCTTCGAAAGAGCCGGCAAAATAGATATTGGCCTATAATTATTGATACGATTTCTGTCACCACTCTTATGAATGGGGCAAATCACTGCCTTCTTCAGAGAATCAGGGAACACTCCCTTTTGCAGGCAGTTGTTGAATATTTTAGTAATAGGTGGTACAAGAACGCTTTTGTAAGTTTTTAAAAATTCACTACTAATATTATCACATCCACTGGCACAGTTTAACTTCAAGCCAAGGATAAGACGTTCAACCTCAGCTTCAGTGGTATCCATTAAAACGAATGAATCAGCCGTATCCGTGTCAGTACTTATAGTTTGTGTGTTGCTGTTAAATGTTTGTGTATTTTTTTTGTGAATTTTATCTGCTAATGACCTTCCCACGTTAACGAAGAAGTTATTAACTTCATTGAGAGATTTTTCAGGAGTTGTTGACAAGGCGAGTAATTCTTTTGGAGAAATTGATTTTTTTGACGTGTTGGTGATGTCTTTGATTACTTTCCACAGTTTTTTGTTATCCCGTTTTGCTGCTTGTAGTTCGTCTTTCTCATATGCTCTTTTTACTTTCCTTATTTTGGCAGTGCAAAAGTTTCTGTATCGACTGTACGTAATTTTTAAAGTATCGTTAGTTGGATCCATTTTTATTTTTTTATGTAACTTATCCCTATGTCTGACACAACGTAGCAACCCTTGTGTCATCCAAGGTTTTATTATCCTATGGCGTTTAGGTATAGTTATTTCAGTTGTGTTATTATCCATTGCTTGTTGTATAGATTGCGTGAAGTAGTTTAGGGAGGCGTTTGGATCTACTAAATTATTAATTGAGGTGAAATCAGTATTTTGTAAATCGTGTAGCAGCCGAACTTTGTCAGTTTTTGTTGTTCTAGAAAACGCATAATGCCTGGTTTTCCTCAATTTAATGTTTAATAGAACGGGGTAGTGGTCTGTTAAGGTAGTGTGAGGTACAATGGTGTTGCAAGGGTAATTGGTCCTAACTAGTGCATGATCCAGACAAGTATCACTAATACTCCGAGTAATTAAAGTATGAGCCGGTAATAAGCCGTGGGTAGCTGCTAGAGTTAAATAGCGTTCCCCGTTTTGGTTTATTTTTGCAGGGCTTATATCTATATTGATGTCGCCCATCACTATTACGTGTTCGAAGGCGGTAAGTTTATGTAAGGCATCATCTAATGTTGCTAGAAATTGGTCGATGTTCTTATAGGAAGGTGATCGATAAATAGCAAGTATAGCGATACGGTTTTCAATTACCGCAACCAAACCATTACATTCATGCATGACTGGTTCCTCAATATTTACTCTTAGATTTTCATCGTAATAGATTACTACACCATCATTTTGTTTAGTGTTTAATTTAGATCCTACAAAGTAATACCCTGGAAGATTAGGTATTATAGTTGTATTTGATAGCCAGCATTCTGTCAATATGACAACGTCACACTTTAGCTTCATCCTTTTTAATAAAATTTCTAACTCTGGCATATTGCAGTTTATGCTGCGTATGTTTTGCGTAAAAATAAGTAGATCCTGCTCCGAGGGAGTTAATATTTTATGACAGTCCTCAACAGAAGCTGTTTGCGATTGAGATACAGAAACTTGATCAATATTTTCAGTTAACTTGATTATATCACTGAATGTTCGTTACAAATTTTTTATTAAGACATGAAATGTGGTCAGGGATTTCGAATAAATGGCGGAAAGTATTACAGCAATTTCGAGATTTACAGCGAGTGCGAGTGAGTGAGGGTATGGTAAGTTTGATGGGATGATGTGTGTGTGTGTTAATACTGTAGAGTGTGTGACTAAAATGTAAGATACATAAAATGCATAGAACAATGCAATATGTCAGTGTCAATGCACTGCCAAATGTAGGTCGCGTCCAAAGTGCAAATACGCGAGCCTACTGGCTAACTTATTGTAATAAATATATTTTAAAACCCATGTACGTACACCGTACAATAATCGTGCGTTAGATTTAGTACTGTCAACGTTTGAGTTGAGTGATGTAGGGGTACAACTGTCTGAGGAACCGTTAGTTAATGTTGATACACAACACCCGCCCGCCACTGGTCATTAGCGCGAAGCTTTGTCATCGGAAAGCAGAGGGTAACCGTCCGCTTTCTCAAAATGAATCTGTTTCGTCACTCAATAGACGAAGGTGGAATTTTAATAAAGCGAATTTTCTAGGTTTATATAGTTCTTTTCAGTTGATAAATTGGGAGTCGTTGCTTAACATTCATAACTCTGAGGAGGCACTAAACTATTTTTATGAAACAGTGAATGAAGTTATTGACGGTTGTGTTCCTAAAAAAAGGTTCTAGCAAATAAGTATGGCTCTAAGTTTTGCTATCCAGTATGGTACACTTCTGATTTGATATCAGAGATCAAACGTAAGTCGCGTTATCACAAATCGTACAAATCGACTGGTTCCCGGAGTGATTATGAAATGTTTTCTTGTTCACGTACTAGAATCAAATTAAAGATAGCTTCAAACTATAAGGTGTACCAAAACAGGCTTCAGAAAAACCTACAAGTAGATCCAAAATCGTTTTGGAACTTTGTTAGGGCTAAGCAATCTCGGCGCAATAAACCCAAAGTGACTAGGGACGGCTTATTGCTGGAGGAGGAGGAGTGTGCGGAATGCACACTCCTCCTCGATGAATGGTATGCATCGTATTTCCACTCGGTTTACAGCGAGAAGCGGCCGGCGCTAGACTGGGTAGCCGCGGAGCGCGCGGGTGGCGGCGCGGCAGGGGCGGCACGCGTGCATGTTGACGGGCTCAGCGCGCGAGACCTGCGCGCGGCGCTCGTGCGTCTTAAGCCCAAACGCTCAGTGGGTCCGGATGGCATACCACCTTACGTTGTCAAAGATTGTCGCATGGTTTTTGAAACGCCCTTATTGCACATTTTTAGCTTGTGTTTGCGGGAGGGTCACTACCTGGACGAGTGGAAAGTCACGCGCGTTATCCCAGTCCCCAAAGGGGGAGTAGGCACCGACGTGAGTGGATACCGGCCGGTGGCGGTGCTGTCTGCGTTCGCCAAGGTATTTGAATCGGTGTTGCATAAAAGTATTTATAAACAAGTGAGTTCACAACTATCGGACGCTCAACACGGCTTTCGACCGGGTCACAGTACGGGAGGCAACTTGCTGTCATTTGTTAACTACCTGTCGCCCGTCATTGACGCTGGGGGACAGGTGGATGTTGCGTATTTTGACTTCCGGAAAGCTTTTAACACCGTGGATAACGATGTGCTTTTGTGCAAACTCTCTGCGATGGGATTCACACCGCAATTACTTAAGTTTTTCGCGAGCCACCTTGGCGAGCGCCGACAGTACGTCGAGTACGCGGGACGTGAATCTAGTCCTTATTACACGTATTCCGGGGTGAGTCAAGGCAGTAATATTGGGCCATTAGAATTTATTTTATTTGTTAACGATCTGCCTACAGTCGTGAAAGAGGCGAAGTGTCTACTGTTTGCAGATGACTTGAAGTTGTACCTAAATGTTGAAGAGACTGCTGATTGTAATCGGCTCCAGTCGGATATCAACAATGTGGTACAATGGAGCAAGTCTAACAAGCTGCTTTTTAACGTGGATAAGTGTTGCATAATGAGCTACACCCGCGCGCGTGCTCCTCTGGGACATCAATACGACATGGATAGGGTAGTCATACCGCGTGTCAGGCAGGTACGAGATCTGGGCGTGCAGATGGTCTCTGAGCTGACTTTTCGCAAACACATAGTGGAGGTGTGCGGTAGGGCTTTCAAGAATCTTGGTTTCATCTTAAGACAGTGTAAGGATTTTACTGATACTGCTGCTGTTAAGGTTTTATATAATGCACTTGTGAGAAGTCACCTGGAAACAAGTGCATTCATTTGGAATCCACATGAAGCCAAATACAGCCTCATGTTGGAAAAAATGCAGAATAAATTCTGTAGATTGCTCTACCTTAAGCAGTATGGAGTTTATCCCTTTTATCCACTGATGTACCCAAGTCTGTTCGTCCTGGGCATGGTTGGGTACACCAGACTGGCAGTAAGAAGGGACGTGGCACTAGTCAAGTACGTGGCGAGCGTACTGCTAGGGTTGCTGCACCACCCCGAAGTGCTGGCTGCGTTGCGGCTGCGCGCGCCGGATGGGTGCGTGGGAGCGCGTCGCCGGCCCGCACTGTTAGACGTGCCAGCGGCTGGGACTAACCTGCTCAAGTTTACCCCTATGTCGCGAGCCGCACGTATTGTTAATATTATAACGGTATCGGAAGATATATTTTGGCAAAACCTGCCGGCATTTGTTCAAAGGGCACAAATGAAAATTGAAAAAGGTATCCAACTATAAACTTGGTCATGTTTAACTATAGCTATTAATATTTTACTGGGTGTGATTTTACTTTTTTTCTATATTGTTTTATTTTATGTCTTACTAGCTTTTGCCCGCGACTTCGTACGCGGATCCTGTTGCTTATGCCAGCGACAACGGGGTCGTCAAAATCGAAGATCTGAAACGTCTGATGTCGAATTCTAAGAGCCCGGGGGTGGGAAAACAACGGGATGCGCGAAACGATTCGAGACATTCCATATCTTTCATTCTTGTAAGTCAGAAGTCGATGCGTAGATACGCTTGGAACTCAAGCGCAATTCTCTATCCGTGAACGTCTCCGACTCGCGAGACAAAGCGTGACGTTCACGATCAGCGGTCAGTCGCGCATCACGTTCCCCACTTTTCTCTAGAGACCTAGAAGTCGATGCGTAGATACGCTTGGAACTCAAGCGTAATTCTCTATCCGTGAACATCTTCGATTCGCGAGACAATGCATGACTTGCACGATCAGCGGTCAGTCGCGCATCACATTCTGCACTTTTCTAGAGACCTCGAAGTCGATGTGTATACACGCTGAGAACTCAAGCGTAATTTTCTTTCCTTGAACGTCTCCGACTCGCGAGACAATGCATGACGTTCACGATCAGCGGTCAGTCGCGCATTATATTCTTCACAGTACCTTAGAGACCTGGATGTAGATGCGTAAATACGCTGAGAAAGCAGGCGTGCTTCGCGATCCGAAGAGGTTTCCACGGAGCGAGTTGCAGCCTGATGTTCTCGAACAGCATCAAGTCTTTCCTGACGTTCTTCGGTAGATTCTTGGGATTTTATGATCCTCAATCTTTAACTCCTTTGGAACATTGGGAAAGATTTGACCTCTTTCTAGGCATGGTTATAGTTTTATTGTGAAGATACCTGATCAATTAAAATCTAAGTGACTGCTCCCCTGCGTTACCGGGTAGGCTACCGTGTCACGAAGATAAGTGGAAAAGGAAATTAAACACTCAAATAACATAAGCCCGAAGGCATATTTATTCGATAAAATAAAAAAATAAATGGGAGTTTTGTCCAGTAGAGTCAAATTTTCAATGATATACCGTCGTCATCGAAAATCAGTCCTAAACTGTTACCGCCTTCACCGCGTGGAGGTACTCCCAGCTTATGTTATTTTATAATTATACAGTGAAATTAGTGATAGCTTTGATTTCCACATCAGATGTTTCTGATCTTCGATTTTTATAAGTCAACAGGAAATGCTCATCAGACCGAACAAGTTTTGCTAAGACGTCATTCCTATATGTGTTATGGTGTAGCTGGGCTCTTGGAGTTCCACAACAGGTGTTCCAGATCTTCGATTTTATAAGTCAACAGAGAGTGCTCATCAGATTGAACAATTTTTGCTAAGACGTCATTTCTATATGTGTAATGGTGTAGCTGGGATCTTGGAGTTCCACAATAGGTGTTCCAGAACTTCGATTTTTATAAGTCAACAGAGAGTGCTCATCAGATTGAACATTTTTTGCTAAGATGTCATTTCTATATGTGTTATGGTGTAGCTGGGATCTTGGAGTTCCACAATAGGTGTTCCAGAACTTCGATTTTTATAAGTCGACAGAGAGTGCTCATCAGATTGAACAATTTTTGCTAAGACGTCATTCCTATATGTGTTATGGTGTAGCTGGGCTCTTGGAGTTCCACAACAGGTGTTCCAGATCTTCGATTTTATAAGTCAACAGAGAGTGCTTATCAGATTGAACAATTTTTGCTAAGACGTCATTTCTATATGTGTTATGGTGTAACTGGGCTCTTGGAGTTCCACAACAGGTGTTCCAGATCTTCGATTTTTATAAATCAACAGAGAGTGCTCATCAGATTGAACAATTTTTGCTAAGACGTCATTCCTATTTGTGTTATGGTGTAGCTGGGCTCTTGGAGTTCCACAATAGGTGTTCCAGAACTTCGATTTTTATAAGTCAACAGAGAGTGCTCATCAGATTGAACAACTTTTGCTAAGACGTTATTCCTATATAGGGTCTAACTTTTTAAACACGAAATATTTCAAGAGTAACTTCTACAAGTCGTAAAGTCGCCATAGCAACGAAAAAAAAAATTTTTTCTGAATGTTTTTATTTTTACGAAATTATTATAGTTCTAAATATTCTTGCAACATTTTGCATAAAACCTTTACAAACTTTAAACTAACTTACTTACTTTTACTTTTTTTAACTTTTTTTTACTTTTAAACCTTTAGCCAGTGTTTATTTTGTGGGTCAAGTAATTTTAATTTATTTATTTTTTATAAAAATACACTTAGATAAAAAAATTTTTTTCGTTGCTATGGTGACTTTACGACCTATAGAAGTTACTCTTGAAATATTTCGTGTTTAAAAAGTTAGACCTTACATATGTTATAGTGTAGCTGGGCTCTTGGAGTTCCACATCAGGTGTTCCAGATCTTCAAATTTATTCTCTCAGCAGAAAATGCTCATCACGTGGAACAATTTTTGCTATGGTACCATTTTTGTATCTCTTATAGTTTAGCTGGTCTGTTGCGGCTCTGCATCAGGTGTTCCAGTTTCCAAGATAAATTATAGCTTATATATTGCCCAGACTTAATACCTATACAACAAAAAAAAAATCTTTCAAATCCGTCCAGTAGTTCCGAAGATTAGCGTGTACAAACAAACAGACAAACAGACAGATTTTTTTTTTGGATTCGTGCTCTATTACTGTTTCTAAACCCCCCTCAATTTTTTTTTTTTAAATATATTCAATGTACAGACACAGTTTTTTTACTGTCTTATTATATGTATAGATAGCATCGTATTGGACTTGGTCTGTAATGTTGCTATAATTAGTTGTAAATAAATAAATATTTTCGCATCGCATTCTTAAATACAGTCCACTAAAATCAAACCATTTTCAACATCGCCTACATAATTTGGTTCCTTTCCGACCAGTATGCTTAGTGCCAGTGTCATACTAAAATTCTAGTAACGGCACGAACGCGTAAATCGTGTTTACGTCAAACGCTTCGACTATCGTACTCATGCGAGTGTGAGATACTAATACATACAACCATTCATTTCGCGTTAATTCACCGTGAGAAGTGACGATTGGTGAACGACCGAAAGGAGCAACCGAACGAACATTGATTAACCGGCCAAAATAAATTGACATTCGTATTTTGTGTTCTTAATAGAAGCGACTGCCTATTCAAATAGTGGTGGTTATACAACAAAGTTGACGTTTATTTTGTGTTTACAAAAATTTTCGTATTTGTGATTTGCATAGTTTTGAATGTTATTGTTAACACTTTCGCTGCCCAACACCCCGCGTAATATGGACTTTGGACTCATATGCTGGGTGCTGGGCAGTGAAAGTGTTAAAGAAGAAAAGGAAAGGCTGGGTTGTCACAGGTACATTTTAAATTCTTATAACTATATTACATACGGCGACACAGAATCGCGCTTATCTTGCATATTCAACAACAAAAACTTTAAGTGTTTCCAATGTTTGTTTCTTATGAGAGGGGTACAAAAAACGTTTACATTTAGTCCAAGAGGGCAATACATCAAATCACTATGGAGTCACTTTAATTTTTTTTGTGGAATTGAGTCACTTGAGTGATTTAAGATGTTATTCCACTTGATGCAATTTACATTCTAGTGATTGAAGTGTTTTCCTTATATTACTTTAAATGCTGAAACTATGATGAATTCTAAACTCCTCTGTGAATTGTCATGATCGTAATATCGAACTTGTACTGGCATTAGAACCATGCTTTTTTTCTTTCATGCTTAACTAAAGTAGGTGTTATGTGTTTGGAGATTTTATTTGTGTTTCTCATGTCTGGAACTATAAACTTGTTATTATTAATAATTATATTGTGTTAATAGTTATCTAACATTTAAAGTTTTGTAAAAAAATATCAAAATAAAGTTCCTGGTTTGAACCATAATTTCAAGAAAAAATGATGTCAGTAAAAGTATTGTAACCTTAGTATTTGTTATTTTAATACTGTTCATCTATTTTTATTCACAATATGACATTAAATTAAATTACTTTGTTATTTCACTACTCTCACGACGCTCTCACCACAAAATCTTACGTGACAACTTTACGCGCTCGCAAGTGACGGCGTTTCTTATTCGAGCTGTCTAAACTGTCAAAATTGTAACTTACACTCGCGATAAACATGCAAACGTAATCGAAGTGCTCGAAATGATCCTCACTTTCGAGCGGCACTTGATTGTCACTATCGACGACGTAAATTTTAAAACTTACACTCACAAAATTTAGTTCTCACATCAAAAAAAACTCGCACTAAGCATATCGGTCGTGAAGGTGTTTAAAGTAAAAATCTTACATTAGAAACATGTATTTAAAAAAAACTTGTGAAAAAGTTGGAACTTTGACCCCCAATATCTCCATAACTAGAAGGTTCCCAGGTATGGTCTAGAACAAAAAAATGATCGCAATGACGGGGAAAAAGAGTACCTTTCGGCTTCGTTAAGGGTCTGTTTACAACCTTTATACATCTAGATCACACAATAATATGCACACCTAGCTTTTTAACAAAACAGTTATGTTTGACACTACTCAAGCCTTTTGTCAGCAGGTCACCAGGCATTTCAGATGTTGGCAGATAAACTATCTTTACATGTTTGTTAGTGACCGCTTATCTAACAAAATGGTGACGCACGTCAATGTGCTTGGTTCTTTTATGGAACAATGGATTTTCTGTCAACTTCTGAGCCCCCTGATTATCATTGAACAAGTTTATTGTATAACTAGTTGTTGCCCGCGACTTCGTTCTCGTGGAAATTTTGGTGTGTATATGTGAGACTGCCTCGTTGGTCGAGTGGTCGCAAGCGCGAATAATAAGCATGTGGTCCTGGGATCGATTGCCGGTTCGGGCAGTGTCAATATTTTTTTTTCATTACTTACATAAAGTTATCACACATGATTTGAAGATCACCTTTCAAGCAAGCAGATGCTTGTTCGGGGGCGTCCATTAATTACGTGAGGTTATTTTTACGATTTTTCGACCCCTCTCCCCCTTTGGTGAAATGTCGTGTGATTTGGCTTGACTCCCTCATCCCCCTCCTACTCTCACGTAAGATGTATCAAAATGCGTAGTTTAGTATGAATACGGTAATCTGTGCTTAATTGCGTAGAATTCATTTAAAACGAATAATTTGTATAGAAATATTTTCACTTAATTAAACACAGTTTTCTCTCAATTTTAAGTTTCTTGCGGGGAAAAACATTACGTGATATTTGCCGAGACCCCCCCTCTCCCTCGTGAGATTGGCTGAGATTCGGCTCACCCTCTAAAACGCCTCACGTAATTAATGGATGCCCCCTTAGGTGACTCCGCTCTTCCACTTAACATTAAACGCAATTGAAAATATACTATAAATAATAGTGTTATTGGGTTATTCCATCAGGAATTTCTCAGTAGCAGCCACGTAATCTGGATTTGTGCCCGGTTGATGGCAATAGGCTCACCCTCTATTACATGGGACTTCAACATAAATGGCGAAATGTGTGTGTATAGGTACGATTAGGTCCACCTCTGCCCAATACTTCGGGGATTAAAGGCGTGATGTTATGTTATGTGTGAGAATTGACTGCCTGATCAAAATGTGATCATGTATTGATGACTACAAAAGGCGTCCTTTTGGGTACTGTAATTCTGGGCGGCAGAAGTCCGAAACAAAATTAAATGACATTGAGGCGACGATATGGCTTTCAAAACCGGTTTATTTTGGCGCTATACAATTTTTTTTCAAAGTGAACATTGTTGGGCAATTTTTATGCTTATATCGTTGTGTATACAACATTAAATGACTTTTTGCGAGAGCCCTTAGACCTCCTTAATCCGGCCCTGTCACAAAATCCATACCTAGCAAACGTCTACTAACTATTAACTATCTCCCGGCCAAATTTCAAGTTTGTTGCACAAAAAATTAAGGACTTTCATACAAACTTGCGAGCTTAGACCTCCTTAATCCAGTCCTATAGCTAAATCCGTTCTTAGCGGACGTCTACTACCTATAAACTACCACCCTGCCAAATTTCATCTTTATACGTCAAGCAGTTTTCGATATTTCATGATGAGTGAGTGAGTGACCTTTCGCTTTTATAAAAGACAATGCCCAGTTATGGCCAACTTTGGACACATTTTGAAAGAAAATCAAAAAATATAAGTTTTTTAAGTAGGAATTATTCGTTTAAGTTCTATCTCTAAATATAACGCCGTGATCATAACAAATAAATAAGTAATTTAACATATTATCAATGCCAGTTTCACTTCCAGGTGAAGTTTAGGGTTGCCATTTTATGTTCAATTTAATTTCGTTTCATACATTAATATAATCGATTACGGATTAATCCAATCGATTAATTAATTAATATGGATTAATTAATTAATTAAAAATCAACCTGTGTGCATAGTGGCGTGCAATCGAAGGACAAGACTGTTATCCAACCGTGGAGTAAAAGAGGTTGATGATGATGATGAACAGTGTAGGTACACTTCAGTCTTATTTCATGTACACTTAACACTTTCATCTTATTTAGCTTTGACTTTGCTGAGAAACTATATAGCATAAAATAAAATATAACATTAGTATAAAATAAAAAATAAATAAAAAAATACTTAAAACTTAAACCCGTCAGCGAAAAAAAAAGCAACTTGTCGGCTAGGTACTATTTAAATTAAAACTTAAGTATTTTATATGCTCTTGACTTTTTGAAGCGCTTATAATATTGCTCAATACGTTAGTCGGATTTTTGATTTTTAAACTGATTTTAAATATTAGAATTATTATTATTGGTTAGCGATAAGTTTTTCTGATGTCACGGCCATTTCAGTTTCATTGAACAAACCTACTCGACCTTAAGACAAAACTATTATGTTTGTCGGATCCTGATGAGTTTGTACTTAAAATTAAACACAAGCGTCTTTGTTTGGCGTTGTGCAGAGCCTAGGGAGTATGGTGTCGATGGGAGGGACAGTGATTGTTGAGACGTGGTCGCGACACCTACTGGCTTAGGAACTGCTCTGTGTTTCCTTTTAAGTTCAGAGTATTTAGTTAGTACGGCAGTGTTAGTAATTGACTCTGTAACAATGAACTGTGTACAAGTTAAAGGAGCTATTTCTCTAGTTTACCCGTATCCCATTATGAGCCCACAACTGTTTGACACTAAGTATGTCACTCAGTACGTCCTGGCCAGGGTCCTATGTACCAGGATGTCGCATCCTGGTACATAGGACCCTGGCCAGATATTTATTATCATAAACTCCTCAGAACAGAGATCCTATAGTCTATACATACATAAACACAGAATGATAAAATCACTGTATTCTTTATGGCTTTGCCGTATTTAAATAAAAATTAAATTGATCGAGACCAACAATCGTTGCAAATAATCGATTTTATTTCTAAACTAGCTGACCCGCGCAACTTCGTCTGCGTCACATAAGAGAGGGTTAGAGGGTGTGGGTCGTAGGCACCTATAATACAATTCTAAAGGAGCACATCACACACATGATGAAAATGAGAGCGTAAAACTGTGATATCTCCTAAGATATTCATTGGAATCAAATGATGTTAGAGCAATTTCGTTCAAAATTAAAGGTTTAGGCGCAAAAGGCCTAATTCTCAAAATGGCAACAGAGTCGCAAAAGGACTAGTTCTCAAAATGGCAAATTCTCTAAAAGCCTAATTCTCAGAATGGCCAATTCTCTAAAAGCCTAATTCTCTGAATGGCCAATTCTCTAAAAGCCTAATTCTCAGAATGGCCAATTCTCTAAATGGCTAATTATCAAAATGGCACATTTTCTACAAAGGGAGTTTTCTTACTTCGTATACCTACTATATCGATATGTAAAAAAATATATTATTTAGATTTGATTGTGAAATTCCTATTAACAATATACAATACCTCCTTCATAATTCTGGCCTCCTGGTAGTTCGTGAGACTTCACTATCCTTGTTTCTAATAAACAAAAGTGTTAATGCAGAAACCGTAGCGATAATATTGTAAAGGTGCAAAAGTTGAACCTCGAGCTCGATAGATGGCGTTGTTGTCAAATTAGATCTCGCTATCGTTGTGTTACCGCGATTTGGTTGGGCTCGAGTAAATTTTAGAAAATATATTACCAGCTTAGATCAGGACACAATTTGGTTTTATTTTAATTTCAACCCTATTAGTGTTCACACAAGTGTGTTAGTTCAACACTACCAGCTCGGTAGTAAACATTGGTCCATCGACCCTGGATCAGACCCAGAAAGTCTGAAGTTTTTTGAGTTAGCGGTGCCAGCTTTGGTCCGCACCCCAGTGTACTCGCAGTGGATCGCTGCAACAGGAGTACCGGGCATCCCGTAGAGGCAGCAACAGCTTCGTCCAAGAAGGTGGACGAGCTCAGCCGCTGTGGAATTGATGGTTCAGCGTGACCACCAGCCACCAGCAGTTCAACAGAAGATCAGTGTTCGAGTTCAGGCAGGCAGCTTCGTTCAGGAAAGTGAACGAAATCGACGTCAACAACTGGCGGTTGAAGTTCCATGTGACGCCACAGAGGGCGCCACCAGTGATACACTACGAAATCAACTTGGAAGTGTGAGTGAAGTGCAAACGTGAGTACAATTTAATAAATAATAGTAGCAGTGATCAAGAAGATTTTGCCAAGCAATTTTGAACTTTATTTTGAAGAAGATTTTAACTTTAACTTTTATTTTAACTTAGCTTTAAAATTGTGCATGTTAGTTAAGGACTTAGAATAGTTTTATGAAAAACGACGGAACGGGGAATCTATGCCCGATTTCTACCAGGCAGTGTTTGTTTTAAAAACACTTGTAAATGTTTTCGCTATTATTGAGACTTAGAAAAAATCAGTAAGTTTGTTTACAATTATTAAACTTGTAAGTTTTAAGTTTAAATCTCGATAATCTTTTATTAGGTTTTGTCAAATTTTACAGTTTTTTAAATTATTAATTTTTTAAATCAATTTTTAACGCTTATTTAATTATTTTTGTTGTTGTTCATAATGGAAGGTCAAGTTAACATATTGAAAGATCTCCAAAATGTTATACAAAAGGCTTTTACTAATTTTAAAAAGAGTCCGAAAGATAGATTGACTGTAGAATATATCGAGACAAGGCTCGAATTATTAGAAAATGATTGGTCTTCATTTAAGGAAACAAAATCTCAACTTTATGGTCGTTTCAAGATAGACGACATACTAGGTCAAAAGGTGGTCGATATATACGATTCAACTGAAGATACATATATATCATGTAAAAGTTTGA
Organism: Noctua pronuba; assembly: GCA_905220335.1. NCBI lineage: Eukaryota > Metazoa > Arthropoda > Insecta > Lepidoptera > Noctuidae > Noctua > Noctua pronuba. The sequence goes on along the minus strand of LR999892.1, from coordinate 17,624,183 downwards.
TGAAATCAACGTTTAATAAAATTCAGACTAGAGAACCGGTACCACAAAATAGTGGATCTAACAATAATAGTTCTTCTAAGCCATCCAATTCATTAGTAAAGTTGCCAAAGATCACAATTCCCAATTTTTCTGGTAAATACAGTGAATGGACAGCTTTCCACGATCTTTTTAAGTCGCTTGTACACAATAACTCATCTTTAGATAATGTGCAAAAACTGCACTATCTTAAAAGTCATCTTACTGGTGAAGCCGAACAGTTGATTAGGCACACTCCAATCACAGACGCAAACTACAGCGAATGTTGGTCTCAGTTAGAAAAGCGTTATGCTAATAAAAAGTATCTAGTCAATTGTATATTGAAAAGGTTGTTCAGCCAGAAGCGATTAAATGTAGAATCAGCTGCCGCATTAAAGGAGCTGTTAGATACCACAAGTGACTGCCTTAATGCGCTTACAAATTTAAACATCAATGTGGGTACATGGGATGTTATCATCATCCATATAGTAACATTTAAACTAGATCATGAAACACGAAAACAATGGGAGTTAAGCAGTTCTAACGATTTAAGCAACAACTTGCCCACCTTTGAGGAACTTAAAATATTTATTGAAAGTCGTTTTCGCGCATTAGAATGTATAGAGCCGAGAAAAGCAGTGGCTCACCAGGCCAGTAATAGTTCACAGGTTCATAGCTCGAAAGCAATGCTAGCCACAAAGCCGTCCAACATGCGTTGCGAATACTGCTCGGAAGTCCACAAGCTGTGTTTCTGCAAGCAGTTTGCAAAACAGCCCACAGAAAGTAGACGCGAATTCGTAGCAAAAAATAAAATTTGTTTTAATTGCTTGGGCAGCAATCATAGAGTATCGGACTGTAAAAAGCAGACCGTCTGTAAAGTTTGCTACAAGCGCCACCATTCATTGCTGCACCCGAATGGAGAACTTAACGGACAGAACGAAGACCGAGATGCTACTGTAAAGCCGGCTACAGATACCACAAGTTCTTCAACTAGTGATAATCCGATAGTCGCATGCTTGTCTACGGGCAAGGTCTCTAAACCCAGACAGGTTTTATTAGCCACAGCGTTAATAAAAGCCGAGTCCAAGACGGGTGAATATCAAACTGTTCGAGCTTTATTAGACCAAGGTTCACAGGCTTGTTTCATTACTGAGGCCACAGTCCAACTTCTTAGGCTGAAGAAAATTCCAGTGAGAGGGATAGTTTCAGGCCTAGGTGACGATAGATCAACCATTGCCAAGCACATGGTGAATCTGACAATTGAGTCAACAATTGATCCCGATTTTCAACTCAAAATAAACGCCTACGTTTTGAGAAAGATCACGTCATACTTGCCTGAGAGAAGTGTAAACACAAGTTCTTTGGATTGGATTGTCGTAAACGATCTGTGTCTAGCAGATCCTAATTTTAACACACCCAATAGAATAGATATTCTTTTGGGTGCAGATGCTTACTGCTACATTGTGAAGGAAGGTATAGTTAAGAGTCCATCCGGCACTCTCATCGCACAGAGCACCACTTTAGGGTGGGTCCTTTCAGGTGTAGTCAGTCCAAGTTGCGAAAGTTCAAAGCATCACACAAACAATGTAAAGGTACATTGTGCTCAGTTCATTGAAGACGACATTTTAAAGAAATTTTGGGAGATCGAAGAACAAACTAGTACAAGGAAATTACTTAATCCAGAAGAGCAACGATGTGAAGAATTGTATATTAAAACTACTAAGAGAGATGATACTGGCAGATACATTGTAAGACTGCCATTCCGAGATGAAGAACCCGTTTGTAAGGCCGGACATTCACGTAACATAGCTGAAACAAGATTTAAATCATTAGAAAAAAGATTAAGTAAGGACACAGATTTAAAAGAAAAATATACAGAAGTAATTAAAGAATACTTACATTTAGGACACATGAGACCTGTAAAAGATGAGGATAGTAAAAAGGATGAAGCCGTTTATCTCCCACACCACGCGGTGATAAGAAATAACAAGATCACGACTAAGGTTCGTGTTGTTTTTAACGCCTCAGAAAGGAATAAAAACGGAGTGTCACTAAACGACACTCTAATGATAGGACCAACGCTGCAAGCAGATTTAAGACACACTGTTTTAAGATGGAGAATGCATGCTATTGGTATAGTGGCGGACATAGTTAAAATGTACCGTCAAGTTAGAGTGGCCGATGAAGATGCTGCCTTCCAGCGAATACTCTGGCGAGACGATCCTGAAAAACCAATCAGAGATTATGAGCTGATAACGGTGACCTTCGGGACAGCATCTGCACCATACCAAGCCGTTAGATCGCTCCATCAGGTCTCCTATGATGAAGGAGGCAAATTCCCACTTGCAGCAGACAGAGTTTTAAATTGTTTTTATATGGACGATTTAATGACTGGATGTAACATCGAAGAGGGTGTAGAAATCTGTAATCAAATGGCAAAATTATTAGGAAAAGGAGGATTTACATTACAGAAATGGAACAGTAATAATCAGCAATTATTAGATAAAATAAGCTCTATGGATAGGAATGAAGGAATTCTGAAAACAGATCAAAAAAGTATAAAAAATGAGGACACTAAGAATAAGGACAAACAGGACATGATAGAAAAAGAAAGGGAAATAAATAATAAGGACAGAGAAATTAAACTAGATAGTACTACAAAAATTTTGGGACTTACCTGGAACCGCCATGAAGATTCCTTCCAGTATGCGGTAACTCTCCCACCGCTGACGACGGCACCTGTAACAAAAAGATCTATAATATCAGACATAGCTCGTTTATTCGACCCATTAGGATGGTTAGCTCCTAGTGTAGTTGTAGCTAAGGTGTTCATCCAGAAGTTGTGGCTCGCAGGTGTTAGTTGGGATGAGGAGTTAACTACTGAATTAAGAACAGAGTGGAGTACTTACCGCGAAGAGTTAAAACTGCTTACCAAGGTTCGAATACCTCGTTGGCTTGGGACTAGTTCAACTGATGTTCTGGAATTACAAGGTTTTAGTGACGCCTCAAAAGCTGCATACTCAGCAGTCGTTTATTTGCGGGCAACTGATACCACAGGTAAGGTTCATGTTTCATTGTTGGTTGCAAAAACAAGAGTTGCCCCAATCAAACAAGTCAGCATTCCTCGATTGGAGTTATGTGGAGCAGTACTCTTAGCCAAGCTATTGACAGAGTCTGCAGAGGTTTTAAATATACCCAAAGAAAAGATTTCAGCGTGGACTGATTCGACAGTTGTGCTATCATGGCTTAGCAGCCATCCTAGCCGGTGGAAAACGTTTGTGGCGAATCGGACTGCTGAAATATTGAGTACAATGAGTTCGTCTCAATGGTTTCACGTGTCGACCAAAGAGAATCCAGCAGACTGCGCTTCAAGGGGAATACTACCTAGTTCATTGGTTAGTAATGAGTTATGGTTTTCTGGACCGCCATTCCTGAAAAACAAAACAATAGAGTACAAAAGGCCAAAGGATTTACAAATAGATTTAGAGCAAACAATAAAGGCTCACGCAGCTGTAATTCCAGAGCACGTAGTTCTAGAAAATTATTCTAGTCTATGCAAACTAGTTAGAGTAGTTGCGTATTGCCGACGATTTTTAAGGAAGGACAAATACAATAGTACATATTTAAAGGATCAAGAAATAGAAGCAGCATTAGAAACCTGTATAAAGAAGACACAAACAGAGATATTTACAACAGAATATAGACAGCTAAAGGAAAAAGGGTATTTAAATATCAAATCTAGCAAACTGAAGTCACTTTGCCCGTTTCTTGACACAAAGGGTATCATGAGAGTACGAGGACGACTTGCTAAGTCGGAACTGGACAAGGATTCAAAACATCCAATAGTCCTACCACATTCTAGTCATCTCACTCGTCTTATAATTGCAGATGCGCATGAGAAAACACTGCATGGTGGTCCTCAGTTGCTGTCAAACTTTTTAAGATCAGCCTATTGGATAATAGGTGCCAGATCTCTAATCCAACAACATGTTCGCAAATGTGTTACTTGTGCAAAACAGAAGGCCAGCGTCAGAAATCAACTGATGGGTGATCTTCCATCAGTCCGATGTAGACCAGCAAGACCATTTTTGCATAGCGGAGTGGATTATGCTGGACCCATAAACTTAAGAACGACAAAAGGACGTGGTCATCGCTCATACAAAGGCTACATATGCCTTTTCGTTTGTATGTCCACACGCGCTCTTCACTTAGAGGTAGCCAGTGACATGAGCACACAGGCATTTTTAGCTGCCTTTCGGCGATTTGTGTCAAGACGAGGTCACTGTGATAAATTGTGGAGCGATAATGGCACCAATTTTGTAGGTGCCTCCAGAGAGTTACAACAGTTGGCCTCTATACAGCCAGCAATAGCAGAACATCTGGAAGCAAACAATACGGAGTGGCATTTTATACCGCCTCATGCTCCCAATTTCGGTGGTCTTTGGGAAGCAGGTGTAAAATCCACCAAGTTTCACCTTAAAAGGGTAATCGGCGACTCTACACTTACGTACGAGGAAATGTCTACACTCCTCAACCAAGTGGAAGCATGCTTAAATTCGCGACCGATAAGCGTTATTAACTTTGCTGATCCTGGTGAACCCCTGCCGATAACCCCTGGACATTTTCTGATCGGCGAACCGATAGTTAATGTGCCAGATAAAAATTATGAAAGTTCAAATGTAAATTACTTGACTCGGTGGCAATTAGTTCAACGAATGATGCAGTCTTTTTGGAAACGATGGTCCCACGAGTATTTGTCAAATCTCATGAACAGATACAAATGGTGTTCCCAAGTTCCAGAGCCCAATATCGGGGACATTGTTTTGATTAAGGAAGATGATTTACCACCAAGTCGTTGGTTGTTGGGAAGGGTTGTGGAGAAACACCCCGGTGATGATAACATCACCCGTGTGGTCACATTGCGTACCAAATCCTCTACAATTAAGAGACCAACTTCCAAATTATGTGTTTTACCAGTACAGTCAATCTGGGTAACTTTGACAGATAACGGCGATATTTTATACTATATTTAAAAAATTTACGCCTATCACTCGAGTGTTTTTTATTTTATCAGTGCTCTCGTATTACTTTCCATCTATAGAAATTCACAGAAAGTTTATAAAACATACCAATATAAATCTCAATTCTGTGCCCTGTCAAAGTTACCTTCATAAAATGGGTAACTTTGACACACACAGAGCCATGCATACAAAAGTAGTAATAAGTATTTTTTTATCAATCTGGGTAACATTGCAAATCTAAAATAAACATTTTAAGAATGTTGTGTACACCTATAATTGGTACCTACATAAGAACCCTAACCTGTATACTTTTATTGTTAAATGTAAAATGTATGTACTGTTGGCGTACCTATTTTAAATCTATACATATAATAAGACAGTAAAAAAACTGTGTCTGTACATTGAATATATTTAAAAAAAAAAAATTGAGGGGCGTTTAGAAACAGGAATAGAGCACGAATCCAAAAAAAAAAATCTGTCTGTTTGTCTGTTTGTCTGTTTATCTGTTTGTCTGTTTGTCTGTTTGTCTGTTTGTCTGTTTGTTTGTACACGCTAATCTTCGGAACTACTAGACGGATTTGAAAGATTATTTTTTTGTTATATAGGTATTAAGTCTGGGCAACATATAGGCTATAATTTATCTTGGAAACTTGAACACCTGATGCAGAACCGCAATAGAATAGCTTAACTATAAGAGATACAAAAATGGTACCATAGCAAAAATTGTTCCACGTGATGAGCATTTTCTGCTGAGAGAATAAATTTGAAGATCTGGAACACCTGTTGTGGAACTCCAAGAGCCCAGCTACACCAAACACATATAGGAATGACGTCTTAGCAAACATTGTTCAATCTGATGAGCACTCTCTGTTGACTTATAAAATCGAAGATCTGGAGCACCTGTTGTGGAACTCCAAGAGCCCAGCTACACCATAACACATATGGGAATGACGTCTTAGCAAAAATTGTTCAATCTGATGACCACTCTCTGTTGATTTATAAAAATCGAAGATCTGGAACACCTGTTGTGGAACTCCAAGAGCCCCGCTACACCATAACACATACAGGAATGACGTCTTAGCAAAAGTTGTTCGGTCTGATGGGCATTTCCTGTTGACTTATAAAAATTGAAGATCAGAAACATCTGATGTGGAAATCAAAGCTATCACTAATTTCACTGTATAATTATAAAATAACATAAGCTGGGAGTATCTCCACGCGGTGAAGGCGGTAACAGTTTAGGACTGATATTCGATGACGACGGTATATCATTGAAAATTTGACTCTACTGGACAAAACTCCTATTTATTTTTTATTTTATCGAATAAATATGCCTTCGGGCTTATGTTATTTGAGTGTTTTAGACTTTTTCCACTTATCTTCGTGACACGGTAGCCTACCCGGTAACGCAGGGGAGCAGTCACTTAGATTTTAATTGATCAGGTATCTTCATAATAAAACTATAACCATGCCTAGAAAGAGGTCAAATATTTCCCAATGTTCCAAAGGAGCTAAAAGATTGAGGATATAGAAGCAACAATATTGTACCCAGGACTATGTAATATATAACTTGATTTGAAAAGAGTGTCCATGGAGTTTCTTGCCCATTCTTCTCCATGAGATCTACTATTTTCGAATGGGCAACTACAGTCCATTCACAGTTATTATGCCTGTGGCGGGACTGTAGGTCGCTTATTTTTGACTATGCAAAAGTGCCTGTCATGGGTCTATTTGAAATAAATGCTTTGAGTTTGAGTTTGAGTTTGATCATAAGATCCCAAGAATCTACTGAAGAACGTCAGGAGAGACTTGATGCTGTTCGAGAACATCAGGCTGCAACTTGCTCCGTGGAAACCTCTTCCTCTCTTCTCTTCCTCTTGGATAACGAAGCACGCCTGCGTTCTCAGCGTATTTACGCATCTACATCCAGGTCTCTAGAGAACTGTGAAGAATATGATGCGCGACTGACCGCTGATCGTGAACATCATGCATTGTCTCTCGAATCGGAGACGTTCACGGATAGAGAATTACGCTTGAGTTCCAAGCGTATCTACGCATCGACTTCTGACTTACAAAAATGAAAGATATGGAACGTCTCGAATCGTCTCGCGTATCCCGTTGTTTTCCCGTCCCCGGGCTCTTAGAATTCGACATCAGACGTTTCAGATCTTCGATTTTGACGACCCCGTTGTCGCTGGCATAAGCAACAGGATCCGCGTACGAAGTCGCGGGCAGAAGCTAGTAAATAAATAAATGAATAGTGTTGGCTTCATGCGAAAAAATAATCAAAACTAGTTCATGGTCCCGCTGTCAAAGTTACCCGAATGAATCAAAGTTACCCAGATTGACTGTAGCTCAATGAATTATTTATTTTTTATCAAGTTTGTGTAAAACTTCTGCAGATCAAATTATTAATGTTATTTTTAAGATCACAGATATTTACCATGTTTTATTTTATACAATTTATAGGTTTATTTTCACTTTGTTTATGTCTTTATCGCATGTTTTAACTATATACTACGTTTTTACAATTGTTTTAGAAATTTTTAACTGTTGAAGACTGTTTATTGATGTTGTTTTTCTTAGATTTACGAAAGGTTATGTTTGTTGTTATGTTGTGTTGTGGTTTATACTGTATACAAAGTACAAATTTTAGACTTAAAGATCATTTAAGAAGGACATTCCGTCACTTAATGTCCTTGGTTGGCGGTATGTTAATGCAGAAACCGTAGCGATAATATTGTAAAGGTGCAAAAGTTGAACCTCGAGCTCGATAGATGGCGTTGTTGTCAAATTAGATCTCGCTATCGTTGTGTTACCGCGATTTGGTTGGGCTCGAGTAAATTTTAGAAAATATATTACCAGCTTAGATCAGGACACAATTTGGTTTTATTTTAATTTCAACCCTATTAGTGTTCACACAAGTGTGTTAGTTCAACACTACCAGCTCGGTAGTAAACAAAAAGTGACAGGTATAGCTTAAAATTGGCTTGATTTTATCGGAACCAACAAACTCAAACTCAAAGCATTTATTTCAAATCGAAATGAATTCTTTTATTTATAAGAATACTATTGTAGAAAATATGCCATTTTGATAATTAGCCATTTAGAGAATTGGCCATTCAGAGAATTAGGCTTTTAGAGAATTGGCCATTCAGAGAATTAGGCTTTTAGAGAATTGGCCATTCTGAGAATTAGGCTTTTAGAGAATTTGCCATTTTGAGAACTAGTCCTTTTGCGACTCTGTTGCCATTTTGAGAATTAGGCCTTTTGCGCCTAAACCAAATTAAGGTTTATATTGTTAATAGGAATTTCACAATCAAATCTAAATAATATATTTTTTTACATATCGATATAGTAGGTATACGAAGTAAGAAAACTCCCTTTGTAGAAAATATGCCATTTTGATAATTAGCCATTTAGAGAATTGGCCATTCAGAGAATTAGGCTTTTAGAGAATTGGCCATTCAGAGAATTAGGCTTTTAGAGAATTGGCCATTCTGAGAATTAGGCTTTTAGAGAATTTGCCATTTTGAGAACTAGTCCTTTTGCGACTCTGTTGCCATTTTGAGAATTAGGCCTTTTGCGCCTAAACCATCACAACACAAAAAGTCCTTTCTTTAGTAATAAACAATACCACTTGGCGCCCATGCCGCCATTGACAACCACTGGTATTAGAAATACCAGCAAGTACATGTGATTTAGAACTCTGTTATTACTTTACAATAATAGATTGAACAATCAAAACAAAATCGTTATCATTTTATTTTATGTGGGTAGGTACTCGTAATAGAATAAATTGACATCCCTAGAATGACAGGTGATAGTAAAAAATGGCGTACTTTATATTCTGAAACTTAAAAGTACTAATTATTATTCAAAAAACTATGCCATTATAAAGAATCATGAAGTCTTATTTAAAAAATATTTTTTTTATTTTAGATATTTCATGCCGTTTAAGGATTTGAGACACAAGTCATTTATCAAGAGTACTGTCCATGGGCAATCTCCTTTACCTCTTCCATCTTCCTCCATAAAATGTCGTAGGAAACCAAGTCAAAAGCCTTGCTCAAATCAAGGAAACATGCGTAAACTGGAGTGTGGCGATCCGTGTAGTACTTCACAGTGTGCTTCACACTCAATATAGCGCTGTCAATGGATAATCCAGAACTGAAACCAAATTGGTTATCGTGAACACGTATATGACTGCTAAGTTGAGCGTTAAGCACACCGTCAAACACTTTCGACATGATTGTGGCAAGAGATATTGGCCTGTAATTGTTCCTATCGCTCATGTCACCAGTCTTATTTTTGACGATAGGCACCACTGTTGTTTTGATCATGTCACTCGGCATATAAGCATGACCCAGACAAAAAGTAAAAAGCATAGCCAACACTCTTGGCAAATGCGGACCAGCAAATCGGAGATGCTCAATGCTGAGACCGTCATGACCAGGAGATTTTCCTCGACGCATCGCATTAATTCTGTTTAAGAGCATTTTAGCCGTTATTTTAACTCCTAGGTCTTTCCGTGGCTCAACATTGAGCGTCTGCCTAGATGGGCCTAATGGTGACTGCACACTAAAATGGTCTACAAAAATGTCAGCTATTTGTCTATTATCACTCACGCCATCGACGCAAACAGGGAGGCCAGGCTTGCCCTTTAGTTTATTTGTATGCTTCCAAAAATCGTTCTTAGAATGCTGTGAAGCCAGAATATCCATTTTAATTTGAGTTTCATGATCTTGACACCAATTCAACCGAGACTTAAATATCCTTCTAGCTTCACGCATTTCTTCAAAAATACGTCCCGATGTAGGCATACCACTATCTAGCCAGCATAAAAATTTACGCCTAGCCTCCGTATGCGCGCCGCTCACATGCATGTTCCAGCCCACGGCTGTTCCTCGCTTTCTAGGACTTCCCCCATAAGTCATTGTCTAGGTAGCCGACTCGCACAATGCACTAACAATTTCACCGTACATTGCATCTATTACACGAAAGTGGCGAGGGTCATTACAAGTCTGACCACTACACTCTCTAAAGTCATCCGGGAAGTCAATAAGTCGCAATTTTTCATGATACTTTATGTTATAAGCACGAATCTGTTCTTGACTTCTTTCTCCCCAGATCACCCCATTCACTTTTTTTTTTTTTTTTTTTTTTTTTTTTTTATCATGCTAACATGCTTTTTGCATGCTTTCATGCTAACATTTGGTTGTTGAATCTGAACAAAACTAAGGTCACAAATAATAATCAACGGAAAGTGGTCAGACCACTGCACGTCATATTTTACATAAGAATGCATAACAGTAGGCACAGCCGCCTTTGTGACTAAACAATGATCAAGCCACCTTTGCGATCCATGAGCATCACTAATAAAAGTGTCACGCACCACTAGAATAGACTTGTTACTTAGCGCAATCTTCACAGCACAAACGCGTGGATTAGAAACTCCTGATGGAATAACCCAATAACACTATTATTTATAGTATATTTTCAATTGCATACATTGTTTAATGTTAAGTTGAAGAGCGGAGTCACCTAAGGGAGCGTCCATTAATTACGTGAGGCGTCGTAATTGGGGGGGTCGAGCAGAATCTTACGCAATCTCACGCGGGAGAGGGGGGGTCTTGGCAAATATCACGTAATTGTTTTCCCCGCGTTTTAAGAAACTTAAAATTTTGAAAACTGAGTTTAATTAATTTAAATGAATTCTTCGCAATCAAGCACAGATTACCGTATTTGTACTAAACTACGCATTTTAATAAATCTCTCGTGAGATTAGGAGGAGGATGAGGGGGTCAAGCCAAATCACATGACATTTCACCAAAGGAAAGGGGGTTGAAAAATCGCAAAAATAGCCTCACGTAATTAATGGACGCCTCCGAATACAAACATCTCCTTTCTTAAAAGGTGATCTCCAAATCATGTGTATGATAACTTTATGTTATTAACTAGCTGTTGCCCGCGACTCCGTTCGCGTGGAAAGGGGAATGCCCACCGTTCATAGACACTTCGGCCACGGGTGCCCACATATAAAAGCATATGGAAATGATAATATGCAATAAAAAGAATGAACTGTTTAAGGAATTGGTTTAAAAAAAGACCGGACTTTTAAGATATAAAGGTTTTTATTTTCACGTATACAGTTTTTAACAATATGGTATTTTACGATCTTATACATCATTTGTATCATACACAATCAATAAATCATCAAGCAATTGAGCAGGAGGCAAAATATTAGTCTGATGCCGTGCCCAACCCAAATACCATATTACCGTCATAACATGGGCACAGCCTCCTACCGTTTGACGGCCGACAATACAATTGCAACAATACATTTTGATTGCACTTCTACCAGAATCATTGCCACTAATTAATATATATATAAAATATACTTTTTACCATTGCCACTCGAAAAAGGGCATTTTATTCATCGATAACAGTGAATAAAACGCTCTTTTACTCACTGAGTGAATAAAGACTTTTTGAATTTGGAACAAGCACGAATTATGAACAAAAATAAATGAAACGTGCCAACAAGAATATAGGTAACACAAAATTTCGAAAATTGTTCTAATTTCACTAAAAAAATAATAATGTATATATTCCTTTGTATGTTTATATTCCTTTGTTCTCTTATTACTGATATATAATAAAATGTGATAAATACTCATCTGCCTAGACTTATCCCAACTTTATTGGGGTCGGCTTCCAGTTTAATCAGATACAGCTGAATATCAGTATTTTACATGGAGCGACTGCCTATCTGACCTTCACAACCCAGCTAGTACTGAGTGGGCTATACGGTATCCCTTGGTAAGACTGGTAGTCAGACTTTCGGGTCACTGACTTCCTGTAACGACTGTCAAGGAAATGTAAATGACAGCCGGGACCAACGGCTTTACGTACTTTCCGAGGCACGGAGGAAACTCGGTATGCAATGAATTAGTGGTCACCCATCTACAGACCGACCTTAGTAAGCGCGGCTTAACCTTAAAGATCGACCCGAGTGGCTGTTATTATTATTAACCCACGAGAAATATAAATACTATACTTCTATTTATTTTCTCGCAGTCAATGGTAAAAAGCAGAGTACACAACTCGTGAAAAAAAAATTCATCTCGGTCCTTGTATCCCTCGCTTCGCTCAGGATTCTACTCTAGAATCCCTTGCTACGCTCGGGATTCTACTCTAGAATCCTTCGCTGCTCTCGGGATCCAATTTAGTCCCTCGAATTAAATTCCCTTTTTTTTCACTTGTTGTATAATCTACTATTTTACCATTGCCACTCGAAAAGGGGCATTTTATTCATCGATAACAGTGAATAAAACGCTCTTTTACTCACTGAGTGAATAAAAACTTTTTGAATTTGGAACAAGCACGAATTATGAACAAAAAATAAGTGAAACGTGCCAACAAGAATATAGGTATCACAAAATTTCGAAAATTGTTCTAATTTCACAAAAAAAAAATTAATGTTTATATTCCTTTGTATGTTTATATTCCTTTGTTCTCTTATTACCGATAATATAATAAAATGTGGTAAATACTCATCTGCCTAGATTTATCCCAACTTTATTGGAGTCGGCTTCCAGTCTAATCAGATGCAGCTGAATATCAGTATTTTACTTGGAGCGACTTCCTATCTGACCTTCACAACCCAGTTAGTACTGAGTGGGCTATACGGTATCCCTTGGTAAGACTGGTAGTCAGACTTTCGGGTCACTGACTTCCTGTAACGACTGTCAAGGAAATGTAAATGACAGCCGGGACCAACGGCTTTACGTACTTTCCGAGGCACGGAGGAAACTCGGTATGCAATGAATTAGTGGTCACTCATCCACAGACCGACCTTAGTAAGCGCGGCTTAACCTTAAAGATCGACCCGAGTGGCTGTTATTATTATTAACCCACGCGAAATATAAATACTATACTTCTATTTATTTTCTCGCAGTCAATGGTAAAAAGCAGAGTACACAACTCGAGAAAAAAAAATTCATCTCGGTTCTTGTATCCCTCGCTTCGCTCAGGATTCTACTCTAGAATCCCTTGCTACGCTCGGGATTCTACTCTAGAATCCTTCGCTGCTCTCGGGATCCAATTTAGTCCCTCGAATTAAATTCCCTTTTTTTTCACTTGTTGTATAATCTACTATTTTACCATTGCCACACGAAAAAGGGCATTTTAATCATCGATAACAGTGAATAAAACGCTCTTTTACTCACTGAGTGAATAAAGACTTTTTGAATTTGGAACAAGCACGAATTATGAACAAAAAATAAGTGAAACGTGCCAACAAGAATATAGGTAACTCTAAATTTCGAAAATTGTTCTAATTTCACAAAAAATAATAATTTTTATGTTACTTAGTATGTTTATATTCCTTTGTTCTCTTATTACCGATAATATAATAAAATGTGGTAAATACTCATCTGCCTAGATTTATCCCAACTTTATTGGAGTCGGCTTCCAGTCTAATCAGATGCAGCTGAATATCAGTATTTTACTTGGAGCGACTTCCTATCTGACCTTCACAACCCAGTTAGTACTGAGTGGGCTATACTGTATCCCTTGGTAAGACTGGTAGTCAGACTTTCGGGTCACTGACTTCCTGTAACGACTGTCAAGGAACTGTAAATGACGGCCGGGACCAACGGCTTTACGTACTTTCCAAGGCACGGAGGAAACTCGGCATGCAATGAATTAGTGGTTACCCATCCACGGACCGACCTTAGTAAGCGCGGCTTAACTTTAAAGATCGACCCTAGTGACTGTTATTATTATTAACCCACGAGAAATATAAAGACTATACTTCTATTTATTTTCTCGCAGTCAATGGTAAAAAGTAGAGTACACAACTTGTGAAAAAAAAATTCATCTCGGTTATTGTATCCCTCGCTCCGCTCAGGATTTTACTCTAGAATCCCTTGCTACGCTCGGGATTCTACTCTAGAATCCTTCGCTGCTCTCGGGATCCAAGTTAGTCCCTCGAATTAAATTCCCTTTTTTTTCACTTGTTGTATAATCTACTATTTTACCATTGTCACTCGAAAAGGGGCATTTTATTCATCGATAACAGTGAATAAAACGCTCTTTTACTCACTGAGTGAATAAAGACTTTTTGAATTTGGAACAAGCACGAATTATGAACAAAAAATAAGTGAAACGTGCCAACAAGAATATAGGTATCACAAAATTTCGAAAATTGTTCTAATTTCACAAAAAAAAAATTAATGTTTATATTCCTTTGTATGTTTATATTCCTTTGTTCTCTTATTACCGATAATATAATAAAATGTGGTAAATACTCATCTGCCTAGATTTATCCCAACTTTATTGGAGTCGGCTTCCAGTCTAATCAGATGCAGCTGAATATCAGTATTTTACTTGGAGCGACTTCCTATCTGACCTTCACAACCCAGTTAGTACTGAGTGGGCTATACGGTATCCCTTGGTAAGACTGGTAGTCAGACTTTCGGGTCACTGACTTCCTGTAACGACTGTCAAGGAAATGTAAATGACAGCCGGGACCAACGGCTTTACGTACTTTCCGAGGCACGGAGGAAACTCGGTATGCAATGAATTAGTGGTCACTCATCCACAGACCGACCTTAGTAAGCGCGGCTTAACCTTAAAGATCGACCCGAGTGGCTGTTATTATTATTAACCCACGCGAAATATAAATACTATACTTCTATTTATTTTCTCGCAGTCAATGGTAAAAAGCAGAGTACACAACTCGAGAAAAAAAAATTCATCTCGGTTCTTGTATCCCTCGCTTCGCTCAGGATTCTACTCTAGAATCCCTTGCTACGCTCGGGATTCTACTCTAGAATCCTTCGCTGCTCTCGGGATCCAATTTAGTCCCTCGAATTAAATTCCCTTTTTTTTCACTTGTTGTATAATCTACTATTTTACCATTGCCACACGAAAAAGGGCATTTTAATCATCGATAACAGTGAATAAAACGCTCTTTTACTCACTGAGTGAATAAAGACTTTTTGAATTTGGAACAAGCACGAATTATGAACAAAAAATAAGTGAAACGTGCCAACAAGAATATAGGTAACTCTAAATTTCGAAAATTGTTCTAATTTCACAAAAAATAATAATTTTTATGTTACTTAGTATGTTTATATTCCTTTGTTCTCTTATTACCGATACTATAATAAAATGTGGTAAATTCATCTGCCTAGACTTATCTTAACTTTATTGGGGTCGGCTTCCAGTCTAATCAGATGCAGCTGAATATCAGTATTTTACATGGAGCGACTGCCTAACTGACCTTCACAACCCAGTTAGTACTTAGTGGGCTATACTGTATCCCTTGGTAAGACTGGTAGTCAGACTTTCGGGTCACTGACTTCCTGTAACGACTGTCAAGGAACTGTAAATGACGGCCGGGACCAACGGCTTTACGTACTTTCCAAGGCACGGAGGAAACTCGGTATGCAATGAATTAGTGGTCACTCATCCACAGACCGACCTTAGTAAGCGCGGCTTAACTTTAAAGATCGACCCTAGTGACTGTTATTATTATTAACCCACGAGAAATATAAAGACTATACTTCTATTTATTTTCTCGCAGTCAATGGTAAAAAGTAGAGTACACAACTTGTGAAAAAAAAATTCATCTCGGTTATTGTATCCCTCGCTCCGCTCAGGATTTTACTCTAGAATCCCTTGCTACGCTCGGGATTCTACTCTAGAATCCTTCGCTGCTCTCGGGATCCAAGTTAGTCCCTCGAATTAAATTCCCTTTTTTTTCACTTGTTGTATAATCTACTATTTTACCATTGTCACTCGAAAAGGGGCATTTTATTCATCGATAACAGTGAATAAAACGCTCTTTTACTCACTGAGTGAATAAAGACTTTTTGAATTTGGAACAAGCACGAATTATGAACAAAAAATAAGTGAAACGTGCCAACAAGAATATAGGTATCACAAAATTTCGAAAATTGTTCTAATTTCACAAAAAAAAAATTAATGTTTATATTCCTTTGTATGTTTATATTCCTTTGTTCTCTTATTACCGATAATATAATAAAATGTGGTAAATACTCATCTGCCTAGATTTATCCCAACTTTATTGGAGTCGGCTTCCAGTCTAATCAGATGCAGCTGAATATCAGTATTTTACTTGGAGCGACTTCCTATCTGACCTTCACAACCCAGTTAGTACTGAGTGGGCTATACGGTATCCCTTGGTAAGACTGGTAGTCAGACTTTCGGGTCACTGACTTCCTGTAACGACTGTCAAGGAAATGTAAATGACAGCCGGGACCAACGGCTTTACGTACTTTCCGAGGCACGGAGGAAACTCGGTATGCAATGAATTAGTGGTCACTCATCCACAGACCGACCTTAGTAAGCGCGGCTTAACCTTAAAGATCGACCCTAGTGACTGTTATTATTATTAACCCACGAGAAATATAAAGACCATACTTCTATTTATTTTCTCGCAGTCAATGGTAAAAAGTAGAGTACACAACTTGTGAAAAAAAAATTCATCTCGGTTATTGTATCCCTCGCTCCGCTCAGGATTTTACTCTAGAATCCCTTGCTACGCTCGGGATTCTACTCTAGAATCCTTCGCTGCTCTCGGGATCCAAGTTAGTCCCTCGAATTAAATTCCCTTTTTTTTCACTTGTTGTATAATCTACTATTTTACCATTGTCACTCGAAAAGGGGCATTTTATTCATCGATAACAGTGAATAAAACGCTCTTTTACTCACTGAGTGAATAAAGACTTTTTGAATTTGGAACAAGCACGAATTATGAACAAAAAATAAGTGAAACGTGCCAACAAGAATATAGGTATCACAAAATTTCGAAAATTGTTCTAATTTCACAAAAAAAAAATTAATGTTTATATTCCTTTGTATGTTTATATTCCTTTGTTCTCTTATTACCGATAATATAATAAAATGTGGTAAATACTCATCTGCCTAGATTTATCCCAACTTTATTGGAGTCGGCTTCCAGTCTAATCAGATGCAGCTGAATATCAGTATTTTACTTGGAGCGACTTCCTATCTGACCTTCACAACCCAGTTAGTACTGAGTGGGCTATACGGTATCCCTTGGTAAGACTGGTAGTCAGACTTTCGGGTCACTGACTTCCTGTAACGACTGTCAAGGAAATGTAAATGACAGCCGGGACCAACGGCTTTACGTACTTTCCGAGGCACGGAGGAAACTCGGTATGCAATGAATTAGTGGTCACTCATCCACAGACCGACCTTAGTAAGCGCGGCTTAACCTTAAAGATCGACCCTAGTGACTGTTATTATTATTAACCCACGAGAAATATAAAGACCATACTTCTATTTATTTTCTCGCAGTCAATGGTAAAAAGTAGAGTACACAACTTGTGAAAAAAAAATTCATCTCGGTTATTGTATCCCTCGCTCCGCTCAGGATTTTACTCTAGAATCCCTTGCTACGCTCGGGATTCTACTCTAGAATCCTTCGCTGCTCTCGGGATCCAAGTTAGTCCCTCGAATTAAATTCCCTTTTTTTTCACTTGTTGTATAATCTACTATTTTACCATTGTCACTCGAAAAGGGGCATTTTATTCATCGATAACAGTGAATAAAACGCTCTTTTACTCACTGAGTGAATAAAGACTTTTTGAATTTGGAACAAGCACGAATTATGAACAAAAAATAAGTGAAACGTGCCAACAAGAATATAGGTATCACAAAATTTCGAAAATTGTTCTAATTTCACAAAAAAAAAATTAATGTTTATATTCCTTTGTATGTTTATATTCCTTTGTTCTCTTATTACCGATAATATAATAAAATGTGGTAAATACTCATCTGCCTAGATTTATCCCAACTTTATTGGAGTCGGCTTCCAGTCTAATCAGATGCAGCTGAATATCAGTATTTTACTTGGAGCGACTTCCTATCTGACCTTCACAACCCAGTTAGTACTGAGTGGGCTATACGGTATCCCTTGGTAAGACTGGTAGTCAGACTTTCGGGTCACTGACTTCCTGTAACGACTGTCAAGGAAATGTAAATGACAGCCGGGACCAACGGCTTTACGTACTTTCCGAGGCACGGAGGAAACTCGGTATGCAATGAATTAGTGGTCACTCATCCACAGACCGACCTTAGTAAGCGCGGCTTAACCTTAAAGATCGACCCGAGTGGCTGTTATTATTATTAACCCACGCGAAATATAAATACTATACTTCTATTTATTTTCTCGCAGTCAATGGTAAAAAGCAGAGTACACAACTCGAGAAAAAAAAATTCATCTCGGTTCTTGTATCCCTCGCTTCGCTCAGGATTCTACTCTAGAATCCCTTGCTACGCTCGGGATTCTACTCTAGAATCCTTCGCTGCTCTCGGGATCCAATTTAGTCCCTCGAATTAAATTCCCTTTTTTTTCACTTGTTGTATAATCTACTATTTTACCATTGCCACACGAAAAAGGGCATTTTAATCATCGATAACAGTGAATAAAACGCTCTTTTACTCACTGAGTGAATAAAGACTTTTTGAATTTGGAACAAGCACGAATTATGAACAAAAAATAAGTGAAACGTGCCAACAAGAATATAGGTAACTCTAAATTTCGAAAATTGTTCTAATTTCACAAAAAATAATAATTTTTATGTTACTTAGTATGTTTATATTCCTTTGTTCTCTTATTACCGATAATATAATAAAATGTGGTAAATACTCATCTGCCTAGATTTATCCCAACTTTATTGGAGTCGGCTTCCAGTCTAATCAGATGCAGCTGAATATCAGTATTTTACTTGGAGCGACTTCCTATCTGACCTTCACAACCCAGTTAGTACTGAGTGGGCTATACTGTATCCCTTGGTAAGACTGGTAGTCAGACTTTCGGGTCACTGACTTCCTGTAACGACTGTCAAGGAACTGTAAATGACGGCCGGGACCAACGGCTTTACGTACTTTCCAAGGCACGGAGGAAACTCGGCATGCAATGAATTAGTGGTTACCCATCCACGGACCGACCTTAGTAAGCGCGGCTTAACTTTAAAGATCGACCCTAGTGACTGTTATTATTATTAACCCACGAGAAATATAAAGACTATACTTCTATTTATTTTCTCGCAGTCAATGGTAAAAAGTAGAGTACACAACTTGTGAAAAAAAAATTCATCTCGGTTATTGTATCCCTCGCTCCGCTCAGGATTTTACTCTAGAATCCCTTGCTACGCTCGGGATTCTACTCTAGAATCCTTCGCTGCTCTCGGGATCCAAGTTAGTCCCTCGAATTAAATTCCCTTTTTTTTCACTTGTTGTATAATCTACTATTTTACCATTGTCACTCGAAAAGGGGCATTTTATTCATCGATAACAGTGAATAAAACGCTCTTTTACTCACTGAGTGAATAAAGACTTTTTGAATTTGGAACAAGCACGAATTATGAACAAAAAATAAGTGAAACGTGCCAACAAGAATATAGGTATCACAAAATTTCGAAAATTGTTCTAATTTCACAAAAAAAAAATTAATGTTTATATTCCTTTGTATGTTTATATTCCTTTGTTCTCTTATTACCGATAATATAATAAAATGTGGTAAATACTCATCTGCCTAGATTTATCCCAACTTTATTGGAGTCGGCTTCCAGTCTAATCAGATGCAGCTGAATATCAGTATTTTACTTGGAGCGACTTCCTATCTGACCTTCACAACCCAGTTAGTACTGAGTGGGCTATACGGTATCCCTTGGTAAGACTGGTAGTCAGACTTTCGGGTCACTGACTTCCTGTAACGACTGTCAAGGAAATGTAAATGACAGCCGGGACCAACGGCTTTACGTACTTTCCGAGGCACGGAGGAAACTCGGTATGCAATGAATTAGTGGTCACTCATCCACAGACCGACCTTAGTAAGCGCGGCTTAACCTTAAAGATCGACCCGAGTGGCTGTTATTATTATTAACCCACGCGAAATATAAATACTATACTTCTATTTATTTTCTCGCAGTCAATGGTAAAAAGCAGAGTACACAACTCGAGAAAAAAAAATTCATCTCGGTTCTTGTATCCCTCGCTTCGCTCAGGATTCTACTCTAGAATCCCTTGCTACGCTCGGGATTCTACTCTAGAATCCTTCGCTGCTCTCGGGATCCAATTTAGTCCCTCGAATTAAATTCCCTTTTTTTTCACTTGTTGTATAATCTACTATTTTACCATTGCCACACGAAAAAGGGCATTTTAATCATCGATAACAGTGAATAAAACGCTCTTTTACTCACTGAGTGAATAAAGACTTTTTGAATTTGGAACAAGCACGAATTATGAACAAAAAATAAGTGAAACGTGCCAACAAGAATATAGGTAACTCTAAATTTCGAAAATTGTTCTAATTTCACAAAAAATAATAATTTTTATGTTACTTAGTATGTTTATATTCCTTTGTTCTCTTATTACCGATAATATAATAAAATGTGGTAAATTCATCTGCCTAGACTTATCTTAACTTTATTGGGGTCGGCTTCCAGTCTAATCAGATGCAGCTGAATATCAGTATTTTACATGGAGCGACTGCCTAACTGACCTTCACAACCCAGTTAGTACTTAGTGGGCTATACTGTATCCCTTGGTAAGACTGGTAGTCAGACTTTCGGGTCACTGACTTCCTGTAACGACTGTCAAGGAACTGTAAATGACGGCCGGGACCAACGGCTTTACGTACTTTCCAAGGCACGGAGGAAACTCGGCATGCAATGAATTAGTGGTTACCCATCCACGGACCGACCTTAGTAAGCGCGGCTTAACTTTAAAGATCGACCCTAGTGACTGTTATTATTATTAACCCACGAGAAATATAAAGACTATACTTCTATTTATTTTCTCGCAGTCAATGGTAAAAAGTAGAGTACACAACTTGTGAAAAAAAAATTCATCTCGGTTATTGTATCCCTCGCTCCGCTCAGGATTTTACTCTAGAATCCCTTGCTACGCTCGGGATTCTACTCTAGAATCCTTCGCTGCTCTCGGGATCCAAGTTAGTCCCTCGAATTAAATTCCCTTTTTTTTCACTTGTTGTATAATCTACTATTTTACCATTGTCACTCGAAAAGGGGCATTTTATTCATCGATAACAGTGAATAAAACGCTCTTTTACTCACTGAGTGAATAAAGACTTTTTGAATTTGGAACAAGCACGAATTATGAACAAAAAATAAGTGAAACGTGCCAACAAGAATATAGGTATCACAAAATTTCGAAAATTGTTCTAATTTCACAAAAAAAAAATTAATGTTTATATTCCTTTGTATGTTTATATTCCTTTGTTCTCTTATTACCGATAATATAATAAAATGTGGTAAATACTCATCTGCCTAGATTTATCCCAACTTTATTGGAGTCGGCTTCCAGTCTAATCAGATGCAGCTGAATATCAGTATTTTACTTGGAGCGACTTCCTATCTGACCTTCACAACCCAGTTAGTACTGAGTGGGCTATACGGTATCCCTTGGTAAGACTGGTAGTCAGACTTTCGGGTCACTGACTTCCTGTAACGACTGTCAAGGAAATGTAAATGACAGCCGGGACCAACGGCTTTACGTACTTTCCGAGGCACGGAGGAAACTCGGTATGCAATGAATTAGTGGTCACTCATCCACAGACCGACCTTAGTAAGCGCGGCTTAACCTTAAAGATCGACCCGAGTGGCTGTTATTATTATTAACCCACGCGAAATATAAATACTATACTTCTATTTATTTTCTCGCAGTCAATGGTAAAAAGCAGAGTACACAACTCGAGAAAAAAAAATTCATCTCGGTTCTTGTATCCCTCGCTTCGCTCAGGATTCTACTCTAGAATCCCTTGCTACGCTCGGGATTCTACTCTAGAATCCTTCGCTGCTCTCGGGATCCAATTTAGTCCCTCGAATTAAATTCCCTTTTTTTCACTTGTTGTATAATCTACTATTTTACCATTGCCACTCGAAAAAGGGCATTTTAATCATCGATAACAGTGAATAAAACGCTCTTTTACTCACTGAGTGAATAAAGACTTTTTGAATTTGGAACAAGCACGAATTATGAACAAAAAATAAGTGAAACGTGCCAACAAGAATATAGGTAACTCTAAATTTCGAAAATTGTTCTAATTTCACAAAAAATAATAATTTTTATGTTACTTAGTATGTTTATATTCCTTTGTTCTCTTATTACCGATAATATAATAAAATGTGGTAAATTCATCTGCCTAGACTTATCTTAACTTTATTGGGGTCGGCTTCCAGTCTAATCAGATGCAGCTGAATATCAGTATTTTACATGGAGCGACTGCCTAACTGACCTTCACAACCCAGTTAGTACTTAGTGGGCTATACTGTATCCCTTGGTAAGACTGGTAGTCAGACTTTCGGGTCACTGACTTCCTGTAACGACTGTCAAGGAACTGTAAATGACGGCCGGGACCAACGGCTTTACGTACTTTCCAAGGCACGGAGGAAACTCGGCATGCAATGAATTAGTGGTTACCCATCCACGGACCGACCTTAGTAAGCGCGGCTTAACTTTAAAGATCGACCCTAGTGACTGTTATTATTATTAACCCACGAGAAATATAAAGACCATACTTCTATTTATTTTCTCGCAGTCAATGGTAAAAAGTAGAGTACACAACTTGTGAAAAAAAAATTCATCTCGGTTATTGTATCCCTCGCTCCGCTCAGGATTTTACTCTAGAATCCCTTGCTACGCTCGGGATTCTACTCTAGAATCCTTCGCTGCTCTCGGGATCCAAGTTAGTCCCTCGAATT
Source organism: Noctua pronuba (assembly GCA_905220335.1). Lineage (NCBI taxonomy): Eukaryota > Metazoa > Arthropoda > Insecta > Lepidoptera > Noctuidae > Noctua > Noctua pronuba. The sequence continues at coordinate 17,601,361 of LR999892.1, read as the reverse complement.
AAATTCCCTTTTTTTTCACTTGTTGTATAATCTACTATTTTACCATTGTCACTCGAAAAGGGGCATTTTATTCATCGATAACAGTGAATAAAACGCTCTTTTACTCACTGAGTGAATAAAGACTTTTTGAATTTGGAACAAGCACGAATTATGAACAAAAAATAAGTGAAACGTGCCAACAAGAATATAGGTATCACAAAATTTCGAAAATTGTTCTAATTTCACAAAAAAAAAATTAATGTTTATATTCCTTTGTATGTTTATATTCCTTTGTTCTCTTATTACTGATAATATAATAAAATGTGGTAAATACTCATCTGCCTAGATTTATCCCAACTTTATTGGAGTCGGCTTCCAGTCTAATCAGATGCAGCTGAATATCAGTATTTTACTTGGAGCGACTTCCTATCTGACCTTCACAACCCAGTTAGTACTGAGTGGGCTATACGGTATCCCTTGGTAAGACTGGTAGTCAGACTTTCGGGTCACTGACTTCCTGTAACGACTGTCAAGGAAATGTAAATGACAGCCGGGACCAACGGCTTTACGTACTTTCCGAGGCACGGAGGAAACTCGGTATGCAATGAATTAGTGGTCACTCATCCACAGACCGACCTTAGTAAGCGCGGCTTAACCTTAAAGATCGACCCGAGTGGCTGTTATTATTATTAACCCACGCGAAATATAAATACTATACTTCTATTTATTTTCTCGCAGTCAATGGTAAAAAGCAGAGTACACAACTCGAGAAAAAAAAATTCATCTCGGTTCTTGTATCCCTCGCTTCGCTCAGGATTCTACTCTAGAATCCCTTGCTACGCTCGGGATTCTACTCTAGAATCCTTCGCTGCTCTCGGGATCCAATTTAGTCCCTCGAATTAAATTCCCTTTTTTTTCACTTGTTGTATAATCTACTATTTTACCATTGCCACACGAAAAAGGGCATTTTAATCATCGATAACAGTGAATAAAACGCTCTTTTACTCACTGAGTGAATAAAGACTTTTTGAATTTGGAACAAGCACGAATTATGAACAAAAAATAAGTGAAACGTGCCAACAAGAATATAGGTAACTCTAAATTTCGAAAATTGTTCTAATTTCACAAAAAATAATAATTTTTATGTTACTTAGTATGTTTATATTCCTTTGTTCTCTTATTACCGATAATATAATAAAATGTGGTAAATTCATCTGCCTAGACTTATCTTAACTTTATTGGGGTCGGCTTCCAGTCTAATCAGATGCAGCTGAATATCAGTATTTTACATGGAGCGACTGCCTAACTGACCTTCACAACCCAGTTAGTACTTAGTGGGCTATACTGTATCCCTTGGTAAGACTGGTAGTCAGACTTTCGGGTCACTGACTTCCTGTAACGACTGTCAAGGAACTGTAAATGACGGCCGGGACCAACGGCTTTACGTACTTTCCAAGGCACGGAGGAAACTCGGCATGCAATGAATTAGTGGTTACCCATCCACGGACCGACCTTAGTAAGCGCGGCTTAACTTTAAAGATCGACCCTAGTGACTGTTATTATTATTAACCCACGAGAAATATAAAGACCATACTTCTATTTATTTTCTCGCAGTCAATGGTAAAAAGTAGAGTACACAACTTGTGAAAAAAAAATTCATCTCGGTTATTGTATCCCTCGCTCCGCTCAGGATTTTACTCTAGAATCCCTTGCTACGCTCGGGATTCTACTCTAGAATCCTTCGCTGCTCTCGGGATCCAAGTTAGTCCCTCGAATTAAATTCCCTTTTTTTTCACTTGTTGTATAATCTACTATTTTACCATTGTCACTCGAAAAGGGGCATTTTATTCATCGATAACAGTGAATAAAACGCTCTTTTACTCACTGAGTGAATAAAGACTTTTTGAATTTGGAACAAGCACGAATTATGAACAAAAAATAAGTGAAACGTGCCAACAAGAATATAGGTATCACAAAATTTCGAAAATTGTTCTAATTTCACAAAAAAAAAATTAATGTTTATATTCCTTTGTATGTTTATATTCCTTTGTTCTCTTATTACTGATAATATAATAAAATGTGGTAAATACTCATCTGCCTAGATTTATCCCAACTTTATTGGAGTCGGCTTCCAGTCTAATCAGATGCAGCTGAATATCAGTATTTTACTTGGAGCGACTTCCTATCTGACCTTCACAACCCAGTTAGTACTGAGTGGGCTATACGGTATCCCTTGGTAAGACTGGTAGTCAGACTTTCGGGTCACTGACTTCCTGTAACGACTGTCAAGGAAATGTAAATGACAGCCGGGACCAACGGCTTTACGTACTTTCCGAGGCACGGAGGAAACTCGGTATGCAATGAATTAGTGGTCACTCATCCACAGACCGACCTTAGTAAGCGCGGCTTAACCTTAAAGATCGACCCGAGTGGCTGTTATTATTATTAACCCACGCGAAATATAAATACTATACTTCTATTTATTTTCTCGCAGTCAATGGTAAAAAGCAGAGTACACAACTCGAGAAAAAAAAATTCATCTCGGTTCTTGTATCCCTCGCTTCGCTCAGGATTCTACTCTAGAATCCCTTGCTACGCTCGGGATTCTACTCTAGAATCCTTCGCTGCTCTCGGGATCCAATTTAGTCCCTCGAATTAAATTCCCTTTTTTTTCACTTGTTGTATAATCTACTATTTTACCATTGCCACACGAAAAAGGGCATTTTAATCATCGATAACAGTGAATAAAACGCTCTTTTACTCACTGAGTGAATAAAGACTTTTTGAATTTGGAACAAGCACGAATTATGAACAAAAAATAAGTGAAACGTGCCAACAAGAATATAGGTAACTCTAAATTTCGAAAATTGTTCTAATTTCACAAAAAATAATAATTTTTATGTTACTTAGTATGTTTATATTCCTTTGTTCTCTTATTACCGATAATATAATAAAATGTGGTAAATTCATCTGCCTAGACTTATCTTAACTTTATTGGGGTCGGCTTCCAGTCTAATCAGATGCAGCTGAATATCAGTATTTTACATGGAGCGACTGCCTAACTGACCTTCACAACCCAGTTAGTACTTAGTGGGCTATACTGTATCCCTTGGTAAGACTGGTAGTCAGACTTTCGGGTCACTGACTTCCTGTAACGACTGTCAAGGAACTGTAAATGACGGCCGGGACCAACGGCTTTACGTACTTTCCAAGGCACGGAGGAAACTCGGCATGCAATGAATTAGTGGTTACCCATCCACGGACCGACCTTAGTAAGCGCGGCTTAACTTTAAAGATCGACCCTAGTGACTGTTATTATTATTAACCCACGAGAAATATAAAGACTATACTTCTATTTATTTTCTCGCAGTCAATGGTAAAAAGTAGAGTACACAACTTGTGAAAAAAAAATTCATCTCGGTTATTGTATCCCTCGCTCCGCTCAGGATTTTACTCTAGAATCCCTTGCTACGCTCGGGATTCTACTCTAGAATCCTTCGCTGCTCTCGGGATCCAAGTTAGTCCCTCGAATTAAATTCCCTTTTTTTTCACTTGTTGTATAATCTACTATTTTACCATTGTCACTCGAAAAGGGGCATTTTATTCATCGATAACAGTGAATAAAACGCTCTTTTACTCACTGAGTGAATAAAGACTTTTTGAATTTGGAACAAGCACGAATTATGAACAAAAAATAAGTGAAACGTGCCAACAAGAATATAGGTATCACAAAATTTCGAAAATTGTTCTAATTTCACAAAAAAAAAATTAATGTTTATATTCCTTTGTATGTTTATATTCCTTTGTTCTCTTATTACCGATAATATAATAAAATGTGGTAAATACTCATCTGCCTAGATTTATCCCAACTTTATTGGAGTCGGCTTCCAGTCTAATCAGATGCAGCTGAATATCAGTATTTTACTTGGAGCGACTTCCTATCTGACCTTCACAACCCAGTTAGTACTGAGTGGGCTATACGGTATCCCTTGGTAAGACTGGTAGTCAGACTTTCGGGTCACTGACTTCCTGTAACGACTGTCAAGGAAATGTAAATGACAGCCGGGACCAACGGCTTTACGTACTTTCCGAGGCACGGAGGAAACTCGGTATGCAATGAATTAGTGGTCACTCATCCACAGACCGACCTTAGTAAGCGCGGCTTAACCTTAAAGATCGACCCGAGTGGCTGTTATTATTATTAACCCACGCGAAATATAAATACTATACTTCTATTTATTTTCTCGCAGTCAATGGTAAAAAGCAGAGTACACAACTCGAGAAAAAAAAAATTCATCTCGGTTCTTGTATCCCTCGCTTCGCTCAGGATTCTACTCTAGAATCCCTTGCTACGCTCGGGATTCTACTCTAGAATCCTTCGCTGCTCTCGGGATCCAATTTAGTCCCTCGAATTAAATTCCCTTTTTTTTCACTTGTTGTATAATCTACTATTTTACCATTGCCACACGAAAAAGGGCATTTTAATCATCGATAACAGTGAATAAAACGCTCTTTTACTCACTGAGTGAATAAAGACTTTTTGAATTTGGAACAAGCACGAATTATGAACAAAAAATAAGTGAAACGTGCCAACAAGAATATAGGTAACTCTAAATTTCGAAAATTGTTCTAATTTCACAAAAAATAATAATTTTTATGTTACTTAGTATGTTTATATTCCTTTGTTCTCTTATTACCGATAATATAATAAAATGTGGTAAATTCATCTGCCTAGACTTATCTTAACTTTATTGGGGTCGGCTTCCAGTCTAATCAGATGCAGCTGAATATCAGTATTTTACATGGAGCGACTGCCTAACTGACCTTCACAACCCAGTTAGTACTTAGTGGGCTATACTGTATCCCTTGGTAAGACTGGTAGTCAGACTTTCGGGTCACTGACTTCCTGTAACGACTGTCAAGGAACTGTAAATGACGGCCGGGACCAACGGCTTTACGTACTTTCCAAGGCACGGAGGAAACTCGGCATGCAATGAATTAGTGGTTACCCATCCACGGACCGACCTTAGTAAGCGCGGCTTAACTTTAAAGATCGACCCTAGTGACTGTTATTATTATTAACCCACGAGAAATATAAAGACTATACTTCTATTTATTTTCTCGCAGTCAATGGTAAAAAGTAGAGTACACAACTTGTGAAAAAAAAATTCATCTCGGTTATTGTATCCCTCGCTCCGCTCAGGATTTTACTCTAGAATCCCTTGCTACGCTCGGGATTCTACTCTAGAATCCTTCGCTGCTCTCGGGATCCAAGTTAGTCCCTCGAATTAAATTCCCTTTTTTTTCACTTGTTGTATAATCTACTATTTTACCATTGTCACTCGAAAAGGGGCATTTTATTCATCGATTACAGTGAATAAAACGCTCTTTTACTCACTGAGTGAATAAAGACTTTTTGAATTTGGAATATGCACGAATTATGAACAAAAAATAAATAAAACGTGCCGACAAGACTGAATTTCGAAAATTGTTCTAATTAGTGAAATTAGAACAATTTAATACATTATACATTTTTAATGTTTATATTTAATCCTTTGTTCTCTTATTAAATTTCCGATTATATAATAAAATGTGATAAATACTCATCTGCCTAGACTTATCCCAACTTTGTTAGGGTCGGCTTCCAGTCTAATCGGATGCAGCTGAACATCAGTATTTTATATGGAGCGACTGCCTATCTGACCCAGAACACAACCCAGTTAGCACTGGGTGTATAATACGGTACCCCTTGGTAAGACTGGTTGTCGGACTTTCGGGCCACTGACTTCCTGTAACGACTGTCAAAGAACTACAAATGACAGCCGGCCCAACGGCTTTACATACTTTCCGAGGCACGGAGGAAACTCCTTATGTAATTAATTAGTGGTCCCCCATCCACAGACCGACCTTGGTAAGCCCGGCTTAATCTTGAAGTTCGACCCGAGTGGTTGTTGTTACTAACCCACGAGAAATATAAATACTATACTTCTATGTATTTTCTCGCAGTCAATGGTAAAAAGTGGAGTACACAACACGTGAAAAAAAAATTCATCTCGGTTCTTGTATCCCTCGCTCCGCTCAGGATTCTACTCTAGAATCCCTTGCTACGCTCGGGATTCTACTCTAGAATCCTTCGCTGCTCTCGGGATCCAACTTAGTCCCTCGAATTAAATTCCCTTTTTTTCACTTGTTGTATAATCTACTATTACGACTGATGTGTCGACTTGCGATTCTAGCCCTAAGTAAAGAGCAGCTAGGACTTAAGTTACTTCCTTCCATAATGCTGCTCCTGTGGTTATTACATACTTCTATCCGGTAGCAACCATTAAATCTTATATGCTCACCATAATAGGAGCGAGCTTGCTTTAATTGGTATGTGCCACAAGCAATTAATATTAAGTCGCTATAAGTTAAAATAGGAAATTCCCTAACGTTTTCCGAATCTACATTTATATTTCTAAAGTCTGCCCTAGCTCTATTTAGATTGCGTTCCATGACATACTCAGATAAACTGTTATTTGTTTCCATATTTTGAATAACTATTTCTAGTATTTGAGCCGCATCATCCCTATCCCTTATTTTTGTGTGGAATTTATTAATGAGAGCAACAGCCACAGCAAAGTTTATCATCAAATGTGTAGAAGCCCTGTTAAAATAATTTTGCCGAAATATTTTAAATTGAGTTTTAAAAATGCCATTCACCACCTCTACTACCCATCGACACATAGTCACGGCTCTGGACTTATTAGCTTCTCTTGTCGTTAACTGAGATTCACCATCAGCTGGAGACAAAGGTACATGAACCTGATAACCACATCGATCTAATAGAGGCAATGAATCCCTAAAGCCTCTGTCTAGGATGAATACATCTCCAGATTCAAAAAAATGCCTCAATGAACTGGATTCATCACCAAATTCATTATTAATTATATCCGCATCTGAAGTTGTTGCAGGATACGGGCCCAGAATATCTATGATGTAACCATCACTACACACAAAAAGGAAAGGCTTTACAAGATTACGATATTTGTGTAATGAGTAAGATTTTTTCTGATACAAATAATTGGAACTTTTTTCTATGTATATATATGTACCATCGGCAATTATGATGGGCCTCCTATCTTCTCCCCCATAAAGTCCATTTGGAATAAGGAGATTTCTTTGAGCTATTTCTGTTCGGGATATACATATGATTTATGCCCACATTGAAAGGAACAAAATCCTGATTTATTATTTTGCGGGCCATATTCATGAGCCGCTCTAACGTGCTTCTTGGCACTTGCAATAATGCAGACATGCGTTCGTCACTATCTCCTGTTCTTAACTTCATCAAATATGCAGCAAGTGCAAAAGAACCCCTATGTTTACTTGACAGTCTCGGAACTTCAGAGAGTATTTGTTGGTATTGTGCCTTTGTTAAACCTAGATAATAATGTACAGTATGATCAGGCATACTGTGAATATCTTCAAAGTCTATATGATGGTGCATATTATCTTTCAACAATGTAACAAAATCTTCAATGTGTGCTGTACTAAATGTTTTAATAGGATTATATATTGATGCTAAAAGTAAATCCCAAGAGTTGCTATTTAAATGGTAGTTACAGATTCTACATTCTGCCGGTACATAATAATTATACTCGCAAAAAAGACGTACCCTCAATGCTGATGGAACAGTGAGTCGATTGGAATCATTACAACCAGGAAAAAAACATTGATTTTGCGTTAGTGGTGCTCTTACATAATTAGGTAGCAGTATACTGTCTGGTGTATCTAACCTTTGTTCTGGATGCAATACATTGCTCACATCAGACTGCAACGAGGTCAGACTAGATGATTCATTCAGAATAGATGTTTCCCGTTCTGCAGTTGAACGCGATACTGCTCTATCAGTCCTTCGCCAGCAATTATGACACACACGAGATGAGGAAGGCAACTGAAACAATATTAAAAACAAAAAATGAAGGCCAGGTGAAAAAAATAAAAATAAAATAGATTTGTTTAGTTTAAATTCAAATATAAATAAAATGCTTATCAAGTAAAACAATATTGCACAAAGGCACACTTAATGCCTTTTATTAATGAATAATTAAGGACTGAAGGTCTACCAGCAGTCCAAAAACAATGAAAAATCAACTGTCTCATTTCTCGGTAGTTGATAAGTTAAAAATGCAAGCAACCTCGCAACTAGGTACCTGGTGTTGGCCAGCTTATCTTATCAACATGGTATAAATAAGCTAGTATGTATGTCAAATATAGCTTGTGCAGATGTGAAAAAATAAAATAACTTCTTTGGTCGATATACAAACTGAGTAAAAATATGTAACACTATCAGATATCAACACCACTCTTCATAAATTAAAAACTGTTGCGCACTTACCTCACGTGGTGCAATCTGATGGGCAATCTCATTCCTTATGAGTTCCTCACGTGGAGAATCGGACCCGAACAATGTGTGTGATCTTATTCTCAAAAGTGACTTGCCACAGCTGATGCATGCATGTCCATGACCAACAGTTGGTGCATTTTGCTGTTCACTAGTTGGATGTCGTATTTGATTCCAGGCTGCAGTCCAACACGAGTGGCATACTACACTGTCACTCGAAACTTGTACCTATAATAGAAGCCATAATTCAACTTAGTTATTAAAGCATTTCACAGATAAAAAAATGACACATAGTGACATGGATCAATTAGAATTACCTGCTGTGGTCGAACCCATTGTTGTACAAGATTTCGCACTTCTGCAATTTCCAACAAATGTCTTCGTATTTTCGTGACATTGAAACCACAATTGACACAGCGTAAATGTCCTCTTGAATGAGTTACTGGGGGCTGAGAAGAACTCTGGCCGGTGTGAAAGCTGGGGTCATCGTAATCAGTGGATATCGAGTCCAAGTTATTGCAGGGGATATCGTAAGAAGCGGGAGCGGGATCCATGTTCAGGCCGTGGTCAGTAGGGTGAGAAGAATTGTCGGAGTCCATTTAGAAAGCTTAGTCGTTACTAATTAAAAATCCGCAAGAAAACAAATAAAATAACACAAAAGCAAAGGAATTCGACTCGTGGTTATTTAATTGTGATTACCGGTACTTGTGATTTCGCATGACAGTTGTCAGATTCGATGTTGCCACTTAATAAACATAAAATCGATAAATCGATATCGATTTTTTATTTGAATTTTAATTTCATAAAAAAAAGTCTTTGTGGTGCTCTAAGTTCTGCACGCCTTGTAATAGTAGATTATACAACAATTGAAAAAAAACGGAATTTAATTCGAGGGACTAAGTTGGATCCCGAGAGCAGCGAAGGATTCTAGAGTAGAATCCCGAGCGTAGCAAGGGATTCTAGAGTAGAATCCTGAGCGGAGCGAGGGATACAAGAACCGAGATTAATTTTTTTTTCCCGAGTTGTATACTCTACTTTTTACCATTGACTGCGAGAAAATAAATAGAAGTATTTATAGTTTTCGTGGGTTAATAATAACAGCCTCTCGGGTCGATCTTCAAGGTTAAGCCGGGCTTACCAAGGTCGGTCTGCGGATGGGTGACCACTAATTATTTACATACCGAGTTTCCTCCGTGCCTCGGAAAGTATGTAAAGCCGTTGGGCCGGCTGTCATTTGTAGTTCTTTGACAGTCGTTACAGGAAGTCAGTGGCCCGAAAGTCCGACAACCAGTCTTACCAAGGGGTACCGTATTATACACCCAGTGCTAACTGGGTTGTGTTCTGGGTCAGATAAGCAGTCGCTTCATGTAAAATACTGATATTCAGCTGCATCCGATTAAACTGGAAGCCGACCCCAATAAAATTGGGATAAGACTAGGCAGATGAGTATTTATCACATTTTATTATATAATCGGTAATTTAATTAGAGAACAAAGGATTAAACATAAACATTAAAAATGAAGGTATAGTGAAATTAGAACAATTTTCGAAATTCAGTCTTGTCGGCCCCTATTATTTATGTTTTGTTCATAATTCGTGCTTGTTCCAAATTCAAAAAGTCTTTATTCACTCAGTGAGTAAAAGAGCATTTTATTCACTGTTATCGATGAATAAAATGCCCTTTTTCGAGTGGCAATGGTAAAATAGTAGATTATACAACAAGTGAAAAAAAGGGAATTTAATTCGAGGGACTAAATTGGATCCCGAGAGCAGCGAAGGATTCTAGAGTAGAATCCCGAGCGTAGCAAGGGATTCTAGAGTAGAATCCTGAGCGAAGCGAGGGATACAAGAACCGAGATGAATTTTTTTTTCTCGAGTTGTGTACTCTGCTTTTTACCATTGACTGCGAGAAAATAAATAGAAGTATAGTATTTATATTTCGCGTGGGTTAATAATAATAACAGCCACTCGGGTCGATCTTTAAGGTTAAGCCGCGCTTACTAAGGTCGGTCTGTGGATGAGTGACCACTAATTCATTGCATACCGAGTTTCCTCCGTGCCTCGGAAAGTACGTAAAGCCGTTGGTCCCGGCTGTCATTTACATTTCCTTGACAGTCGTTACAGGAAGTCAGTGACCCGAAAGTCTGACTACCAGTCTTACCAAGGGATACCGTATAGCCCACTCAGTACTAACTGGGTTGTGAAGGTCAGATAGGAAGTCGCTCCAAGTAAAATACTGATATTCAGCTGCATCTGATTAGACTGGAAGCCGACTCCAATAAAGTTGGGATAAATCTAGGCAGATGAGTATTTACCACATTTTATTATATTATCGGTAATAAGAGAACAAAGGAATATAAACATACAAAGGAATATAAACATTAATTTTTTTTTTGTGAAATTAGAACAATTTTCGAAATTTTGTGATACCTATATTCTTGTTGGCACGTTTCACTTATTTTTTGTTCATAATTCGTGCTTGTTCCAAATTCAAAAAGTCTTTATTCACTCAGTGAGTAAAAGAGCGTTTTATTCACTGTTATCGATGAATAAAATGCCCCTTTTCGAGTGGCAATGGTAAAATAGTAGATTATACAACAAGTGAAAAAAAAGGGAATTTAATTCGAGGGACTAAATTGGATCCCGAGAGCAGCGAAGGATTCTAGAGTAGAATCCCGAGCGTAGCAAGGGATTCTAGAGTAGAATCCTGAGCGAAGCGAGGGATACAAGGACCGAGATGAATTTTTTTTTCACGAGTTGTGTACTCTGCTTTTTACCATTGACTGCGAGAAAATAAATAGAAGTATAGTATTTATATTTCTCGTGGGTTAATAATAATAACAGCCACTCGGGTCGATCTTTAAGGTTAAGCCGCGCTTACTAAGGTCGGTCTGTAGATGGGTGACCACTAATTCATTGCATACCGAGTTTCCTCCGTGCCTCGGAAAGTACGTAAAGCCGTTGGTCCCGGCTGTCATTTACATTTCCTTGACAGTCGTTACAGGAAGTCAGTGACCCGAAAGTCTGACTACCAGTCTTACCAAGGGATACCGTATAGCCCACTCAGTACTAGCTGGGTTGTGAAGGTCAGATAGGCAGTCGCTCCATGTAAAATACTGATATTCAGCTGTATCTGATTAAACTGGAAGCCGACCCCAATAAAGTTGGGATAAGTCTAGGCAGATGAGTATTTATCACATTTTATTATATATCAGTAATAAGAGAACAAAGGAATATAAACATACAAAGGAATATATACATTATTATTTTTTTAGTGAAATTAGAACAATTTTCGAAATTTTGTGTTACCTATATTCTTGTTGGCACGTTTCATTTATTTTTGTTCATAATTCGTGCTTGTTCCAAATTCAAAAAGTCTTTATTCACTCAGTGAGTAAAAGAGCGTTTTATTCACTGTTATCGATGAATAAAATGCCCTTTTTCGAGTGGCAATGGTAAAATAGTAGATTATACAACAAGTGAAAAAAAAGGGAATTTAATTCGAGGAACTAAGTTGGATCCCGAGAGCAGCGAAGGATTCTAGAGTAGAATCCCGAGCGGAGCGAGGGATACAAGAACCGAGATGATTTTTTTTTTTCCCGAGTTGTGTACTCTACTTTTTACTATTGACTGCGAGAAAATAAATAGAAGTATAGTATTTATAGTTCACGTGGGTTAATAATAACAGACACTCGGGTCGATCTTCAAGGTTAAGCCGGGCTTACCAAGGTCGGTCTGTGGATGGGTGACCACTAATTATTTACATACCGAGTTTCCTCCGTGCCTCGGAAAGTATGTAAAGCCGTTGGGCCGGCAGTCATTTGTAGTTCTTTGATAGTGGTTACAGGAAGTCAGTAGCCCGGAAGTCTGACAACCAGTCTTACCAAGGGGTACCGTATTACGCACCCAGTAGCCCAGTACTAACTGGGTTGTGTTCTGGGTTAGATAGGCAGTCGCTTCATATAAAATACTGATATTCATATTCATATTCATATTCGTTTATTTGCGTTCCACAAAGTAAAAACATGGTATTAACAAAATGCTTAGAGCTACGAGCCGTTGTAGACCCCGTCGGGGCACAGCAAAATTAAAAAAAAAAAAAAAAAAAAAAAAAACATAATAAAAATAAATATTATTATAATAAATATTTAAATTTAAATATTCAGCTGCATCCGATTAGACTGGAAGCCGACCCCAATAAAGTTGGGATAAGTCTAGGCAGATGAGTATTTATCACATTTTATTATTAAGAGAACAAAGGATTAAATACAAACATTAACAATGTATAGTGAAATTAGAACAATTTTCGAAATTCAGTATTGTACGTTTTATTTATTTTTTGTTCATAATTCGTGCTTGTTCCAAATTCAAAAAGTCTTTATTCACTCAGTGAGTAAAAGAGCGTTTTATTCACTGTTATTGATGAATAAAATGCCCTTTTTCGAGTGGCAATGGTAAAATAGTAGATTATACAACAAGTGAAAAAAAAGGGAATTTAATTCGAGGTACTAAGTTGGATCCCGAGAGCAGCGAAGGATTCTAGAGTAGAATCCCGAGCGTAGCAAGGGATTCTAGAGTAGAATCCTGAGCGGAGCGAGGGATACAAGAACCGAGATGAATTTTTTTTTCACGAGTTGTGTACTCTACTTTTTACCATTGACTGCGAGAAAATAAATAGAAGTATAGTATTTATATTTCTCGTGGGTGAATAATAACAACAACCAAGCTGGGCTTGCGAAGGTCGATTTGTGGATGGATGACCACTAATTCATTAAATACCGAGTTTCCTCCGTGCCTCGGAAAGTATGTAAAGCCATTGGGCCGGCTATCATTTGTAGTTCTTTGACAGTCGTTACAGGAAGTCAGTGGCCCGAAAGTCTGACAACCAGTCTTACCAAGGGTACCGTATTACGCACCCAGTGCTAACTGGGTTGTGTTCTGGGTCAGATAGGCCAGGAAGGAATAGGCTAGGAATTTTAAAATACTGATATTCAGCTGCATCCGATTAGACTGGAAGCCGATCCCAATAAAGTTAGGACAAGTGTAGGCAGATGAGTATTTATCACATTCTATTATATCATCGGTAATTTAATAAGAGAAAAAAGGATTAATAATATAAACATTAAAAATGAAGGTATAGTGAAATTAGAACAGTTTTCGAAATTCAGTCTTGTCGCCACGTTTTATTTCTTTTTTGTTCATAATTCGTGCATGTTCCAAATTCAAAAAGTCTTTATTCACTCAGTGAGTAAAAGAGCGTTTTATTCACTGTTATCGATGAATAAAATGCTCTTTTTCGAGTGGCAATGGTAAAAAATATATTTTCTTTTACTTATTTAAATTGTATTTTAGATGTTTTTGTTAAGCTCTAAAGAGTTCATGGAAAATCAACTAGCAATTCACTTGTTTCATAATCATAATTATGTTTATAAATAGAATATCATAGATAAACATGATCATTTAAAGTAATATTTACTTTTACAGACAAATTAACAATTATTTGTGTTCTAAATTCAAAAAACATCATAATAATTATTGAAAAATAATATTAGCATTAGTTAAAATAATGACACCATAATAATCGATCGACACAAAAAAAACGATTTTTTTTAACGCGATTAGTAGTTAGCAACACTTTTAATTTTTTCCACAAATTACGGATTTACCTAATTTCATTTTTCATTTCGTTACTTTTTATTTGTGCAAAAATGTTGCAATCTTGTTTGGATAAATGAATCCCGCGATTAATAACCATAAATAAAGATGTCTTTTTCTAACAAAAGCAAATTGTTGGGCGTTTCATGGCCAAAATTGGGCATTTCCCTTTTGGTGTATGTGTGAGACTGCCTCGTTGGTCGACTGGTCGCAAGCGCAACTGCTAAGCATGAGGTCCTGGGATTGGGATTCCCGGTTCGGGCAGTGCATTTTTTTTTCATTAATTAATAACATAAAGTTATCACACATATGATTTGGATATCAGAATAAATAAACACGCTGCACTGACTAAAATCACTATGATGATGGTTACTGTAATGTATGTATGTTGGTGTGCGTGCGTATGCGCGCAGCGCGCAGCGTGTCATGTCAAGGACAAACAGTCCCCAATAAACCGCGGTACTAGCCACACGTTGTTTTACTCAAACACCTCACTGGCGACGAGGATAAAAATAAAAGCGCACTAATAGTTAGAATTAAACATGTCTATCGGGAAGTTAACCGAGTTTAATGTAAGGTCGGGAAATTGGACATTATATGTAGAACGTATGGAAATGTTCTTCAAAGTGAACAGTGTTAAAGATGAACTATGGTTACCCACGTTGATTGCGTCGATGGGTGACGAAGCTTACGAACTGTTGAGCAATTTGACAAGTCCGGACAAACCCAGTGCGAGAACATATACGATGGTGGTGAAACTCATGACGGATCACTTGCAACCGAAGCCGTCGTTCATGGCGTTCATGGAGATACCGTTTCCGACAGAGAAGGCAAAATGCGGGTGAATCGATATTACAATATACAATGTCGCCCATGCGCATGTGACCGCCCGTAATTTTCTGAATATTCATGAAGAAATGTCGAAAATAAACTTTAAAAGGGGGAGTCTATCTACAACATTTTTCATGTTATTCAATTTTTAATTTTTTAAGTATAGTTTGTAGATTTGCTTTCTATTTTTTGACACATCTCCGAAGTTTATCGGTCGATTTGGATTTTGTTTATTATTTCTAAAAGCTTATGAGTTATTTTAACAGGTTAATTAACATTTTTACTAAAAATTATTGACGACGAAAAAAAAAACGGAATCGAAGTCATTTTTTCGGTGAAAAATTGTGTATTTATTTAAAAAAAACTAGTGTAAGTCCATAAATTACCCGGATAGGACGACTTTTTTAATCATTATTTGTAATCTACTCCATAACAGCTACAAATTCACAGAACATTATTGATACCTGACTGTAACTAAATCCATGGTAAAACTCTTAAAACTCTGATGAGTCAAATTTAGGAAAAGGTAATGTGAAAGTCAATTGAATGTTGATCTTAGTAGTGAGTACTAAAAGGTCAAACTAATACTGAGGATGATAATGGAATTAAAAACAAACAAGCAATAGCCAGATTTTTATTAAAAAAATAAAAAATACAAGAATTTTAATTAATTAGATTTTCGAAATGGCCCCCACCCTCCTGTAAACAAACCAAAGCCCTCATGGCAACACTTTTGATTGTACGACGTAATTCTTCACGGTTTTCTTTTATTTCCGCAGCAGCAGCAAAAATTCTAGCCGTTAATTGCACGCGGCTTTCAAAGGGCACGGCATACACTTTTTGTTTCATGTAGCCCCAAAGATAAAAATGTAAGGGTGTAAGGTCGGGAGATCGCGGCGGCCAAGCAATGGCACCTCCTCTGCCAATCCGCCACGGATAATTTTGATTTAAATAATCACGAACTAGTCGTGCGAAGTGTGCTGGAGCTCCATCTAATTGCAGATACATCCGCCTTCTTGTTTCTAGCGGTACTTCCTCCAAAAGCAACGGCAACGTATTGACTATAAAATCTAAAAACGCGTGTTGATCTAGTCTGTTTGGTAACACGAAAGGGCCAATAAGTTCACCGTCAATCATTCCAGCCCATACATTTATGGAAAATTGAGTCTGGAAAGTTGTTTCCCTAATGACGTGTGGATTTTCAGTGACCAACACATGAAGATTGCGATGATTTGTTATACCCGCCCTTGTTTTTTCTTTAGAGATAGGTATCAACAATGTTCTGTGAATTTGTAGCCGTTATGTAGTAGATTACAAATAATGATTAAAAAAGTCGTCCTATCGGGATAATTTATGGACTTACACTAGTTTTTTTAAAATAAATACACAATTTTTCACCGAAAAAATGACTTCGATTCCGTTTTTTTTTTCGTCGTCGATAATTTTTAGTAAAAATGTTAATTAACCTGTTAAAATAACTCATAAGCTTTTAGAAATAATAAACAGAATCTAAATCGACCCATAAACTTCGGAGATGTGTCAAAAAATAGAAAGCAAATCTACAAACTATACTTAAAAAATTAAAAATTGAATAACATGAAAAATGTTGTAGATAGACCTCCCCTTTTAAAGTTTATTTTCGACATTTCTTCATGAATATTCAGAAAATTACGGGCGGTCACATGCGCATGGGCGACATTGTATATCAGAACTGAAGAAAATGTCGAAATTTTGTGAATTTAAAGCCGTTTTAGAGGAGAATTTACGTGATCAGCTAGTATGTGGGTTGCGAAGCGAGGCGATCAGGCAACGACTGTTTACCGAAGAAAATCTGCAGTATGCAAATGCCGTCAAAATTGCATGTGCTATGGAAGCGGCGGAGAGAGATGCAGCGGCAGTGGAACACACGGTCGGGAATAATAGCGAGCCGGGCAGTGGCGGCGAGGCCACGGCCGGAGCGCTGCATGCGGTGGCGACGTCGGCGAGGGGTGGCCGCGGCTGGAGAGGCCGTGGTGTCCGGAGCGAGAGGTCGGCGGGAAACGCGCGGAAGAGCAAAACGGACGATTTAAGGAACAGCTGTAGTACTTGTGGGGCTGCAAACCACCAAAGTGAAGGATGTAGGTACAATCGCTTTATCTGCGGTCGATGCAGACAGAAAGGACATCTTCGTCGGGTATGTCCGATGCGGACAGGGGGTAGGCAGCCACAAGATCGATGCGACACCAACAACATGGCGGCGCAGGTACGAGTAACAAGCGGAACAGCCGGGCAAATAAACCCTGGGGACCAGTCAGGGAACGATGAACCACCTTCGTCAGACGATGGGGACTGGGAGGCGGTAGAAGACTTGCATCAACTTAGCTTGAACAGCTATAAACCGGTGAGCCTAACGATATGTGTCGATGGAACCAAATTATGTATGGAGATTGATACAGGGTCGTTAGTGTCATGCATCAGTAGGGAAATGTATGATAGACTGTAATGTTCAGACATTGATTTTTAAAAGACACTAATTTGGTGTTTAGGTTCTATGACGGTACTATAATAAAACCAATGGGGGTAATAATGCCACTAGTCACCTATGAAAGTAAGTCCAAACAAATGGAGTTGTTCGTTATAAAGGGGGGTACTACCTCATTATTAGGTCGACAATGGCTAACAGAATTAGGCATTAAAATACCATTGTATAAAAATATGTTCACGATGAACACAGACCGAACCAACTGTAATGACTCATGTAATAAACAGTTAACACTATTGCTCTACAGATATAAAGATTTGTTCACGGAGGGACTGGGCCGGTTCACGGGAGGCAAGGCTCGGTTACGGATACGCGACGGAGCGGTGCCGGTATTCTGTCGCTCACGGCCTGTGCCGTACGCGCTGCGCGAGCGCGTAGAGGCAGAATTGGAAGGTATGTTGCGCGCTGGTGTCATCGAGCCCGTGGACAGCGCGGACTGGGCTACCCCACTCGTTCCGGTACGTAAGGCGGATGGTGGACTCCGTATCTGTGCTGATTACAAAATAACCTTAAATCCAGTTCTACTGGTCGACAAATATCCGTTACCACGTATTAACGACTTGTTGGTTAAATTAAACGGTGCTAAGATATTTACGAAAATTGATTTAACACAGGCATATAACCAGATTGAATTGGAGGACCCCGATAATTGTACGGTAATCAATACTCACAAGGGTCTTTTTAAGTATAAAAGGTTAGTTTACGGTCTATCCTCGAGCCCAGGGATATTTCAAAGAATAATGTCGAATTTACTCAACGATATCCCAAACGTAGAAGTATTCCTTGATGACATCATTATTGGATCACCCAATATTACGGAGCATTTAGTGATATTGGAAAGAGTTTTAGAGCGGTTACATAGTAACGGAATGAAACTAAAGGAAAAAAAGTGTTTGTTTATGACTAACGAGGTTAAATACTTATGATTCATTGTTTCCGACGAGGGAGTTAAAGTGGACCCGGAAAAGGTGGAGGGTATATTAAACATACCGCAACCAGACAACATCACTGACTTGAGGGCCTTTTTAGGAACAATAAATTATTACGCTAAATTCGTCAACAACTTGAGTACTATGCTGGCACCTTTGTATAGATTATTAGGGAAGGGAGTAACTTGGAAATGGGACAGAGAGTGTGAATCAGCTTTTAAAAAAATTAAAAATGTTTTAATTAGTGCTGACGTACTGGCCCATTACGAACCAAACAAACCATTGTTTTTAACTTGTGATGCGAGCGCGAGAGGCGTAGGTGGCGTGCTGAGCCAGATGTGCGAGCAGGATAGCAGCGGCACAGTCGGAACACGAGAGCGACCGGTGGTGTATGTGTCGCGCGCGCTTAACGCGGCTGAGAAACATTAGTCACAAATCGAGCGGGAGGCATTAGCTATTGTGTTTTGTTTAGAAAAATTACACCATTATTTATACGGTCGACGCTTTACGTTACGCACGGACCACAAGCCATTAGTCACTATATTTGGACCTAAACAAGGTATACCATCGATGGCCGCGAGTAGGTTACAACGATGGGCTATTAAGTTATCAGCATATACATATGATATTGAGTATGTTCGTTCTAAACAGAACGGGGCGGATGGGTTGTCGCGGTTGCCAGCTCTTCCGGCGAGTAAACAAACAAATAAAATTCCGGAACAGTCCTATTTACATTTAGCGCAAAATGCGATGTTATTAGACTATAACGAAATTAAAAAACAAACGAGCCGAGACCAGTTATTAGGCCGAGTATTAAGATACCTCCGCGACGAATGGCCATCTGATAACGAAATAAAGTCACTTCAGCCTTATTTTAATCGCCGAAAGGAACTTTATGAAGAGTTAGGTTGTGTGATGTGGGGCCACAGGGTGGTTGTACCAGAGGTTTGTAGGAGTATGGTCCTAACTGGTTTGCATGAGGCCCATATGGGCATAGTTAAAACTAAAGCTTTTGCTAGGAGCTATGTTTGGTGGCCGGGAATGGACGAGGCGATAGAGAACACGTGCCGGGGTTGTCGTGTCTGTGCTATAGAAAGTGAGGCGCCGCCCCGACATATGCCCTGCCCTTGGCCATGGCCAGATAAACCGTGGGCCCGCATACATGTAGATTTCTTAGGCCCTATATCAGGCCGGATGTTTTTAGTTATGGTGGATGCCAGAACGAAGTGGCTAGAAGTTAGTCAAGTACCTAGTACAGCGGCTAGTCACACAATCAGCGTCTTAAGTGACGTGAGCGCACGTTTTGGTTTACCAAGACAAATAGTCTCAGATAACGGGCCACCGTTTACAAGTCTTGAGTTTACACAGTTCCTTAATGCAAATGGCATCGAACATATATTTTCAGCGCCATATCACCCGGCCTCAAACGGGGCAGCAGAAAATGCAGTTCATACAATAAAAAGGGTGATTAAGAAGGCCATTAGGGAGAATGTAAACATATCTTTATTTATAAATAAATTCCTACTTTATTATAGGAACACGGAACATTGTACTACAGGCGAAACACCGGCGTTTCTTATGTTCGGCCGCAGGTTGCGGACTAAATTCGACGCACTGCGACCAAACGGACAATAAAGTTAGAGATGCTCAGTTGCGACAACACAGGACAGGATAAATGGGTATCAGGAAAGGTAACGGAAAAGATGGGGACCACTGATTATAAAGTAATAGATGCTTTAGATAGGGAATCCCATAAACATGTTGATCAGCTAAAGCAACGGATACGGAGTTCATTAATCTGTCCTTCTAGGCCGGCTAGAGAGAAATCAGATATGGGGGAGGTAGCTGGGGACCAGGAATCACCCGGCCCGAGCGGTCCGGGGAACGATGACTCAAACGCAGCAAACATGCATCAGGATGATAGGCAAGAGCATATTGAGGATTGTGTCGAACAGCGCAAAGCACCGACTCCTTTGCATTCTCCAGAGCCGACCCAGTCTCGTCCCATCCGGCAATGTCGCCTTAAAAAACCAACTAGTTATAAGGTATAACAAGTAATAATAAATAATATTTTGTTTTGTTATTTGTGTAGTTACGTAAGTTCTTATTTGTAAAATTATGTATGGGTTTAGATTAAGGGTGAAGGTGTAATGTATGTATGTTGGTGTGCGTGCGTATGCGCGCAGCGCGCAGCGTGTCATGTCAAGGACAAACAGTCCCCAATAAACCGCGGTACTAGCCACACGTTGTTTTACTCAAACACCTCAGTTACTATACTGTAATATTCCAAATATGACAGAGTTCCAAGTTACTATACATGGAACCAGAGTTCTAAAACCTTTCAACGGCGAAAACAAGGTACTGCGGTCGATGGTTTCCCCGGAGTAAAAAAAACGGATGCTCTTGGCAGAGTCTACGTGATTCATCCCAACAACAGCGAATGCTTTTATCTGAGAATGTTACTGCATGTTGTAAAAGGCCCGACATCTTTTGCACACCTGAGAACTGTATAAGGTGTTATTTAAAATACTTATCAAACAGCATGCAAAGCTATGGAGCTCTTGGAAGACGATTCTCACTGGGAAAACACATTATTTATTTATTTATTTATTTATAGATAGGAGAACCAACAGCTATGACAAATGAATAACAATTATATAGGCAACACAGAGCCAATTACAGGTTCTCACGAGTAAACACAGAAAAGATAGTAGAGATCTTAGGATCACTAGTTAACAAGCACGATACAAATAACATAAGGGTAATTAGAATAAGATACAATAAGCACTGTAAACACCTAGACACCAGGTTAAGCATTAATGACACGGGGAAAAAGAAAAAGAAAAAACTATGCGCTCTTAAAAAAGTTAGCATTCAGCCGAGTGCGTGCTGCATAGGTTTTGGTGGTAAATGGGTCAAATGAGAACTCTTTACAAAGAATATTGAAGTCCTTACTCGCTCGCACTATGAATGAGTTTTGCCTGTAGTTAGATGAGGAAAAAGGAATGGAGATAGGTGGATTAAATCTAACTGATCTCTGGGGTACATTGAAATGCAATTTATGCAGGAGTTCAGAACAGTCAATCTCGTTATTTAAAATTTTTAAAAGAAAAGTGCAATCTGCAAGTCGACGACGATCTATAAGTGGCTGTAAATGGAATTTCTTACAGAGATTTATGTAATTATCAGAATGATATGGTATACGCAGCCGAAAACAGAGAAAACGAATAAATCTTTTTTGTATACTCTCAATACGATCTATGTATTTTCCATAACACGGGTTCCAAATTTGAGACGCATATTCAAGATGACTTCTGACAAAAGAGCAATAGAGGAGAATTATCAGAAGCAGCTATCTGCAGTTCAGCTACATCATTAAGATATTTATTTGCCATCATAGTAGCGTTTTGTCAAGTAACTGATTCTGTTACTCTATGGAATAAATTTCAAGAAAATATAGCCAGTGATATTCTGATTCGGCGACGGCGGAGTTAGTTTCAGGTGATGTACAATATGATCAAAACATATTTGACGAAGCATTATTTGAATTGAACAAAGTAGTGCAATTACTTTCGGGTAAATCGATCAAGGATTTTGGGCTGCCGATGCCAGCTAATACTACTAATTCAGATTTAACGAATAGTGCCGAATACACAAGAGAAACATCATACGATCAATCGAGACTTTTACAAAATATAGCTCAAGATGAGCCACGATTGAACATCGATCAGAAAAAAGTATTCACTACATTACTAACATCAATTGATAACAATGAAGGAAAAATATTTTGCCTTGATGCCCCAGGCGGTACAGGAAAAACATTTTTAATCAATTTGCTTTTAACAAAAGTGAGATCTGCCGGAAAAATTGCATTAGCTGTCGCGTCATCCGGCATTGCCGCTACGCTTTTAGAAGGAGGCCGAACCGCACACTCTACATTCAAGCTCCCGCTGAAAATCGCCACCGATGATAATAACAGCGTCTGTAGTGTTTCTAAACAGAGCAATACAGGAAAATTGGTGCGTGACTGCTCATTAATAGTCTGGGACGAAGCCACCATGTCAAACAAGACGTCTGTGGAAGCACTGGATAGGACAATGTGCGATTTGCGCAGCAAAAATTCACCTACGGGTGGATGTACAATTCTGTTCTCAGGATACTTTCGTCAAATCCTACCAGTTGTGACTCGGAGAACACGTGCTGACGAAATAAATGCTTCCCTAAAAAGATCCAACCTTTGGCCACACGTCAATAAATTAGAGCTAACTAATATGAGGGTTTCATTGTCTTCACGTGAGAACAGACTTTTTTCAGAGATGCTGCTAAAAGTTGGCAATGGAGAGTTAACACAAAGTGATGGAAGGATTAACCTAGAAAACCTTTGTGTTTTAATAGACAACATCCAAGAGTTGGTCAACAATGTCTATCCCGACATTGATAACATAAGTTGTAAGACTATAATATCTTGGTTTAAAGAAAGAGCGATTCTATCACCAAGTAACGAACAAGTAGATAAGGTAAATAACTTGACTCTTTCAAAGATTGATGCGCCGACGCAAATATACTACTCGGTTGCTACTGTACTCGATTTGGAAGAAGCTGTTCATTTTCCTACAGAATTTCTTAATTCTTTGAACCCGTCTGGACTCCCTCCTCAGAAAATGGTGTTGAAAGTAGGTTGTCCTGTTATTTTATTAAGAAACCTGAATCCAACTTAACTTTGCAATGGCACGCGTTTGCTGGTAAAATCACTAAAAACTTTCACGTGTTTTATTTTTTACGTATGTGGATTATTAATGGTCATTGCAAAAAATATATTTTTCAATACATCTTGATTCCCCGAATTCCTCTTATACCATCGGATTTACCGTTCCAATTTAAACGCCTACAATTTCCGGTTAATATATCTTTTGCAATGACCATTAATAAATCGCAGGGCTTTCAACGTTGCAGGAGGTTAGATTTGAGCGGTAAGTGTTTTTCACATGGCCAATTATATGTCGCTCTTCCAAGAGTAACCTCTAAAGGAAACACGTTTGTATTGTCTAATGACAAAAAAACTGTAAACGTTGTATACAGGGTGTAAACAGACCCTTCACGAAGCCGTCAACCAAGTATTCTGTACATGAAACTAAGTAACTTTACGCAAAAAAATTTGCTGGGAAACGACTTTTTTTTTTGGGGTGAAAAATCACGTTTTACGGTAGGACTCAATGTAACACACTCAAAACATTGTGCTGATGGATGGATTGAATAGTAAGGGGGTCGTGAAGGTGTTTAAAGTAAAAATCTTACATTAAAATCATGTATTTAAAAAAAAAACTTGTGAAAGTTGGAACTTTGACCCCCAATATCTCCATAACTAGAAGGTTCCCAGGTATGGTCTAGAACAAAAAATTGATCGCAATGACGGGTAGAACAAGTGCCTTTCGGCTTCGTTAAGGGTCTTTTTACACCCTTTATAAAGACATTCTGTAGTATATTTAGTATCAGCATTGCACCCGTGCAAAGCCGGGGCGGGTCGCTAGTACTATATATAACTTAAGCATTCAAATTAATACTTTTCTTTCTGTATCGAATCACTTATACTATGTTTTACGAATTAAATACACAGAGCAATTGTTTGTTTACGCACAGTGGCGCCTTTCCTCACATCCGGATGGCTCGACGTAGGCTGTCTCCACTGATGGCATATAGACGTACCATCTCGACCAACTCAAGATTAGAGTAATTTTATTGTCCGTCATCTTGAACTAGGTAGTTAACGATGTACCGAGAGCGCGAGGAGTGGAATTTGCAAACGCCTGTATGCGGTGGCGGCATCAAACAAACTGATTGTTGCGCGCGCGCCTTCTGGAAAATTTAGGGAATACGAATATACGATATCGAGTAAACGCCTGCGTTTATTCGTGTGTGTGAAGGCGCGGTTATAGGGCTAGTAACAGACGGGCTGCGTTTTAATACGGGTGGTTTACACTTACTGATTTCCGTAAATAAAAAAAATATATTAAAAAAAATACCTACCCATTTTATTGTTGATTCGGGTCGAGAATCATTAGCTTATATACCTCCTTGAATTTGACCAGGATGCAAAACTGCAGCTTGTATATAAACAGGTGTGAAAAGGAGCTGATCATAACAACAATTTTTGTAGAAGATTTTTTCATCTATATCTGTATACATATAATAAGACAGTAAAAAAACTATGTCTGTACATTGAATATATTTAAAAAAAAAATTGAGGGGGGTTTAGAAACAGTAATAGAGCACGAATCCAAAAAAAAAATTCTGTCTGTTTGTCTGTTTGTTTGTACACGCTAATCTTCGGAACTACTGGACGGATTTGAAAGATTTTTATTTTGTTGTATAGGTATTAAGTCTAGGCAACATATAGGCTATAATTTATCTTGGAAACTTGAACACCTGATGCAACCTCGCAACAGACCAGCTATACTATAAGAGATACAAAAATGGTACCATAGCAAAAATTGTTCCACGTGATGAGCATTTTCTGCTGAGAGAATAAATTTGAAGATCTGGAACACCTGATGTGGAACTCCTAGAGCCCAGCTACACTATAACATATATAGGAATGACGTATTAGCAAAAGTTGTTCAATCTGATGAGCACTCTCTGTTGACTTAAAAAAATCGAAGATCTGGAACACCTGTTGTGGAACTCCAAGAGCCCAGCTACACCATAGCACATATAGGAATGACGTCTTAGCAAAAATTGTTCAATCTGATGAGCACTCTCTGTTGACTTATAAAAATCGAAGATCTGGAACACCTGTTGTGGAACGCCAAGAACCCAGCTACACCATAACACATATAGGAATGACGTCTTAGCAAAAGTTGTTCGGTCTGATGGGCATTTCCAGTTAACTTATAAAAATCGAAGATCAGAAACATCTGATGTGGAAATCAAAGCTATCACTTATTTCATTGTGTAATTATAAAATAACTTAAGCTGGGAGTACCTCCACGCGGTGAAGGCGGTAACAGTTTAGGACTGATTTTCGATGACGACGGTATATCATTGAAAATTTGACTCTACTGGACAAAACTCCCATTTATTTTTTTATTTTATCGAATAAATATCCCTTCGGGCTAATGTTATTTGAGTGTTTTATTTCCTTTTCCATTTATCTTCGTGACACGGTAACCTACCCGGTAACGCAAGGGAGCAGTCACTTAGATTTTAATTGATCAGGTATCTTCACAATAAAACTATAACCATGCCTAGAAAGAGGTCAAATCTTTCCCAATGTTCCAAAGGAGCTAAAAGATTGAGGATCATAAGATCCCAAGAATCTACCGAAGAACGTCAGGAGAGACTTGATGCTGTTCGAGAACATCAGGCTGCAACTCGCTCCGTGGAAACCTCTTCCTCTCTTCTCTTCTCTTCCTCTTGGATAACGAAGCACGCCTGCGTTCTCAGCGTATTTACGCATCTACATCCAGGTCTCTAGAGAACTGTGAAGAATATGATGCGTGACTGACCGCTGATCGTGAACGTCATGCATTGTCTCGCGAATCGGAGACGTTCACGGATAGAGAATTACGCTCGAGTTCCAAGCGTATCTACGCATCGACTTCTAGGTCTCTAGAGATAAGTGGGGAACGTGATGCGCGACTGACCGCTGATCGTGAACGTCACGCATTGTCTCGCGAGTCGGAGACGTTCACAGATAGAGAATTACGCTTGAGTTCCAAGCGTATCTACGCATCGACTTCTGACTTACAAAAATGAAAGATATGGAACGTCTCGAATCGTCTCGCGCATCCCGTTGTTTTCCCGTCCCCGGGCTCTTAGAATTCGACATCAGACGTTTCAGATCTTCGATTCTGACGACCCCGTTGTCGCTGGCATAAGCAACAGGATCCGCGTACGAAGTCGCGGGCAGAAGCTAGTCTTCACAATAAAACTATAACCATGCCTAGAAAGAGGTCAAATCTTTCCCAATGTTCCAAAGGAGCTAAAAGATTGAGGATCATAATATCCCAAGAATCTACCGAAGAACGTCAGGAGAGACTTGATGCTGTTCGAGAACATCAGGCTGCAACTCGCTCCGTGGTAACCTCTTCGGATCGCGAAGCACGCCTGCGTTCTCAGCGTATTTACGCATCTACATCCAGGTCTCTAGAGAATTGTGAAGAATATGATGCGCGACTGACCACTGATCGTGAACGTCATGCATTGTCTCGCGAGTCGGAGACGTTCACGGAAAGAAAATTACGCTTGAGTTCTCAGCGTGTATACACATCGACTTCGAGGTCTCTAGAGACAAGTGCGGAACGTGATGCGCGACTGACCGCTGATCGTGTAAGTCACGCATTGTCTCGCGAGTCGGAGACGTTCACGGATAGAGAATTGCGCTTGAGTTCCAAGCATATCTACGCATCGACTTCTGACTTACAAAAATGAAAGATATGGAACGTCTCGAATCGTCTCGCGCATCCCGTTGTTTTACGAATACATCCCGTTGTTATATGAAACGTCTGATGTCGACATCAGACGTTTCAGATCTTCGATTTTGACGACCCCGTTGTCGTTGGCATAAGCAACAGGATCCGCGTACGTCGCGGGCAGAAGCTAGTATTTTCTAATTGTCAAGAGATGGTAAATGAGGTTAAGAATGTACTAATGCAAAAATTTAAGATTAAAGACTTGGGGCAGTTAAAACAATGTTTAGGAATTAGAATTCAAATGTATAAAAATGGTTGCATTTCACGAGACCAAAAATATTTTGTGGATCATACATAAAATAAATTTAATATGACAAATTGTAATGGTGTCGATATTCCCATTGAGAATAATTTAAAGCCCGAGAAAAGTATTGAAGTTTGTAAACAATACCCATTTCAACAATTAATAGGAAGTTTAATGTATTTAAGTGTTTAGGACACTTAAATTCATTAAACTCGCCCAGATATTTTTATAGTTAATGTAAGTTTTTTGAGTCAATTTAATAATTGTTATTCATTCATACATTGGAAACATGCAAAACGAATTTTAAGATATTTAAGCAAAACTAAATCTTATGGGCTTATGTTTACTAAAGATGATTGTAACTTAGAGGGTTTTGTTGATGCAGACTCGGCCCCAAATACTTTGTATAGGAAATCTAATACAGGTTTTTACTTTAAGCTTTCAGGATCTGTTATCTCATATGAATGTAAAAAACTGCAGACTACAGCTTTGTCCAGTACAGAAACCGAATATTTGGCAATAACTGAGGCTTGTAAAGAGGCTATATATTTAAAAAACTTGTTGAATGAGATTGTGGATTTTTGTAATCTAAAGAACAATGCCCACATATTAGAATAAACGTGGCCTACAATAAACACTGATAAATAGTTTATGTAATTATAGTTTAAGTTATTATGAACACCTTCTAGTACTTATCAGTTAAAAAAATAAGTCGCCATTTGGAAATAAAACAGTTTTAATTGTTTTATAACATTTATTTTTTCTTAAGCACAGACGTATTCAATACACTTGCAATCACTTTTGAATGGTAAGCACATAATTTTTAATTTACAATTGATCGTACTTCGACAATTTCTAATTGATGTGATCTCAAGCGCCTCATATCCACTCTACAATTCGCACAGCGAACGAAGCTTGCGCCGCCGCCAGTTAATCCCTGCGACGACTCGCTCGAGACAGCAGAGCTGCTCAGGTCCATATCCGCGCCGGAGCGAATTGTAAAAGCGGGGCGAGAGTCCAAATACGTGCGATGGCATTAGATGTAGGGACAACAATTTCCACATTCTCATCAGTGTTGTCATTCAAAGAAGAGCCAGGGTCCAAGTACGCGCGAGGGTCGTCAATCGGGTGAGGTTGATTGGAGTCCATTGTCGTAAGTAAAAAAGGTCGCAAAAGAGCACAAACCACGGCAAAAGAAAACTACGATAGCGAGTATTAGCGAAAGCGCTAACGAGGAGGTGGATTACAGTTTACTGTCAAATCATTCGCTCTCTGCAGCGTATGGGTTGGAATGTGGGGTGAGGCAGGGGGGGCTGACCTCGCCCAAGCTTTTTAACCTTTATGTAAATGAGCTAATCGATGGACTCAGCAGCAAACGGATTGGTTGTTGGATTGACAACATTTGCGTCAATAATCTCAGTTACGCGGATGATATGGTGCTGCTGGGTCCAACGGCTGGCTCCATAAGGGAACTTTTAAAGCTGTGTGAAGAATACGCTGCTAGCCACGGTCTAGTGTATAATTGTAGGAAGAGCCTTCTCATGATCTTTAAGGCCACCGGTAGGACGCAGTCATACGAGCCAATTATTACCCTCAATGGCCAGCCCCTACAGCGTGTAAAGCAGGCCAATTACTTGGGGCACTGTGTAACAGAGGACCTCAAAGATCATGAAGATATCGAACGTGAGCATAGAGCTCTTGCTGTAAGAGGCAATATGCTGGTTCGCAGGTTTGTGTGTTGTAGTAAGGAGGTTAAAATTACGTTGTTTAAAGCTTATTGCCAGACCTTCTACACAAGTGGCCTGTGGGCCAGCTACACACGGAAAACAATGGACGCGCTGAGGGTCCAATACAATAACAGCTTCAGAATGCTCTTGGGTCTACCGCGTTTCTGTAGTGCCTCTGACATGTTCGCTCAGGCGCGTGTTCACGACTTCCACGCAATGGTGAGAAGGAAAACTGCGTCACTATTAGAAAGAATGCGGTCGAGTTCTAATAGCATTTTGATTCACCGATGATGAACCATTTCATGCAGGTGTTGGTGAGGCAAGAATGATGCATCATTGATGATTTTTGTAATGTTTGTTTGTTGTTTATGTACGAATTTTCTTGGAGCTTAATAATACGGGGTGTAAACAGACCCTTCACCAAGCCGTCAACCAAGCATTCTGTACATCAAACTAAGTAACTTTATGCAAAAATTTTTGCTGGGAAACGATTTTTTTTTTTGGGGTCAAAAATCACATTTTACGATAAAACTCAATATAATGCGCTCAAAACTTATTGCTGATGGATGCTTTGAATAGTAAACGGACCATGGAGATAATTGGAGTAAAGTTAGAACCTTAAAAAGTAGTATTTAAAAAAAAACTTGTGAAAAAATTGGAACTTTGACCCCCAATATCTCCGTAACTAGAAGGTTCCCAGCTATGGTCCAGAACAAAAAAATGATCACAATGACGAGGAGAACAAGTGCCTTTCGGCTTCGTTAAGGGTCCTTTTACACCCTTTATTATACACTAACATAGTCCTGTAAGTTTTTTGTAACTAACACGTGGATCTTTGTTGTCTGAGCTAATAAATTATTATTATTATTATTAAAGGACAATGTTGCCATTTCTACACTAATAGTATATAAAGGTGAAGAGTTTGTTTGTTTGGTTGAACGCGGTAAACTTGGACACTACTGGTTCGAATTCAAAAATTATTTTAGTGTTGGATAAACCATTTATTCCAGTTTTGCGCTGTGACGTTGGGTCGTGCGCACGCGTTGTAGCCTTTCGTTGCGAGTGTCGTTAACTTTTTACGTGTACCCACGAACCATTGTTTGTGAAATGCAAGGTGATTCAAGTGGTGAAGATCTGAGCGATTCAGAAATTTTGGATAAAAGCGAAAAACTATTAAATGAGATGAATGAGATGGATGAGGAAAGCTCGGATAGACGAAGAAGCGATGATGGTGAAATTGTACGAAATGCAGAGAAGAGAAAGGAACGAGAAGATGACAATAGCGAAGATGACTTTATTACTGTAATTAGAAGTAAACCTAAACGATTACTAAGAAGTAATTCGTTGGACAAAAGCAATAACCTGGGGAAAAATAAGGAAGATAGTGACACATCTGAAATAGTAGCTAATCATGAAGTTTGTGTAACTTCGATGGAGAATCTACCAAAACCAATAGCTTTTGCTAAATTACTTCGTGGCGAAAACATTAAGGATATTCTTAAAATAAAATATAAAAGTGCCAATAAGGTACTCATTAAATTTCAGAGAAAGGAGGATGCTATAAATCTAATTGAATGTAAAAAACTTAAAGAAATAGGCTTGCGTTGTCAATTGATACAGGAAATGTCGATATCTTATGGAATAGTAAAAGGAATCGACCTTGAACTAAGCGAAGAAGAACTTATGAACATTTTAAAAGCGAGCGTTGAGGTTTTATCGGTAAGGAGATTAAAACGTTTAATACCAGAAGGGAAATGGATTGATTGCGAGTCAGTTAGAGTGAGCTTCAAAAGTAATGTGTTACCTCAGTATATTTATGCCTATGACTGCCGATTTAAAGTCGAAGCGTATGTATTCCCAGTTTCGCAATGTTCGGGCTGTTGGCAATTTGGTCATCACATCAAATTTTGCCCTACAAAAAAAATCGCCTGCCCAAAGTGTGGAGGTAGTCATGAAAACTGTACCATAACAGACTTCAAATGTTTAAACTGTAAGGGGAGACACTTAGCCTTGGATAAAAAGTGTCCCGTTTACCTGAAAGAAAGAACTATCCGGAACATCATGAGTGAAGAACATGTTACATACAGAAGAGCCTTACAACTCCTAACAGAGATGAAACAAAAACAAATAACAAACGATTTCTCGCAGGTGGAGGAAAATAATAACAATCAATCTGCAACCATAACTAACACTGTGAAGGAAACCTATAGTAGTGTATTGACCAAAGCCGTTATACACCAAGAACTGCTGTCTAATATAGAAGAAGAAAATGATACGAGTACAGATACACTACAAAATAATAAACGAACAAAACAAAAATCAAATATGCAGAAAACACATCAACCGCAAAAAGATGATCCCATAGAACAACAAATAAGTGAAGAAATAAATAACTCACAGGAAGAAGAAGGAAATAGTAAACAAAGTGCACATCTATTGTATAAATTTGAATGGGCGAAGATATGGTTGAAGATAAAAGGTATCTGTAAATCGAAACTCAAATTGAGAGAAAAATTATTATCATTGTTGAAAATTATTGGCGAGGAATTAAAGAATTTTTTGATTAATATTATGTTCGGCGAAGAAATTTTGAGATATCTCATAAACTGTTTTAATAATGGATAATTTACATAAAGTCATAAAGGTAAACATATTCCAATGGAATGCACAAAGTTTACGTCCTAAACTTGTATCCTTTTCTGAACTATTAGTACAAGAAAACATACACATCGCAATAATAAGTGAGTCATGGCTCAACTGTGAGACTAATGTAAACATTAGCGGGTATAATGTCTATAGGAACGATAGATACGATAGTTATGGTGGTGTAGCTTTACTGATTCACAGGTCGGTTCAATCTCACCTAGTGTCGATTAATATTAATAATGTGGGTATCGAACTAATATGCGTGAAGTTGTTAAATTGTAAAGACTTAGAATTTGTTGTGTCGGTTTATTGTCCTTCGTCGGTACGAACTCAGATTTCGGATTGGAATGAAATTTTTTCCCAATTTACAGGTAAAACATTAATAGCTGGCGACTTTAATGGCCATCATACTAACTGGTCGAACAAATCCGATGGGAGAGGTATTCAAATTTTGGACTCATCCCTAGAAAACGACTATATCTCCCTTAATGACCGAATGGCAACACGGATTAAGTTAGTAAATGGCAATTTACAGCAATCCTCACCGGATGTATCGTTTATCTCCGCCGATGTGGCAATAAAATTTGACTGGCAGGTATTTAATGAAAACCTCGGGAGCGACCACCTGATCATTAAAATTACTGCAAACTTATCTAGCTTAGTTCATATTGGCCGAAAACGAAACTGGAAAAATGCGAACTGGGGTAAATTTCGTCAAGTAATTTCAGATAATATTAATTAATATTACGTCACTTCATTCTTCAGATATAGTTTAATTAACAGGTAGTCCTTTAAACCTACAAGGCAGTCGTACGTTTTTAAAGGGTAGGCAATCGATTTATCCATCGATTACCCTCTTTTTTTTTTTTTTTTTTTATGTCGGTAGCTCTGTTTCTTGTTGCCTGACTGAGCGCTACGCTTCATTCTTTTTTCGTGCGAGGCAGCGCGCGGTATTCTAGAAATATCTACTTTATTTCTCACCTCTAAACCTAACGGTGGCAAGCGTTTTATCTTAAATTTAAAACCACTTAACAAATTTGTTCAAAAGTCTCACTTTAAAATGGAGGATCACAGGGTTGCGACAAAGTTGGTACCTAAAAATGGCTACCTAGCCACTATAGACCTTAAAGAAGCATATTTTTCGGTACCAATTTGCAAGGCACATAGAAAGTACTTAAGGTTTGTGTTTAATAACACGGTCTACGAATTTAATGCAGTTCCCTACGGTTTATGTGTCGCCCCAAGAATTTTTACAAAAATCATGAAGGAAGTCATTAGTTACCTAAGGCAGAGAGGTTATAGATCAGTAATATATCTCGATGACATATTATGCATAGGAGATACCTTCAGCGAATGTCATTCAAATGTAACTAATACCCTAGAACTGTTACAGTGTCTGGGATTTGTAGTTAATTTCGAAAAGAGTGTATTAACACCACGCAGAACTTGTAAATTCTTAGGATTTATACTTAATTCTGCTGATCTGTCCCTATCTCTGCCTTCTGACAAGATAAACAATATATCTAAATTGGTTAAGAAGTTTGCCTCATTACCCAATTGTACAATTAGAGAACTCTCACAACTCATTGGAATACTAGTCTCAGCATGTCCAGCAATTAAGTATGGCTGGCTTTACACTAAGACACTCGAGCGTCAAAAATTTTTGGCCCTTCAGACACATAACAATTTTGAAGCTAAAATTAAATTACCTGCCGTCGTATTACCTGATTTGCTTTGGTGGAATCAGAATATTCGTTCTTCATCAAACCACATGAGGCCCGATGCGAAATTTTCCCTTGAAGTATTTACAGATGCCTCTAGAACTGGTTGGGGTGCATACTGTAACGGTAACCGCATAAACGGCGGTTGGAAAGAGGTAGAACTTTCCTTCCACATAAATTATTTAGAGCTTCTCGCCGTTTTCATGGGATTGAAATGTTTCGCCCATGAGGCCTCTAACTGTTCCATCTTACTGCGGGTTGATAATACAACAGCAATAAGCTATATTAACCGGATGGGTGGGATCCAGTTCCCACATCTCCACGATCTAGCCAAAACCATCTGGCAGTGGTGCGAGAAACGAAACATATGGCTTTTTGCATCATACATAAATACAAAGGATAATGTTGAAGCAGATGAGGAATCCCGTAAGATAAACGTCGATATAGAATGGGAACTATCAGAGTGGGCTTTCCAAATGATAGTTAACAAGCT
This sequence comes from Noctua pronuba, assembly GCA_905220335.1. Taxonomy (NCBI): domain Eukaryota; kingdom Metazoa; phylum Arthropoda; class Insecta; order Lepidoptera; family Noctuidae; genus Noctua; species Noctua pronuba. The sequence continues at coordinate 17,567,761 of LR999892.1, read as the reverse complement.
AGGTCAACCAGATATTGATCTCTTCGCTTCTCGCACCAACACAAAATGCGAAACCTATGTTTCTTGGAAACAAGATCCTGATGCCCTAACTGTAGACGCGTTTACAATGAACTGGCGTTCTAGTCGATTTTACGCCTTTCCTCCTTTTTCGCTTGTGCTTAAATGCCTTAGAAAAATTATAAGTGACAAAGCTACTGGCATATTGGTTTTTCCATACTGGACCGGCCAACCTTGGTTCCCTCTACTAAAGAAAATATTAATTTCCGAAATTATATATTTTAAGCCTAACAGAGACCTTTTGCGTTCTAATTACAGATCGCAACACCCACTGTACAAGAGCCTTACCCTGGGAGCCGCGAAGCTCTCCGGGTCGCTTTCACTCGACGAAACATTCCACCAGTAGCGTTAGACATAATGTTATCCTCCGTTTCAAATAGCACTCTCAAGCAGTACAATACATCGTACAAACTCTGGTGGCAGTTTTGCAATACAAATGGAATTAACATCTTTGACCCCCTCTTATCTAACATTTTAACTTTCCTGGCAGAACAATTTAATAGAGGAGGATCTTATGGAACAATTAACTCGCACCGATCAGCACTATCCTTACTTTTAGGTGGCAATATAGGATCTGATGATAGTATCAAACGCCTTCTCAAAGGCATATATAAACAAAAGCCTTCAATACCCAAGCAGAAAGTACTGAACTATGTCGCTAATTGGTTTCCCAATAACAGTTTATCTTTAGATAAAATTACTAAAAAAGTTTGTGTCTTACTGGCAATTTGTACTGCTCACAGAGTGCAAACTTTGTCTTTAATAAAAGTTTCCAACATAAATAGAGGTGCAGATTCGTTACAGATTCCTATTTCTGACATCATCAAAACTTCTACGGTAGGTAGGGACCAACCAGTTTTAGTCTTGCCATATTTTAAACAAAACCTCTCAATATGCCCAGCCACAGCCGTAGATGATTATCTGATCATGACATCTAATCTAAGACCAGATCATATTGAAAACCTTTTTATTACCTACAAAAAGCCTTACAAGAAAGCTTCATCTCAGTCCATTAGTAGGTGGATAAAGCAAACCTTAGCGGAGAGCGGCGTAGATGCGGGAGTTTTTAGTGCTCACAGCACTAGACATGCCTCCACGTCTGCGGCGGCCTCCGCTGGAGTTTCTATTGATACAATCAGGAAAACAGCTGGCTGGTCCAGCTCATCTCAAACATTTGCTAGATTTTATAATCGGCCCATACTAGATGAAGGTATCTTTGCAAGATCTGTTTGCTTGCAACAAACTAATTAGTAATTAATGATTGTAAAGTCATCCTACAGTTGATTACCTGATTTAAGTATAATTAATCAGATTTATTTAGTTTATAAACTTGATTATATAGTACAAACCTAATTATTGACATACTTAATGTATAAGATTTTTTATGTTATTTTTGAATATGGAAATTAAACATTTATTTTGGTTATACACTAAACAGCTTTTATGTTATAAAAATTATACTCTGAACATCTACCTGTTAATTAAACTATATCTGAAGAATGAAGTGACGTAATATTAATAGATGATCAAACGAACTTCTTAAGTGAAGTTCGATCACTATTATATGAGTCACTTCATTCGAAGATATAAAATCACCCTCCCAAGAACGTTCCCATATCCCTATAAATTATTTAATTTCCTCTCTAAATAAATGAAGCGTAGCGCTCAGTCAGGCAACAAGAAACAGAGCTACCGACATAAAAAAAAAAAAAAAAAAAGAGGGTAATCGATGGATAAATCGATTGCCTACCCTTTAAAAACGTGCGACTGCCTTGTAGGTTTAAAGGACTACCTGTTAATTAAACTATATCTTCGAATGAAGTGACTCATATAATAGTGATCGAACTTCACTTAAGAAGTTCGTTTGATCATCTATTTTATGGATGAATTTCCTAATAGTGTAGATGTTCAGCAAATGTATGACTATTTTGTAAATTTAATTGAATACGCAGCTGATAAACATATCCCTTATTATAAATTCAGTCTAGAGATAGAGGAAAAATTTAAACCAAAAAATTATTGGAATTCTAAATTATCAGAAATAGTCGCACAACGCAGGTTAGCATTGTCAAATTTTCGTAAAAACCCCACCCCTGACAATTTAAACAAATTGGAGTCCAAAACCTTAGAATCGCAAACTTTGATTAAGAAAGCTAGGTACGGTGGTTGGCAAAAATTTTGTGATTCTATTGATGAAGTGACGACAGTACCTGAGATGTGGCGGCGTATGAGATGGATGAAAGGCGTTAAACAGCAAGGATCGTGTTCTCCCATTGAAAAGCAAACTGCACTATTACGCTCACTTACACCAGATTATGCTACTAATCTAGCCCCGAATTTCAAGTCAAGAAATGATTGTTTAGAAGCTGAATTTACTAGTCAGGAACTTAATAACTGTTTAAAAAAAAAGGATACGGCCCCAGGGCAAGATGGCATATCCTACTCAATGTTACACAATTTACCGGAATTTGGAAAACTTTTGTTACTCAAAATATACAATTGCATTTTTAAGTCTGGGACCGTACCCCATCAATGGCGTGACATACAAATTATTCCTATACCTAAAGTCGCAAACAACCATTAACAACCAACAATTAAGGCCTATTTCGCTTCTCTCATGCGTTTGTAAAACTTTCCATTTAATGATCTGCAAACGGTTAGAATGGTTCGTGGAAAAAAACAGACTTCTATCCCCAACAGTAGGATTTAGAAAATCACAGTCCTGTTTGGACTCACTATCTCGACTAGTTTCTTACATCCAAATTGGTTTCACTAAAAATGTATCTACAGTGGCATGTTTTGTGGACATTGAAAACGCGTATAACAACGTTTCAATTGAGTCAGTTAGTAAAGTATTGGATGATGTTCAGGTCGGGTCTAGAATTTGTGTTTACCTTTGGTCTTTTATGAATGAAAGGCACTTCAAAATGAAGTCATTAAATAGTGAAGGAATTGGCGTTAGATGGATCAATAGAGGATTAGCACAAGGGGACCCCCTATCCCCTTTATTATTTAACTTAGTTACGTATCAAATCTGTCATAAAATTCAAAATGTCATGATATCGCAATATGCCGACGATTTTGTTGTTTATACAAGCGACAAACAAATAAAAACATCTGAACGTAATATACAAGACGCGTTAAACTGTTTAGTAACTTTACTGGGTGAGATTGGATTGGTGTTATCACCAACCAAATCCAATTATTGTGTTTTTAGTAGGGGACGAAGAAGGATATTGCCATCCTTAAAACTGTATGATCAACCGTTATTAATAGTAGAATGTGTTAAATACTTAGGAGTATGGTTAGACAGAAGTTTGCACTGGCGCAAACATATTAATGAGATAGTTAGTAAATGTACAAAATTTTTAAATTTATTAAAAGTACTAGCAGGATCCTCCTGGGGTGTTCATACTAAACACATACGTAGAATATATATCTCATTGGTAAGAAGTCGTACTGATTATGCCTGTTACTTATATGATTCCAGTGCAAAGACACATGTTTCCAAATTGGATAAGCTACAAAATCAAGCCCTTAGGGTAATAGGAGGTTTCATAAGAAGTACCCCAATCCACGTGATGGAAAGTGAGTTACACATACCACCATTATTTTTAAGACGTCAATATCTCGCATTCAAGTATATATTAAAATCACTTTCATGGTCAAATAGTATATGTTTAAACACAATATCAGAATTGAGTTCTCTTAGTCATTATAGTTACTGGTCAAATAAAAAGAAACCATTACTTGCTACTACTTTTAATGAAGTGGGGCAACTACAAATTAATTCTGCGGAAATTCTTAGAATGTTTACTCTAGATACTTGGGTATCCGCTATACAAATTCAAATGGTCATTAAAACGGATTTGGAATGTATCAAACAATCAAAAAAGCATTATAATCCCAATGTATTGGTTCATGAGGTGATATCAGAATTGGATTTCAAGTACAATGATTGGTGTAAAATTTTCACAGATGGTTCAAAAAGTGTAAATGGATGTGGAGCAGCCTTCTTCTGTCAAAATACAGGTTATAAAGCCAGGTTTAAAATTGATGCAACTGTCTGTATAATGTCTCTGGAACTCATTGCAATATATCAAGCAGTGGCTTATGCAATTAGTGAAAAACTTAATAAAGTAGTTATTTTTACTGATAGCAGGAGTGCCATACAACATCTGGCTCGATGCGTCTCTGGTTGCAGAGGTGCATCGATAGCCTATGATATCCTTAAATTAATTAATGATTTTAACAAAGAAGAGATTAGGGTAGTATTGCAATGGGTTCCAGCTCACATAGGCTTACGGGGCAACGAGGAGGCTGACCGTCTGTCAAAGCTTGCAGTAGAGATGGGTAGTGAAAATGCGTACATTCCAGATTACTGGGAATATTGCTCCAAGTTTAAGCTGTCGTGCTTTGACAGATGGAGGAACAACTTTAATGAAATATGTAAAACGAAAGGAATTTGGTATAAAGCAATTCAGAATGAGCCTCCTGGCGTGCCCTGGTTCGAGGATACAAGTTTGGGTAGAAGTTATGTTAAGTTAGCGCTAAGGCTACGTTCTGGACACTATCCATCGGCAAAGTTTGCTTTCCTAATGCGAAAGGTTGCATCCCCTAACTGTGGAATATGCATGAAAATTGAAGATGTGCAACATTTGCTGATGGAGTGCGCTCGGAGCAAGAATGAAAGGGAATCATTGATTAGAGAGTTTGAATTAAACATTTTGGACGTTGGGCTAATTCAAACCATCTTGGCAAACCCTACATCAGCGATTGCAAAGAGGTTGTGTGGCTTGGTGAAGATGTCTAATCAATGATTCTCCTTCTAATAGGTAGTAGTATATTGTAAGTAAGTATTCCACATTTGTAAATAGTTCATAAGGTACGATGGGGTTGGCATATCCGTATGGATAAAAACCCCTTTTTTGTCAAAAAAAAAAAAAAAAAAAAAAAAAAACCATTTATTGAGGAAGGCTATAGGCTATATAGTATCACGCTAATAACTTAGGGAGGTGAGCAGTATTGCATTATGTCCATATTCTTCAACTGTTTTACAACTGACAACTGTCATGGCATGCATTAGAATACAAGAGCAATTTTAGACCATTTGTCGCCGTAGTAAGTAGCCCGAAGGTGTCAGTGGCTGCCCTGTGAATAGGGGTTGGTAAGTTCGAGCCTCAGCTAAGTTATTTTCTTTTTTTAATGCTGTAAGATTTCAAAAATAATAACCATGGTGCGCAAGTTCGATCCCTAGCCGGTTTTTACTTTTTGTAAATGAAAGATTCAAGATTTCCAAATCATTACCAAATACTTTTATAAGTACATACTTTTAGTTTTATTTTTAACCATTTAAACGATTTCATTGTAATCGGTGCTCTCTATTAAAAGATATATGAGTTTCTCCGGGTATTTTTTGGTAAAACATCACGACTGTTAATTTAAAAAAAATGATTAGATTCAATGCACAAATATTTTGCTTAGAGAAAGTTTAAATGAATTTAAAGTCTTCAAGAAGAACTTATCATCATTATATAAGATACCTGCAACGACATCTATTGAACCAAAATGGTACTAATAAATAAAAATGTGCTCGCAACTTATCTTTTAAATTGACTGGCCGGTTTTTTTTTAATTAAAATTAATTTAGATTAGTCTACATGACGCTGCTTTAAAAATTTACATGGCCTATAGTGTGTGTTCGATCGCTTTGCATGGATTATATTTTAGCAGTTTAACTTCGTAATCGATAGATGGCGTTGTTCTTTTGACTCCACTTACTGAGTCGCGGTGTTAAGATTTTCCGTGAAAGAATGACCCTCACCCGTGTCAGCTGCCTCAATGTTTTTATTTATTTATTTATTTATTTACTCCAAACATACAAATATCCTTACAGGCTAGACCCAATGCGATATTGTATCACACTTAAAATTTAAACAGTTATTTACTAACATAGCAAATTATATAGGTAGCTGTTCTTGTGAATTCACCCAAAGTGCAACAGTATAAGTCTACATCCTCAGCAATGAGGTTGAGAGTGCGGAGCGCGCTCGTGAGCGGCGCCTCGCGCAGCAAGTTAGTTCGCGCGCGCGGTTCCACCAGCAACCGCGGCTGACGACGACGACCCACATACCCGTCTGGCACGACTAGCTCCACCCTTCGCAATATATCCGCATTGTGTATCTTCTCTCTAATTACCTTAAAGATATGTCACAAGTGTGAGTTGCCTCCTGACCCTTAGTTCATTATATCCGACCATTCCCAAGACAAATAGAGTTGGATACATCAATGGATAAAATGGATATACCACGTATTCCCTCATATATTTGTACCTAATAAACTTATTTTGCACTCGCTCCAACATTAGACTATACTTAGTTTCATGTGGAGCCCAGATTATTGCATTACATTCTAGTTGGCTTCTTACTAAAGCATTATATAATGCCGTTATAGCTTTAATATTTGTGAAGCCCTTAACCATTCTAAGCACAAATCCTAGGTTTTTATATGCTTTTTTGCATACCTTAACTATATGATCACGAAAGTGAGTCCAGTGGTGAAACGAACTCCCAAGTCCCTCACTTCAGTGGCCCTATCCATCGGTACCCCGTCCACCGTATAAGTACGAGGCATTTGAAAAGTTCGTAGCCTAACCAGGAAAATGAAAAGTTAGAAATATATTTATTATTTATTTTTCAACATATTCTCCTCCAAGTTCTATACACTTCATCCATCGGCCCGGAAGGGCTTCTATACCAGCTTTAAAAAAAACATCGTCCAAACCCTCAAAATATGCGTCGACGGCAGCTTTGACCTCCTCATTTGTACAAAATTTTTGACCTCCTAAGTGGTTTTTGAGCTTTGGGAATAGGTAAAAGTCAGATAGAGCTAGATCTGGAGAATACGGGGCATGGGGTAATAATTCGAAGCCACAATGATGGATTTCTGCCATAGTTTCGACTGACGTGTGAACTCGCGCATTATCCTTTATTATTATTTTTTTATTTTATTTTATTCAAAAAGGAACAACAAACAGCTGCAATATAAAACATAGAAATAAGAAATACACAAAACTTATAGACAATATTGCAGCCCACAACGCTGTTCACAGCTTAACAATAGGATAAGTAACAGTGAAAATAATCGCTAGGTAACAAATACAAAATAGAAAAAATCTGTATAAAATGGTGTATAAATATTCAAGATAGCTCCTTAAGTATAAGACTTTTAAATTTATAGGGAGAACACGCAAAAATATCAATATGTTCAAAATTTGTATTGTAGGAATCGACCATTCTGCGAACAGGCGTACGCAAGCCAGAGTTGGACTTGCAAGTGCCCACTGAAAATAATCTGCCAGCGCGCACTTTTCGCTTGTGGACCGTCCTAGGAACAGCATAGCATAACATATTGGAAAGTTCAATACAGTCAAATTTATTTCGAGCAATATTATATAAATTCATGACTTCTAAGTACCTACGTCTACTTTCAAGTGTTGCGAGCTTATACTTAGCAAGTAAATCTTGGTATGGCAAATAATATCCGTAGCATCTATAATGCATAGTACGCAAGAATTTGTATTGAACACACTCAATCATCTCAACGTACTTTTTGTAGTAAGGACTCCAAACGGACACGGCGTATTCCAGTCGAGAGCGTACAAGAGACTTATATAAGCAAATATAGGAAGAAGGCTTTTTAAAATCGACTGTTGAACGCATTACAAATCCGTATAGTTGATAGGCTTTATTAACAATCTTGCCTATATGTAGGTCTAAGCAAAGTTTAGAATCAAGGATAACGCCGAGATCACGAATAGAATCCAATTTAAGTAGAGGGGCATTGCACAACGTGTATGTATAATTTATTTTGATTTTATTTTTTGTGAAATTTAAAAAGTTGCATTTGGGTAAACTAAGTTGCAACTTATTTTGCTGACAATAACAGGATAGTCGGTCTAAATCTTGCTGCAGCAGAAGGCAATCACTTGTTTGTCGTATGGCTCTATATACCTTGAGGTCGTCGGCATATAATAAAATCTTGGTATTGTGAAAACATTGGCTGATGTCATTTATATATAAAATAAACAAAAGGGGAAATCCTGATGAAACAAAACTTTACTTCGTAACAATCCAGGACGTTTTTCTTTAATTAGCTCACGTAAACGTCACAGGAGGTTACAATAATATGTCGAGTTTATTGTTTGACCCTTTTCTAAGTAGTCCACCATGATTACCCCCTTCGCATCCCAAAAAACTGATGCCATCACTTTACCGGCCGACAAAACCACCTTCGCTTTTTTCGGGGCTGGAGATCCTGGTCTTTTCCATTGTTTAGATTGATTTTTTGTCTCTGGAGTATGGTGGTGCACCCTGGTTTCATCCATAGTGACAAATCTCTCGACAAATTCCGATGGGTCAACCTCAAACAGCTCCAAACAATCTCGAGAAATTGTTAGTCGAACGCATTTTTGTTCAACTGAAAGCAGCCGAGGCACCCAGCGCGCAGACACCTTTGAAAAGTGTAGTTGAGTGGTAATTATGTGATGCGTTCGTTCAGTAGAGATGCCAATGGTGTCAGCTATCTCCTGAACAGTCAATCTCCGGTCAGATAAAACCAAATCACAATTTTTTTCAATGTTTTCGTCGGTGGTAGACGTCGATGGCCGACCGCTACGTGGGTCATCTTCGACACTTTCTCGACCACGTTTGAACTCTGCCACCCACTTTTTTACAGTAGCATACGAAGGTTCAGATTCCCCTAAAGTTGCTAACATGTCTTCATAAATTTGTTTTGGTGTTAAACCTTTCTTATTTAAATACTTAATCACTGCACGATGTTCAATTTTCTCCATTTTTAAAAATGATCACTACTTGTTCGACGCTGTAGCGTGAGAAACCGTAACGACTGCAAATAAAGCAATGAAACTTAAGAAATTACTTATGAATAATGTAGCTTAAAAATGAGGGTAGATTCATAAAAATAGCATGTTCCTGACTATATTAGGCTACGAACTTTTCAAATGCCCCTCGTATAAGTGATGGGTGTACGTGCCCGTGAGAAACTGTTGTTTTCTTAACCGAAGAACCAAAGGAGAAGGTTCTTAATTCGACACGTAGGTATTTTTTTTATTATGACCACGCACATCTTTTTACAGAGTCCGATTTGCATGATTCTTTTTTTAATGAAAAGCGTTTATCTCAAAGTTGGTCCCATTTAAAATAAAAAAACCGGCCAAGTGCGAGTCGTACTTACACGCACACAGGGTTCCATAGCACCAAACAATATAATAAAAATATTTTGAAGGCTCATTCATATTATGTTGTATTGTATTACATTCAACAGCAAAACTAAATTTGTTTTTCATAGTATGTTAATGAAAAACAAAGTTACTGCTGCAGCTTGATGAAAAAGTCCCATATCTCAAAAACTAAACAACAAATTAATAGTATTTAAACCAATTTTCGTTGAAAGTTTTACGTTGTACAATCCTTATTTCAGAATGTTACTCTTCTTACTTTAGAAATTAGAGGGGCGAAGGACAAATTTTACCACTTTGGAAGTGTCTATCTTTCAAACAACTGACTTTGAGAAAAAAATGGTTTTAAGAACCCCATTGTCATTTTTATAGCCCTATCTATAGACAACCCGCACGTATAGGTTTGACGTTTCTTTTTAAGTTTTAGTTCTATGTGTGGGGAGCCCCCCTTAATCTGTTATTTTTTTATTATTGTATAGAAATCGTAAAGCGGTTCACAGAATACATCTACCTACCAAGTTTCAACGGTTTAGTCCGAATAGTTTCGGAATAAAGTGGCTGTGACATTCAGACGGACAGACAGACAAGACGAATCTATAAGGGTTCCGTTTTTTGCCATTCGGCTACGGAACCCTAAAAATCGTGTTTGGGCTCATTTGATACACCTTGATAAGAACGTTAGACCTAGCTGGAATATGAATTTCATCGAAGGTCTGACGATGGAGCAGCTGCAAGAGGACCTCAAAAGTTTACAGCATCTATATCGTGTTCGGACTCATTTCATGCACCTTGATGATCTAGCTGGGCTCTGGCTGTCATCGAGTGTCTGAGGATGAAGACGTAAAGGCTGTCGAGGGCAGCCCTTATTTGGAAAAACATATTTTTTTTTTTTTTTTTTTTTAAATAATAAATCTTTATTCAGAATCCTAGAAGGTAAAATACAATATAAGTCTAAAACTAACAATCTAGGTATAAAGTGTATGATGCCTGTACTAGGATAATCCTGTATCACAGGCTGCAGGAGCTCTAACAATATTAGTAGGACAGTAGTTTTTTTGTTTAATATTCAAAATTACATAATACAAACTTATTTTGTTTAACTTAAACTCTATTAACTTAGAACTAAACACATAATTACTACACGAAAATATTTGTGTCAGCAGAAATATAAACTAGGTTGCAAAACACATTCAAGGCGCTCTTGTTTAAATTCGACATTTGCACCTAGCGACTAATGTGCTTAGACCATCAATAAAATCAATGGTAAGTATGTCAGCGCAGTGGTTTGTTATTGCCATGTTGTGTCAGCAACATGCGTCCAACGCGGAAGTATAAATTAGAGCATGACGCTCTACGCGCCCTCGTAGTCGATGGAGTTGATGTACCTATATTCTGCTATTTTCTTAGCTGGGCACTCAACATCTCCCGTTTTGTGGTTGTTGGGCTTTTTGAACCGCGAGCACGTTGCACATTTAGGGGTCTCCGCTTTCTTCGCGCACTCAGACATCGAATGTCCTGCTTCTCCGCAGTGACCACACGTAGAGATTTCCTCTCTGCATGATTTTGCTGCATGACCAAATTGTTGGCATTTGTAGCATCTGGTAACCAAGGTGAAGTCTCTAACAGGACAGGAAGTCCAATTTATAAAAAGCCTTGCCTGAGATATTAAAGCTCTACGTATCTTGGCAGGAACTTCGATAACAAAGTTACAGGTCGATGCATCTTTCTTCCCAGATTTGTGGCTAAATTTAACTTCGGCCAAAAAGATCTCCAATGACATCGAAGGGAACTTATCGGCGATGTTCTGCTCGTACATGAACCTGAAGACGTCAGCATCAGCCAAAGAAGTCGGCACCCCCACAATCGTGATCCGTGGTTTGCGCTTGATGGGCTCGTCGGCGGTGAGTCCTGATGTAGACATCTGGACTGCGTGCTTGAGTTTATCAGCATCCTGTTTGGTCTCAGTGCTGATAATGACACCTCCATTTTTGGTTTTCCGCACACCACGTACATGGAGCTTCATTTCGTCAGGGCGTATGATGTTTTGCACGAGGTTTTTTGTCTCGTCACTCGACTTCAATTTATCGTTGGGATAAACTGCTACGGATCTTAAATTGTTTGGTCGAACGAAATCACTGGATCCCTTCTTCACCATATCGGCAAACGAAGGGGTGCCCACAGCACCAGAGTCCTGTATTGTCTGTTTGAGCTCCGAAATTTGTTCTGTGAGGCTGCGTTTTTCTTTCAGGTCATCGATTATGTTGAGGGCTTGATGGGATTTCTGCTTCAGAGCCTGATACAGCACTGCCATTTGACAACTCTCAGATTCTACTTTACGGCATAGGTTGGTAACCTTCAATTTCTGCTCCGAGTTGAGTTTGCCATCTGTGGCAATAGAGCAAACCTCATTTAACTTCAGCTGAATGGATGACATCCATTTTTGGATGTCGGGCGTGGATACAAATTCGATGCTGAAGTTAGACTGGTGGCTTTTTGCTGGCGAGACATTGGGTTGCACTCGACTACTTGAATTACCGGGGCTGTTATCCATTTTTCTACCGGTTCACTATTTTTATGTTTCCATTATTTAATAAAGTACACACTTCGCAAAATACTAAAGAAGGTCACTATTATTGCGTTAAATAAATACTGCTAACGAGCACGTCTGTACACTGCGAATGGTCACAACGCAATCTGAATAATAAGAATAGTGTAGTGATTCTTATTCTGTACTAGCTTCTGCCCGCGACTTTGTACGCGGATCCTGTTGCTTATGCCAGCGACAACGGGGTCGTCAAAATCGAAGATCGGAAACATCTGATGTCGAATTCTAAGAGCCCGAGGACGGGAAAACAACGGAATGCGCGAGACGATTCGAGACGTTCCATATCTTTCATTTTTGTAAGTCAGAAGTCGATGCGTAGATACGCTTGGAACTCAAGCGCAATTATCTATCCGTAAACGTCTCCGACTCGCGAGACAATGCGTGACGTTCACGATCAGCGGTCAGTCGCGCATCACGTTCCCCACTTGTCTCTAGAGGTCCAGAAGTCGATGCGTAGATACGCTTGGAACTCAAGCGCAATTCTCTATCCGTGAACGTCTCCGACTTGCGAGAAAATGCGTGACGTTCACGATCAGCGGTCAGTCGCGCATCACGTTCCGCACTTGTCTCTAGAGACCTCGAAGTCGATGTGTATACACGCTGAGAACTCAAGCGTAATTCTCTTTCCGTGAACGTCTCCGACTCGTGAGACAAGGCATGACTTGCACGATCAGCGGTCAGTCGCGCATCATATTCTTCACTGGTCTCTAGAGACCTGGATGTAGATGCGTAAATACGCTGAGAACGCAGGCGTGCTTCGCGATCCAAAGAGGTTTCCACGGAGCGAGTTGCAGCCTGATGTTCTCGAACAGCATCAAGTCTCTCCTGACGTTCTTTGGTAGATTCTTGGGATCTTATGATCCTCAATCTTTTAGCTCCTTTGGAACATTGGGAAAGATTTGACCTCTTTCTAGGCATGGTTATAGTTTTATTGTGAAGATACCTGATCAATTAAAATCTAAGTGACTGCTCCCCTGCGTTACCGGGTAGGCTACCGTGTCACGAAGATAAATGGAAAAAAAATAAATACTCAAATAACATAAGCCTGAAGGCATATTTATTCGATAAAAAAAAAAATGGGAGTTTTGTCCAGTAGAGTCAAATTTTCAATGATATACCGTCGTCATCGAAAATCAGCCCTAAACTGTTACCGCCTTCACCGCGTGGAGGTACTCCCAGCTTATTATAATTCCCCACTTATTATATTTTTATAATAATTAAACAGTGAAATTAGTGATAGCTTTGATTTTCACATCAGATGTTTCTGATCTTCGATTTTTATAAGTCAACAGGAAATGCCCATCAGACCGAACAACTTTTGCTAAGACGTCATTCCTATATGTGTTATGGTGTAGCTGGGCTCTTGGAGTTCCACAACAGGTGTTCCAGATCTTCGATTTTTATAAGTCAACAGAGAGAGCTCATTAGATTGGACAACTTTTGCTAAAACGTCATTCCTATATATGTTATAGTGTAGCTGGGCTCTTGGAATTCCACATCAGGTGTTCCAGGTCTTCAATTTTTATACGTCAACAGAGAGTGCTCATCAGGCTGAACAACTCTTGCTAAGACGTTGAATGGAGCTTGATGTGCTGCTCGGGGATAGTGATGGGCTGGTTGTCTTCCTCAGACAATGAAAGAACAAACACTCGGAGAACACAGTTTATATTATTCACTCACTTATTTTAGGTACGACGCGCACACCGAGAGATAGAAGAGAAAAAGACATCTTGACAATGTTGCCAAACCAAAAATTCATAAATATTTGTCGTTGGTGTTGCCAACATATTCGCCACCAGAAAAGAAGCTTTTTTTTACAATACAAAGTTGCCTAGATAATGTAATTAAGAAACAATAAAAGTTACAATCAACTTGTTACAATCAAACAGACCACTTAAAAATAACAACAGACACAACAGTAAAGGTTACAATAAACTTGTTACAAATCAAACAGAAATTTTGTTAACCTAATAAAATTATAAGTATGCATGCATCAGACACTTATTATCATCTTATCACTAGACAACTATATATATATACCTACCTAATTTATTTCGGTATGGACTTGTGCAAAGTACAAAGTTATATAATTATGCTAAATTATCATCTAATGGCAGGACACAAATACCTGACAATGAACGCATATAAGTTTTCCCATTAGGGGTGGTAACTTCTATCGCTCTAACCTTCCCATCTTTGCCTGGAAAGACTTTCGAGACTCTAGCCAATGGCCAATGCAATGGGGGACAATTCGGTTCCCTAAGAATAACCAACATACCCTTTGCCACATTAGGTAAGCTTGATTGCCATTTTGATCTACATTGCAATGAGTTTAAATAATATTTATGCCATATGGACCAGAAACATTGTTTTGCATGTTCACAAACCTTCCAAAACTTTAGTCTGTTAGTAGGCAAGTCGGAAATATCCTTTTCAGGGTAAGACATGATCGCACTACCTGTTAAAAAATGACCAGGGGTCAAATAAATCCGAAATCGTTGATATCGGAGGACATAGGTACGAGAGGCCTCGAATTAAGTATGCCCTCTATCTGTACTAAGATAGTATTTAATTGTTCGTAGGTAAGAACGAATTTTTGTAAAATTCTTTTGAGGTGAAATTTTGTACTTTTCACCGCAGCTTCCGCCAGGCCAGCAAACACGGGGGAGTAACTAGGCACAAAATGAAACTTTAAACCTTGCTGGGCCGAAAACGATTGCACCCGTGTTTGATGTTCTGAGGTAGCCTGCAATCTGTACAAGTCAGCTAATTGGTTCGCTGCACCCCTAAAATTCGTCCCATTGTCAGCGAAGACTTCGCTGGGCAACCCCCGTCTCGCTATGAGGCGTTTGAAGCAGGCTAAAAATGAGTCAGTAGTTAGATCTGATGACAGCTCCAAATGCACTGCTTTGGTGACGAAACAAACGAACACACATATGTATCCTTTTGTTTCCACCGACTTTCTAATTCTACTATTTTTAACTGGGAGGGGCCCCGCGAAGTCCACACCAACCTTTAGGAAGGGCTTGCACGCACTAACGCGCTGTTGTGGTAATGAACCCATTAGCTGCTTTGCAGACTCTGCTTTTATCCTAAAACACACAAGACTTTTGTGAGTTATTTTTTTTATTTGCCGCATGGCATTTATAAGCCAGTATTTTTTATTTAAAATGGAAAGAAGTAACTTAGGACCTGCATGAAATAATCTTTGATGCTCAGACCTAATTAAGAGTTCAGTGACCTTAGATTCCTTGTGCAAAATTATTTGATGTTTTTGTTCATAGGGAATTTGGGAATTTTGTAACCTACCACCTACTCTGAGTAAACCTTGATTGTTTAAGAATGGATGTAACGATTTTAGAGGACCTACTTCCCTATTTTGTATTAGGTTTTTAATTTCCTGGCTAAAATGAACCTGTTGCTCTTGCTTTATAATTAAATTTAAAGCTTTTGTTAATTCTTCACTAGATAAATAGTTGAGAAGAATTTTATCGTTTTTTGTTTTTATATTGTTGCAAAACCTAAGTACATAAGCCATGACTCGTGTCATCTTATGTATGTCAGAATACTTCTGCAAAAATTCGAATAAATCGTTTTGTACCTGCGTCGAGAGTGTAACGAGCTGATCCCCAGATGGCGCTACTTTCTTGAGTTCAGGAAGGGTAACAGCAGGGAGGTTTTGACTATTATTGCAGAACTCATGCTTACCATTTTGTAGGAAGGATGGTCCGTGCCACCATAATGAGCAGCTTGCAAGATCTTGTGGATCCATCCCCCTGCTAATAAGATCAGCAGGATTTTCCTTAGTGTTGACGTAGCGCCACTTATACTGAGACGAAATTTCTTTAATAATCTTCACTCTGTTTGCGAAGTAAGCTTGTAAGTTAATAATTTCAGTATTAAGCCAACCCAGGACTATCATGGAGTCAGTAAATAAGCAAACATTATTTATTACAATTTTTAAGCTAAGTGTATCGTGCGTTCTTTTGATCAGGTGCAATAATAAAAGCGCGGCATTGAGTTCTAGACGCGGGATGGTTAGTGGTTTGCTATGTGAATTAATTCTCGATTTTGAACAGAGTAAAGCTATGTTTACTTTACCTGTTATGTCGACCACTCTGAGATAGACGCAGCATCCATACCCAGTACCCCAACTTGACGCGTCGGCAAACCCGATGAGTTGAACAGCTTCGGCAGATTTAGGGACTGGAATGTTCCTATTAAAAGAAATTGGCTCCATGGCAAATAAAGCAGCAGCAAACCTCAACCACTCCTCCTTCACTGCAGCATCGGGCGGGGCATTCCAGTTTAACTTATCAAGCCAAAGCTTTTGCAATATTACCTTCGCCTTAACGATGATGGGACTCACAAACCCCATGGGATCGTAAAACCGTGCTATGTAGCTTAAAATTGATCTTTTTGTTACTATATCGTTTTCAAAATTGTTTGGGCAGGACATAACAAAGCAATCATTCTTTATATCAACATGCAATCCTAGTGCTTTCATTGTGCATATTTTTGTAGCTCTAACTCATTAAATTGCTGTTTACTATATGGAATGTCTGACAAAATGTCTGGTGAATTGGATGCCCCCTTGTGTGTATGAAACCCACCTTTCTGTAAAATAGCCTCTAGTTGACCTTTGGCCTCTAATAATTCCAATTTGTCAGATGTTGAATATAAAATATCATCAATATAAGTGCAGTTGTTCAGAATAAATAAGGCAAGGGGATAGTCAGTACCATACCTATTAGTTAGTTCAAGTAAGCATCTTGTAGCCAGGAAACTACTGCTCTTCATGCCATAAGTAACAGTGTTTAAGCGTATGCATTGTATTGTGTCATTAGGATGGCTGCGCCATAGAATGTTTTGGAGACCTGCATGCTGCGGATTAACTAATACATTCCTAAACATTTTTTGGATATCGGTTGAGAAAGTAAAGTCCTATTCGATACAAAAGTATTATATCAAAAAGTTCTTTTTGTGGTAATAAACCATTGAGCATTAAATCATTCAAGCTGACTTTTTGATTTGTTTTCATGGATGCGTCAAAAACAACTCTAGTGCGAGTGGTCTTGCTAGACTCGTTGACCACCGCATGGTGAGGTAGGAAATATACAGGGTCTTGTTCAAGATCATAACTCTGAAAATTAATATATTGACCATGACCTAGCTCAACATATTCCTGAATGAATTTTTCATACTCTGTTAAAAGAAGGGGATTTTTGTGAAGCCGCTTTTCTAAACTTAAAAACCTGTGCAATGCCAAATCAAAAGAATTACCTAAATGGCTGTTAACTTCGGAAACAGGTACCTTAAGTGGTATGTCAACCTGAAATTTATTATTCTTTAGCTTGACGGATTTTTGGAAAATATTTTCAGCCAAGTCATGCTCACTCAACTTCTCACAGTATGCCTGAGGGACCTTCTCCACCTCAAAAAAGTTTTTAATTTCATCATTGATGTTATTGTCGCATGTTGAACAGAATAAGGTTACCTTATTGTCAGGTACCTGTTGTTGCAAAATTGTGCCCCCAATGACATATCCAAGCTTGGTGTTGACTAAATTATTTGACTGCAACTCTACCTCAGGCTGAGATGGCAGCAGAATCTGAAAAAACACATCAGCACCGATTAGTAAGTCAATACTGGATGGGACATAATAGTCTTTGTCAGCCAACACTATGCCTTTGGGTATTTTAATTTTGGAAATATCTATTTCATTTTGTGGCAATTTGCAGGTTATTTGCTGAACAACATGGAAGTTAATTGTCTGAATTGTCTCTTATAAGAGGAAGTTGTTGACTGTATCTGCAAAGGAATACAATATTTGGCACAGTTCTGCGAATTGCCAACACCAATTATATTTGTATTCTTCGGTGTTGGGGTCAAACCTAATTGTTTAATTAAACTATCTGTTGCCAGGGATGCCTGAGAACCTGTGTCTAGAATCGCCTTTGCTAATATTACCTTTTTGTCCTTGGTCAGTAGCTTAACTTGTGCTGTAGGGAGTAAAATATTAGAATTTGCTTGTTCTCCGGACAACAAACTGACAGGTGGAACAGGTTCATTGTAGTGAATCAGTGAATTGTAAGGTTGCTTGCACTGATCACACTTGAAGTGGAATTTATATTTTCCATTGTGCTTGTTTAAACAAACTTGACACAAACTTTGAGCCTTCGTGAAGTTTAATCGCTCCAGAGCAGAAAGTTATTTAAAAGATTTGCAATTAAATAACTTGTGCGTGGTAGACTTACAGTGTAAGCAGGCAGTCGCAGAAGTCTTCTGTGCTGCTACATTCACCACCACCTTGCTGCCCTTAGAAGTTGTGGGCTCTGCATTCTCCATAGCGAGGGCCTTCTTCTCGAGGAACTCGATGAAGTTTTTTACTTTGGGCTCCATATTGTCGTCGCGCTCCATTTGGTAGGCTCTAGCAGTGTAGGTATCTAATTTGCGAGTGAGGATACATAAAATGATTGGATCCCAATGTTTTATGTCATTGTTGAGATATTCAATGGCCGCTAGAATTTGTTTTGTGCTCGAAACAAAACTGCGAATATTTGCAGAAGTAGACTTCGATAAAGGTGAGAGATCTAACAATTGTGCAATAATAATAATAAATAATAATAAATCTTTATTCAGAATCCTAGAAGGTAAAATACAACATGAGTCTAAAACTAACAATATAGGTATAATAATGTATGATGCCTGTACTAGGATAATCCTGTATCACAGGCTGCCGGAGCTCTAACAATATTAGTAGGACAGTAGTTCTTTTGTTCAATATTTAACATTATATAATGACAAACTTATTTTGTTTAACTTAAACTCTATTAACTTAGAACTAAATACATATTTATTACACGAAAATATTTGCGTCAGCAGAATTTTAAACTAGGTTGCAATACACACACATTCCGAGGCGCAATATGTTCATTCTGAATTTTATATTTATTATTGTACCTTTCATCTAATAATTGTCTCGCCTTTAGATAACTCTCATTAGACAAGGGCAAGTTCTTTATGAGATCGTAAGGCTCATTTTTTAAATAAGACCGCAAATAGTATAATTTCTGTAAGGAATCTAAATGTTTGTCCCTGTGTATAAGTGAATCGAAAAGTGAAATGAAGGGTTGATACTCTGAGTACTCACCTTGGAAGCAAGACATCTGTATCGTGGGCAATTTAGTACGAGAGTGACTTTCAGGTATATCGTTAGCATCATCATGCTTTGCAGAAACCGTTTTCTGTTCAATCGCGTCTTGCAACTTTGCCATGACGTTGAAATACTTGTTTTCTACTGCTGAAAAGTCCTCATCGTCTGAGGATTCAGACAGGAAAAATATCTTCTTGTTGAAGCTTTCGTATTCCGTGTAAAGAGACTCTAGCTTAGACTTTTTAACTTTTAGGTTAGGTATTAACATGGTTGCGATGCCGGAATCGTTACAAGACCCGCATAGCCTCGTAATGGTCGCCTTAACATAACCTCGATTACTACGAAGTTCACGAATAGCTTCTTTTATTTCAGCCATAGTGAGATATCACCTATGGTTGGTCACAAAGCAAAGTATAACTTTACGTAGTTTGCACAAGTCCAAGCGAGCATAAATAATTTATAATAATAAAATTGACAACACAGAAACTAGTTCACTCAAAAACAAAATAGTTTCCACAGTGCAAAATGTTTCAATCAATCAAACACGCTTGCAATCATACGTAATAGACCATAGACTATGCATAGACAAAAAAATACAATATGTTCACCTACAAACTATTGGACAAAAACCTGTAGCTTCGACGTCATACGACCAACGCCGCGCTGTGATTGGACACTTGTCGCGCAGCCAACCGCAACCGGAAGAAAGCGCGCGCGACTACGCCGTTGAAGTAGTCGCGCGCGCTTTCTTCCGGTTCTTGCTCGGGTTCTTGAATGCACGGGAACTTTGAGTTGTTTTGCCACATAGACGCGACAAAATGGCCGATCTTGACTGATTGAAATATGGTGGATGCTTGAAACTAGGTTTTTGGTGTTGATTTGAATGATTGTTTTTCTTACAGGGCTTGAATCTCAAATTAAAGTTGATTAAAATCTTGAATATTGGAATCGTACTCTCACACTTGATAGGTCCTTAGAATAGTTTCTTGCTTTCTTGAATTGAAAGATACCTATTTTCTCCCAGGATGAATAAGCTGGATCATAGCTGACGCCGAAGGGGCTTCGCGGGCCAACCAAAAGAAATTGCAGCTGTATTCTATTAAAATCCTGTTGCGTCTTCCGTTATCGTAGGCTGAACAGCTGTAGCTAGCACCGAAGGAGTATCGCGTGCCAACCAAAGTAAATCGCAGCCGTCCTGTGTATTTGCAGCCTATATTGCCTCTGCGCGTCGTTTGTAGTGAGTGATGCGTTTTTGTGGATGAAACGCCGCACAGTGGGATTGCGCCACGTGCTTTTAGCAATGGAGATCGCTGCGCCTTTGTCCAAGCGCTCGTTGCCCGCCTGACGAAGAAATCGCGGTTTCGAAGGACCAATGAATGGAGCTGGATGTGCTGCTCGGGGATAGTGATGGGCTGGTTGTCTTCCTCAGACAATGAAAGAACAAACACTCGGAGAACACAGTTTATATTATTCACTCACTTATTTTAGGTACGACGCGCACACCGAGAGATAGAAGAGAAAAAGACATCTTGACAATGTTGCCAAACCAAAAATTAATAAATATTTGTTGTTGGTGTTGCCAACAGACGTCATTCCTATATATGTTGTAGTGTAGCTGGGCTCTTGGAGTTCCACATCAGGTGTTCCAGAACTTCAAATTTATTCTCTCAGCAGAAAATGCTCATCACGTGGAACAATTTTTGTTATGGTATCATTTTTGTATCTCTTATAGTTTAGCTGGTCTGTTGCGGTTCTGCATCAGGTGTTCAAGTTTCCAAGATAAATTTAGCCTATATGTTGCCCAGACTTAATATTTATACAAAAAAAAAAACATTCAAATCCGTCCAGTAGTTCCGAAGATTAGCGTGTACAAACAAACAGACAAACAGACAGAATTTTTTTTTTGATTCGTGCTCTATTACTGTTTCTAAACCCACTTCAATTTTTTTTTTTTAATATATTCAATGTACAGACACAGTTTTTTTACTGTCCTATTATATGTATAGATATAGATTGCACACAAAATAAAAAAAGCGGAAAAATTCCTTTTGAGAGCTTCCGTTGCGTCCGCTGCGTAAACGGTTAAAGTTACGCAGCAATCATGTATGACGGAATTGTTCCTTTTAAAAGTTCAAAAAAAGTCCGTGATACCATATGTATATCTTTTAACTTACTCACTCACTATAACCTTTTTATGGTTCTCAATTTTCTTCAAAAATTATGCATTATTTTTGCAAAGGTGTTTTTGTAAACATGGTATTAAATACGTTATTCAAGTATTTAATTTGGTTTAGGCGCAAAAGGCCTAATTCTCAAAATGGCAACAGAGTCGCAAAAGGACTAGTTCTCAAAATGGCAAATTCTCTAAAAGCCTAATTCTCAGAATGGCCAATTCTCTAAAAGCCTAATTCTCTGAATGGCCAATTCTCTAAAAGCCTAATTCTCTGAATGGCCAATTCTCTAAATGGCTAATTATCAAAATGGCATATTTTCTACAATAGTATTCTTATAAATAAAAGAATTCATTTCGATTTGAAATAAATGCTTTGAGTTTGAGTTTGTTGGTTCCGATAAAATCAAGCCAATTTTAAGCTATACCTGTCACTTTTGTTTATTAGAAACAAGGATAGTGAAGTCTCACGAACTACCAGGAGGCCAGAATCATGAAGGAGGTATTGTATATTGTTAATAGGAATTTCACAATCAAATCTAAATAATATATTTTTTTACATATCGATATAGTAGGTATACGAAGTAAGAAAACTCCCTTTGTAGAAAATGTGCCATTTTGATAATTAGCCATTTAGAGAATTGGCCATTCTGAGAATTAGGCTTTTAGAGAATTGGCCATTCAGAGAATTAGGCTTTTAGAGAATTGGCCATTCTGAGAATTAGGCTTTTAGAGAATTTGCCATTTTGAGAACTAGTCCTTTTGCGACTCTGTTGCCATTTTGAGAATTAGGCCTTTTGCGCCTAAACCATGTTATAGTGTAGCTGGGCTCTTGGAGTTCTACATCAGGTGTTCCAGATCTTTATTCTCTCAGCAGGAAATGCTCACCACGCAGAACATTTTTTGTTATGGTATCATTTTTGTATCTCTAATAGTTTAGCTGGTCTGTTGCGGTTCTGCATTAGGTGTTCAAGTTTCCAAGATAAATTATAGCCTATATGTTGCCTAGAGTTAATACCTATACAACAACAAAAAAAACATTCAAATCCGTCCAGTAGTTCCAAAGATTAGCGTGTACAAACAAACAGACAAACAGACAGATTTTTGTTTTTGGATTCATGATCTATTACTGTTTCTAAGCCCCTCTCAATTTTTATTTTTTTAATATATTCAATGTACAGACACAGTTTTTTTACAGTCTTATTATATGTATAGATAGTTTAAAATGTACATACCTAATACCTACGTAGTTATTATTTATACCCTATTTACACTAATTGTTGCACATATCCACCCTGCTGTTGGACGCAGACGGATAATAAGAATAAGTGGAATATCTTCCAGCATGGTTGCTAGTACACCTGTCAAAAACTCCATATTGAACGTTTGACCATTAACCATTATGCTCGACAAGATTTTGACACATAACACACCAGCTGAATCGGCGGGGTGATGTGAATTGTCATGAAATTCAAAAATTTTCGTGAACTTTCAGCATTCGATTTTTTAATGAAAAATATGTCGCGGAAGCTGTTTCATACGATAAGTTTATGGTTAATATCTCCAATAACGTGTTGATATCAGTAAAACGGCATCAGTCTTTTTCCAAATATGTGTAAATTACGTACCGCTACACCCTTCCAAAAAATAGGTAACTTAGTTGCGCTGGAAATAATGTACATAGAAAATTTCTCGTTTGCTAATAAAACTCAAAAGGGCAAAATAAAGACAGTAACAAACTATCTGCGTTCTTATTTTTACCATTATTCATACATAATTTCATAAAAAATACGATCAAACTCTTGACAAATATAACTAAAAAGTCTTAGTGCTGACCGTAAACCCAAGGTTCATCATTCGATTAAAAAGTTGGATTCAGCCTAATCGATACTCGAATTGAAATCAAGTTTGAAAAAAAAGAGTTGAAACGGAATAAAAACTCATTGGCATAATTTCAAAAAAATATTCTAATTCTAAATTAACTTTTTCAAGCTATCTGTTTAAATAATTTCATTTAGTAATTATTCGATGTTTTTGGTTGACTTCAAGAGAAGGAGATTTATAAATGATAAAAAACACAGAAATGTGTAATCGCAAAAAAAAATTGCTTCTAAATAAACATTCTGATGATTATCTTTCATTTAAAAACTTATAGATAGTCTCCTAACTTTCCGTTGAACTAGTAGCGTGAGATTTGGCAAGAAATAAAGTCTCACAGTTCAAGCAAATAAAAAATCTGGAAATGGATTGATTTTCAATTGTACATAAATACGCACGGTTGCGTTTTTTTTTGTTTCAAAATTTAAATTAGGAATGCGCTCGCATTTCACATTTATTCTTACTTTATAAGTGTATTAATTTACTATTATCATTTATTGCGAATTTTTTGAAATATCTGAAGGTTTGATATAGAATCTTGGTAAAAAAAAACAGTTTGATCCGCAAAAAATATATAAATTGTTGGCAGCGTATTGTCGGTTGGGTTATTGTGTTAGATTAGGACAAACTTTTTTTCTTGTTTAGCCTATTCTTTACCACTGCTGAGCAAAAGCCTCTTCCATTCCTGTCCAACTCTGTCGGTGATTTGCCTTCTCTGCCCAATCAGACAAGAACGAGTCCAAATCGACACGCCAGGGTTTCTTGGGCCTGCCTCGGTAACGATGATCGACAAACTTATTGTCTTTTATTTCGCAATCGGCAATTCATAAGCCGTATCCCAAGGAAACGTTAGTTTATTCTTTGAAAGCGGTTCACTATCCACTCTAAAAACGTTTTTTACAACTGCTGTTCGCGCGCGAACGCATCATACCACAGCAGACGAACGCGGGGAGGGTGAGGCGCGCGGGACGGCGACGCGGCGCGCGAGCGCGCCTGCGGCCGCCCGCCAGTGACCGTTCAAACACGCCAGCGAGTGGGCATTTTTCTGTTCTGTAACCTATGCAGTCGGTGCTATTAAACCATCATTAATTAATACAGTCCACTAGTATAATTGAAGAGCACACACCATCCCAAACATTGGTCCTTCCACCGGTACAGAAGAATCGACGTACCGAAAGAAAAAACTGCAAAAAGTTAACGGTGCAGATTTTGACCTTGCCACATAAAAATCGGCTCATATCTTTATCTCCTTTCTTAGACTCGGATGGCATTATTCGTGTCGGAGGCAGGTTAAACAATTCTCCTTACGATTATAACGTTAAACATCCTATACTCATGTGCAGTAAGCATCATCTAACTAAAATCATGTTTCAAACTGTTCACAGAAAACTGTTACATGACCTCAGTTGCTCTTGACAAACATTCGGCAAAACTATTGGCCCTTGGGGGGCAGGAACTTATCTAGAGTCACTGTTCAGAAATGTGTAGTATGCTTCAGGCATAGGGCTCAAAGTGCACAACCAATAATGGGACAACTTCCAAAATCACGAAGTAATCTAGAATTCCCATTCTTACATTCAAGTGTCGACTATGCCGGCCCAATACTGATCGCTGACCGGAAGGGAAGAGGCTGCAGGCTTATAAAGTCTTACATAATATGTATTTTTGTCTGCCTCGCTGTCAAGGCCGTTCACCTGGAGCTTGTCACGGATCTCACAAAAGAAGCATA
The DNA here is from genome assembly GCA_905220335.1 of Noctua pronuba. Lineage (NCBI taxonomy): Eukaryota > Metazoa > Arthropoda > Insecta > Lepidoptera > Noctuidae > Noctua > Noctua pronuba. The sequence continues at coordinate 17,542,907 of LR999892.1, read as the reverse complement.
CCTGGCTGCTTTAAACAGATTCATTGCGCGCCGTGGCAAGCCTCGTAGCATATTGTCCGATAACGGAACAACTTTTGTCGGCTCTTGTAATCAATTACGTCTTTTTTTGCAGACCTCAAATATTGCATATGATGTCGCTCAGGAAGGAATTGAATTCAATTTCGTGCCTGCCTACTCCCCTCATTTCAATGGCGTTGCTGAGGCAGCTGTGCGCTCCACGAAACATCACTTAAAGAGACTGCTTAAACTAACGCACTTCACATACGAAGAGATAGCTACGTGCTTAACCCAAATAGAGGCTATTCTCAATTCCTGACCTCTCACTCCTTGTTCTCCTGATCCACTTGATTTGTGTGCCCTAACTCCTTCTCACTTTTTAATTGGAAGATCACTCACGTCCGTTCCGCATCCACAGATACCTGACAGCGGAAACATCAGTCGACTTGAGCGATTCCAAAGGGTGGAATACATTAAGCAGCATTTTTGGAGAAGATTTAATACTGAATATATATCTCTGCTGCAGCAAAAAACCAAGTGGCCTACAACATCGGGCGACATCAAGGTGGGGAGCCTCGTCCTGGTCAAGGACAAGGCGCTTCCACACCTCTCTGCTGGTTGCTGGGTCGCGTCGTGCAGGTGTACCCGGGCTCCGACGGCGTCGTGAGGGTCGCCAAGTTGAAGACAAAGAAGGGGACAATTCGGCGGGCCTTCAACAACATCTGCCCGCTACCACTTTCTTGAAGAATTCTTCAACCCGGGGAGCATGTTCGCGCGCGAACGCATCATACCACAGCAGACGAACGCGGGGAAGGTGAGGCGCGCGGGACGGCGACGCGGCGCGTGAGCGCGCCTGCGGCCGCCCGCCAGTGACCATTCAAACACGCCAGCGAGTGGGCATTTTTCTGTTCTGTAACCTATGCAGTCGGTGCTATTAAACCATCATTAATTAATACAGTCCACTAGTATAATTGAAGAGCACACACCATCCCAAACAACTGCAAAGTTCAGGTTATCCATTATAGGCCGGGGGCCATGTCACTTGAATGAAACCGTGAACAGCTATGAGACAGAACCCTCATGGCAAGAGCCCTACTCGAATTTGTAGAGTTTTCTTAGAAATATAATTTCATATCTAGTTTTTTGGGTTGCAACTAAACAAAGTTCATTAAGTATAAAATATTCACCATTAAAAGTATTAGTCGGAGAAGGCAAAAGATAAAGAAAATTGGAATGCCATGGGGAGGCCTTTGCCCTTTCGAGAAAGAACAGTATGATAAAAGAAGTATTTGTAAGTGATTAATCCCAACTAACACAATAACTAAACCAAACTAAACCCAATTTTGTAGACTAATTAAAATTCATCTTGGGAACCAAATCAATTTTTACTGTGCCTAAGATATATAAAATCCTGGGCATTCTATATCCAACCGACCAACAACAATAAAAATTTAATTTTGTCGTATTCTGTACATTTCTGATACCGAATCACTATATTATGCTATTCACCGTTGAGGAGTGTCCTCATGAAAAGACAATCCTAGCTGTAGGTCAAATACGATACAAATTAGGTTTATTCATCAAAATTGAACGCGTATCTATACAAAGTTTCGTGTCTGGGTTATTAACCATTGAGGAGTTTCCTCGTGGGAAGGCGATTGTGGCTGCAGGATGAGGTCATGATAAAAATCATACTTATGTATCAAAATTGAACGCGTATATAAAATTTCGTGTCCGCGCTTTTAACCGTTGAGGAGTTCCCTCATGAGAAGAAGATCCTGGCTGCAGGATGAGGACATGAAAGAAATCATCTATATCTATCAAAATTAAAAGCGTATACAAAGTTTCGTGTCCGCGCTATTAACCGTTGAGGAGTTCTGTCGCGAGGAGACGATCCTGTCTGCAAGACTAATAGTAATGTAATGTCATAAAAATGTATTATCACCAGAACCAAAGGCATGTGCAAAATTTCAGCTCAATCACTATACTATATATAACTGGTTTGAAATTCAGTTGCAAGATTACCAATACTTACTAACACGGGAAGTTAAATAAAAGCATATTTTTATAATATAAAAATACTATAAATTATCAAGTAAAATACAATGTAATTTGAACAGAGAATGCGTTCATAATTTAAATTTTTATTTGAAAAAATACGGCTCGAATTTAGCCATAGATCAGTCTGTGCTGTTTGTTGTTTCGGTTTTAGTACCTACAATGTACGAAAAACTATTAAAATTACCATTATAAAGCTTAAAAAATATGATTGTATTTATTTATTGTATTTTAAGCTTAAAACAAAATTAAAACGAATCTATTGAAATAATCGCATCCACACATCACAGCAATTTAAAAAAAAAAAATGGCCGTCAATTGCGAATACAAATTGAGGAGTGGTAATGAATATTACGAGTTATTGGTCCCGTATTAGTAAATTACGCTAAGATCTGGGCATTTTTATGTGTTTATAATATTTGGAATGATATTTGTCATATTTGTTATCGAATCTGTTCGCGTCTGTGTGATGTAATGTGAAAAATAAAAATGTAAACACGCACGATTGGCGCGAAACTTCGACTTTAGATATCAAAATTCATCGTTACCACTGCTTATTTAAATTGAACTATGGATTAATTCGTCACATAATTTAATGACGAGTTAATCATTCTCAACATAGTGGAGCTTGGATGTCCGAAAACCACAATTTTTATGATTTTTAGCCTCGGCCAGCACTGCCGTCAAAATAGCGATACCCGTATTTATGCACTTGGATTTTATAAGGGTAAATTAAGAAACTTGCGCGCTAAATACTGAAGTTTTAATGGCGATGACATATGAACTTTTTATCCAACTCTCTTAATTAACGCACACTCATAGTATTTGATAATCAGAATATTAAATATTTACATAAATAATGAGGATGACGTATGACTTAAACGCAGACCCCTTCGGGGGTATCTACCCAGCCAGCGGAGGTTTATGTGTCAGACCCCCGAAGGGGTACGTACCGAACTTTATGGTTAAGCCGATCCAGGAAAACAGGTCCCAACAGTCTATCACCTAGTAACCCAGCTCACACATTAACACTGAACCGGGTCTGGCGAGCGGCGTCTGCTGTGCTGGCCATTGGATGTCGCAAAAAAAAATCGAGGATGTCATCCTCAATTCTTGCTGATACTCGTTGCCTGCCTACGTCTGCAGCTGGTGGTATGTAGACCCCATAGTCTTGGTGCCGCTGTACAGCACCTAGGATCGTCTGCAGAGATGGTCTTCTCCCATAACGCTCCAGGAAGAGGGCTTGTGCTCTGAGCAAAACATTTCCACATTCCCTGTAGCACTCCACCATGTTCTGGTACTCCTGGTTCGTATACCTGTAGTTCGGCATTTTTGCGATTGTTGCGCTACCGACTGTATGTGTTTTAGAATAGAATAGAATAGAATAGAAAAAAATATTTCAGACCGGAGTCCATAGGGTTAGTAACAATTTTACTTAACTTCTAGTGTTAGTAGGTTTCAGACACATGAAAATACACAATTAAAAGTCAGCGTGGAGCCGGTGGATGCGGCTCCACGCTAACTTTTTTACCGCAGCATCGGGGAATCCCATCGATCTGCAAATACACTGAGAATACTGTTGGTGCCGCCGCGAACACGAGTCATCAGGGATGCACATCTACTCCTTCAATATTATTATCTGCAAACATCCCCGACGCACTGCAACGCCACGGCAGCCGTAGCAGTACTCTCAGTGCATTATTATATTGAACGCGTAGGTCGCTGTATGTCCACTGAGTGAAGTTGACCCACAGGCTGCACGTGTAGAAGGACTGACAGTAAGCTTTGAAAAGCGTTACTTTAACTGGTTAAGTACAACGTGCAAACCTGCGGGCCAGCATGTTACAACGAACAGCCAGCGACCTACGTTCCCTTTCAATGTCACAATTATCATTAAGATCCTCAGTGACCCAGTGGCCCAGATATTTAAACTTGTCCACCCTTCGCAGTGGTTCTCCACAAAGTGCGGCAGTTGGAATAGACGAATATGTCACACTGCCTGCTTTAAAAACCATTAGTTCGCTCTTTGTGACATTATATTTGAGCCCATGAGTCACCGCATAGTTTTCGCATATAGCGATCAGTCTCCTCAGAGCACCGACTGATGGGCTCAGCAACACCATATCGACAGCATAACTAATGTTGTTAATGCACACCCCGTCAATATGACATCCGACATTGGTGCTGCTGAGCTCAACGATCAGCTGGTTCATGTACAGGTTGAAGAGCCTGGGTGAGCTCAGCCTCCCTTGCCTCACCCCGCATTCCAACCGATACACGTCCGAGTGCGAACCATTCACCTTCACGCTATTGCTTTGACTACTGTACCAGTACTTAAATATGGACACTATTTCAGATGGTAACGTAGTTTCACATTCTAGTTTACGCCACAAAACATCGTAACTTACAAGATCAAATGCCCTTGACAGATCCAGAAAACAAGCAAAAATAGGAGTATACGGGATTCAGGCGCAAGGGTTGAGTATCGCCACATATGACTAAAATGCCAGGGAAACTTTGATAATCAGCACAATATATTTACAGTTACACGGTTATACACAGACATGTTACACAGACACAGATATATACAGTTACACAAACAAAGACATATTTACAAGATAAGTATAGCGCGCCGATCGGGACAAGACTCCGACAAGACCGAGACAAGACTAATCGTTCGCTTATAAAGCGGCTATATTTATATCCGAGCACGTAGGTGGCGCGTAGTGGAGGGACGCGTCCTACATTTCATACGCTTCTCCACTAGGCGGCCGACAATCGCTCATAGACAGGTCTATACCTGCCCCTATGGGCTCGCGGATTCGGCGACAGGTTCATACTTGATGTTTTTGCCTCAAGGATTCTTTAAACGGGTTACTACTTGTTCCTTTGGCATCAAAGATTCTACAACAGGTTTATACGTGTTCCCTTTCTAGTAAAGGATTACAAAACAGGTTCTTACGTGTCTAATAAAGTAAACATTCAAGCCCTTATTCGACTAGATACATGACTAACCTGCATAAGTCACTCCATGTACTTATGTGCCTACACCTAACAGTTCAGGTCCTGTTCAAGCAACCCTATGTACTCAGCTACGGCGTTAGTCTATGTACTTATGTTTACTTTACAAGCTTGTTTTACATGATTGTCTATAAGTTATTTGGCCCTGTGCAAGCGGCCTTATGTACCGTACCTTATGTACGTTGTGTCTACTACACAATACAATCAAAACAATAGAACAAAAGAAGTAGGGAAAAAAATTGTTTACGATGTTATGTTATGAGTATCAACGAGCTAAATATACAGTGTGTAAACTAAACATATGTTTCTTTATTCCTAACTTATATACTAATGTGTAGTTTGGTGCGCTCCTCAACAGGAGTCTTCCTGTCTGTGTAGTATGGGACAGTCTGCTTGAGGCACAAGATTGCACTCTCAGTTGACAGCCCAGGCCTAAAACCGAACTGGGCGTCATGTAGTTCGAGGTGTTTAGCTAATTGCTTATCAAGCACTGTCCAACACTTTTGCTATGACTGTGGCCAGAGAAATGGGCCTGTAATTGGAAATGTCCGAGACATCCCCTGTTTTATTTTTCACAATAGGCACTACCATTGTATACATTACGTCATCCGGTAAGTGCGCGATCTAGATTTTCAGCTGATGACAAACCTAACCATTTTACTAAAACTCTGTTACCTTTTCTTCTAAGAACATTCTCCACTAGATACACATTGGGATGTTTTGTTTTTTGAAGCTCTTGCGCATAAAATGCACCTAAAATCGGCTGACCTCTGATTGTATCTTCTATTAAGTAGGTGATAGGAGTTTTACTTTGTATCATTCGAATTTTTAAATATTTCTGTTGACCAGTTGGGAGTGTAACCTTTTTCAAATGTTTCTTTGTACTTACTGTAACGCACATAATCACCAATTTTATATTTGCTTCTAATATTATGATTTTTTATCAACCTTGAATACCTTTCTAATGTGTTTTTTATTAATGTTATCCACATTAACGGGAACTTCATCAATTGTCCGATGATAAGTGTGATTGTATTTGTAAATAACATTTTTAAGCGTGCCATTTATCCAATTGATACTGCCTCTTAAACTGAATTCCTTATCGACGTTCGATTTCAATGTCCTGATAAATCGCTCAACGATTGAAGCCTTTTTTGTTGAGAAGGTTGAGTAATGATTAATGTGATAAGTTTCCATAAGCTTTTGAAATTGATTATTGTAAAATTCTGATCCATTATCCGTTTGTAGATTTTTAGGAACAGCCCTTTATCCGATAATTTCTTAAAAGAGTAACATACATCATCTTTGGTTTTACTTTTTAGAGAAAAAGTCCAAGCATATTTCGAGAAAGTGTCAATAATAGCAAGAATAAATCTGTAATTTTTATTTTGCTTTGAAATTGATTGCATATCGATTAAGTCTGCTTGCCACAGGTCATATATATCTTTCATAATAACACATCTTCGTGGGAAGTTCACCCTCGCATTTTTATGAATTTTGTTTACCACGTCGGTTTTGCTCATGTTCACAATTCAGTACATTTGTTTTTGAATAAGTCTATAATACTAAATGAAAATTTTATAGTGGTGATTATTTATTCTTTAACTAGCTTCTGCCCGCGACTTCATACGCGGATCCTGTTGCTTATGCCAGCGACAACAGGGTCGTCAAAATCGAAGATCTGAAACGTCTGATGTCGAATTCTAAGAGCCCGAGGACGGGAAAACAACGGGATGCGCGAGACGATTCGAGACGTTCCATTTCTTTCATTTTTGAATCTACCGAAGAACGTCAGGAGAGACTTGATGCTGTTCGAGAACATCAGGCTGCAACTCGCTCCGTGGAAACCTCTTCGGATCGCGAAGCACGCCTGCGTTCTCAGCGTATTTACGCATCTACATTCAGGTATCTAGAGAACTGTGAAGAATATGATGCGCGACTGACCGCTGATCGTGAACGTCATGCATTGTCTCGCGAGTCGGAGACGTTCACGGATAGAGAATTGCGCTTGAGTTCCAAGCGTATCTACGCATCGACTTCTAGGTCTCTAGAGACAAGTGGGGAACGTGATGCGCGACTGACCGCTGATCGTGAACGTCACACATTGTCTCGCGAGTCGGAGACGTTCACGGATAGAGAATTGCGCTTGAGTTCCAAGCGTATCTACGCATCGACTTCTGACTTACAAACATGAAAGATATGGAACGTCTCGAATCGTCTCGCGCATCCCGTTGTTTTCCCGTCCCCGGGCTCTTAGAATTCGACATCAGACGTTTCAGATCTTCGATTTTTATAAGTCAAAAGAGAGTGCTCATCAGAATGATCAATTTTTGCTACGACGTCATTCCTATATGTGTTATGGTGTAGCTGGGCTCTTGGAGTTCCACAATAGGTGTTCCAGAACTTCGATTTTTATAAGTCAACAGAGAGTGCTCATCAGATTGAACAATTTTTGCTAAGACGTCATTCCTATATGTGTTATGTTGTAGCTGGGCTCTTGGAGTTCCACATCAGGTGTTCCAGATCTTCAAATTTATTCTCTCAGCAGAAAATGCTCATCACGTGCAACAGTTTTTGCTTGGTATCATTTTTGTATCTCTTATAGTTTAGCTGGTCTATTGTAGTTCTGCATCAGGTGTTCAAGTTTCCAAGATAAATTATAGCCTATATGTTGCCCAGACTTAATACCTATACAACAAAAAAAATCTTTCAAATCTGTCCAGTAGTTCCGAAGATTAGCGTGTACAAACAAACAGACAAACAGACAGTTTTTTTTTTGGATTCGTGCTCTACTACTGTTTCTAAACCCCACTCATTTTTTTTTTTAATATATTCAATGTACAGACACAGTTTTTTTACTGTCTTATTATATGTATATAGATATATCGATTAAATCTAGGGCTTTGGGCTGTGATGGGATCAGTAGAGTAATGTTATCTTTTATGACTGATAACGTAATTCCTATTGTTACTCACATCATAAATTTTTCTCTATATACTGGTGTGTTTCCAGCTTTGTGGCGTAAGGCCTACATTATCCCTCTTCCAAAAATTTCCAGTCCCAGTATGCCAATTCACTACAGACCCATATCCAGTCTCCCTTTCCTTTCCAAGATCCTTGAAGCAGCTGCTCTTAGGCAAATATCGTCTTACGTTCTCAAGAATAACCTGTTGTCCAAATTCCAATCTGGTTTTCGGCCCGGCCACAGCACAGCCACAGCCCTGCTTAAGGTTACTGAAGACATTAGGCTATATTAGCTTGGAGAATTCGAGGGTTACGGTGTTGGTTTTAATCGATTTTTCCAACGCTTTTAACACCGTGGACCACGATATTCTCTTAGCCATACTGTCTCAAATTGGGGTCTCCTCGTTGTCACGTGATTGGTTTTCATCATATCTTCGTGGTCGCCAGCAGGCGGTGCGTGCTGATCAGGATTACTCCGTTTGGTGCGACCTGGTAACTGGTGTTCCACAAGGCGGTATACTCTCTCCTCTCTTATTTTCGTTATTTATAAACTCTATTACTACTATCCTCAAGTGCTCTTACCATCTATACGCTGATGACCTGCAACTTTACGCTCAATCCGACATTGCTAACCTTAATAATTGCATCTCATTACTTAATGTAGATCTTCAAACTATCGGAGAATGGTCTGCTAAATTCGGCGTTGCTGTCAACGTCAGGAAATGCCAGGCCATCCTCATAGGTAGTTCGTACTATCTGAGAAATCTGGATACTAGCCAGCTAATGCCGCTTGTGTTCGACAACTCTGTGATCTCTCTCTCACCACACGTAAAAGACTTGGGCCTGCACATTGACGAGACACTTAGTTGGAATAAGCAGGTGGCTCAGGTTTGCCAGAAAGTCACTTACTCGCTGCGATCTCTCTATAGATTCAAACATTTTCTCCCATCTAGCACTAAATTAACTTTGGTCCAGTCACTTCATCATCTGCCTAGCCTTTTTCCCAACTATGTTGGGGTCGGCTTCCAGTCTAACCGGATGCAGCTGAATACCAGTATTTTACATGGAGCGACTGCCTATCAGACCTCCACAACCCAGTTAGTACTGGGTAATACGATACCCATTGGTAAGACTGGTTGTCAGACTTTTTGGGCTACTGACTACCTAACGACTGTCAAAGATCTACAAATGACAGCCGGGACCAACGGCTTAACGTGCTTTCCGAGGCACGGAGGAAACTCGGTATGAAATGGGTGGTCACCCATCCACGGACCAACCTAGGCAAGCACGGCTTAACCTAAAGATCGACCCGAGCGGCTGTTATTATTAAGCCACGAGCTCCTAAGCGCTTTGGTCCAGTCACTTGTGGTTTCCAGTATCGACTATGCTGATGTTTGTTACTCTGATCTATCCCAAGAACTTTTAAACAAATTGGATCGTCTTCTCAATAATTGTATTCGCTTTGTTTTTGGCCTTCGCAAGTACGATCACATCTCTTCATATCGTTCTCAGCTTAAGTGGCTGCCTATCCGACTCAGGAGGTCCCTCAGATCTCTCTGTATGCTCTTCACTATTTTGACGGATCCTCGTGCTCCCGATTACCTAAAAGAATATTTCAAAGTGTTGGGCAGTTCACACAATCGTAACCTTCGAGCTTCTAAAAACATACTCCTTGAAATTCCCTCACATCGTACTGGTTTTATGACCAATTCTTACGCTGTTTCAACTATAAAGCTCTGGAACGCGCTACCCCTTGCCATTAAAAAAGCTGAAAGCAAAATGGCTTTCAAAAGAACAGTACGGAAGTACTATTTGAAATCAGACTAAATTGCTCATAAGCTTGTCATTAGTAGTCATAGTAATAATATTAATGTTTCTCGTATTTTGGACTATTTGTATGTATTATAATATAAATTAGTTTATTTCATTTTATTTGTATATATGTATTAGTATGTGCCTATTTATGTATTTAAATTTATGTTAACAAAATGATATTTTCCTTATTTATTTTTTTGTACTCTATCACTATGCTGTCCTATTTGACCCCAAGGTTGACTGGTAGAGAATGCCTTGTGGCATTAAGTCCGCCTATGTACCACTTTTGTACATGAAGTTTAAATAAATAAATAAATATATAGATTATGCCAGCTTCTTTCAATTCTTCAACTATCGATAAAATTTCATTATCATGGTTTGTGTTGCCAGCATCTCTGGAAGCAACTAATAGTTTCAATCTCTCAACCAGCTCGTTAGGGTCATCCCAATATACCACGTCAGTGTTATTTTTGTATTTCTTTAGGGTCGGTAAGCTTCCTCCAGTGTGAAAATTTTCATTTAACGATTCGGAAAGTAATGGTTTGACTACTTCACGATATTTTATTCCCTTATCGCCTCTTATTTGCCCATCAGGATTAAAATCTCTTTTATGAACATTTGTATAATGCAGCATGTCCTTATAAACAAGTCTACCTTTGCTCGATATTAATTTTAAATCAGGTTTTCTTCGAAGTAAAAGTTTTTTCAAGCCCGGGGTTAAATTATAGGATTTGTCACCGACTTTAATTAAAATGACACTGTCGTCATTCAAACCATCGATTTTAGAAAATGAGACTACTGAATTACCCATTAGCAATGTTTTGTTAACACTTCTTATTCCAAACGGTATATTTACACCGTCATAAATATCATGGATATCGCGGCCCTCTAGCGACATTTCTAAATCATCCAGTATTTCTTTTGTAGGAGACTTTTTAAGCACTTGTGTAGACTTCAGTTTTGGATCTTAGCAGTCTTCAAACTTTGTAGATGAACTAGTATTAATATCATCCAATTCAATGTCGTCAGAATTTGGAGGTGTAGTATTTTGTAAATGCTTTATTTTTTCCATTGATATATTCGAATCGACTAATGCTTTAAGGGGATCTATGACGGTTTTTAACATTTTATCAAGTGACAAGTTCATAGTGTGTTCCTGGTTCTTCATTTGTTTTATTTTATTCTTTATACAATCTATAGACTTCATTAATTCTATTTTAATATTCTTTTCCATGTTGTATGTACAAGTGTACTCAGCCAAAGAAGATATAATACTAAGTTAGATTTATCTGTTATTGATTTATATAATTACACATTCACGCTCATAATTTAAAAAAAAACTATCTAAATTCTGTCTGTACCTTCCATTGTTTACTGACGAGTCTTTGCAAATACTAACAAAGTTATATGGCTCTCTCCAAACTGTATTACAAATATTCTTGAATTGATTCCAGGACATATCAGAACTAACATGCTCTTCATAAATATATTTCAAGTTTACATCGTCTTGTTTAAATATTATAAGAAAGTTTACGTTATCACGCAGCAACTGTTTAGGAATTTTAGAGTATGTTTGACATAAATAAAAGCAATCAATATGTTTATGTCTACCCATAGCGAAGTAATTGCGAATGTTTATTTGATTTTCACATGCCACATCATCAAAAATAAATACAGAATTGGTTAGTGCTTCATCCGGAGGTATCACTTCTTTATTTTGATTAAATTCATGAAACTTAACCTGATGCACTCTCTTGATAACTTCTCGTAAGAACTTGTATTTTGGTTGAAAGTTAGTTTTCGAGTACAGATAAAGATTTTGAAATTTTAGACCATTCTCATGTAACAATAAACTAAGCACTACGTTTGTTTTTCCACAATTCGAGGGACCACATATAATACAACAAATCGTATTTGGTAACAGTATGCTATGCCTTATGTGGTTATCAGAGTCACCAAGATTGATATGATTAACATTAAGTGAAATGTGTTGTTTGATCAACTTCATTTTGACTATTAATTCAATTTTACCCATATATAGATATATAAAGCCTAAGTATAATAAAAAACAAATAATTGTGGTTGGTTTAAAGTTGTCATGTCAAATGTAAAGCGAACGTATTATTCGGTATACCTACTTATAGTGCTTATCCATTTCATGTTTATATCTGATGTGAATAATAATAAGTTAGTATGGTATTTACATTCGCGATCTTATAGATTATTAAAATGAAGAACACTGGAAGGCCATAACAAAAATAAAATATCATGCATCACTATCACTACATAGTATAAAGCAAAGTCGCTTCCCGCTGTCTGTCTGTCTGTCCCTATGTATGCTTAGATCTTTAAAACTACGCAACGGATTTTGATGCGGTTTTTTTTAATAGATAGAGTGATTCAAGAGGAAGGTTTATAATGTATAATACATGCATAATATAGTAGAGAAACACTGATAATTTTAGAGGTTTTTAATATAAGGTCGTAAATGAACACATTTTTTTGCGCTTATATTGCAAACGCTGGCTGAACCCTACGAGATAGATCAAAATAATGTCCTACAGTATTGTAGACCTTAAAAAGGTCTACAAAAAAGTCCGCGATGGTATATGTCTATCTCTTAGGGATAACCCACAATAACCATTTTTTATTCCTTACTTACGAGAAAGTAATGGCTTATTTACAAAAAAGCGATTTTAAGCAATACAGCATTAATCCTTATCCAATTAAGTACCTTAAATACATTGTGCATGTAATAAAGATCAATATGGCCTTTTACAGCATTTAAATGAATATTTTCGAAGATATTACAGATTTAAAATGCAGGGACATAGCGGTTGCGGCTGTACCGGCCGGGGGGCGCGAGCCTATCAATAGTGCGTCGAAGACCGCGCTTCGCCCTTTAGCACTTTATGATTAGCAGCGATCGCACGCGTTTATCGGAGCTCTCTAGCGAGGAAAATAACAATTGTCTTAATATATAAAAGCGAAAAGTCACTCACTCTCTCACTCATCACGAAATATCGAAAACCGCTTGACGTATAAAGATGAAATTTGGCAAGGAGGTAGTTTATAGGTAGTAGACGTCCGCTAAGAACGGATTTTGCGACAGGGCTGGATTAAGGGAGTCTAAGGGCTCTCGCAAGTTTGTATAAAAGTCCTTCTTTTTTGTTCTACAAACTTAGAATTTGGCCGGGAGGTAGTAGAGTAAAAAAAGTTTTGTCTTTCGTAATATAAAACAAAGTCGCTCCCGCTGTTTGTACGCTTAAATCTTTTAACCTACGCAAAGGACTTGAATGCAGTTTTCAGCAATAGATAGAATGATTCAAGAGGAAGGTTTATATGTATATATTGCACCCGTGCGAAGCCGGAGCGGGTCGCTAGTCAGTTATAAATGCTTTATTCAGATATTACAAAGGAGAATGCCCACCCTCCATAGTGTCCTAGGCCCAAGATGGACATCAAACATTACTATAAAAATTGAGTGTTTTAAAATCTTAATAGTATTGGATATCTAAAAAATATATTCAAATTGACGCCACTATTCGGTTACAGAAGGGGATATCAAGCGGGCCATTACATCTATTTCTACCAAAGCAGTAGGTGATGATGGCCTTCAACTTCAGATGTTTCTTCCTATCCTTGATGACCTTATTCCTGTAATTTTACACATTGTAAATTATTCACTCTTTACTGGCTCCTTTCCTTCTGCTTGGAAGAAGGCCTACGTTTTGCCTCTTCCCAAAGTTTCTAATCCCTCTTCAATAACCCAGTTTCGCCCAATTTCAATACTTCCAATCCTGTCCAAAGTCCTTGAGAGTGTTGTCAATAATCAACTATCGCATTACCTTTCCTCTAATAGCCTGCTTAGCCCTTATCAGTCTGGATTTCGTCCTGGCCATAGCACTGTTTCAGCCCTAGTTAAAATAACTGATGACATCCGATTGGCCATGGAAAACCGACAACTTACGGTGTTGGTTCTATTGGACTTTAGCAGTGCTTTTAATTCAGTTGATTTTGACATCCTCTTAGGTATACTTTCCTCTCTAAACATATCTCCTCCTGTGACTGCTTGGTTTGATTCATATCTTCGGGGTCGCTCGCAGTCGGTACACTTAGATGAGGCTTGCTCTGATTGGTGCGATCTCTCTGCGGGTGTTCCTCAGGGTGGCGTCCTTTCTCCTCTTCTTTTCTCCATTTTCATTAACGCTGTCACTATGATATTAACTTCACATTATCATCTCTATGCAGACGACCTGCAGATTTATCGTCATTTTAAAATCGAAGAGCTTCCTGGAGCCATTGATGCCATCAATAATGATTTTCAAAACATCAGTCTGTGGGCTAAAAGTTTTGGACTGTTAGTCAATCCAACAAAATCACAAGCTCTCATTATTGGTGGCAGAGACTTTGTCAATTTATTGAGTCATCAGTCACTCCCGCCTGTTATGTACGATGGTATCGGTATACCCTACTCCAAGAAAGTCAAAGACTTGGGTGTATTCTTGGACTGTAACCTATCTTGACATGTTCACATTGCTGAAGTAAACAGGAGGGTGTTTTGTTCGTATCGGTCTCTTAAGCGACTGCAGAAATTCCCGCCTTTTGAAACTAAAATTACTCTTGCTCAATCTCTTCTTCTTCCCCTTCTAGACTATGCTGATGTCTGTTTTCTTGATGCGACTGAGGAACTCTTTAATAAACTCGAACGTCTGCAGAATTTGTGTATCCGCTTCATTTTCGGGCTTCGTAAGTACGACCATGTGTCGGAATTTCGGAAGCAGCTGAAGTGGTTACTTATTCGGCAGCGTCGTGATTGTCACACTCTTTCTTTTCTCTTTTCCATTCTTCACAATTCTAAAGCTCCTTCATATCTTCGGGAACGCTTTGAGTACCTTGTTCCTAGAGGTAAACCTTGTCGCTCATCATCGTCTCTTCTCCTTCGTTTCCCTCCTCACTCCTCAAGTCGGTATGATGGATCATTTACTTTTCGTGCTGTGCGCCTTTGGAATTCACTCCCACACTCCTTGCGGGATAGCCCTTCGTTAAAAGTGTTCAGGAAAGGAATAAGGGAACATTTCCTGTCGAAATGATCAATATGTAAACAAATAGGATTCTATAGGCATTGTATTGTATATATATTGTATGTATTACGTGTATTATACTGTATGTATGTAGTTTAGTTTATAAAATTAATTAATTTAAGTAATGTGATGTTATATTAATGCACATAGGTATATGCTCTTATGCAAATTTCGCCATCGAAATTTGGTTTGCTGTAAGAAAACCCAATTCTGGGTTAAGCTCGCCATTGTACATAAGCTATGTTATTGCAATTTGTATGTATATTTTTGTTGTTTTGTGTGCAATAAAGAATAAGAATAAGAACTATTCTAGAAATATTGAAAAAAAAACATTTTTAGATTAATTTTCTATGTGAAAAAGTGTGAGATAATAATTCAAAAACTTTTCTTTTTTCAACGCTTTATTATTGATTATGATGGGGGAGGTGTTCCTAATATATTTTTATCCAATTATAGTTTTTAGGGTATCAAAAAAACACATGTGTTATTTTAAATATCTATATTATTCTCTTCAGTGTCATATACAATTAGCAAATCGTCTAAAAATGGGCATATATTTGATTCGTATCTGGCCCAACCTATATACTAAAGTACAGTCATGGTATGAGCACAACAACCTACCGTGCGTTTTCCTATTATACAATTGCAATAATATGCATCAATTGCCTCTCTGCCTGTGTTATTATTATTTATTTTAATGTACACAAAATATACCTTACGGCTTATATGTCTGCTTTGTATTTTGGCACGCAAAAGCCAGCAGTTTTCATTGATTAATTCACTTGGTAGGTTGCTATTTTGCTCTCTACATATTTCAATACTGTACATACCGTTTGCTCTAATATGTTCTCCATAATATGATCTAGCTTGTTTCATTTGATATGTACCACATGAAATTAATATTAATTCATTCATTGTTAATTGAGGAAAGTCATTTAAATTGTCAGAGCCAACGGTAATATTAACAAATTGAGCCCTCCTGCGATTTAAATGATATTCATTTACATTATCTGCTAAAGTATTATGGATATACATTCTTTGATTAATTATTAACAATATTTGAGCAGCATCAGGTCGATCTAGGATCCTAGGATAAAACCTATTAATTAATGCTGCACCTACTGCAAAATCTTGCATAAAGTGAGTAGATGCCCGATTAAAAAACTCTTGCCGAAACAATTTAAATGCTTGTTTGAATGTACTATTTACGACTTCAACAACCCAGCGATAAATGGTGACTTTTTTGGAGTTATTAGCGTCAATTGTGGATAATTGGGATTCACCTTCCTCAAGTGATGCTGGAACTTTAACAGAGTCGGTCTAATATAAATACATCACCAGGTTCAAAGAATCTCCTCATTGGTGCATTTTGTGAACTAGATTCATTTCTAAGTATCTCGGCATCTGATGTTGTTGCCGGATAGGGCCCAATCACATCTAATATATATCCATCACAAGACGTTATAATAAATGGTTTCATTAAATTCCTAAACTTGTGAAGAGAGTATGTTTGTTTTTGATATTTATAATTTGAGCTTTTCTGGATGTAAACATAAGTTCCATCCATGATTACAATTGGTTTAACTTGGTTTGTGCTTCCAAACAGTCCATTAGGAATTATTAAATTCCTCTGAGCAATGTTGTCTCTACTAATGTGCTGTAGACCTAGGTTTTGTGGTACAAAATCTTGAGTAAGAAGTTCTCTCGCATTATTCATTAGTCTTTCCAAAGTACTTCTAGGTATCTTAAATAGTGTAGAAAGTCTTTGATCTGAATCACCAGTTCTTAGTTTCGTTAAATAAGCTGCCAGTCCAGTAGGTCCTCTGTGGCTATTCTTTAGCTGAGGAACTTCATCCAATATTCGTCTAAATTGATGTTTAGACATACCAAGCCAATAATAAACTAAGTGATCATCGCTGTCTTCAATATTTTCAAAATCAATATTATTACCTATCTGATTTTTTAGCAATGATAGCAAATCTTCAATGAATGCTGCGGTAAAGGTATGGTTTCCATTTTCCACAATTAAACTATCCCATGTAGAGTTTCTAAGGTGAAAGTTACAAATACGGCAGTTTTGAGGAACATAAAAAAATAAATCACATAACAATCTTACTCGAATTGATGTAGGAATGTGCATTCTTTCAGTACCGTGGCAGTCCGGAAAAATACAACGTCTTTCTGTATTTGCAGCACTTGTGTAACTTGGTAGAATTATTTCTGATTCAGAAGCCGCAGCCGAAGACGTTGATGCGGATTCTTGGCCAAAATGAACAGCAGCCTTGTCAGCTCTCTGCCAGCAAGGATGACAGATGCGACTTGATGATGAAACCTAAAAAGTATATTATATTATTATAAACTAAATTACACAACTACATTTCTGAAGTATTTAAAAACTTACTTCTCGAGGTTGAATCCATTCCATAATTACATCTCTGATGTGAGTTTCTCTATCTGTAGCTGTTCTTAATAAATGACTTCTTATCCGTCTAACAGACCGTCCACAATTAATGCAGTTGTTTTAACGTACAGATCCTTCCGGTTCTTGTTGAGGAGTAAGGCTAGCAGTTACTACCAACCAGCAGTTGTGGCAAACAAGGTTATCTCTTGACACCTAAAACAATATTAATATCGTATTAGTAAATAATTGGAGGACGATGTAGCCAATAACAAAATCATTTTATGGTTTGTATATTTACCTGCTGTGGTGCAACCCACTGCTGTATTATGCTTATTTCTTCGGGTTCCAAGGTATGATTTTGAATCTCGGTCAGGTTAAAACCAAAAATCACACAATGTTCTTCAGACATTGTATAAGAAGTTATTGATCGGTATACAAAATCGAATGCAGCCGTGATCCTTGATTCCAGAGCCAAAGTTGTCGTTGAAGGTGATAACAAAATCCATAAAACAAAGCCAAAGTCTTTGGTAAAAATTCGAATCAAGCCCATATAGCAAAGCCAGGTCGCAGTAAAAGAAATCGAAGAAAAATCAAAACACTTCAACATGGAGCGTAATGTATGCAACAAGCGAAGTATAAGTATCAGACTGAAGTCAGTGTTGCCACTATCACGAAAAAATAATAACATTAAATCGATTACTTTTTTATAGAACCTGTGATATACTAATAAATGTAGTATGAGCTTTAAGGTATGCGTATCGTTCCGTCTCGACTAGTCCTCACTTATCCAGGGCAGCGAGTGCACGTGCCCTTAAAGTAGTTCATCTACTTACTGATAATTTGGTGGTTTTATTCTAAACCCTAACTAGTGTTTCTAGTGAACACCACAATGGCGACGAGTAAAAGCGCAGTAAGTGAAATTATGTACTTGTTTACGGAAGTTGGTCAGCAACAAAATTATGAAAAAAAAAAAAAAGTTCTGAAAAATAGTGACTGTGATCTCAGTGAAAATTAGTAACAAGCCTCATTATAACATCACGCCTGCAATTCCGACGGTGATCTTAGTGAAATTGAGTGTCAAACATCATCATTAAGACACGCATGTAATCACCATAGGATTAGGCAGAAGTGTACCTTTTAGGTACTCCAACATTTCGCTTGTTATGTTTAAGTCCCAAGTACTTAATAGGGCCGAACTAATTACTATAGCGAAATTCAGTATTAATCATTTTCCGTAATTATATTTATTTTGTAAATATTTAACAAAAAAATACCTACGTCTTGAAAAGATCGCTTTTAATAATAAATAATAATAATAATAAATCATTTATTTGCAAAAAACATGGTATACAATGGTGTTAAATAAAATTAAAATAGTTCAAACATGTTTAGCTAAGATAGAACATAGCATGCAAAATTTTAGGGTTTAGCAAAATGTTACAAGGCATCAATATTTTTTATCCATGAATTCTTTTAGACTATAGAAATTACATTCATTTATCCACTTGTGCAATTTAATCTTTAATAATCTTGAATTTAATATTTTGAATTGGCTTGGTATCTTGTTGTAAATACGGACGCACATAGCTAGACAGTTTTTGTTATATTTGGCAAGTCTTGGCAAATCATTTAATACTAACATAAAAGGATCTCGTCTGTTCCGAGGATTCACATCGTTTGCTGTTTTAAATAGTTCTTTATTCCTTACTACGAACACACACATTTCATAAATATACAGAGATGGCAACGGTAACAAAACAAACTTTTTGAACATTGGTCGACATGAGTCATCAGGTTGAAGTCCACATATTGCTCTGATGCACTTTTTTAAGCTATAAATGCCCTATTGAGATCGGTGCTGTTACCCCACATTACAAGCCCATAGCGCAGTAGTGATTCTACAATACGCGTGGTATGACATAATGGCAGTTTTTATGTTCGTAACATTTTTAACTTGTTTCAGTGCGTATACGAATTTATTAATTCTAGTGCTTACATTATCTACGTGTTCTTTCCAATTTATATCCTTGTCTATTACTACGCCTAAAAACCTTTTATGTTTTACCTCTTTGATTTTATTTATATTAAGTTTGATATTGTTATCATAATTATTCGATTGATTAAACTGAATGTACACGGATTTGTCTAAATTTATTTTCAAATGGTTCATGTCAAGCCAAAGCAGCAATGTATTTATTGTATTACTAGCTGACCCGCGCAACTTCGTCTGCGTCACATAAGAGAGGGTTAGAGAGGGTGGGTCGTAGGCATCTATTATACAATTCTAAAGGAGCACATCACACACATAATGAAAATGAATAAGATAAATGAATAAGATTGGAATCAAATGATGTTAGAGCAATTTCGTTCAAAATTAAATACTTCTGATGAATAACGTATTTATTTGGATAAGGATAAATACCATGTTTACAAAAACACCTTTGCAAAAATAATGCATAATTTTTGAAGAAAATTGAGAACCATAAAAAAGATGAGTGTGTAAGTTAAAAGATGTACATATGCTATCACGGACTTTTTTTAGAACTTTTAAAAGGAACAATTTCGTCATACATGATTGCTGCGTAACTTTAACCGTTTACGTAGCGGACGCAACGGAAGCTCTCAAAAGGAATAAATTTTCGGCGTTTTTTATTTTGTGTGGAATACAGAATAAGAATCACTAAACTATTCTTATTATGTTTTTCCAAATAAGGGCTGCCCTCGACAGCCTTTACGTCTTCATCCTCAGACACTCGATGACAGCCAGAGCCCAGCTAGATCTACAGTTCTCATCAAGGTGCATGAAATGAGCCCGAACACGATATAGATGCTGTAAACTTTTGAGGTCCTATTGCAGCTGCCCTCCGCTCCATCGTCAGACCCTCGATGAAAGTCATACTCCAGCTAATTCTAAAGTTCTCATCAAGGTGTATGAAATGAGCCCAAACACGATTTTTAGGGTTCCGTAGCCAAATGGCAAAAAACGGAACCCTTATAGATTCGTCTTGTCTGTCTGTCCGTCTGAATGTCGCAGCCACTTTATTCCGAAACTATTCGGACTAAACCGTTGAAATTTGGTAGGTAGATGTATTCTGTGAACCGCTTTACGATTTCTATACAATAATTAAAAAATAACAGATTAAGGGGGCTCCCCACAGTTCCGATAGTTGTTGAGAGGATCCGGCAATTGGGTCTCGAGGTGGCTTTGCACAAATCCGAGGCCTTCATGGGCCTCGGAATGCGCCACCGTCGGGATCCATGCTGACGGTAGGAGGGGTTCCCTTCGGCGTCGAGTCGACTTTGAAGTACCTAGGACTCATCCTCGACAGCCGGTGGAACTTCGTTGAGCATTTCCGACGTTTGGCTCCCAAACTGGAACGGGCTGGGGCTGCCTTCAAGCGGCTCTTGCCCAACCTGAGGGGTCCAAACGCCTCCTGCCGTAGGCTCTACGCGGGGGTCGTGCGGTCCATGGCCCTTTACGGGGCCCCGTTGTGGGCGCGTTCAATTAAGCGGCGTGCCACCCACTACCTGAACGCGCCCCAAAAGGTGGTAGCCGTAAGGCTAATCCGGGGGTACCGCACGATCTCCCGCGAGGCGGCGAGCCTCCTAGCCGGATCTGGAGGCGATAGTCCTCGCGCGCCTGCATGAATGGCGCGCGGAGGCACTACGTCGGGGGGAAACTCCGCTGCCGCGGCAAATCACCGCTCAGCGGACAGACCTCCGACGCGATTTCATGGCGACATGGAGACAGCGACTGTCGCAACCCAGTGCAGGGCACGCCACAATAGTGGCGATAAGTCCCCTCTTTGAGGAGTGGCTAGAGAGGCGCCACGTCGCCCTCACCTTCCGCCTGACGCAGGTCCTCACCGGACACGGTTGTTTCGGGAGGTTCCTGCACCGAATCGGGCGGGAGGAAACGCCCGGGTGCTATCATTGTGAGGAGCGTCCGGAGGAGACGGTGGCGCTCACCTTCGAGGTCTGCCCCGCTTGGGCGGAGCTCCGCCGTGTCCACGTAGCGGCGATCGGCGGCGGCGACCTCTCGCGCCCGGCCCTGGTTTAGGCCATGGTCCGGAGCGAGAGGGAATGGGAAGCCGTCACCTCCTTCTGCGAAGCAGTCATGCTAGCGAAGGAGGTGGCGGGACGTGAGAGGGAGAGAATCTCTCGCCCCAGCAGCCGCGGGGGACGCACCGGGCGTCGGGGGCCACGTAGTGGCTACCGGCCACCGTAGGTGCGGGCCTGTGGACCGTGAGTAATGGGTTAGCATCTGAGCCGCGCGGGTACCTTACTCATAGATCTAAACTCCCCTCCCGCACGCGCACCCCGCCTTGGTGACGCCCACTTCGCAACGGGCCGTGCAGCAGAAATCGTAATATTTTAATTTCGCCATAACTTCAAAACCAAACGTCCAATTTGAATCATTCAAAGACCAAATAATATCTACATAAACTGTACTTAGTGATGAAATAATTTACTTTGATAAGGATTATAGCATGAGTAAAATAAATGCGTTTAAATCTAGTCCAAAAAAAATTCAAGATAAAAAAATGGTTGTTGTGCCTCACTCGACATAGATAGGTATAGTGTGTTACGGACTTTTTTGTAGATATTTATAAGATCTACAATTAATTAGAACATTTTGTGGTTCTATCTTTTATATTTTAGGCAGCGTACGCAAAATAAGTAACTTTTCTGGTTGATTTTTTACACCTTGTGTCCGCAAAACCCAAATATCTTACGGAACCCTATTCTTTTCCAAAATAAAATTTAGCCTATGTTACTCGTGAATAATGTAGCTTTTGAATGGTGAAAGAATTTTTAAAATCGGTCTAGTAGTTTTTGAGCCTATTCATTACAAACAAACAAACAAAGTTTTCCTCTTTATAATATTAGTGTAGATTAATGTCGAACTCATGATCTGCAATGGTATTTTTCTTTTTATCAGTTGTCACTATAATAGAAATATCGTCTGCAAATAGTATGCATTTATGTTTGGTTACTTTTATGATATCATTTATGTATATAAGAAATAGAATTGGGCCTAGAACGCTTCCTTGTGGAACACCTTATTTATTATGTCGATATTCCGATGAGTAAGGTATCATATCTTTATTTTTGTTAATTTTATTGATAATGACACGTTGCTGTCTGTTACTTAAATAGGACGATATCCACTGAAGTGCAGGTCCCCTGATCCCAATAGTCTCTAACTTATGTAGTAATATGTCGTGTGATACTAGATCGAACGCTTTCGATAAATCAAAAAAGAGGCCAGTAGTTAAATGATTATTATTAATATTTGTAAGTATTGCTTTCACAAGTGAGAAAATGGCTAATGACGTGGATTTGTTTTTTTGGAATCCAAACTGCTCGGCACTTATAATCTGGAATTTATTGCAGAAGTCAATGAGTCTTTTATACATACATTTTTCATATATTTTAGACAAAATAGGAATTAACGTTATGGGTCGATAGTTATTGATATCACATTTATCTCCCTTTTTGAATAACGGTTTTATTATGGATAGTTTTAAACTATCGGGAAAAGTTCCAGCTGAAAATGACATATTGATAAGATGAGTTAAGATACCAGTCAGTTCATTACAGCAGGCTTTTATGATTTTTGTGTTTATTTCATCATATCCTTCCGATCTGGTGTTGCATAGAGAACTTTACTTCCTGCCAAACCTCTTTTTCCAACATTGGTTTGAGAAACATTGAGTTGGCGCGTTTATTTTGCCTAGAGTTTAGTACAGTACTTTGTTGCGGTGGCATATGCGTTACATTTACATAATGGTCGTTGAATATAGAAGCCATTTCTACAGGGTCTGTAACTGCAGTATCATTTAACTTAATGACTTCTATGTTGTCTTTGGGGGTAGTATTATTTATTTCGTTTTTAATGACAGTCCAAGTAGCTTTACATTTATTATCATGTATGTTAATATATTTTTTACCATTGCCACTCGAAAAAGGGCATTTTATTCATCGATAACAGTGAATAAAACGCTCTTTTACTCACTGAGTGAATAAAGACTTTTTGAATTTGGAACAAGCACGAATTATGAACAAAAATAAGTGAAACGTGCCAACAAGAATATAGGTAACACAAAATTTCAAAAAATTGTTCTAATTTCACAAAAAAAAAAATGTATATATTCCTTTGTATGTTTATATTCCTTTATTCTCTTATTACTGATATATAATAAAATGTGATAAATACTCATCTGCCTAGACTTATCCCAACTTAATTGGGGTCGGCTTCTAGTTTAATCAGATGCAGCTGAATATCAGTATTTTACATGGAGCGACTGCCTATCTGACCTTCACAACCCAGTTAGTACTGAGTGGGCTATACGGTATCCCTTCGTAAGACTGTAGTCAGACTTTCGGGTCACTGACTTCCTGTAACGACTGTCAAGGAAATGTAAATGACAGCCGGGACCAACGGCTTTACGTACTTTCCGAGGCACGGAGGAAACTCGGTATGCAATGAATTAGTGGTCACCCATCTACAGACCGACCTTAGTAAGCGCGGCTTAACCTTAAAGATCGACCCGAGTGGCTGTTATTATTATTAACCCACGAGAAATATAAATACTATACTTCTATTTATTTTCTCGCAGTCAATGGTAAAAAGCAGAGTACACAACTCGTGAAAAAAAAATTCATCTCGGTCCTTGTATACCTCGCTTCGCTCAGGATTCTACTCTAGAATCCCTTGCTACGCTCGGGATTCTACTCTAGAATCCTTCGCTGCTCTCGGGATCCAATTTAGTACCTCGAATTAAATTCCCTTTTTTTTCACTTGTTGTATAATCTACTACTTTACCATTGCCACTCGAAAAAGGGCATTTTATTCATCAATAACAGTGAATAAAACGCTCTTTTACTCACTGAGTGAATAAAGACTTTGAATTTGGAACAAGCACGAATTATGAACAAAAAATAAATAAAACGTTCCGACAAGACTGAATTTCGAAAATTGTTCTAATTTCACTATACTTACATTTTTAATGTTTGTATTTAATCCTTTGTTCTCTTATTATATTAACGATTCTATAATAAAATGTGATAAATACTCATCTGCCTAGACTTATCCCAACTTTATTGGGGTCGGCTTCCAGTCTAATCGGATGCAGCTGAATATCAGTATTTTACATGGAGCGACTGCCTATCTAACCCAGAACACAACCGAGTTAGTACTGGGCTACTGGGTGCGGTAATACGGTAACCCTTGGTAAGACTGGTTGTCAGACTTCCGGGCTACTGACTTCCTGTAACGACTATCAAAGAACTACAAATGACTGCCGGCCCAACGGCTTTACATACTTTCCGAGGCACGGAGGAACCTCGGTATGTAAATAATTAGTGGTCACCCATCCACAGACCGACCTCGGTAAGCCCGGCTTAACCTTGAAGATCGACCAGAGTGTCAGTTATTATTAACCCACGAGAACTATAAATACTATACTTCTATTTATTTTCTCGCAGTCAATGGTAAAAAGTAGAGTACACAACTCGGGGAAAAAAAAAATATCTCGGTTCTTGAATCCCTCGCTCCGCTCAGGATTCTACTCTAGAATCCCTTGCTGCGCTCGGGATTCTACTCTAGAATCCTTCGCTGCTCTCGGGATCCAACTTAGTCCCTCGAATTAAATTCCCTTTTTTTTCACTTGTTGTATAATCTACTATTATGTTTGAGTTCTTTTTTGAATCATAAATACATTTCTTAAGCATATATGAATAATTATTATATTTAATTTTATTAGATGAATTTTTATTTTTTGTAATACATATAACGTAGTTTCCGTTTAGTTCTGCAACTTTGTCTTAGCCCTTTGCTTATCCACTTTTGTGTGTTTTTTGCATTATTATTTACCTTGACTCTTACCTTGGGAAAGCAGAGATTGTAGAATAGGCACAGCAGTTCATGAAAATCATTGAATGCGGACTTTGCATCAGTGTTTAGATATATATCCGACCAATAAAGGCTTTGCAAGCATTCCTTGAATTTCCGGATATTGTCTAAGTTGTAATCTCTTTTATAAATGTGGTATATTGGTGCTTTTTGTGGTTTATGTTTAGTAGGAAAGCTAAGCATTTGCGCTGTGTCGTGATCTGAAAGATGCAGAGGTAATACGGTTGCAGTTGCATTGGCAATGTTGCTTAAAATGTGTGTTTAGCGATAAGACCGCCCATTTTGTCACCCTATGTGAAACGTTTTCTTGTATGAATGTTACTTGTATGTGGAACATAATTAAGAATATTCTATTTTAGGATACGTGAAACTATTCTTAAATATATTATTATGTACCTACTTATTTACAATCTATACATAAAGGGTGTAAAAAGACCCTTAACGAAGCCGAAAGGTACTAGTTCTCCCCGTCATTGCGATCATTTTTTTGTTCTAGACCATACCTGGGAACCTTCTAGTTTCGGAGATATTGGGGGTCAAAGTTCCAACTTTTTCACAAGTTTTTTTTTAAGTACATGTTTTTAATGTAAGATTTTTACTTTAAACACCTTCACGACCCTCGTAATATTCAATCCATCCATCAGCACAATGTTTTGAGTACGTTACATTGAGTTTTACCGTAAAACGTGATTTTTCACCCTAAAAAAAAAGTCGTTTCCCAGCAATAATTTTTGCGTAAAGTTACTTAGTTTGATGTACAGAATGCCTGGTTGTCGGCTTGGTGAAGGGTCTGTTTACACCCCGTATAATAAGACAGTGAAAAAACTGTGTCTGTACATTGAATATATTTAAAAAAAAAATTGAGGGGTGTTTAGAAACAGTAATAGAGCACGAATCCAAAAAAAAAAATCTGTCTGTTTGTCTGTTTGTCTGTTTGTCTGTTTGTCTGTTTGTCTGTTTGTCTGTTTGTCTGTTTGTCTGTTTGTCTGTTTGTCTGTTTGTCTGTTTGTCTGTTTGTCTGTTTGTCTGTTTGTCTGTTTGTCTGTTTGTCTGTTTGTCTGTTTGTCTGTTTGTCTGTTTGTCTGTTTGTCTGTTTGTCTGTTTGTCTGTTTGTCTGTTTGTCTGTTTGTCTGTTTGTCTGTTTGTCTGTTTGTCTGTTTGTCTGTTTGTCTGTTTGTCTGTTTGTTTGTACACGCTAATCTTCGGAACTACTAGACGGATTTGAAAGATTTTTTTTTGTTGTATAGGTATTAAGTCTGGGCAACATATAGGCTATAATTTATCTTGGAAACTTGAACACCTGATGCAGAACCGCAATAGAATAGCTAAACTATAAGAGATACAAAAATGGTACCATAGCAACGTCTTAGCAAAAATTGTTCAATCTGATGACCACTCTCTGTTGATTTATAAAAATCAAAGATCTGGAACACCTGTTGTGGGACTCCAAGAGCCCAGCTACACCATAACACATATAGGAATGACGTCTTAGCAAACATTGTTCAATCTGATGAGCACTCTCTGTTGATTTATAAAAATCGAAGTTCTGGAACACCTATTGTGGAACTCCAAGAGCCCAGCTACACCATAACACATATAGGAATGAAGTCTTAGCAAAAATTGTTCAATCGTGATGAGCACTCTCTGTTGACTTATAAAATCGAAGATCTGGAACACCTGTTGTGGAACTCCAAGAGCCCAGCTACACCATAACACATACAGGGTGTAAACAGACCCTTCACGAAGCCGTCAACGAAGCATTCTGTACATAAAACTAAGTCACCCTACGCAAAAATTATTACTGGGAAATGACTTTTTTTTTGGGGGTGAAAAATCACGTTTTACGGTAAAACTCAATGTAACGCACTCAAAACATGGTGCTGACGGACGATTTGAATAGTAAACGGGTCATGGAGGTAACTAAAGTAAAGTTAAAACCTTAAAAAGTGGTATTTAAAAAAAACTTGTGAAAAAATCGGAACTTTGACCTCCAATATCTCCGTAACTAGAAGGTTCCCAGGTTTGATCTAGAACAAAAAAATTATCGCAATGATAGGGAGAACAAATGCCTTACGGCTTCGTTAAGGGTCTTTTTACACCCTTTATAGGAATGACATCTTAGCAAAAATTGTTCAATCTGATGACCACTCTCTGTTGATTTATAAAAATCGAAGATCTGGAACACCTGTTGTGAAACTCCAAGAGCCCAGCTACACCATAACACATATAGGAATGACGTCTTAGCAAACATTGTTCAATCTGATGAGCACTCTCTGTTGATTTATAAAAATCAAAGTTCTGGAACACCTATTGTGGAACTCCAAGAGCCCAGCTACACCATAACACATATAGGAATGAAGTCTTAGCAAAAATTGTTCAATCTGATGAGCACTCTCTGTTGACTTATAAAAATCGAAGATCTGGAACACCTGTTGTGGAACTCCAAGAGCCCAGCTACACCATAACATATATAGGAATGACGTCTTAGCAAAAGTTGTTCGGTCTGATGGGCATTTCCTATTGACTTATAAAAATCGAAGATCAGAAACATCTGATGTGGAAATCAAAGCTATCACTAATTTCACTGTATAATTATAAAATAACATAAGCTGGGAGTACCTCCACGCGGTGAAGGCGGTAACAGTTTCGGACTGATTTTTGATGACGACGGTATATCATTGAAAATTTGACTCTACTGGACAAAACTCCTATTTATTTTTTTATTTTATCGAATAAATATGCCTTCGGGCTTATGTAATTTGATTGTTTTAGACTTTTTCCACTTATCTTCGTGACACGGTAGCCTACCCGGTAACGCAGGGGAGCAGTCACTTAGATTTTAATTGATCAGGTATCTACACAATAAAACTATAACCATGCCTAGAAAGAGGTCAAATCTTTCCCAATGTTCCAAAGGAGCTAAAAGATTGAAGATCATAAGATCCCAAGAATCTACCGAAGAACGTCAGGAGAGACTTGATGCTGTTCGAGAACATCAGGCTGCAACTCGCTCCGTGGAAACCTCTTCCTCTCTTCTCTTCTCTTCCTCTTGGATAACGAAGCACGCCTGCGTTCTCAGCGTATTTACGCATCTACATTCATGTCTCTAGAGAACTGTGAAGAATATGATGCGCGACTGACCGCTGATCGTGAACGTCATGCGTTGTCTCGCGAATCGGAGACGTTCACGGATAGAGAATTACGCTTGAGTTCCAAGTGTATCTACGTATCGACTTCTAGGTCTCTAGAGACAAGTGGGGAACGTGATGCGCGACTGACCGCTGATTGTGAACGTCACGCATTGTCTCGCGAGTCGGAGACGTTCACGGATAGAGAATTACGCTTGAGTTCCAAGCGTATCTGCGCATCGACTTCTGACTTACAAAAATGAAAGATATGGAACGTCTCGAATCGTCTCGCGCGCATCCCGTTGTTTTCCCGTCCCCGGGCTCTTAGAATTCGACATCAGACGTTTCAGATCTTCGATTTTGACGACCCCGTTGTCACTGGCATAAATAACAGGATCCGCGTACGAAGTCGCGGGCAGAAGCTAGTACAAAATATAATACAAATACAGTATTTAATGAATACTGTTTATTTCCCTATTTGTGTTATATTTCGATCAACAATTGTTATTAGGTATATTGTTACTTATATATAATATCCTATGCGCGATCTGCGTCGGTGATAAGCTGACGGATGTGCAGCATGGATCGATGAACTGAGTAATTACGTCACTAAATACTCGTAAACAGAACCGCATTTCGGAATGAAGTTACGACATTTTGATTCGTCTCTGTATTTCGACATTAATTAAATGGCTTAAATTATCAAAAATGGAAAAAAAGGTGAAATATCTAGTATCTACATATTGTTGACCAAATCCGTTTGCAAACAACACTGTCGAAAAACAAATTTGAAAAGATTCGTTTAAAAATGTACCTACGAGATCAATTTCTCGTAAATATTAATTTCAATCGAAATTTATTTTCGATCAAAACCTGATGTAATGAAAGAAATCTTCTATAAAAGCAAAGTACCGTATCGAAGGACATCTTTAATAAAAGCAATGTACCTACGAGAACATTTTATCGTAAATTCCAGTTTTAACCAAGTGCCCCTTCGACAACGTCGAAGTAATGAAGGTACAATGTACCTACGAGAATATTTTCTCGTAAATTTCAGTTTTAACAAGTGCCCCTTCGACAACGTCGAAGTAATGAAGGTTCAATGTACCTATGAGAATGGGTGCGCCAAAGTTCACCTAAATTTTCAACTCCGATAATTGGAAATCCGAAAATGTTCTTCCTAACATTTTTCATCCTAACAATCACAATTCCTAACTCCTCTGTCTCTAATTTTATAATTCCGAAGCATTCAATTTCATAATGTCAGTAGCAATAAACATCTGTTATACTTTTATTTGTTTTCCTATATTTTCTCAACATAACCATCTTTTACACTATTATTCAAAGTCATATATTTTTTGTTTAGATTTCTTTGTTTAGACTTAGAAAAATTTTGCCATAAAAGTGTTATTTTTGCAAACCGTTTATTTTCTCGATTCTATCGTATAACACACCTTAATGTAAGAATAAAAGTTTTTTGGTGTTTTTTGTCTCCGACTAACCGTTTGTCGTAAAAACGCTGTGGAAGGGATCCATAGGTTAGGTTAGGTTAGAACTGTGACCAACTTCGCGCGAGCCGAGCGAGCGGAGCGAGCGGTGCCGCGGCAGCGGCCGGCGAGCGCTACTTCGAAATTGGTTGCGAAATTTTTCTTTCATAGTGCCCCCAAGACGACACTCTGACCTGTACTTATGTTTAGGGATAAAAGCGTTATGATAAAAAACAGTAGGAGTTTAAATATATTTACATTAATGATATTATTAATTACAATTTTCGGAAACATGAGTGTTATGAACATCGCCAGTAGCACTACAAATAGTATGAATGAAAACTTTAGGATGAAAATTTTTAGGAAGAGTGATCATTCGGATTACAAATCGTTAGGAAGAACAATTTCGAGTAAAGAACTTTAGGTGAGCCAATATGGACCCATGAGAATATTTTCTCGTAAATTCCAGTTTTAACCAAGTGCCCCTTCGACAACGTCGAAGTAATGAAGGTATTAATTATTACCTCACCTATTGTTAAAACTGAACAAGTGTCATGAAATCTGTTAAGGCTAATGATTTTTTACTAAATCTAAAATGTGTTTTGTACTGTCACCAAAACCAAAATAATAAATAAATACGATGCAATTCGATCACTTTTATTGTGAATCGGATCGAAGCCATTCAATACAATCCTAGAATCACATCGCGTAGTCACGATTCGGAAAATCCAAAGTATCGATACAAGTATCGTACTTCCCTAGCTCCAACGTGTATAATTTGAAGTGGCCGCTTGCTTAGTTGACATCTAACGGGGACTTATAAAGAAACCCTTGATGAGACTCGCAAGCTACAGTTTGTTTTAAGTGCTATGTTATCAGAACTCACAGAACTCTTTTCAAAGTCAAGCAAAAAAAAAAAACCTGATCCATATTATCCTTAAAATGATTATTTATAATAAGACAAATTGCTTCAATATAAATAATTAACCATGAACTTTAGTAACATGAAATTCATGAAACCATTTTAAAGAGCAACCAAACTCTTAATCTCACTAATTTGAAAACAAAATAATACCTGAGTGAATGCATTGTCAACTAGGACATTGAAGACTAGACTAAACACAAAAGCCTGGTAGCCGATATAGGCAGAGACGCTGTTAATAGATTTAGTCTCAAGCCCCAACCCTCTAGTCTAGTTAAAAGGCGTGAACTACCTTCAGAAGCTTGTAGGAATAAAGTTTTGATTTTTGAGTCCACTGTAAAGTGGAAATTAACTATTCGTGATTATCGACTATTACTTACAGTCGATATAAAGGGATTAAAATGTAAATTATTGATTCTTTCTACAAATTTTGGACACGGTGAAAGTATTGGGCAACCTTTTCTTAAACCGAAATCCTGCAAGTATACAATCTGAGTTTGACAGAAAATTTTGTAGTCTCAAAAATTCGAGATATTCTGTATCGAAAAAGGAATAAACAAGGTCCTCTACTAGACAAAGAGTACTCCAAAGAGCTAAGATGGGGAGATACAACAGGGATCAGGGATATCCTTAAACAATTGAGAATTAATCAATGCGAAAATCAGCCTAAAAGGGTCATTTGTTAAAGTACTTAATTAAGTAAATTAAGTACTCCTCAACTATACACTACTATTATAAGAAAACTCTATCAGAGCTGTTTTATAGAAGACCGTTCAGAGGTGAAGTGGAGATAAATAACCATAAACAGATCTCGAAGTTGATACAATAAGTCAAAAGTTAGACAGATCTATTAAACGAAGATAGCTGAAAATTTACATGTAGAGAACACGATGAACGAAAATAATATATCTCCGTAATTTAATCCACACTACAGCGTACTGAAACATAATGTATGACGAAACTGGTCAAGACTACCGAAACATGACGAACATCATGTAACACCTAAAGAAGGTACAAATAAGGGTAATGAAAACTGCTCAAGCTAAACTTATCAATCACAAAACGTAAGATCAAAGTTACGAACCGTATTTTAAAATTAAGTATAATTCAATAAAGTAAGTTTAATGCTTAATAGTGCAGATACTGAAATATCTAAAATGTAATTAAATTCTAAATGGAAATATTTTCTGAAATATTAATGACTGAATTCTAAATGATGCCAAATATTGTAACTATTGTACTTAAAACTAATTTTATTATAAAATTAAAGAAACAATGTATATTGTATATGCCTACAATATCTGCACCTGGATTATGTCTATAAACATTATTAATTTATCTGACATGGTTAAATTTGAATATTGTGTACCTATGTTAGCATAATTTATATAACATTGTAACATAATTGTAAAAGTAATTGTATTCCAGATGCGATGTGGGGATGAGGAGGGGTTAAGTAAACAACATGACGTGTATTACTTTGAGAGTCAATTGTGAACTGAGACTCAACTGTACTCAACTACAGTCCTCAACTGTGCTCTCTCCTTTAATAGGTGGTTTAAATATACATAGATTGTACGTGACTACGTGCTAACACTAAGCTTACGGAAAACAGTATACGAGACACAAACTTAACCCTGGACAATACGTGACATGCTGATGTACAACATACGTGATACGATGATGAACAATATACGTGACTTCTCACCACATCACCCCTCTTAAAGAAAAAAAAAAAAAAAACTAACTTACGGTTTTTTTTTTTTTAAACATTTTAAACTTACATTCTAACTCCTACAATACAATTTTGTTCTATTCTTATGAATTACATCTATCTTATTATCATTCTTTTTACAATTACATTTGGTGACTCGTCCTTTATAACTTTAAATGGTCCATTATAAATACATTCTAATTTATTGCCTGTTTCGTTTTTTATTAATATCCAGTCACCTTCTTTATAATTTATTGAATTAAGGTTCTTATCATAACAATTTTTCCTCGCTAACTTACTTGCTATCAAATTTTCTTTCGCATCATTTTGAGCCCTCTGCAATCTAAACTTAAATTCTAAAGGATAATCATCAAAATTGTACAATGGTTCAACACTTTCACCTTGAAGACTACTTGGTAACCTGCAAATTTTACCGAAAACTAATTCATAAGGTGTATATTTGGTCACAGTATTAACTGTAGTGTTATATGAAAAGCACCAATATGGAATCCAAGAACTCCATGACGATGGATTATTCTCCGTCTGTATCCTTAAATACGCGCCTAAAGTTTTGTGAACATTTTCCAAAGATCCTATACTCTCATGATGATATGATGTCGACAAGATTTTATTGATGCATAAGATGTTACATAGCTCTACCATTACTTTTGAAATGAACTCAGAACCCCTATCTGTAGCAATTGTCCGCGGTATTCCATATCTCAAAACAAAATTTTCTGCCAACGCTTTCGCTACCTCATTTGCGGATTTATTCTTTAATGGATACGCCTCTACAAATTTTGTAAGCTCACACTGAAGTGTCAATATATAAACATTGCCTTTTTCGTCCCTATCAAGTGGCCCCACTATATCTAAATAAATTTTCTCAAACGATGTGGACGCAGTGGTAGTAATTGTCATTGGCTCCTTAGTATGTCTAGAATACTTTTGCTTCTTACACTTATCACATTTATTAATGTATTCCGTTACATCTTTTTCAATAAAGACCAATAATAATACTTCTTTATATTATTTACCATTCTGCGTATACCTGCATGACCACTTGTGGGTAAAATGTGGAAATCATTCTAAATAATCCTCTTCTCATCTTCCCCTTCTACTCTCCGTAAATCCTTCACCACACACATTTTAAAATCTTTCGTATGTAGAGATTTACCACTATTTCCCTTCAAATATTGTGCCATTTTTGTAATAAATTCAACGTTATAACGATTTTTTAAAATAATAA
Organism: Noctua pronuba; assembly: GCA_905220335.1. Lineage (NCBI taxonomy): Eukaryota > Metazoa > Arthropoda > Insecta > Lepidoptera > Noctuidae > Noctua > Noctua pronuba. The sequence goes on along the minus strand of LR999892.1, from coordinate 17,509,149 downwards.
CTTCTTTTATGCCTTTCTCAATACAAAAATCTACTATGTCTTTCAACAACTCGTCCCGCGATGATGCTGATAAAGATTCATAGTTTACATAAATACTCGAGTTTCCTGGCACATACATTAAATTACGCGTCTTTGAAAATATCTTTTTATAATTGTTGTTACGTAACATTTTCTCCCATTCATTTAAACATATCTCAACGTCATTTCCTTGTTTTTTAAGAACTTCCACAATCCTAGGGTGATCAGTCCCAGACACCATGGAGTCCGTATCACAAACATTCGGCTCTCTCAACCGTTTGTACTGCGCTCTCGTCATTACGGATACAGCCTTTTCGCGTATGGTTTTCAAATCCTCGCTTGTAATCACTATCCTGGAAAGTGCATCTGCTTGCACATTCTCTTTCCCCTTAATATATTCAACCTCAAAGTCGTATTCTTCTAAACACAAACGAAACTTAGTTAACCTACTTGAAGGATCTGTCATGTTAAACAAATACAACAGCGGCCGGTGATCCGTTTTTACGACGAACCTCCGTCCGTACAAATATGGTCTAAAATGTTTAACAGACCAAACTATTGCCAATAACTCCTTCTCTATTATAGGATAATTTAACTCACTTTTCCCTAAAGACCTACTAGCATATGCAACGGGTTTCCCGTTCCCATTACACAACACACTCCCTAAAGCATACCCCGAACTATCGGTTTGCAATATGAAAGTGTTGTTATCAGAAAAATCTGGATAATCCAACACTGGTGGATTCATTAACGCTTCCTTAAGCACCAGAAAAGACCTCTCACACTCATCGGTCCAACTAAACACGACACCTCTTTTACACAGTCTATTCATAGGTACCACTATATTAGCAAAATTTGGTATGAATTTCCTATAATAATTCACAAACGCTACGAACCTCTTTACCTCATCAACCGTCGTTGGACGCGGATAACTTTTTACGACTTCTATCTTCTCTGGATCTGGTGAAATACCTTCCGCCGAAATTACGTGTCCTAAATAAAGCACTTGCTTCTTCAAAAATTCACATTTGGATGGATTTAGCTTAAGATTCACTTTCCTCAAGCGTGAAAAAACTGATATAAGATTCCTGTTATGCTCATCCAAATTCCGTCCAAAAATAATTAGATCATCTAAATAAATCAGACATCTGTCATAATTCAATCCAGACATTGCCACAGTCATCAATCTGCTAAAAGAACTCGGACTTATCTTCAACCCCATTGGTAACCTACACATCTGATACTGCCCCTTATCAGTCGTAAAAGCCGTGTATCTCCTACTACTTTCTTCTAAAGCACATTGATAATATGATTGCGACAAATCACAGTGACTAAAGTAAACAGCACCCGACATTGAATCTAAGATTTCAGTTATATTAGGCAAAGGGAATTTATCATCCTGTATCTTTTCGTTCAAATGCCTGTAATCTATCACCACGCGCCATTTCTTCTCCCCACTACGATCTGCTTTTTTGGGTACAACCAAAACAGGACTAGACCACTCACTAACTGTCTCCTCAATAATATTACTATCCATCATCTCCTGCACTTGCCTATCAACTTCCTTCTTCTGTACATAAGGTATCCTATATTGCCTCCTATAAACTGGAGTCACATTCTCTTTCAATCGTATTGACTGCTCATACACATTTGTGACTGATAATTTATCTCCTGGAACATGAAATATATCAGAATACTTCGCGCAAATTCGCTCAATTGACAATCGTTCCTCGGCATTCAAATAATCAAGTTTAAGCAAAGAAAATATTTCCTTAACACGCTCAACGCTCCCTTCCGGCTCCCCAAAACTACAACAATCGTAACCACTTAACGGATAAACTTCTACACCGGACATACTACACACAACTTCCTCAGAGTTTGTGTTTAAAATCCTAATGGGTATCATCCCATTCCTAGGCCTAGCCACCACACTTGCCAAAAAAACACCTTCACGTAATTCTTTCCTTACCACTATACAATCTCCTGCTCTATTAACGGGAAAATACCTAACAACTTCACAACGCGGAGGAATAGTCAACAGGTAATCATACGACTTGAGCGGCATCGAAACCTTCTGCCCCTCATTACCCTTAAGAGACAACCTATTCAATGAAAAATCTATAATACCACTATATTTCTGCAAAAAATCCTGGCCTAATATGCCTACCGACTTACATGGCAACTCATCAAATATATAAAACCTATGCACGAACGAACATCGACCGTACTCCAAATTTAAATATACATAACCTATAGCTCGCAAACTACCTCCTACACCATTGATCACCAACTCTTCCTTAACCACTTTATAACACAAAGCGTTATTCGTTAAAAAAGTGTTTTTCACGGCTGATATGGACGCACCCGTATCCACTAACCATTCCGTATCTACACTATCCACTAACAAATTAACCCAGTTAATGCTATCACAAGCTAAAATATGCTTAGGCACGAAAAAACTGAGTCTCACTCAGCTGACCGCCTTCGCCACTTCGTGACATTGACACTGAGTCAGCATCATTCCGCGCATGCTCAAAACACGCTACACGACGGCGACCTTGCTGAGTCTGCCGTCCACGACGAGCATTATCGCTGCGACCGCGCATTCCACCGCTATGCCACACGCTGACATTTTTGCGCGTACGCTCAACAGCTGTTCCATGCTGCGCGTGCCTACTCTCTACAATCTGCCGCCTATGGTTATTTCCGCAATTTCTTACGCCCGATGAAAAACCACGTCCACGTGCGGGCCAGCGCTGGTATGTCAACACTTGCGACGACGAAGCACAATCCTCGTCTTCCGCTACCCTAATAGCATCTTTTAAACAAGTTAAATTCCGCGCCGCCATCTCTAACTCGATTTTGCCGATGTCTTCAAATCTTATAGTATCTACGTACAAATTTTCTATTTTAACTATCAGCTGTGTTAACTCTTCTGAAAATTTGTGCGAACTTGAGACTATACTCTTAAATTTAACGTATAAGGCTTTCACATCACTAATTTTCTTATCGAAATTGTCGCCTTTCCGCCTACTAGGACCTAATTTTACAATATTTTCCCTCAAAAATTTTAGTTGCACGAACAGTGACGTTAGTTCCACTTCCATTTAAACTTAGTACATTATATGCATACTATTGTCTCTAAATTTACCGCTCGGTCAACACACACACTTAAGCTCACGTATAGAATCACTTAATCACTTACTTCTTGACGAGGGAACGTTACTCCGTCCATATCTGGTCAGGCCATCTGCACAGCCTTGCGAACCTCCCGCTGGTTTAGCCGGTCCTCGATCCAACTTTGGTGACACCTTCTATATATCCGGACTGCCACACCAACGATGACAAGTGCCACACATACAGCAATAAATAACAGCACCGTTTGGATGGCCGTCACCTGCTCCTGTGTAATCGCTGCGGTATTCGAACCACCCACCGCCATCTGAGCGACGACCACTTCTTCCTTTGAAGTTGTGCTCCCCATGGCCCGTGACCCGATGTGACGTGAAGCTCACCGAAGCCTAGTCAACTTCTGCTGCTACGAATCCCTCGAACGGAGAACCATAACGCCGTCCAGCCGACTGGCAGGGTCGCCATGCGATGTGGGGATGAGGAGGGGTTAAGTAAACAACATGACGTGTATTACTTTGAGAGTCAATTGTGAACTGAGACTCAACTGTACTCAACTACAGTCCTCAACTGTGCTCTCTCCTTTAATAGGTGGTTTAAATATACATAGATTGTACGTGACTACGTGCTAACACTAAGCTTACGGAAAACAGTATACGAGACACAAACTTAACCCTGGACAATACGTGACATGCTGATGTACAACATACGTGATACGATGATGAACAATATACGTGACTTCTCACCACACAGATATGTACCTAAACTTAATATTATAATTATTACACCAATAAATATAACCTACACATTTTTGTAAAACAATTTAAAAGAGTAAGTCTGGAGTTTCTTCCCCATTCTTCTCCATACAAACTACCTTAGCGAATGGGAAAATGAAATGAACTCATTTCATAAAGTGCCCTCTAATGGCCTAATTAAAATAAATCTTTTCATATAAAAAGGAAGAGATGTGATATAATAATAAATGTAGTATGAGCTTTAAGGTATGCGTATCGTTCCGTCTCGACTAGTCCTCACTTATCCCGGGCAGCGAGTGCACGTACCCTTAAAGTAGTTCATCTACTTACTGATAATTTGTTGGTTTTATTCTAAACCCTAACTAGTGTTTCTAGTGAACACCACAGAACCGATAATCGATTTTTTTTCTTTTTGATTTTTTTTACGAGTACTCATTAGTTTTTATTTTCATAGACGTTTTCTCTTTTAGTCAGTTTCTGATTACAATACCAGTAAAGTCCCGTGGGTATACCGTTGAGGTTATTTTATTTGTTTTTAAATCGATTCAAATCGATTAATTTTTAAATAAATAAAGGGATTGTGAATACTTAAAATATTATTTTGATGCTAGCAATATTCGGCCAGCGAAAAAAGTTATTCTTTTGAAAAAATACAAGAAGTTTTTTGATTTTGAAATCAAAAAACTTCTTGTATTTTTTCAAAAGAATAACTTTTTTTAACCAATTGTTGTAGATTGTAGTGGCGCTCATTTGGAAGAAAGTAAATACATAAGTCATAAGTCATTTATTTCTTAACAAAATACATTGTGTAGAAAATAAATTAAAATTAAATCAATAAGAATTAGAAAGTAATAATCAAAAATATAAAAAAATAATAACAATAACAATTTTTTACAATAATAAAATTAATATAATAGTCATTTAATAAAGAACTCTTCAATATTGTAACAGCCCTTCCTCAGTAAATATGTCCTTAATCACATATTTTTTATAGCAAAATTAATGCATAAAGTATTTTTTCTGTAGTCTAATGTCCACTGAGGGCCTGAAATGGGCAATGCTCTTTGCTTTGTATACATTTCTTAAGTTTGAATTTGCTTAACATTAGGTTTTCGTGAAACGCACCGGGCTTGACTGTTCTGCCAACACTACGTGTGGTATAAGTAACAAACTTACTACCTATGCTACTCCTATTGCTGCTGTCTTGTTTTTCACAAGTTTTATTCGCTTCTGCCGGTTTAAGTTGTTCCGATTGTACTAACAAATAGGCTGGTTTTAATATATCAATTGAAATAGTAACTTGTTTATTGGGAAGTTGTATCCTGAAAACTTTGTTATCCCTACTTATGACGCTGTAAGGGCCATCGTAAGTGGGTGTTAAGAGTTTCTTAACCGCATCATTCCTTATGAATACATGAGTGTAAGTATTTAGATCTTTGTGAACAAATAGTTTCCGCGAATCGCTTCCGCTTCGTGACTTGGGTCGGAGATTGTTTATAGTTTCTCGCAATCTCTCTACGTATGTATAATCGTCACTGCTGTACTTTGGACTTACCTCACTGTAAATTACGCCGGGTAAGCGTAATGTCTGACCCAGAACTAACTCGGCAGCGCTAAGGCCTGTGTCACACCGAGTGGCTGCTCGCAAACCGAACGAAACGGTGGGTAACTCGTCATTCCATGACGAGTTGTCTGATAACCTACTAGATAAAGCTACCTTTAGAGACCGATGCCATCTCTCTATCATTCCATTACTTTGGAGATGGTATGGTGTGGTTCGGATCCTCTGGACTCCTAGTAACTTTAACGGATTAGCAAAAAGTTGGCTCTTGAACTGTCTACCTTGATCGCTGGTCAGTCTACTTGGGTAACCAAACCTGCATATCCAGTTTCCGTATACGACTTTCACTACAGTTTCTGCACTTATATTTTCAACTGGTATAGCTTCTGGCCAGTGTGTAAAACGGTGTATGATTGTGTCACAATACCTGTTACGTTGTCGTGTTGTGGGCAGTGGTCCTACAATGTCCACGTGTAAATGCTCGAAACGTTGGCTGGATGCAAATTTACTTACTTCTGTCACCACATGACGACTTACCTTGCTTTTCTGGCACTGTATGCATGTTTTTGCCCAATTACCTATGTCTTTGTTCATGTCGGGTCAAAAAAAACCTTTTGCTAATCATCTTACGAGTCGTTCTCACGCCTTAATGACTGATATTGTGTACTTATTCGAAAACGGTTTTTCTAATGTCGGTGCTACATACGGCCTTATGTTCCTACTGGCGATGTCACAATACACGCTTTTGCTGACGTTGGGAACGTGAACTAGATTTAGCTGTACGTTATTCAATGTGTCTCTACTTTGTAGTAGTTGTGTAATGTGATCGTCTCCTTCCTGCGCTGTCGCTAATTCTTCGTAATCTATGAAGGTTGGACCACCAATGGTTTCGACACGTGATAACGCGTCAGCTACTGGGTTATCCGTGCCGTTGACATGCTGTATATTGCTAGTATATTCGCTAATGTACAGCAACTGCTTGATTCGCCTAGGAGTTTCTTTGTTCGAACTTACCTTTGTAAGTACGTATGTTAGAGGTTTGTGATCAGTATACACGGTTAAATCTCGACCCTCTTAAAATACATGATAAACATGTATTATGGCGAGTAGCTCCCTATCGTATGTACTGTAATTTTGCTAAGCGTCCGATAAAAAATACCCTAGTGGTTGCCAGGTGTCGTCAACCCTCTGTTGCAATACTGCGCCTACGCAGGTATTAGAGGTGTCGGTCATCATTGATAACGAAGCTTCAGCGACAGGATGAGATAATGTTATGGCGCTTTGTAGGCTTACCTTTCATTTCTCGTACGCTGATTCCGTTTTGGCGTCCCATTCTATTCTAGTTTTATCTTTCTTTTTTGAGTTGTGCAGAAAACTATTAAGAAACATACGACATTCTGCCGCCTTGAGTAAATGTGACCTGTAGAAATTTACCATTCCAAGGAAACGTCTCAACTCCTCGACTGTCTCTGGCCGCGGATAATCAATGATTGCCTTTACCTTATCGGGTAGGGGACTGATCCCTTTTGGTGTAACCTTGTAACCTAAAAAACGATTTCTTTTAATCCGAAAGAACTTTTCTCGAGATTTATGGTCAATCCAATACTATGGAATCGCTCGAATACTTTCCTGACAGGTTCTCTATGACGTCGTCTTTTTTGAAGCTATGATGACATCGTCAACATAACAGTACAGTGATGACCATATTCATTACCTATCATATAAAAAAAAAAAAAAAAATTAAATTAAATTTTCTATTTTCCAAATCCATAAATAAAATTAATTACACGTAAAACATACGTAAACATCGGAATAAATAAAGTCATATCAATCAAACTGGTTAATAAAGCATTTTAAACAGAAAAGTTATTAAATAAAATTATCAATTTCATTTTTTCTAAATTTGCCTAAGTTCGTACTCTTTGTTGTTTCTGTTTCGGTTAAAGTCGGATGTAGGGTATTTAGAAAATAAAAGATGTTAACTCTCATACGTTGATTTTAATAATACTCGATAGTAACTAACTTATCTACCCACATTGTATACTGAGCACATTAATTTTTTGTTAATCTATATATCTATATACATATAATAAGACTGTAAAAAAACTGTGTCTGTACATTGAATATATTAAAAAAATAAAAATTGGGGTGGGTTTAGAAACAGTAATAGAGCACGAATCCAAAAAAAAAAATCTGTCTGTTTGTCTGTTTGTCTGTATGTCTGTTTGTCTGTTTGTCTGTTTGTTTGTACACGCTAATCTTCGGAACTACTGGACGGATTTGAATGATTTTTTTGTTGTTGTATAGGTATTAAGTCTGCACAACATATAGGCTATAATTTATCTTGAAAACTTGAACACCTGATGCAGGACCGCAACAGACCAGCTAAACTATAAGAGATACAAAAATGGTACCATAGCAAAAATTATTCCACGTGATGAGCATTTTCTGCTGAGAGAATAAATTTGAAGATCTGGAACACCTGATGTGGAACTCCAAGAGCCCAGCTACACTATAACATATATACGAATGACGTTTTCGCAAAAGTTGTTCAATCTGATGAGCACTCTCTGTTGACTTATAAAAATCGAAGATCTGGAACACCTGTTGTGGAACTCCAAGAGCCCAGCTACACTATAACACATGTAGGAATGACGTCTTAGCAAAAGTTGTTCAATCTGATGAGCACTCTCTGTTGACTTATAAAAATCGAAGATCTGGAACACCTGTTGTGGAAATCCAAGCTATCACTAATTTCACTGTATAATTATTATAAAATATAATAAGCGGGGAATTATAATAAGCGGGGAATTATAATAAGGGAGTACCTCCACGCGGTGAAGGCGGTAACAGTTTAGGGCTGATTTTCGATGACGACGGTATATCATTGAAAATTTGACTCTACTGGACAAAACTCCCATTTATTTTTTTATTTTATCGAATAAATATGCCTTCGGGCTTATGTTATTTGAGTGTTTAATTTCCTTTTCCACTTATAGTAGCCTACCCGGTAACGCAGGGGAGCAGTCACTTAGATTTTAATTGATCAGGTATCTTCACAATAAAACTATAACCATGCCTAGAAAGAGGTCAAATCTTTCCCAATGTTCCAAAGGAGCTAAAAGATTGATGATCATAAGATCCCAAGAATCTACCGAAGAACGTCAGGAGAGACTTGATGCTGTTCGAGAACATCAGGCTGCAACTCGCTCCGTGGAAACCTCTTTGGATCGCGAAGCACGCCTGCGTTCTCAGCGTATTTATGCATCTACATCCAGGTCTCTAGAGAACTGTGAAGAATATGACGCGACCGCTGATCATGAACGTCATACATTGTCTCGCGAGTCGGAGACGTTCACGGAAAGACAATTACGCTTGAGTTCTCAGCGTATATACACATCGACTTCGAGGTCTCTAAAGACAAGTGCGGAACGAGATGCGCGACTGACCGCTGATCGTGAACGTCACGCATTGTCTCGCAAGTCGGAGACGTTCACGGATAGAGAATTGCGCTTGAGTTCCAAGCGTATCTACGCATCGACTTCTGACTTACAAAAATGAAAGATATGGAACATCTCGAATCGTCTCGCGCATCCCGTTGTTTTCCCGTCCCCGGGCTCTTAGAGTTCGACATCAGACGTTTCAGATCTTCGATTTTGACGACCCTGTTGTCGCTGGCATAAGCAACAGGATCCGCGTACGAAGTCGCGGGCAGAAGCTAGTATAAAATATTTGCCTTGTAAAGTTTAATCACGCTATACTCATCTCTGATTGTAACAACATTGGAAGCGACTAACGTCTAAGATACAGGCTCGGCCTAGTTTAGACGTTAGGGTTCATTCTGATCTGTATACTTACTTACTGTACTTGTAACAATATTGTGATAAGCGTAAAATGTATTTCCTCTTTTTGTCAATAAAGATTACAGTAATATCCTCTCACCGATGTTCGCGATGCCTTTCAGAACCGTGTTGTCCATAAACCTTTGGAACGTCTGTGCTGCGTTCCTAAGACCAAATGTCATGCGCGGAAATTCGAACAAACCGAATGGTGTTGTTATAGCGGTTTTCTCCACGTCTTCCGCTGCAACTTCAATAAAGTGATTTGCCCTATTTACATCGAGATGTGTGTAAACTGTCTTACCTGACAATCCATACGTGAAATCCTGAAATCTTGGTATAGGGTATCTGTCCGGTTTTGTTACTGCGTTCAGTCGCCGATAGTCTCCGCAGGGTCGCATGTTGCCGTCCTTCTTCTGCACGACATGTAAAGGACTGGCCCACTGACTTCTAGATGGTCTACAGATTCCTAGTTCCTGCATATAGCGAAATTCATCTTTAACTTTTTGATACTTACCTGGTGGAAGTGGTCTCGGCTTCGCGTACATAGGTGGTCCGGTCGTGTCGATATGGTGCTTTACCGAATGCTTAGCCAATGTTTCTTTAAATGATACGGGCTTAGTAATGTCGGTAAATTCCTCCAACAAGTCACGGAATGGATGCGTTTCCTGAATATTTTTGATTGTTGGCTCATTGTGGCTTACGATGGTGCCCGTTGTATACAAATAAGTTACTGAATCCACTAATTTCTTTTATGTAAGTCTACTAACAGTCGATGCGTTTAAAAAAAATCTGCTCCTATTATTGGGTTAACTACATCACAAATTATAAATGGCCATTTAAAACTACGCCTTAAACCTAAGTTAAATTCTTATGTTATAACGCCAAAGGTTTTAATTTCGGTGCCGTTGGCAGCAAAAAGCTTATAATTACATTCATAATTACGCTTTTTTGAGCTGACCTTGGTGACTGGTATCACCGATAAATTGGCACCTGTATCAATAAGAAAATCCATACAATTTCTAGAATCCGTTACACACAAGCGATGGTTTTCGTTGACGTCGATGCATGCTACCACCGCCTCGGGGTGCACCCTCTTCAGTTTTCCTGCTTGTTTAACTTCGCCTAGTTACATGGTGACTCGCATCGCCGTGCTGACTCGCGGTACCGGAAGTGGTATCGGCACAACCAGTCCGGACTGTGCCGTGTACGCTGTGGCGTCCGGGATCTTTGACGGGAATGGGAATGATTACGCTTCCATCGTTCTCTGCCAACATGCCGTTGGCACTGTCCAATGCATATTGCAAAATTGCCGGTCGTAGTGAACAGACGTATCGAACAATTATTGCAATAAACAAATAATCACTTACGAAATTGTGACCTAGTTACCAATAGCCAGTAGTAACGCATACTCGTGCAGTACATTTTGTATAAGGTGTATTATTAGTAGAAATGACCGGTTTTTAAAAGGAACAATATAACCTGCTTCATGATGGAGGACAGTCCATTCAACCGGAGCAGTAAATGTGTTCGCTCCCCGCCTTCTACACCTGTGCCTGTGGTCGCCTGTGACTGTGGTGTGCCCATTGCCGTACCCGCCTCTACCCCTCAAGCGCCTATCCGAAGGAACGATGCCCCTGAAGTTGTTTCGACGTCCGAAATACAGAACTGGATGGCTATTATCGAACAGAGCCTGAAGGAAGTGTGCGCTATTGCAGCTGAGGGAAAGCTGAATGTGGACCAGAAAACCCGCATCACTAACCTATGCCGAAAGGTTAGTCACGGGACCTCGCAGATGGCCGTCATGTACCAGTCCGTCAAAGCTAAAGCCCTCCAATCGCACTACACCGTCAGAACTCTGGAAAACCAACTCGATCTTTCGCAGCAGCTACAGAACCTTAAGCTGAGTATAGAAGATTCAACGAAACCTGCCCAGGGATCTTCCTTTGCTGACATGGTAAAGAAACGTGCCAACAATTTTATCCAGCCAAGTTATGTCAGTTCCGTGGCCATCTACCCGAGTGACAACTTGAAGTCCAGCGATGAGACTAAAACTCTTGTCCAAAAAATTATCAGCCCCGAACAAATGAAGCTCCACGAGAGAGGCCTGCGCAAGACGAAGAACGGCGGTGTTATCATCAGCACAGAGACAAAGGAAGACATCGAGAAACTGAGGCAATCGGTGCAGCTTACGAAATCAGGCCTAACAGTCGACGAGCCCTATAAAAGGAAGCCTAGGGTTGTAATTATAGGAGTGCCGACATCCATGCAGGAAAATGAGGTTTTTACCGGTGTGTACAACCAGAATCTAGCCGAAAAACTTCAGGACTGCAGCCTTGAGACGTTTTTGAGCTTAATTAAATTAAGTCATAAGTCAGGGAAGAAAGACTCGGATACACGTAATTACGTTGTTGAAGTATCTGCAGTCATACGCAAAGCCCTGATATCACAAGACCGAGTTTTTGTAAATTGGTCATCTTGCCCTGTGAGAGACTTCACTTTGGTCACACGATGCTATAAGTGTCAGCAGTATGGACATGCGGCCAAGTCCTGTCGACAGACCTCGTATACCTGCGGCCACTGTGGTGATCAAGGTCACTCAGTAAAAGAATGTCCAAAAAAGGCTGACGAACCAAAATGCGCTACTTGCTTGCATTTCAAAAAGCCCGACAAGCATAACACAGGTGCTGCTGACTGCCCGGCAAAAATAATGGCTGAAAAAAGGTACATTAATTCTGTAGATTATGGAGGCGCCTAAGAGCGCCGTTAAATTCGTTATTTTTCTGACCTTTTTTTACTTATTTTTTATTTTTATTTTATATTTTTATTTAAACAACCATTATGATAAATAGTTTAATTAATGATTTAGATAATTTCTCTGTATCCGAGTCCAAAGTTTGTGAAGCTGAAAACTGCAGACAATATCTATCCGGCTACAAATCTCCACTAACCATATTAACACAAAATATTCGCAGTGTTTTTAAGAATTTTGATAGCTTTAGTACATTTCAGCAACGTCTAAACATAAATTGTGACGTTATTGTTTTAACCGAATGCTGGCTTGCCAAACAATATAATATACCACTAATCCCGGGATATAATATGTATAGAAGTACCATAAATTACAACCAAAATGATGGTGTGATAGTTTATGCAAGAAATCATTTGAACGTCTCTGTTGAGGAACCTGATATAGACGACTGTAATAGATTGTTAATTAAAATTGAATCAGAATTTGCGATATTAGCATTATATCGACCTCCGTCTTTTAAAAATATAAGCAATTTTACTGACTCTCTGAATGAGACCTTGCAGAACCTGTCATCCATCAAAAACACGATTGTAATTGGAGATATTAATATAAATATTCTTCCAGGAAGTGCTGATGCTTCTGCTCAGGACTACCTCCACCTATGCGCCTTTCATGGCCTGCTCCCAGCACATAGCTTTCCTACACATCACAGTGGCTCTTGTTTGGATCATATTATGCTTAAATCGAATTTCCCTTCACTTGCACTTGTTGTTAACTCAACAATAACCGATCACAATGCTGCCCTACTAACCCTAAATTGTAAATTACCTAAACAAGACACTCGCATAATTTCAAAACTGAATATAAATAGACTTGAAGAAGATTTACGCGTCATCGATTTTGATCCAGTCTATAAATCCGCTGACCCGCAGTTTTGCATGTTGTTTGTAATTGAAAACTTTCGAAATGCAATTCAGAAAAACACAGTCGTAATGCAGTTGAGCAACAAAAATCACAACATAAAACTATGGATCACACCAGGTCTTATTCGCTGTATGAAACATAGGGATAAACTGCACATGAAAGCCAAATCTAATCCAAAAAATGCAGTATTGCAACTTTCGTACAAAAGATATCGAAATTTCTGTAATGATCTCCTTAAAAAAATCAAAAGCAACTATGACAAAATGGCATTGGAAATAGTAAAACAATCTGGAAATATATTAAAGACGCAACTTATACCACAACACGATATGAGTCATCTTCAAGTTTATTACAAGCACATTCGTCACCGGTGGAATCCGCTAACATAGCAAATAATTTCTTTGTTAATGTGGGTAAGAGTCTGGCAGAAAAAAATCTGGGACAATCCCAAAACCTAACGAGCACTCCTTTAACATCTAACACTGCTCTAACATCCTTCGCGCTGCTAGATACTGACGAGACTGAGGTAGAAAGTATAATCATGACCTTGAAAGAAGACTGTGCAGTTGGCTGGGACAACATATCAAATAAAATTATTAAAAAATTCAAGGACATTTTGGTACCACCACTGACTTACATATATTTTCCGCATTTGTTTAGCTTCAGGTCATTTTCCAGAGTGTCTTAAAAAAGCTGTTATTGTCCCTGTTTATAAATCAGGCAGCAAAGAGCAAGTGACAAATTATAGACCTATTTCTTTACTGCCTTCTATGTCAAAAATATTGGAGAAAATAATAAACAAAAGATTGTTGAAATATTTGGAAGAAAAATCGTTTCTGTCTGAACGGCAGTTTGGATTTAGGCCTAAAGTTTCAACTGCCGATGCAGTGCATCATCTGACTGACTATCTAGCGCAAGAACTTGACAAGGGTAACCACACAGTAGGCATTTTCCTGGACCTTGCCAAAGCTTTTGACACAGTTTCCATTCCAATTCTGTTGCGCAAGCTTGAGATCATGGGTGTAAGAGGCAACCAGCTGAAAATATTCAAAAGTTATTTAGAAGATCGATCCCAGTGCGTAAAGATTGGCGATGTTCTTAGCGATGTTCAAAAAAACACATTTTTTGGTGTTCCCCAAGGAAGTATTCTTAGGGCCCACACTGTTTTTGATCTACATAAATGACCTTTGCAATCTAAAGCTAGAGCATGGCACTATCATAACTTACGCTGACGACACTGCTTTACTTTTTTCGGCTGACTCAGAAAATGATGTCCACAATTTTGCGCAACACGGATTTAATATTGTAAATAAATGGCTTCAAAATAACTCACTAACTCTAAATGCAGAGAAAACAAATTACATTAAGTTTTCGATGCGCAAGCATATATCGAGTATCCCCTCAGCGTTGCATGCTCATTGTTGCCCAGTCCCTGCAGATAGCCAGTGTAAATGTCCCAATATTAAGAAGACTGATAAAATAAAATACCTAGGAATTATAATAGATGAAACCCTTTCATTCAAACAACATATGGAAGCACTAAATAGTAGAATTCGTAAGCTGATATTCGTATTCAAAAAGCTACGATTTATTACAGATCCAAAAATACTAAGACAAGTATATTTTGCTCTTTGTCAGTCAATTCTGACTTACTGTATTACTTCATGGGGTAGGACGAGTAAAACTCTGTTATTTCCCATTAAAGGAGCTCAAAGAGCTATTCTCAAGGTGGCTACATTTCCTTTTTCCTTTTCCCCACTAACCTCCTGTATAAATCTTGTGAAGTATTAACAGTTCGACAGTTATATGTTATGAGCACTGTACTAAAACAACACACAGCACTTCCATACAGCACTGAATTTACTAAAAAAAGACGGAAAGATATAGTTTGCCCTCAAAAAAGTACAAAACATGCTTTCACAGCCAAGTTTTATATGTACCTCGGACCGCTACTATATAACAGGCTAAATGAAAAAGCAAACATCTACTCTTTAAATTACAGTAACTGCAAGAAAATCCTAAAGGAAGCTCTTCAAACTATGTCCTATGAAGACACAGAGAAGTTATTACTTGTTCTCAAATAAATATTGTTCGTATTATTGTTATTTTTAATTAGTTAGCTAAGTTAAGATAATATAACTTTTATATACCTTTTTTATATACCTTTTTTTACATAGGTACCAATAAGACATTACATTGACATTAAGATTGTTTTGATTTTTTTTTAAATTATGATTTATATTCTTAAATTACCCATTGATTTTTTGTTATTATAAATGATGCATTTTTAATCTTAACTAGTCTAAAATATCATATCTTTATATAAAATTCTTTGAAAGTAATATTTGATTTGCATGTACCAAACTTACTATTTAATATTTCTACACCAGCAATGGTAGTATGTGTGAAACAAAGTTTAATGTAAGATCTCTATGTACCATATACTGAGAAATAAATAAATATTATTATTATTAAAAGATTAAATGAGATGTGATTATTTAATCAATTAATGTTACCTCCAATCGCCTGAAACACAGGATTACCTAGTTCAGGCACAAAACATGGGTGAACTTGACATAGATTTAAGAGAAACTGTAAAATGTTGTACCTTATATTTTTAATAAATTTTATTATTATTATAATATATTATTATTATTATAATGCTGCTCACCTCGTTTCGCAGAGTTTTGAGTTTTGCTCTAGTGACATGTTCCTAAGCTGGTTCAGTAGTTCTAGGTTTACATCTACCGTAGCCGAAGTCAGCGCTGAGCTATGGACGTGTTTTGCATCTACGGCGTTACGGAGATTGTCCATGATCTTGCCAGCCATCTCTGCGAGGTCGTCCAATTTGGTGCCTGCCTTGTTGGTGGCCAGTATCGCGCGAACCCACGCTGGTAGCCTCGATAACCATAGGTTTCTCACCGTGTCTCCCGCAGCTCCGGATTTTTTTGCTAGTTCACTCACCTTGGCTAGCAGCTGGGATGGACGTTGCTGCCCTAGGTCCATCTTCAATACTAGTTTGTTAAACTGTGCTTCCGCGCTAGCTTGGAATGTCTTCAGCAGCCTGTTCTTGAGTGTTGTGTAGCGCAGTTGCTCCGGCGGGTTGCTTAGATCTCCCACTTGGCTCAGCTCTTCCTTTGCCAGCTTGTTTACGAGCATCTCATATTTGACCTGCTCGCCTTGATGCTGTGGTCCCATCATGGCCTCGAATTGTGAGAACCATATTTTAGGCATGTCCACCCAAAAAGGTGGTATCCACGCTGACAACCCGATGGCAGCTAAATTGCTCACGACTGCCTATGTAGTTGGCGTTGGAAGCGCTATAGTGGCACTATACACGGACACTTATTTAACTTCACCTCCGTTCCCCACGCAAGGCCACGTTGGACGTCGGGTTTTAGATCACGCCGGATTCACCAATGTTGAGTCCCTATGCTTGGTGTGTGATAGGTGTTTCTCTGGAGTTGAGTTGCCTTGCGCAGGGAAGAATAATTTAAAGTCACTGACACATAAGTTATACTGCAGTTTATTTACATTATGATCTCTATATTTTTGTACGAGCTCACGCTACCATTGCTCCCGCTTGTCGACTGCACGTTTTGTCGCGACAGCCCCTACACAACCTGACCCTTTAACTGAATACTAGCCACATAAAGGTGAACGCAGACCTGGCCGCACCGCACGCGCCGCAGTCGCCGCAGTCATCGCATTTGTTAATGGCTTCGCACATCTGCCCGCGCCGCAGTCGCCGCAGTCGCCGCAGTCGCCGCAGTCACCGCAGTCGCCGCAGTCGCCGCAGTCATCGCTTTTGTTAACAAGTGCGCACGCACATCCGTGCCACCCGTATCGGACGCTGCGCCCGCGCAGCGCCGGGCGCAGCGTCTGATGCGGGCGGGTGACGTCATCAGCTGCGGCTTGGGGAGTTTGGCCGCTTCAGGTACTGCGGCGACTGCGGCGCGGGTGGGTGTGCGAGGTTGCATAGAATTTCATATAAAGAATTCGAATGCGGCGACTGCGGCGCGTGCGGTGCGGCCAGGTCTGCGTTCACCTTAAACAAGGAAGGTTCATCAAAATCAATATATATCACTGAAATCCTGACCCTTAAAGCACAACGTCTTTATTACCTTCCTAGAAACTATGCTAAGGAGAGCGGCTACAAAATTTTGTTGGACATCATTCGGAAAAGTTTTTCTACGAAAAATTGAAGGCGGTAAGCAAATTTTGATTAAGAGCGAATCTGACATCAACAACCTTCGTCTGGACAAATGACTAGCAATTATCTCAGGTTTTCCCAGTTGTAATATTAATAATATTTTCTGTTGTTTACTGTCGTTTGTCATAATATTGTTAGTTAATTATAATGTTTTATCTGCCCAACTCTCTACACATTTTCAGTGCCCACTACAACACAATTATACATTTCACATCCACACACTCAACCACATAAAATACCAATTTATGCATCACACAAATAGAATTGCAAATATACCTAGTGACAGGACCATTCTTGAACTATTCCAAGCATTCTATTATTACAAATATTTTTTTGATAAAGCACCAATTATATGTGACATAATTTTCAATTGTTTTCCCAGTGGATAATAATTCCAATACAATATTATCGGATTTAGACAGTGTCTCTGTGGCAAATAGCTATTTCTGTGACCCTGAAACTTGTAGGTAATTCTGTGTTACACAGCACTCCAAAGTCCTTGAAAATCATAACACAAAACATTCGCAGTATTTACAAAAACTTCGATAATTTTCGGGCACAACTAGCCAGATTCTCCTTTGACATCGACATTATAATCCTCACTGAATGCTGGCTTAATGAACACAAGCCTATTCCTATTATTGAGAACTACGAATCTTTTTCTTCCCAGACCAGGCTTAATCAAAATGGTGGCATCGTTATTTATGTCAGGGAAAATATAAAATGCACTGTTGAAGAACCTAAGTCAAGTGACGCTAGTTTTCTTTTGCTTCAAGTTTACCCTGATATTAACATATTAGCTGTGTATATCCCAACTGCACACTGCACAAATAGCTTTCTCACTTCAATAGATGCGATCATACGCCCTATTAAAGCTAAACACATCATCATTGCTGGCGACATCAATATGGATATTAAATCGAACAATACTGACAGAAACAGTGCGTCTTACCTTAATCTAACGGCAGAATTAGGGCTACTTCCGGCACACACCTATCCAACGAGGCTTGCAAAACTGTCTGGATCATATTATGGCAAACACATCCTATTCAGCTGCGGCCTTTGTGATAGATTCAACCGTGACTGACCACGCCTCAGTCCTCTTGAGCCTTTGTTGCCTAAATCCTGAAGTCAGCAGAAATAATGTGTACAAGAAAGTTGATTATGATGCTGCCCTTGCACACTTGCAAGCTGTTGATTTTTCCTTTATCAACAGAGACTCTGAAGCAAATGATGCCGCCGCTCTTTTTGTTGATCATCTTTCAAGTACGTTAACACAACACTCGATCATAATTTCCCGACCCTGCAGGAAAAGATTGCTAAAACCCTGGCTTACCCCTGGATTACTGCGATGTATCCGTCACAGAGATAAGCTGCACAAAATTCATTCGAAGAACCCACAAAATACATCTGATGAACTGATATAAAAAAGGTACAGAAACTTCTGTAACGGTCTTCTGAAAAAGATAAAAAGGAATTACGAAAAATCTTTACTACAAAATACAACCTGTAATAAAGATAAATGGAATGCAGTCAAATCCATTATCTGTACCTCAAAACAGAAAACTGCTGGGGACCACCTTTTAGTACCACAGAAAAGTGGTTCAAGTGCTGTAAATGAGATAAACACATACTTCTCTAATATAGGTAAACAACTAGCAGATAAAATAACAACAACTCAAAATAATTATAAAAGACAATGCCAAATCCTGCCACACCCTTTTATTAATTTACAAGAAATGTAAATTAATGAAAATTATCCAATGAAAATAGGATCCTTGGTTACTTAACTGTTATTCTGTTACACTTGCGGATAAAAAGTTAGTGATAAAAGGAATTTAAAAACCCAACGCCTATTTCCTGTTTTTATCGTGACCACCAGCGTTACTTAGTACGCATACACGAGAACAAAAGGAGTAATTTGATTTAAAAAAAATGACATCTATTAATTTATTATGTACAGATTATAATATGTATTTGGTTTAAATACACACAGTTAATGAAAATAATGTTTTTAATATATTATGAATGTATATTCTAATCATTATTTGGCATTTGAGCGTTAGTGATTACGTGCTTGGCGCGCCAATGCTTATGTCAAGATGACATTCATTGACATTCGCTCTGTTGTTTGTTTTTTATGCTCCCTAATCTCTCTCTGATCTACTATTATATTTTCACGACGATTTTGCTTTTGTACACGGACTCGATCTCGCCTACTTGCCGACTATGTGCTACTTGCGACGGATTCTGATCACTGCTTGCGACTTGAGTAACGATGTTGAGGTGCATAAATTGTCACTTGTGCGTCGACAGGATGCTAAGACATGTTGTGTCTTCAATACAATCTGCACTGCAAACTCTTCTCGCTAGATGGAAATCGTTGCAACAGGTATGTAGATACTACGTTATTTATTGATCGTATTTGACCATAGCGAAAAATCCTTCCTAATAATGATTGTACCACCTGGCACCTGGCACCTGGCTTGCCTTGTAACTAATGCAACAAAATATGAATAAAATAGTAAACCTACCTACCTAAAAGTATCTTAAATAACTAGTATAACAGGCAAAATAGTCAAGTTTATCTTTTGGGGGTTGTGTGGATTGTGTGGATATAATTATGAACTTGTCCAAGTATCTCAACCATATACTAATATGTATCTTACCTTACAGATTCCACCAGAAGCTGTAATCTGTCAAGAGTGCTTTTTGCGGCTAGACCAGCATTGTAGAAATGGGAATCTGAATGCTGAAAGAGATCTAGGTCACACACATGTTTGTCTTGGATGTGGACGATCTGTTTCAGAAACAAGAAGACGTGTGAGATATCATACAGTAGAAGCCAGTGATCCATTAATAGCTACTATACTTTCATGGGATATTCACAATGAGGTCAGTAGTAATGTATTAACCACTTTCCCTGTCCCGTGACACAATATGATTCACATCAATCACTGAACTAATGTGTCTGTAAACTGTTAAGCCACTGGTCGCGGGATTGTTTTAACAGAACACCGCGGCCCTGGAACGCAAAGGGCGACCGAAGGATATCATTTTTCATCACAACCGGCCCTTATAAAATATTGTCTATATTAACTTAGAAACACTAGGCTGCATTTTAAAACCTTTGAAAAATAACTTTAATTAAGTTATTTGTTTTGTATTCAAATGTTTTTTTGTAGGTGATATCAAGATATGCATTTGTATGCCATCTGTGTTGGATGCGTATGATATATACATGTAATTATTATGATGTCTAATATTTAAAAATAAATACTTGATATACCTATAAATGTTATTATTATCTGTTTAATATTTTATAGAAATAGTTTTAATTGTGGCCTAAAAGGCTTGGTTTCCGAACGAAAGATAATTGTTATATTTGAATAATCAAGTTAAATGTTTATTTACTATATATTGCTAATAAATTAATTAGTAATAATTAAGTGATATTTATAATGTTTCCTAGATTTTATCTTGCAATTTCAATATATCAAGTTGTTTCAATCAATTCTTTAAACTATCAGTTGATGTTCAATTTT
This sequence comes from Noctua pronuba, assembly GCA_905220335.1. NCBI lineage: Eukaryota > Metazoa > Arthropoda > Insecta > Lepidoptera > Noctuidae > Noctua > Noctua pronuba. The sequence goes on along the minus strand of LR999892.1, from coordinate 17,488,413 downwards.
ATCCGATTAAACTTAAAGATTACAAATAAATACATATTATATTGGTAATTTATCTAATTAAGTTTTAAAATAGTTCCCTTTCACAAGGTTTGTTAATTATTCTATATCTTATTAGTTACTAGCTTCTGCCCGCGACTTCGTACGCGGATCCTGTTGCTTATGCCAGCGACAACGGGGTCGTCAAAATCGAAGATCTGAAACGTCTGATGTCGAATTCTAAGAGCCCGGGGACGGGAAAACAACGGGATGCGCGAGACGATTCGAGACGTTCCAGATCTTTCATTTTTGTAAGTCAGAAGTCGATGCGTAGATACGCTTGGAACTCAAGCGTAATTCTCTACCCGTGAACGTCTCCGACTCGCGAGACAATGCGTGACGTTCACGATTAGTGGTCAGTCGCGCATCACGTTCCCCACTTGTCTCTAGAGACCTAGAAGTCGATGCGTAGATACGCTTGGAACTCAAGCGTAATTCTCTATCCGTGAACGTCTCCGATTCGCGAGACAATGCATGACGTTCACGATCAGCGGTCAGTCGCGCATCATGTTCTTCACAGTTCTCTAGAGACCTGGATGTAGATGCGTAAATACGCTGAGAACGCAGGCGTGCTTCGTTATCCAAGAGGAAGAGAAGAGAAGAGAGGAAGAGGTTTCCACGGAGCGAGTTGCAGCCTGATGTTCTCGAACAGCATCAAGTCTCTCCTGACGTTCTTCGGTAGATTCTTGGGATCTTATGATCCTCAATCTTTTAGCTCCTTTGGAACATTGGGAAAGATTTGACCTCTTTCTAGGCATGGTTATAGTTTTATTGTGAAGATACCTGATCAATTAAAATCTAAGTGACTGCTCCCCTGCGTTACTACCGGTAGGCTACCGCGTCACGAAGATAAGTGGAAAAAGTCTAAAACACTCAAATAACATAAGCCCGAAGGCATATTTATTCGATAAAGTAAAAAAATAAATAGGAGTTTTGTCCAGTAGAGTCAAATTTTCAGTGATATACCGTCGTCATCGAATATCAGTCCTAAACTGTTACCGCCTTCACCGCGTGGAGATACTCCCAGCTTATGTTATTTTATAATTATACAGTGAAATTAGTGATAGCTTTGATTTCCACATCAGATGTTTCTGATCTTCGATTTTTATAAGTCAACAGGAAAAGCCCATCAGACCGAACAACTTTTGCTAAGACGTCATTCCTATATGTGTTATGGTGTAGCTGGGCTCTTGGAGTTCCACAACAGGTGTTCCAGATCTTCGATTTTTATAAATCAACAGAGAGTGGTCATCACATTGAACAATTTTTGCTAGGACGTCATTCCTATATATGTTATAGTGTAGCTGGACTCTTGGAATTCCACATCAGGTGTTCCAGATCTTCAAATTTAATCTCTCAGCAGAAAATGCTCATCACGTGGAACAATTTTTGCTATGGTACCATTTTTGTATCTCTTATAGTTTAGCTATTCTATTGCGGTTCTGCATCAGGTGTTCAAGTTTCCAAGATAAATTATAGCCTATATGTTGCCCAGACTTAATACCTATACAACAAAAAAAAATCTTTCAAATCCGTCTAGTAGTTCCGAAGATTAACGTGTACAAACAAACAGACAAACAGACAAACAGACAAACAGACAAACAGACAAACAGATAAACAGACAAACAGACAAACAGACAAACAGACAAACAGACAAACAGACAGAATTTTTTTTTTGGATTCGTGCTCTATTACTGTTTCTAAACCCCCCTCAATTTTTTTTTTTTAAATATCTTCAATGTACAGACACAGTTTTTTTACTGTCTTATTATATGTATAGATTAAGCTATAATGTATGACCATTTGCTATTGGCGGCCATCTTTGATGTACTGAGTATGATTTGACGGGTATAAAAATAGATGTTGCCGCCAATTCGGGGGCTTTATGCTGCAAGTGCTCTAAGGGTTAAGACATGACCGTCCGGAGGACACGGTGGCGCACACCGTAGAGGTCTGCCCCGCTTGGGCGGAGCTCCGCCGTGTCCTCGTAGCGGCGATCGGCGGCGGCGACCTCTCGCTCCCGGCCCTGGTTCAGGCCATGGTCCGGAGCGAGAGGGAATGGGAAGCCGTCACCTCCTTCTGCGAAGCAGTCATGCTAGCGAAGGAGGTGGCGGGACGTGAGAGGGAGAGAATCTCACGTCCCAGCCGCCGCGGGCGACGCACCGGGCGTCGGGGGCCACGTGGTGGCTCCCAGCCACCGTAGGCGCGGGCCTGTGGACGGTAAGTAATGGGTTAGCTCACCGTCCGTCCGTCTTATGACGACAGGCCGTGTCGACGGCGCGTTCGTGTTCCACGCGCGCCTCAAAGAGATGTCAGCAACCAGGAAGGGGCCCGCAAGGGCCGATGCCTGCCGGGGCTGCGGGACTGTTCGAAAGAGATACCGTGGCCCTGGAACACAAAGGGCAATGAAGGAACATGGATGGGTTTTAGTCAGTAAGAGTCTGACACTCCCTCCCACTCCACCCAGAGCGGGAGAAGTCATTTGATGATTTCCCATCCGTAAAAAAAAAAAAAAAAAAAAAGGGTTAAGACATACCCAGAGTGGTGTATTGTGTGTGCCATGTGTATAGTATTACGTTTGTAAGTGACATAGTAATGGAGATACCAAATGTGTGAAGCTGTAACCTATTTGGATTACCCTAAGGTTCTACAATGTTAATGTAAGTTATTTGATATTATACTATGAATATTACTGATAACTATGTAATTAAAAGATGTTACCGTGGAGTTTCTTGTCCATTCTTCTCCACGAAGACCTAGGTTTGCGAATGGACGTAGCTTGATAGGTAATTGATGTTACCTATAGATATCTGACAAGCCTAATTTAAATAAATGAATAGTCTTGTCTTTCTGTGCTTTTCTTGATAAAAACCCTTTTCCCTACACCTTTTGAGATGCTTTACAACAAGTCACCATTCTGACGCTCAAAGCTTGATAATCGATGGAGATAAATACATATATACATGTAAGCTTATATACATTTTTCTAACACGTGCTAATCGCCAACAATCACAAGATGTTGTAAGAGGACAACCAGCTACAGATGCACATGCTGAACTTGCAAATCAACAAGTTTATCCAGAGCAATTGCCGGTGCCTCATCAAGAAATACCAGTGCCACCACCCCTACCTCCAACTCAAGAACAACAGGTTCCAATGGAACCTGCTGAAAGTCAAGCTTATATTATTTTACCACAATATAAACGTGCAGCAAATACTTCTAGGCATTGTATTTTTGTAGGCTGTGCTAATCAATCTGGGCACTTAATTCCTTTGCTAATTAAGGTCATGCTTCTTAAGCAATATCATTTATGTCTCATCCGTTCCGCAAGCAATTTCGCTTTGTGAAGAGCTTATTCAGCTTTTCAAGCGAGGCCAATTTGATCTTGTCAAATGGACAAGCAACAATAAAGAGGTTCTCGCACACTTACCTGATTCTCATAAAGCTTCTCCAGACATTGAGTTTGAGAAGTCTGTACCGCATAAGGTTCTCGGTTTACGCTGGGATAAATCCTGTGATAGTTTTCGGTTTGACGTCGCACCACAATGTGGTGTTCACTAGAATCACTTGTTATGCTTTGGGGTTTAGATTAAAACCACTCGATTAACAGTAAGTAGTGTGCAACTCGAAGGGACCGTCTAGTCGCCAGAAGGGCTAGTTCAGGACTGCCTTACGACGTAACCGTCGAGCTGCTTGCTACGTTTATTTGTATATATCACATCTCTTCCTTTTTACAAAATAATTAGATTCTAAGTATAACTAACATATTTAGAATTAAGGCATATTTAGCACTTAGGCTTTCATTAATAGAAAATACTATGAACATGTTTAGAATTGATACGTTTACCATTTTAAAGTACTTGATCAATATTTAGTCTTCAGACATTATTTTTACGTATCGATTAGGTTTTAAGTGCAATGACAATATCTAGTATTTCGACATTTTGATTTCAATTAAAATGTCTAATATTTAAGTACAAATAGATTTTTAGAATTTAGGCATATTTAAGTTTTAACATTATAATTAAAGTGTCAAGTTAAGTTTAGGGTACGATTAAATTTAGACTTAAAATTAATTAAGTTCTAAGAATCTATAATACTACAGCATTTTACTGATATTGTTTATCCTTAATTTCTAAGCATCTATAATAATACAATATTAAGCATTTTGCTCATATTTGGCGTATAAAGCATTTCGATCTTGTTTGGTTATCCTTCTTTATCCAATTCGTGATTGATAGCTTTCCATTCGCCTTCTATCTTCTTAAGGTGTACGATGTTTCTCCTGTACTCTTGACCCGTTTCATCATTCCTTATATTTATATCGCTTCCTTGAGCATTTATAACTGTATGAGGTGTGGGATTAAATTCTGAAGTTAATTTGTTTTCTTTTATCATGTTTTTAACATAAACTTTTTCACCAATTTCTAATTCTCTATCTGTAGCTCGTCTTTTCTTGTCTTCATTTAATTTGCTTTTCTCCTTTTTTTCCTTGTCTTTGTCTCTGACCTCTGAATCATTGTAGTTATTTTCGAGGTCTGTTAAAAAAGGTAATTTATCTCTGAACTTTCGTCCATAGAACAGCTCGGATGGAGATTTTCCTGTGGAGGGATGAGGTGTACTGTTGTACATCATTAAATATTTTAACAAATCATCTTTCCAGTCTGATTTTTCGCATTGGCTGATTCTAAGTCGTTTAAGGATATCTCTATTTTGCCTTTCGACCTCGCCGTTTTGCTGAGGCCAGTAAGGGATTGTATTGAATAGCGTAATTCCTTGTTCGATACAGAACGATTTAAATTCCTGACTAGTGAATTGTCTGCCATTATCTGCTGTTATACTAGCAGGATTTCCGGTTCGTGAAAATATTTTTTTTAATACTTTTATTGTATCCTGTGTAGAAATAGATTTCATGATTTCGATTTCTTTATATCGACTATAATAGTCTATAATCACGAAGATATAATTTCCACTTGGCAGTGGACCTAAAAAATCAATAGCAGTATCCACCCAGGCTTTCGAAGGAAGTTCACGCCTTTTCATCGATACTGGGGGATTTGGGCCTGAGACTAAAGTACATCCTTTACAGTTTTTTACCGTATTTTCGGCGTCTTTGTCTATTTTTGGCCACCATACCTTTGTACGTAACCTAGCCTTCATATTGACAATGCCCGGGTGACCTTCGTGGGCTGCTTCTAATATTTGTTTTCTCAAATTAGTGGATATCACTAATTTGTTTCCCCTTAATAAGATGCCATCATGCAACCATACTTCATGTTCAAATAATTTGTAGTTGTTTATTGAAGTATCCCAAACATTATTCATTAAAGCGTCTTTAATTAATTTAAACTCATTATCATTATTTGATGCTTCAATGATCGTTTTAAACGATAATGCCACGGGTCGCGCATATTGAACAACTTGGTTAACATGATATTCATTTTCAAGTGGACTTTTTTGTATATTGCCACTTGTGCACAGACGAGATAAAGGGTCTGCTATGTTTGATTTACCAGGTTTATGAATGACTTTATAATTGTATGATTGTAAACGAAGAACCCAACGCTCGATTCGCGCGCAAGGTTTCGATTTTGTGCCAAATATCACTTCTAAAGGCTTATGGTCTGTGACTAGTTCAATTTTTTTTCCATATAGATACATATGGAAGTGTTCTATTGCCCATACCAAAGCTAATGCCTCTTTTTCGGTTTGACAATATCGTTTTTCAACGTCTGTTAGACTCTTATTTCCAAAGGAAATGATGCGGGGTCCTTTGTTGTCGTACTGAATAAGTACAGCTCCTAACCCAACAGGGCTTGCATCTGCAATAACTTGGGTACGATCTATTGGGTCGTAGTAACCAAGGGTAGGAATTTTAGAGAGTCATTTTTTTAATTCATCAAATGCAACAATTTGTTCCTTTTGCCAAAATGCCGTGATATTGGCATTTTTTTGTGCTTTTTGTCTAAGTAACTGTCTAATGGGTTCAGTTAGGGTTGACAAATTGGGAATCCACTTTCCGACAAAATTTATTAATCCTAGAAAACTTTGTATTTCTTCAGTGGTTTCCGGTGCTCTAAATGTCTCGATGGCTTTAATGTATTTATCAAGTGGTTTAATGCCTGACGGTGAAAAAAAACCAAAAAAAAAAAAAAAATTGAACAGTTTTTGAATTGAAAACACATTTATTTTTATTGAGTAAAACGTTGTTTTCTTTTAGCACTGTCAATACGTTTTTAAGCCTTGCATCGTGTTCTTTTTCATCACGTCCAAAGACTACTATGCCATCTATAAAGTTTACAACTCCTTCGCATGGCAATAAGATTTTCTCCATAATTTTTTGAAAATGTTCAGGGGCACACGATATACCAAACATTAACCTTTTGTATCGGTAAAGCCCTTTGCTAGTAATGAACGTTGTGATTGCTCTACTATTTTTTTCTAGCTCAACGTGGTGAAAAGCGTTTTTTATATCTAATTTTGAGAAAAGAATTGCTTTACCAAATTTAGGAATTAGTTGTTCCATTGTAGGTAAAGGATGATTTTCCCTAATGATGGCTTTGTTGGCGGCACGCATGTCTAAACAAATACGAATATCATCATCAGGTTTTAGAACCGGTACCATTGGAGAAACCCAAGAAGATGGTTTATTTACAGGTTCGATGATGTCCATTTTGACCAGTTCGTCTAATTTTTCATTTATCTTCGATTCCAAAGGAATTGGAACTCGTCGATAAGGCTGACAAACTGGAGGAATTGTTTTATCTATTGTAATTTCTAATAGGATATCTTTGAATTTTGGAAATGGATTATCCTCAATGCAATTCAGATTGAAACCAATTTTTAGCACATTTAGGGAGATGGCAGTTTTTTTACCCAAAAGATTCCTTGACCCATTTTCTATGACATAAAATTTTGCAAGTAATGATTTTGAACCAGCTTTTATCGGTGCATCAAAAGAACCCAACACTTTAAGTGGATGTTTAGCACCGTAACCCATGAATGTTTTGTTTGGGGATGTTTGCTGGTTGGAGATTATAACTTTAGTTTTTTTCATGTGCTCCCAAGTTGTATCGCTTATAATATTGGAGGTACTACCGGAATCAATGAGCATTTTTATATTTACTCCACCTACCTGACAGTCTATTGTTGCATCGTCGTCGATATTGAAAATATAATCTACCGATGTAGGCTCTTTATATTCTTTGGTGTTTTCTTGTTTGGGTTTTTTAATTTGACTGTTGTTATTGGTCTGTGTCTGTTGTTTTGCGATGTTAGCACTCTTTCTTTTGTAGGCCTTTGTTCTACAGTGTTTCTGGTAATGGCCCTTGAAACCACATTTTATGCAAATTGCATTAATTGCAGGGCAGGAACTTGTATCACCTTTGTGATTTTTGCTGCCACATCGGCAACAGAGATCAACCTCTTTTTTAAATGACCGTTTTGTATTTTTTGTGTCAATTTTATTAAGGCGGGTACTTGTGGCATTTCTGCTCTGGCTATCGTGGAAATTGTTCATTTGCCGTTCTACGGTTTCTAAAGAATTAGCTTCTGCTATAATTTTTTCAATTGTTGCTGAATCACCAAGTGTCAAAATGCCTTTTCTTAATTTAGTCGAGAGACACTTTTCTGTTATTTGATCGATAAGATTTTCATCTTCTTTAGCAAAATTGCATTTTGAGCTTTGACGCCTCAACCGAATTAAAAATGTTTCAAATTTCTCGTCCGACTCTTGTTTCATTAAGCGGAAAATGTGTCTTTCAAATAAATAACTTTGCTTCGGAGAAAAACACTATTCCAACTTTTTAATCGCGATTTCGTAAACGTCAGTCGCGTCCGGATCAGTCGAGTGAGCTCCGGGTAAATTAAAATATATGTCTTGAAGTGCTATACCCCCTGAATGCAGTAAAATTGCACGTTTTTTCGTTTGATCCGTGGTGTTTGTTGCTGTGAAATATATTTCTAAGGCACGTTTCCATTTTATCCAATGGCAGCCTATTGAGTTTGGATCACCTTCACAATTGAATGGTTCTATTGCTGGGATTTGTAATTGGGACATGTTGATCGATCTGCAAGTAATGGAGAGGGGACCTTGTATGAATACTATATTAGTAATTAAATTTCAAGATCGATTCGACCAATTGAAATTATTTTACCACATAACAATGACTGAGTGTTAAAATAATCAAGTGCCGTCTTTAACAAAGGGATCAAGTAATGCTTTAGTTTATTTTAGCTTCGAATTTAATGTATCCAGCCAAAGAGCTTTGTGACTTCACTTGGCACTTAAGATGAAGAAACTCTAGCCGACAAATCGTACAAAGGGTCCGTTTATACCCGTCAAGTGTACTAAATAAAACGGCCACTTGACATTATACACTTTGGGGCATACAAAGAGGCATAGAAAGGTGATGGATTGTTATTATTTTATGTGACAATAGCCAGTGAGAGATGCCTTTTAGATTTAGTTAAAATCATTAGCCTTAACAGATTTCATGACTCTTCAGTTTTAACAGCGGATAATTCCATTACTTCGAGGTTGTCGAAGGGGCACTTGGTTAAACTGGAATTTACGAGCGAATGTTCTCGTAGGGTACATTTGTTCAGTTTTAACAATAGGTGAGGTAATAATTATTACCTTCATTACTTCGAGGTTGTCGAAGGGGCACTTGGTTAAACTGGAATTTACGAGAGAATGTTCTCGTAGGCACATTAGTTTTTGATCGAAATTTCTTTCAATAGGCACATGTTTTTTGCGAACGGATTTGGTCAACAATACTTAGGGTCGGTATTTGATGTGTTTTGAATATATGATAAGACATTATATTTAATGTCAAAATAAAGAAACGGATTATTTCGTTACTGAATTCGTTAACACACGATCTTGTTTACAAGTTATATAGGTATTACTGTATTGATGACTTGTTAAATGAGTAGGTAAATAATGTTGAGTTTGTATTTTGGTTTTGTACAAACACCTTTAAAACGTTAAAATGTTACGCAGTACCTTCATCGTCTATGCAGCACATCAGCAGATAGCCGAAGCAGATTGCGCATAGATAAATAAGTAACATTTTATAACCAATTGAAATTATAAGTTATTTTATTAAACAGTCAAGAAAATATGATAATTATTGGGAAGGCACTGAAAATTACTAATTTTGTTATACCATCACACCGGTTATCCATGATGGGTTAGGCAGAGGTGTTCGTAATACCAATCGGGCAAAGTTTCAGACTTCGTGACTGCTACTGAGAAATTCCCGATGGAAAAACCAATAACATTTGGGCCAACCTGGGAATTGAATCCTTACTTCATGTTTAGCAGTCGCTTTTACGACTACTCGACCAACAAGGTTTTTTTTTTTTTTTTTTTAAAAATCTCATTAAAATTATAAGTAATATTGTTGTTGACCAATTTCCGTAAGCAGGTATATAATTTGAGTTACATTTTCACTTACTGCGCTTTTCCTCGTCGCCAATGTGGTGTTCACTAGAATCACTTGTTATGCTTTGGGGTTTAGATTAAAACCACTCGATTAACAGTAAGTAGTGTGCAACTCGAAGGGACCGTCTAGTCGCCAGAAGGGCTAGTTCAGGACTGCCTTACGACGTAACCGTCGAGCTGCTTGCTACGTTTATTTGTATATATCACATGTGGCTCCCACAATTTTGTACGCCAAGCTCTTGATAAAAGAGCTTTGGTTATCAAAGTGTGAGTGGGATGACGCACCTCCCGACCATATTGTCACCACTTGGAAGCAATTTTGCATTGAGCTTTCTGCGCTCAATCAAATTGTTATACCGCGTCATCTTGGGTTGGTCGACGGATGTACTGTCAACTTAATAGGTTTTGCCGACGCTAGCGAACGTGCTTACGGCGGAGTCGTATATTTGCAAGTCCGCATTGGTACTAAGTACTCGGTGCAGTTAGTTTGTGCCAAGTCCAAGGTCTCGCCTGTGAAAACCATTTCGGTTGCGAGACTGGAGTTGTGCGCGGCCCTTCTATTGTCTCAATTGCTTCGCAAGGTTCAAGACACAGTTTCGCCCCACTACCCCATCAATAAAATATACGCATTTTCCGACTCCAAGGTAGTGCTCGCTTGGATTTACTCCTCTCCGCACCGCTGGCAGACTTTCGTCGCCAATTGCGTTACTAAATTAATAGAACTTGTTCCTTCTACTTGCTTCAATCACGTCGCCGGTATTGAGAATCCTGCTGATTGCCTTTCTCGTGGTGTTACTCCTCTCAAACTTCTGCAACATTCTTTGTGGTATCGTGGACCTCCTTGGATTTCCCATGATCCTTCAGAGTGGCCCATACAATCTTGTGACCACAGTGCAGAGGCCGAGGATGTACCCAAACGGAAGACTGTTTCTCATCCCGTGTTCGTTGAGGTTGCGGAATCTCCGATTTATGCACTCGCGCTACGCATGTCGTCGTGGTCTAAGTTACTACGCGCCATCGTTTACGTCTGCAGGTTTCTAACCTAATGGGACTTCTATTTCAAGCTCTGATCTTGAATTTGCAGAGTATAAATTATTGCGAGTTGTACAGGCTGTTTATTTTGGTAACGACATTCAAAATTTAAAAAAATAATATATCTATATCTTAAACTCAAGCCGTTTCTCGATGAGCACGGCATCATACGCGTTGGCGGTCGTCTGTCAAATTCAGACGAACCTTACAACTACAAGCATCCTTATGTCTTACCGCGTCATGACCATGTTGTCGACCTCCTTGTTGATTTTTATCACAAGAAACATCTCCATGCCGGTCCAGAGCAGCTTATGTCCTTACTCAGGCATAAATATTGGGTTTTATCTGCACGGCGAATAATTCGCCATAGAATACATAAATGTAACGTCTGTTTTAGATTCCGTCCTCGTCCGGTCTTTCCTCTCATGGCCGACCTTTCTAGCCAGCGCGTCAACCAGGTAGATAAGGCGTTCACACATACCGGTTGTGATTACGCTGGACCGCTGCAGTACACGCCAGTGCGTGGTCGAGGTGTCAAAGGCCGTAAAGCTTGGTTATGCATTTTTACATGTTTAACGACGCGCGCTACGCACATTGAAGTTGCGACGGATCTAAGCACGGTATCATTTCTGGTAGCCCTAAAACGATTTCTCTCGCGACGCGGCCCTATACAGTGTTTGCACACGGACAACGGCACTTGTTTCGTGGGTGCAAATTCTTATTTACGCGATCTTTATAAGTTTCTCAATAACGAATATCGAACACGGTTACAGGAAGAACTTTCCATAAATCACATTGATTGGAAGTTTATTCCGCCTGCTTCGCCACATTTCGGTGGATGTTGGGAAAGCATGGTCAAAGTAATTAAAACGCATCTCTTCAAAGTCATAGGTCAACAGATCCTCTCTTATGAAGAGCTTTTAACTGTCCTCGCTCAAGTCGAGGCACTGGTTAATTCGCGTCCGCTCACAGCACTGAGTAGTGACCCTACTGAGCCATCCGCGTTAACTCCTGCGCATTTCTTGAACACAGCGCCACTGTCGTCACTTCCCGCTCCTGAAGCAGACTCTTCTAGCTTGCTTCAGAGACATACTCTGCTTGATAAACTCGTGCAGTCGTTCTGGCAGCGCTGGCGTTCAGAATACCTTCACCAGCTTCAGGCTAGATCCAAATGGAATAGTTCTGCATCCCCTATACAGGAGGGTACGTTGGTCATTGTCATAAATGATAATTCTCCGCCGCTTTCATGGCCCTTAGCCATTGTTGAGAAACTACATACATCTAAAGACGGTACAACCCGCGTTGTTACTGTGAAAACCGCGAAGGGTAGTTACATACGCCCTGTTGTACGTCTCTGTCCGCTACCAACTCAGTGAGTGAGATCTAGCCTGAAGTTGGATCTCCCTCTTAGTTTAGGTATTTAGTTAGTAGTTTTTCGTTATAATTATTCCGCTTAAGTTGATTTAGATCAATTTAATATCATAACGCTGTCTAAGCCTGTGGATAGGTTATGCGGTAGTACACCTAACATAGCTTATCTTATTTTTTGTCCCTTTTAAAGGCAACCCTTTAAAGCCGGGGGGAAATGGTACCGCCATATTTTTAATAAATAATTCGGTCCCTCATTAGTATCTACATTTGACATTAGTGTCGGAACGGGCGATGAGATCCTACCTCCCAACCGCAAAAAACGCGCTAACCAGACCGAAATGAATCGTCTCAACGAGTGGCTGTGCGCTGTATGGCTCCCGAGCCGACCACGTGCTGGACCTTTGCCACGCCGCTCCAAAACCGCTTTTCTCCAATATAAACTATAATAGAACTAAGGTGAACCGCCCGCGGGTGTGATCGAGTGATTGAGTGCAGTGAGGAACTCCTGTGATCAAGTTGTGTGCTTCGAGGCAGGAAAGACGCCAGCAGCCGCCATTTTGGATGAAGGTAAGGCGTGCTCCCCTCTAAATCCACGTGTCCACGATCGCCCGTTCATCATCTTATTCTTTCTAGGCGATAACCGCAATCCTTATAAATACAGTCCACTTAAATCAAACATTTCTCAAAATCGCCTACATAATTTGGTTCCTTTCCGACCATTTTTTGGTCCATTTCGAGCCGGATCCATTTCTTGATCCGTACAAGCCGGATTCATATCTTTGGCCCTCCGTGCGAGCGAATCCATTTTTGGTCCTCCATACGAGCGGGTTCATTGTTTGATCCGCACGAGAAGGATTCATGATCCATATTCTCTATTATACCGCGTAGGTATCTTCTAGAAGTACCTACCTAGGTAGTTATAGCACCTAGCTATACTCCTAGTCCATTTACATACCCATTACGTGGTTATTTCCCGCACCCCAGTAGGTAATATACTTTATGTAGCTGCCTCCACCCGGCTCGAAGGACCATATATAAAGCGGAGGTAGTAACAGCTACTGCAGCGGGATAGTTGTCGCCTTCATCAGCGATCAACTGGCGGACAACTCGTAACGCGTGATATGGACTGGACTTGAGTCCAAAACAAACACGATTAAACTGATACACGGATAAAGGTTCACTATTGTCAAAACGATATAAAATCCTTTGAAATCTACGGTCAGATTCACGAACGCCGATATTGAGAAACATTTGGCGGCAATCAGCTGACAGAGCGACTTGGAAAAGACGAAACTTTATTATAATGTTAAATAAGTCACCCTGTAGATTAGGGCCGGCATGCAAAATGTCATTAATCGACTGACCCGATGTAGTCTTGCAACTAGCATCTAAAACCACGCGGAGTTTAGTGGTGGCCTTATCTTCGCGAACTACGCCGTGATGCGGAATATAATACGAGGGAAGAGAATTGTCCTCGTGTTTGACAACCGGACTCAAAAAACCTTTATTTATGTAGTCACGCATGACGTCATTATAGGCGCCGCGCAACTTGAGCGAAGCATCAAGTTTGCGTTCTAAACAATAGAAGCGTCTAAGCGCAGCAGCGTACGAGTCGCCTAGCGAATATGGGTCACCACAAAAAGGTAACGCCACAACATATCTACCACTATCGTCGCGAATAGTGGTAGTGCGGAACTGTTCTTCACACTCGAGATCCTTACGGCTCAACGAGGGCGGTGCGGAGATCTCTTCAAGCTCCCAGAATCGCTTGAGAAGAGAATTAATATTATTTTCTTGAAGAACAGCACAACAAGACATAGTATAATGAGAAATATGTGACGTAGGTACAGTACCCATAATCACATACCCCAATACCGTCTCAATAGCGGGTGGCAAATTATGTTGTTTACTACGTACAACGTTAGGTAGAAACAAATGCGGTAAGACTGATGCTCCAATCAAAGCATCGATGTTTCCCGGCTGCGCAAAGTCAGAATCTGCGAGCGGTAACATCTCGAGGTGCGTAAGTAAGGACACGTCTACATGAGCGTTCGGCAATGTGTCCGTAACACGTTCCACGATAAGCGAGGAAATGTTAAAATTAATATCCTTATTAAAACGGGAATGTATTTTAAAATCTACGGAACCCTTACAACATTTTTCTGACCCACCGATCCCCTTAACTACTAAGTTAGTATTTTTTAAGTTATTCCACAGTCCTAGGCGTTTGAAACAATCAGAAGTAATAAAATTACTTTGTGAAGCGCTGTCAAGCAAAACACGAATTTTGAGAGGTTTATCATGAACATCGTACACAATGACTTGCGCTGTCGCCAACAAAACCGTCGTAGACGCCATACATTGCGGCTTGGCATCGCGCTGAACATGACAAGTGCGCGAGCGTTGACCGCGTGCATACGCAACGGACGTCGTACACAGCGATACTTCGGACTGAGACGCGGAAGGCGAAGCCACCGTGGTATCGGCAGTCTGTACTTGTTTATCGAAATGCAATAAGCTGTGATGACGCTGATTGCATGAGCGACACGTTGTTTTACTCGAACAATTACTGGATTTATGTTTTACACTTAAACAATTAACGCAAACTTTATTTTCTTTAACGCATTTGAAACGAGCAGTCGGACTTAAATTATTAAAAGCGGGGCATTTAAAATAGTGTTCGTGCACAATATTACTGCACAAACACTTGTGCGAATTATTATTGTTTGCGCTGGTTTTTGCTAATAATTCGAATAAAAATTGGCACAGATCAAGATGGAGGAATTGCGTATTGGCTGGAACCACGTGGAAATGAACAATACGCTTATAAGGAAGGATTGCACATACCTCGATTTCCCGGAGCAGCTTCCTGGAGCATGGCACGTAACATGGAGACAGCGAAAGCGAGAAGATCACACCAATTTCACCACCTTTTATTAATGTTTCGAGAGCGTGTGTTATCGCGATGAATTATAGTCAGCCATTGCGGTTTACATCGACAACGGAGGGTTTGTGCGGGAATGATTTAGAGGTGGGGATTACCTGTGCCAATCAACAAACTAATTGTCTATGTATCCGCGCAACCATTCCCCCGGGCTTGAAGGGATGCCTTCAAATACGAAACTACAAACTACTAAAATACCTAATTGCTAACGTTACCTAACCTTGAATGATAAACCGACGTGTCTATTGGTTAGGCAACGGGCAAAGACGCACGACGGGACGCAAGTAGGATCCAGTCGCTGTCTTAACCCGAGCGATACGAGTGACTCCGGTGGAGTCAGGGAAAACTTCCTCCACGACACCCAAAGGCCAGTGCAGTGGAGGCGAATTGTCGGTTATAAGAATCACGACCGTGCCGACAGCGACTGGATCGACCGGCGTGTTCCATTTGCGACGCGATTGCAACGTGTGGAGGTATCCACCTCTCCAGCGCTTCCAAAACGACTGTACTAAACTATCTAGCAATTCGTGTCTAGCAGTAATAGTCCTTTCCTCTATTTCCTCCGCAGGCAAGTACTTCAAAGGCGGGAGATTCAAAAAGTGCGCTGGAGTTAAAGCTAGCGGTTCCGAAGGGTCGCTAGAGAGCGTCCTACAAAGAGGACTAGTATTCATAACGGACTCGATTTGAGTAAGCACGGTGCTTAACTCTTCAAACGAAAGAATAGTATCACCTACGACTCGATATAAGTGAGACTTTAAACTTTTTATATTAGCCTCCCAATTGCCACCGAAGTGACTAGCAGTCGGGACATTGAGTGACCAATCTATACGATTCTCAGCTAACATATGACCGAATTCGTTATTATGATGTTTTGAGCAAAGAAATTCGTGAAGTTCCGAAAGTTTGCGCTTTGCGCCTATGTAATTAGTCCCGTTGTCCGAATAAATCCTACTCACGGGGCCACGCCTAGACAGGAACCGCTTCAAAGCGCCCATAAAACTAGCTGTGCTAAGATCACCAGCTAGTTCTATGTGCACCGCACGCGTGGTCAAGCAGACGAACAGACACACGTAGGCCTTGGTGGAACGAATACCTCGACCGCGAGACATAGTGACCTTAAACGGACCGGCGTAGTCTGTGCCCGTGTGGACAAACGGTTTGGCGGTTTGAACGACGCGACAAGAACGATGATCTGCCATCTCAGGGAAACTTGGCTTAGGGCGAAGACGAAAGCAAGGAATGCACTTGTGGATCCTATTCCTAATTAAATTGCGTGCAGAAAGTATCCAGTATTTCTGACGCAATAGTGACAACAGCAGGTCGGGACCTGCGTGGCAGTTTAACTTATGATGGTATTCGACTAACAAGTTCAAAATAAGATCCTTACTTGGAAGCAAAATAGGGTATTTCCGATCATAATTTAAATCTGAGTTTCTTAAACGGCCTCCGACTCTGACGAGTCCGTCTTTGAGGAACGGTTTTAAGTGTCTAAAGGTAGGACTACAATCTTTGCCTTCCCTGATTCTAGTGATCTCAGTGGAGAAATGAAAGCGCTGAAGTTCACGAAGGACGAGTAGTTCAGCGAAGTTGTAATCTGCTGCTGACATGCGATTTCTAGGAGGTAATAATCTAGCGAAACGACAAACATAGATTACTACTCGAAGCAATTTACTCCAAGACGAGATACGATCGACCAAAGAAAGAATAGGAGATCTTTCGTTTGGTGTAGCGGATAGCAACGAATGCTTCTTCTCTTCGGGTGCTTCAGACACCGAAGAGGGATTGAAGGGAACGACAGGCCACCGTGAGACATCCAAGTGAACCCACGGAGGACCACTGAACCAAAGCGGATGGTCAATAATTTGAGAAGGTGTGAGTCCACGTGACAGACAATCTGCGGGATTTTCCGTACCGGACACGTGATACAAATTTTGTGGAGATAGGTCGTTTTGTATTTTCGACACTCTGTTGACCACAAAGGTATTCCACCGATGGGGCGACGAATGTACCCAACAGAGAGCGACTGTCGAATCCGAAAATGCGAATATATTACGAAAAACAATGCGGTTTTGACAAGCGACTACAACATTTTTTATTAGTTGAGCTAGCACAAGAATAGCACATAGCTCAAGACGAGCGAGAGAAACGACCTTCTTAGGAGACACCTTAGACTTAGCGGTTAACAACTTAACTATATTGCCATCGCTATTTTGGACGTGGAAGTAAATCACTCCCCCGTATGCCTTCTCACTGGCGTCCGCGAAAGCCAAGATAGTGACCACACTATCGGCGACGATACCAACGTGACGTGGGATTTTTATACTACCGAGCAAAGGAAGCTCTTCCTTAAAGCGAGTCCACAGCCTCACTATATTTTCAGGTGGGGTATCATCCCAGTCAAAATCACACAGCCAAAGCTGTTTGATCAGCAGTTTGGCGTACAGGACGACTGGCGCGACAAATCCCATGACGACCCATATTTTAGCGACACACGACAATATTGTACGCTTAGTACAATTTTCAAAGGGGGTACTAACTTTCATGCCGAAGTGGTCCGACGTCGGCGACCAACACAAGCCCAGTACCTTATGTTGGTCGGACTCGTCGAATTCTTTGACAGCTGGCAGGCGATGCGAAGGCGGAATCGAATCCAAGACGACTTGGGAGTTGCTGGTCCATTTAACTAATTCAAATTGACCAGCTTTCATGAGACCTATCATTTCCGAAGCTGTGGAAATGCCCTGGTCTTCCGTGAGAACGGAATGGACAAAATCGTCCATATACAAACCTTCAGCGACAATATTTTTTGCCTGAGGGTAAGAGTCACCCTCGTCCTCTGCCAGCTGCTTGATAGTTCGCAGCGCATGAAAGGGGCTAGACTTGAGCCCAAAAACGACACGATTAAATTCATAAACCTGTAAAGGTTCTTGCGGGGAAAATCGATACAAAATGCGTTGGAAACGCCGATCAGATTCTCGGATTCCAATGCTGAGAAACATTTGACGAATGTCTGCGGAAAGAGCGATCGAAAATAAACGAAAACCAATAATAATATTAAAAAGATTCCCTTGTAGATTTTGCCCACCATACAAGAGATCATTTAGAGAAACGCGGGAGGTAGTTTTACAACTACCATCGAGAACGACACGAAGTTTGGTTGTGACCTTATCATCTCGGATCACACCATGATGCGGAATAAAATATGAAATTTCTGAAGAATCAGAATTTTTAGGTGAAATATAACCCTTTCCTAAATACTCGCGGATGACACCGTCATACGCGACCTTTAATTGTGGAGAAGCTTGCATCTTCCTTTCCAAGCAGTAAAACCGACGTTCACTTGCTTGACGCGAGTTACCAAGGGATTCGACATCACCCTTGAAAGGCAAAGCAACCACGTATCGTCCGTCACTATCCCGAGTGGTAGTGCGGTTGTAAAACTCCTCACACAATTTGTCATCCGGGCTGAGCAGCGGGGGGACGTCTACTTCCTCCAATTCCCAGAACTTTCGGATCGCAGAGTCCAACGGATCAGCGGTACAACAATATGAAACGGTCGTGTTGCTGTCAACGCGAACCGGGGCATCACCTACAATAACATAGCCAAGGACAGTTTCCAATGCGAGAGGCGAGAAATGTGAGGCCCGTCCCGGCACCTTGTTCGACAAGAGTAAATGCGGGAAAATTGAAGCACCGATCAATACTTGAATCGGGCTTGGAGAAAAATACGTATCGTCTGCCAACGGTAAATTTTTGAAGTTAGACAAAAGAGAGGCGTCGACCGTGGCAGTTGGCAAACGTTCGGTAATTTTATCTACTACCAAAGACTCGATATTATAATTTATGTTGCGGTCGAAACGAGAATGAAATTTAATTTTTACGGAACCCTGAATTGTTTTACTCGAACCTCCTATTCCCTTTACGGTAGAACAGGCAGGTCGATTATTTATGTTCAAACCTAAGCGTTGACAACACTCGCGAGTTATAAAATTACTTTGAGAAGCGCTGTCCAATAATGCCCTGAAACTATGTTCAATTCCGCGAGAATCCACGATAATGATACGTGCGGTTGCTATGAGTACCGTGGTAAGAGGTCGAATCATGTGGCTACTCCCACCATGATTATCGGACAATGAACACAGCGCTATGTCAGTGTGTGTGTGAACAGTGGTTGAGTCACTGGGAGCGGCCTCTGTGGGCCGGGAGCGGGTTTGACTTCCGAAACACAAGAGAGTATGATGTTTGTGATTACATTTCCTACATGTAGATGTTGACCCACACGCAGAAACACGATGACCACTACTTAGGCAATTTATACATTAATTGTTAGACTTAATGAATTTAAAACGTTGATCTGGGTTATAACTATTAAATACCCTACATTTATAAATGTAATTATGATGCTCATTGCATAGATTACACGCGGCGGACTCAGAACCAGATGTACTCGCGTAAGCCTGTGTAGATTTTGTAGATTTACGATCGGATCCTCTGTTGCTGACGACTCGAGCAACAGGAGATGACGTACGTTCTAATACCTTTATGTGATCGCGAACAAAACTTATTAAATCAGAAAAAGATGGAATTTCGGAATTATTCGATCTTAATTGATGATTAGATTCGAAAGTACGCGCAGTGTCTGGATCAAGTTTTTTAAGAGCGATATGCAACAAAATAAAATCAGATAGGTCATTGACCTTTGTGTTTTTTAACGCGGCTACAGACGATGCGAATTTATCGAGAAAAGATTCTAAACTACTAGGGGTTCCTGACGAAATAGATTTAAATTCAAATAATTGGTCTAGGTATGAAGTCGCTGATTGACGCTTATCTTCATACCGTTTACAAAGTAAATCAAAAATAAGAGGGTAGTTGTCAGCGGTTGGAGATATGCCGGCGCAAACAGAGCGCGCCTTGGCAGTCAACCTTCCTATTAAATAATATAACCTCTCACTGTCTGTCAGAGAAACATTATTGTGTACGGCGTTGCGATAACTAGCTATAAATAAAGGCCAATTTTTAATATCTCCGTTAAATTCGGGTATTTCGATAGGAGGTAATCGAGGTGACCTTTGAACCTGACTACGAGATTGGACCTGTAGTTTTTCCTCGGCTCGTTTTACACGGCCTAATAGGTCTTCGAACGAAGAAAGCGCCTGATAGTTGAAGACGTAATCAGGATTTAATTTAAGCTCATGATCAACAATATCATCCAACACACTTTCAAAATCTGCACGCATTGAATCTACTGTTTTAACGTCACAGAGGAAGGATTCCTTATTGAATTCTTCCGAATCGATATGTTTTAACCTTCTGCAACTGAGGTGGGTTTATCATTAACATTCGACTGAGGAGTAGTCTGTCAGGCGTCACTATATACGGCATGATAGGTCTATAACTTTCAGAAATAATAGAGCTCTAGTTTCATTTTACGATTAAGGGGTTTATGTTTAATGAAATAAAAATGAATAAGCATTCTCAAAATAAAAAACAAGTTTATTATGGAATCATTTATTGAGATCGGTATTTTCATTATTTTTACGTTTAAACTTACAAAACTATAAAATAAAAAACGAAATAATCAAACTTCTATAAAACTGTTAATATAAATCTTTTAAGCGCTATCTTATAACGCTAAAACAAAAAACACAACATGATATCACGGTTCAATTAGGCACAAATCAGTCTCAAAGTTAACCCTAAATCTAAAACTTAAGTTTACAGTCTTGACAAAGTGGAGAAGAACATTGTAGGCAAATTGGCTTTTTGCATGCGCAACAGTGGTACCTTGTTTGCCTCTTCAATTTACTGGGGCATATGCTGCATAGCTTCCTTCCAGCAGGACCTGGAAGCTGAGCCACGGGTGGAGGGGGAGGCAAATCATTGCCTAAAACTCGCGTTATAGTTAGACGGAGTTCTCTGGGCAGTCTATCATTATAAACGCGTTCCTTTAAGCTAGAAAGAACCAATTCTCTTGCCAAAGATAGTAAAAAGTCCCCCCTTCGTAGCTTGGTACCTGGACAAGATTGGTATAAGACGAATGAATTTGTACCAGCTAAATCCAAAATTCTGTAAAATATCGCCATGGGCCAGCGGCGTGTTTTACGACTGCTTGAATAAATTGAACACTTTTTATCGATTTCGTCGACTCCACCTTTAGAATGGTTATAGTCGGCGATCATAGTTGGTTTCTTCGTCTTATCATCTGTGCTTATAATATTATGAGATGATGAAACCAATATTACGGCCTTATTTTTTTTTGGTACGTGGGAAAGTAATGTATAGTCTTTGGTAAACCCGTACAAAGAGCTGCCTGGTTCTCTTCTTTTCATTGGTAAAAACTCTGGCGGAATTTCTCTTTTATTCTTCTTTAGAGTTCCCAGGTAAGTCAACTTCTTGTTTTTCAAAAGCTGCATTAGTTCAATGGAGCTGAACCAGTTATCGGCAGTAATATTTCTATTGCTATTTTCGATAGGTTTCGACAGTCTAAGAACGGATTGAGTAGGAACTCCTAGGTTTCTCTCAGCAGGTGACAGGCCTTCTCCATCAGAACCTTTACCGGTGTAAATATAAGCGTTGTATGTGTAGAACGTTTGAGCATCAGATAATACAAGAACTTTAATCCCATATTTGGCAGGTTTGTTAGGCATATAAATAACGAACTTGCACCTACCTCTGAATGGAATAAGCATCTCGTCGATGCATGTATTTGGTCCAGGGATGTAGTTTTTTTGAGAATTTGAAACAAATTGGTCAAATAACCAAGACACTGCTGCTGATCGGTCAGACTTTAACCGTTCTTGGCGATCGGTGCTATTATCGAACCTCAAACAATTGAGTAATGTACAGAATCTGTACTTCGACATCACACATCGGAAAATTTCGTGACCGGTGCCATCTGTAGCAAACAAATAGTTTGCGTCTGCGCCGTTGCATTTGAATACTGAGCTATAGTACAAAAGGCCAAACAAACTTCGCATTTCAGTTTCATTTGTTTCTTTGAGTTCCTGCCTGTTTGTATTGCGAAAACGTTCTCGATAGGTTTGTAATTTTTGGTTGGTGTGCAAAACAACAGTCTCTAGCATTTTGCGGTCGAAAATTTTAGACCAAAGTTCTTGAAAACTTCTGAAAACAAGCTCTTCTGTTGGCCGAGATACTTGAATAATATTATGTGCAGCAGTTCTGCTTGTCCTCGCTATTTCCTTCTTAGACCATAAAAATCCGTTTTTTCCAATGTAGTTTGGACCATCTTGGTCACCACAAACGAGTAAAGAGCTAAGGGGCTCCTCGTCTTCAGAGTTAAAATCACTCTCACTCGATTGGGCATTCTGTTCCTCAAGGTCTTCGTTTTCCTCTTGCTGTACATTTCCTTCCACATAACTAGGATCTTCTACCGAATCATCAAAATCGCTAAACTCGTGTTCTTCTTCTAATACTTCAAGCCATTCCTCAATCTGCTCATCTTCATTCGTATATCTTCCACTGCTGTCTCGTTTTGGTGGCCTACTATCTGTACTTTGAGTCGCCATCTAAAAAATTATGAATAACAAAGCAAATTAAATGTGAGGTTATGTCTGACAGACACTATGGTAGTATTAATATATTACTGATGAAACGACTAACAGACACTATGAACCTAAAAAGATATTGGTGAGGTGACGTCTATCAGAATCAACGTTTATTGCTGTACTTACGTCTGTGGGACACCGGCAGTCGATAACTCCAAACGTGCACACCGCTCGGCCGCCCGCGCGTCACTGACCGTTAGCGCGAGCCGTTAGAGGAAGGTACTGAGCGAGACAGAGCTACATCACGCCATGTTACGATCTGGCAACGTTTTTTGTGATTGGTGGTGTCCGATGGACTACCACGTCAGTCGCAGAAGGTTAAATTATCACATATACATTGCATACGACAAAATATACGATCCCGCTTAGAAACTAATCGCCTGAGCGTTAAGTCAATGGGCGGCATGTTAGCGATTTATGAAACACGAAATAATTAAGAAAGGAAATAATATAAGAAATAATTAATATTAACTATTCTATTGTGCAGATGTGCCAATTGATTGCTCTGTTAACTAACTAACACGTGCTCTGTGACCTACTTACCGAACCGGTTTTCGAACAAATTGAAACTTATTTAAATAACGCGATGATTACGACAAGCGGACTATCTGCTAGTACTAATTACTAGCTAGAGTAACGACACGAAACGAATACGATAAAAATTATGCGGTGGTGAGCGACATATGAACGATACGAAATTACGCGGTGATTACGACAAAAATTAAATGATTGCGGTGTTGAGCGAAATATAAACGATGCTACTTAATCTAATGCGGAGTTTACGAGATTTTAACGAAATACCTAACTTGCCTCGTGGCGAAGTATTTGGTACAAATACGCGGGTTTAACTAAACGAACGACCTAGGATTTCCTAGGGAATGGCTGCCACTGATTTTACGACAATTATACGGCTGAAGGACCAAATGTTTGCGCTGGTTTTTGCTAATAATTCGAATAAAAATTGGCACAGATCAAGATGGAGGAATTGCGTATTGGCTGGAACCACGTGGAAATGAACAATACGCTTATAAGGAAGGATTGCACATACCTCGATTTCCCGGAGCAGCTTCCTGGAGCATGGCACGTAACATGGAGACAGCGAAAGCGAGAAGATCACACCAATTTCACCACCTTTTATTAATGTTTCGAGAGCGTGTGTTATCGCGATGAATTATAGTCAGCCATTGCGGTTTACATCGACAACGGAGGGTTTGTGCGGGAATGATTTAGAGGTGGGGATTACCTGTGCCAATCAACAAACTAATTGTCTATGTATCCGCGCAACCAATTATTATTAAGTTCCTAACATGCTACGTAAGATTGTGGATTAGGGACCGAGTTAGTACTATTTCGCGATTTATTCGACCTTTGTTTACCATTATTATAATTAGACGAGCTAGATGAACTAGGCTGCGTATTATGATATATTCGGCACTGATCTTTGACGAAGGTAATAAAACTATCTAGTGTGGGTATTTTATGATTACGTTCCGTCATCTCGAAGGCGCGAATGGTTTCCGTGTCGATCTTTTTTAAAGCAAGTTGTAATAACATAAAGTCGGAAAGATCTTTTAATTTTAAATTTTTAAGGGAATTAACTGCGGTAGCAAAGTTATCTATAAACAGTTCGAAATTCGAAACAGACGCGGGACCGGACAATTTAAGATTTAAAGCCTGATCAAAGTAAGTAGACGCGAGGACACGAGTATCCTGATACCTATCCAGAAGTGACTGGAATATGACCCGATAATTCTCAGCACTGGGTGTGACACCTGCAAATAAGGACTGTGCCTTTGGCGACAGCTTACCTATTAAATAGTACAACCTGTCAGCATCGGTCAGAGAGCCATTATCGTGCACTGTAGATTTAAAACTAGCATAGAATAATGGCCAGTTCCGTATGTCGCCATCAAACGACATAAGTTCAATTGGAGGTAGTCTCGGCGCTCGAACGGCTGGTGTGGCGGCACTGAGGTCCGCCTTACCCTCCAATTGCGATTGTATACGCTTGATGATACAATAAAGATCCTCGAATGCAGTGTACGTATGGTAATTCGGCTGGGAATCGGGATTAATAGAAAGTAATTTTGCGTTATAAGCGTCTAACAACTTATGAAAGTCTGTTCGAATACTATCTACTGTTATACAATAACTAAGAAACGATTCTTTACTAATTTCGGAAGAAGTAGCGGTTTTTGAGCGCTCGTAAATGTTTTGAACACGCTCAAATAAAATATTACGTTTAGCTTCCAAGATTGTCAGCTCATTGTCTCCAGAAATGCAAAGCTTCTTTTGTTGCGACATGTTAATGTGGGTATAAGTAATTAAGATCGAACGAAACTAAGAATACCTAAGTACCCACTATTTTTCTTTATGTAAAATAAAATATCTAAATATGTATGCGGTAGTAGTTATTCCTAGGTAGGCAGTAACTATACAAGCGGTAAAACTAAAAGATGCTTGAAATAAGGAATTTACAAGACAACTACGATAGTTTGAATATTCATAATTAGGTATGTCAGTAGGCAGCTACATAAAGTATATTACCTACTGGGGTGCGGGAAATAACCACGTAATGGGTATGTAAATGGACTAGGAGTATAGCTAAGTGCTATAACTACGTAGGTAGGTACTTCTAGAAGATACCTACGCGGTATAATAGAGAATATGGATCATGAATCCTTCTCGTGCGGATCAAACAATGAACCCGCTCGTATGGAGGACCAAAAATGGATTCGCTCGCACGGAGGGCCAAAGATATGAATCCGGCTTGTACGGATCAAGAAATGGATCCGGCTCGAAATGGACCAAAAAATGGTCGGAAAGGAACCAAATTATGTAGGCGATTTTGAGAAATGTTTGATTTAAGTGGACTGTATTTATAAGGATTGCGGTTATCGCCTAGAAAGAATAAGATGATGAACGGGCGATCGTGGACACGTGGATTTAGAGGGGAGCACGCCTTACCTTCATCCAAAATGGCGGCTGCTGGCGTCTTTCCTGCTTCGAAGCACACAACTTGATCACAGGAGTTCCTCACTGCACTCAATCACTCGATCACACCCGCGGGCGGTTCACCTTAGTTCTATTATAGTTTATATTGGAGAAAAGCGGTTTTGGAGCGGCGTGGCAAAGGTCCAGCACGTGGTCGGCTCGGGAGCCATACAGCGCACAGCCACTCGTTGAGACGATTCATTTCAGTCTGGTTAGCGTGTTTTTTGCGGTTGGGAGGTAGGATCTCATCGCCCGTTCCGACACTAATGTCAAATGTAGATACTAATGAGGGACCGAATTATTTATTAAAAATATGGCGGTACCAATTTATATGTGCCAATTCACACCCATGTCTGTGAAACACATTTATATAGCAACGAATGGTCATTATTGATTAATGGAATTTGTGAATGGGCGTTTCAAACGTGACTTCAAGCTATTTAGACAAGATTTTTTTAACAGGGCCTCATTACATGTAATGGACGATTTTCGAATTGCAGCAGCTTTGATTAATCGTTTTCATCCACTGATTCACGACCGGCCAGATGCTCAAGAAATAATATTTCGAGCATTGCGTTTTTTAAATGAGCCAAATCATTTAGCCCGATTTGTACAGGAATTCAATTTAAATAGACGTAGAACAATGTTTTCTAGGATTGATGGAAATCTACCACAACTGCAGCAGTTTCCTTTATTAACCTATAGTGAATTGGTTTTAATAGCTTTAAGGCCATATCAAATTAAACAGGCGCGTTCCTACTACGGAGAGCATATTCGCGAAAGTGGGCTGTATTTAATAGAGGGGTGTCACACATTGGAGGAAACTACCCATTTTTAATAAGAGGCAGAATAAAGTCTAGGCACATTGGCCAAAGATACTATTTCACATAATATCCTAGTTGATAGAGAACCTTACAGTAGCTGTGCAATTGACTCTATATTAGGATATTACTGAAATTGTATTGTGGGTAATCGAACGGTTGGTTGTTGTTGCCATGTTATGACTATTATATGATACCTTGGTTATGCACGTCATCAAGACAATATTGATCAGCCCGCAGGTTTTCTTGATAATGTTTTAATAACGTTTGAAGATTCATAAATCAATCACTTTTATAACTTGTTTTATTTTATTACCGATCAACAGTCAGGATGTTAAGTCAAAAGTATTACTAAGGTTGATGTTATGTCATTCCTTCCTTTCATAGCCAAACATCCTAGGATAGCATTTTAACAATATACAGCACTTATTTAATTATTTCTACAATTATAACTGCAATTAACCTAAAGTACCTAACCTAAATGTAATATTTTTTCTTAGATTTAACAGAAACCGCAAGTTCTAAAGGCACTTATACATGTTTTTAGATAACACTAATATAGCACCAATAGAATGCTACATTTGGCATACTTGTAAACCAACTTTTTTTGATGGGTTTAAGCTCTATAGAGTTCCTGGCATTGTCCTTTGACATAACCCCCTTCCCAAACTCAATCGTGTTACTTCCGCCAGACGAAGTCGAAGTTGAATCGTTAATTATGAATCTCAAGAATAACTGTGTTACTGGTTGGGATTCTATTTCAGCCAAGTTTCTTAAACTAGCTAGACACATTATCGTTCCTCATCTGACCAAACTGATTGAGATTTGTCTCACCCAGGGTGTTTTTCTGAAAGTGTTCAAGAAGTCCCTTATTACTCCTGTCCACAAGGGGGGGAAGAAGGACGATGTTGGAAACTACAGGCCTATCTCAGTTCTTACTACTCTTTCAAAAATATTAGAAAAGATTCTAAACAAAAGGCTCACGAACTTTCTACAACACAATTAGATACTGTCAGAAGCCCAATTTGGCTTTAGGTCGGGAAAAAGCACTGAAGATGCCGTAAACCAATTGGTAGATCACATCACAATTAAAATAGATCAAAGCAGAAACGTGTTGGCATATTTCTCGACCTGGCCAAAGCTTTCGACACCGTCATGATTCCTCTCCTTGTGGAAAAATTAGATAAGATTGGTGTTCGCGGAAATGCTCTAAAAATTTTTAAGGATTTTCTCTATGACCGTACGCAAAGAGTTAAAATAAAAGAATACGTTAGCTCCGATGCTGGGGTTACCTATGGCGTCAAACAAGGCAGTATTCTTGGCTCAAGTCTCTTCTTGATTTACATAAATGACCTGTGTCAGCTGCCACTTGTAAACGGCAAGATGGGGGACCTGGGACGAAGTTCGACGAAGTGCCGAACTGGGACTGTATAGGGTAAGCCATTGGCTGAGATCCAACCGACTCACTTTGAACCTTTCCAAATCCACATTTCTCCAATTTTCTTTTTCTAAAATTAAACCTGCTGATTTAGATATTAGATTACATGGTTGCAACTTGGCTTCTTCAACGACATGTTCATGTACTACTATCACTAAGTCTACACATGTTAAATACCTTGGTGTGATTGTAGATGAAAAACTTGACTGGCGACAGCACATAGACCTCGCCTCAACGCGTATCAGGAAACTTATTTGGGCATTTAAAAAACTTAGATACGTAGCCGACTTCGAACTCCTTCGCACTGTGTACTATGCGCTCGTGCAATCAGTCGTGGGATATTGTGTTACTGTATGGGGTGGTGGGTGCAAGACTTTTATGATTCACCGAAAGGGCCCAAAGATCTCTACTTAAAGTCATGACCTTCAGACCCTTTAGATTTCCCACCAAAGTCTTATACGAGAAGTGTGAAGTACTCACGGTGCGACAGTATTATATTCTGCAAGTTGTTTATTTGCAGCACAAGATTAGACCTTGTAATGCGGAAAGTAATAAGAAGCGCACTATAAAAAACGTTTGCTTACCTTTACGTTGTCACACGGCGTCCGCTAGGCGACAAAGGGTGTATCTTACCATTTTTCTTTATAATAACTTAAACAAAATCCTGAACATAAATTCCCTTACGACTCGTGAAACAAAAAATAAGGTAAAAACGTGGTTACTGACACAGGACTATTACGCAACTGAAAAGTTGCTGTAATCAACATAAATATATATAAGAACACAAATAAATGGTATTCACACACATACACACACACACACAAACACCCACACGCACTCACGTCCTCACACACGCACAAACGCCCGAATACACATTCACATGTTTGCAGTCCCATATTTTCAATTTAATTTTGTTTCATCCTGGCTGTATTGTAATTTTCGTTCTTATTTTATTTTACTACAATCTTTATTTTAAAATTATTATTGTTTTTAATTCAATTTTCAATTTTTTATCTAAATCTATACATATAATAAGACAGTAAAAAAACTGTGTCTGTACATTGAATATATTTAAAAAAAAAAAATTGAGGGGGGTTTAGAAACAGTAATAGACCACGAATCCAAAAAAAAAATTCTGTCTGTTTGTCTGTTTATCTGTTTGTCTGTTTGTCTGTTTGTCTGTTTGTTTGTACACGCTAATCTTCGGAACTACTAGACGGATTTGAAAGATTTTTTTTTTGTTGTATAGGTATTAAGTCTGGGCAACATATAGGCTATAATTTATCTTGGAAACTTAAACACCTGATGCAGAACCGCAATAGAATAGCTAAACTATAAGAGATACAAAAATGGTACTTTAGCAAAAATTGTTCCACGTGATGAGCATTTTCTGCTGAGAGAATAAATTTGAAGATCTGGAACACCTGATGTGGAACTCCAAGAGTCCAGCTACACTATAACATATACAGGAATGACGTCTTAGCAAAAATTGTTCAATCTGATGAGCACTCTCTGTTGATTTATAAAAATCGAAGATCTGGAACACCTGTTGTGGAACTCCAAGAGCCCAGCTACACCATAGCACATATAGGAATGACGTCTTAGCAAACATTGTTCAATCTGATGAGCACTCTCTGTTGACTTATAAAATCGAAGATCTGGAACACCTGTTGTGGAACTCCAAGAGCCCAGCTACACCATAACACGTATAGGAATGACGTCTTAGCAAAAATTGTTCAATCTGATGACCATTCTCTGTTGATTTATAAAAATCGAACATCTGGAACACCTGTTGTGGAACTCCAAGAGCCCAGCTACACCATAACACATATAGGAATGACGTCTTAGCAAACATTGTCCAATCTGATGAGCACTCTCTATTGATTTATAAAAATCGAAGTTCTAGAACACCTATTGTGGAACTCCAAGAGCCCAGCTACACCATAACACATATAGGAATGAAGTCTTAGCATAAATTGTTCAATCTGATGAGCACTCTCTGTTGACTTATAAAAATCGAAGATCTGGAACACCTGTTGTGGAACTCCAAGAGCCCAGCTACACCATAACACATATAGGAATGACGTCTTAGCAAAAGTTGTTCGGTCTGATGGGCATTTCCTCTTGACTTATAAAAATCGAAGATCAGAAACGTCTGATGTGGAAATCAAAGCTATCACTAATTTCACTGTATAATTATATAATAACATAAGCTGGGAGTACCTCCACGCGGTGAAGGCGGTAACAGTTTAGGACTGATATTCGATGACGACGGTATATCATTGAAAATTTGACTCTACTGGACAAAACTCCTATTTATTTTTTTATTTTATCGAATAAATATGCCTTCGGGCTTATGTTATTTGAGTGTTTTTGACTTTTTCCACTTATCTTCGTGACACCGTAGCCTACCCGGTAACGCAGGGGAGCAGTCACTTAAATTTTAATTGATCAGGTATCTTCACAATAAAACTATAACCATGCCTAGAAAGAGGTCAAATCTTTCCCAATGTTCCAAAGGAGCTAAAAGATTGAGGATCATAAGATCCCAAGAATCTACCGAAGAACGTCAGGAGAGACTTGATGCTGTTCGAGAACATCAGGCTGCAACTCGCTCCGTGGAAACCTCTTCCTCTCTTCTCTTCTCTTCCTCTTGGATAACGAAGCACGCCTGCGTTCTCAGCGTATTTACGCATCTACATCCAGGTCTCTAGAGAACTGTGAAGAATATGATGCGCGACTGACCGCTGATCGTGAACGTCATGCATTGTCTCGCGAATCGGAGACGTTCACGGATAGAGAATTACGCTCGAGTTCCAAGCGTATCTACGCATCGACTTCTAGGTCTCTAGAGACAAGTGGGGAACGTGATGCGCGACTGACCGCTGATCGTGAACGTCACGCATTGTCTCGCGAGTCGGAGACGTTCACAGATAGAGAATTACGCTTGAGTTCCAAGCGTATCTACGCATCGACTTCTGACTTACAAAAATGAAAGATATGGAACGTCTCGAATCGTCTCGGGCATCCCGTTGTTTTCCCGTCCCCGGGCTCTTAGAATTCGACATCAGACGTTTCAGATCTTCGATTTTGACGACCCCGTTGTCGCTGGCATAAGCAACAGGATCCGCGTACGAAGTCGCGGGCAGAAGCTAGTTATATATATATATAAAGGGTGTAAAAAGACCCTTAACGAAAACGAAAACCACATATTCTGCCCATCATTGGGATCATTTTTTCCTTCTAGACAATACCTGGGAAACCACAGGTTCTGGAGATATTGAAGGTCAAAGTGTCCATTTTTTTTTCTACTTTTTTGCAACATCGAATGCTAAGCGTTAACACAAATTTTTCTTCCAAACAAACATTACCAAAATTTTAAAATTTTCTTAACAAATTATGCGTTTGAAGTTACAAAATTCAATGCATGCCGTACAGGTCACCCACATTGACAAAGCCGCGAGCTTGTTCCACGCACACAAGCGCGCGGTATCAGCTGCTCGCGTGACCTCTATTCCGAGTTCAACGCATAAATGCGAGCGGCCGTTTTAGGTACCTACCCGCGCACTCAGCTGATCGATTAAAGGACATTTTATTTGTTTGCATTAAACAGTTTTTTATTTCAGATGTCTTTTAAAAACCTTGATTATGGGTTATTTGCTCTACGATATTACACACGTAAGTTTTGTCTACGGATTGTTGTGATACCGCAAGTTTAATTCATTCATTTAAAAAATAAAGTCCTAACTGCTTGCAGATTCAAGTAAAATTACAAATTATTTTTGTAATCATTGGGACTTAAAACACAATTTGCGAAATGTGGGTGTTCTATTCGGTACACGCCTGCCTAAGCCTTTGGGGACTACAGGCGTGATGTTATTTTATCATTGAATCCTGTCTAAAGAATAATTTGTAATTAAAAATCATACCAAAACCCAAAGAAAAGTCTTGGAATTCCTTGACAAATATGGAAGTAATCTGTCGCACATAAAAACGTGTGCGATACGTCTTTTCACAGGCGCTTAGTTAGCAGGAATACCTCATTTGCTACACAATTAGCTGAGAATTTATCTGTTTCCATAATCAGTTAATACCAATAACACTAATGCTTTTTAACTTACTTCAAATAAAATCATTTTTAAACCAGGTTTTTAAATAAACTGAACTTTATTCTTCCAAACAATTAACGCCTTAGTGAAAATGTTTAGCAATTTAATACTCGGATAGTAAGAAATTGAACGATTTCTTTTTTTTTAGTTATTAGATCATGATTGTGCTTGCATCTTAGAAGCCTTCACCGGTACTTAGCTAGTAAAAGTTAAGCTAGATACTTCACTAAGAAAGCTACGAACTCAAAGACAATTCACATAATGATTTTAGAATCGCTTGTCATTTTGCGTCAATAAAATTTCAAGGAAATACGGAATTTTAGCTACACTACGTAACACACCTACAATTACGTAACGTTTGTAAATAGCACGTAAATTGACTTCGTAGTTAGTACAGTGGGAATCCCCCGAAGACCACGGTGCTATCACAATCATGAGGACGATGTTAATAGCCTAGGTTTCACGGAGCCACGCCGGCGCCGGCGCAGGGCGGAAATTTCTTTAATAGATTTTAAACTTTATCGCTAAAGCATAAGGTTCAAGGTTGATTGGGAAAATTTTCAATTTCTCCAAATGATTTTAAACCATAAAATGTTGTTGGTTAAGTTCCAAATGGAATGCGAAAATTTGACCGGCGGCGAGTCGGCGAGCGTCTTTTTCGATGTTCAAAGGTGCCGCGCCGCTTCAAAGAAATTTATTTCAAGAAATTTTAAAGGATTATTATTTATTATTTTTATTAGTTCGTTTTCTTACGTCATCGAATGTGCATGCGTGATAGTTTTCGTGATTTTTTGTGCTTTTTTGAGTGAGTGTTTTGTGTTTGTGGTTTTTGAAGATGCCGTTCCACCAGTATACCGCAAGGGAATACGTGAACATGGTTTACTGTTACGGAATGGCACGTGGAAATGCCAACGCAGCCCGTAGATTGTACAGGTCGGAATACCCGACCGCGTTTCAGCCAAGGGATCCACGCATATTCACGCGAGCAGTGCAACGGCTCTTAGATAACCAGCCGATTGTACCCGTAGCAGAGGGAGTCGGCCCTCAAGTACGACCGGCGACCGAACAGGCCATCCTGCAAGTGATGCGGGAAAACCCTCATTTGGGCGTGCACACAGCAGCCAAAGTGTTGCGGAGGCGGCATGGCCATCGCGCTCGGCACTCAGTGTCTCATACCACTGTGCACAAGGTTTTAAAGAGGGACAGGCAGAGGCCCTACAAAATTCATCGTGTGCAAGCACTCGTGCCGGGCGACGCAATACGCCGCATGGATTACTGCAGGTGGCTCCTTACGCAGGATCGAGGGTTCGTAAAGAACATTGTATTCACGGACGAGAGCACCTTCACCAACAACGGCATGTGGAACCGTCGGAATTCCCACTACTGGTGCTCCGTGAATCCGCACCAGATGCAGGAAACGGGCTTCCAGACTAGATGGAAACACAATGTGTGGGCAGGCATTGTTGGAAACCAGATCCTGGGCCCTGTTTTCCTGCCTCACCGAATGGACGGAGCTGCCTACCTCGACCACGTTAGGGGCTACCTGACAGAAACACTAGACGACATGCCACTGCAACATCGGCGCGACGTGTGGTACCAGCACGATGGTGCGCCCCCCCACATCGTGAGACCGGTTCGTGAGGAACTGACACGGCTGTTCGGTGACCAATGGATTGGGAGGTACGGACCTCACGCCTGGCCTGCACGATCACCTGATTTAACCCCTCTGGATTTCTTTTTGTGGGGCTACGTCAAGGATAGGGTGTTTGACCGCCCCTGCGAGACCGCTGCTGAGATGCGTCAAAAAATCATTGATGTTTTTGACGAACTGAAGCAGCGGTCAGAGCGAGAAGGAATCCTAGAGAGGGTTCATGAAAACACGCTGACGCGGGCGCGCGTCTGTCTCAGCGTGGGTGGTCGGCAGTTTGAACCAGAACTCGTGAGTGTCGAGAGGTCACCGATCCTGGATGACAGCGACAGCGATGGTCAGTAGGTAAGTACCTAGTTTAAATCAAGTATTTTTCATGCATGTGGTACTGCAATACCTACCTACCTACCTTCTTGCTGCTGCTGCCGCGTCACGCGCCTTCGCGGTAACGCTTGAACGCGAGCGGCCGTATAATACCTACAAGCCAACAAGGCATTACCGTCAACACGGTTGAAAGAAATTTACTTGTGTGCATTGAACAATTTTTGATTTCAGATGTCTTACATAAACGTTGATGATGGGTTGTTTAGCAATTTAATGTGACACTGAAAGACTTCTTTTTTTTGTTAGAAGTACCTTCACGTTTTCACAAGTACTTTTAAACTAGGTAGCTACTTTACTAGGTACCAAAGCTACAAATTTTACATAATAATTTTATTTTTTTAACAAAATTGCAATGATAAATCGAACTCTATCGACACTCACATCCTATCCCATTTACAAACACTCGCTCGACAAAGATTGCGGTTGGCTACTTTTGACCCTTATGCCTTTAGCGTTAAGGTTCGTTATTATCGGAGTACATCAAAGCCGCCCGCCGCCGCCGCCACGCGCGCACGCACAAAGAAATTTAAAATTTTAAGAATTATTAGTTCCGTTTCATGCGCCATCGAGTGTGCATGTGCATTTTTATTGCGCAACTTTTTATTCATAATCGTGCGTGTTTCGTGTTGTGTGATACTGATAACGTTAGAGGTGATAGTAGAAGAGTGTTGCTTTTGTGAGTAGATTGTGTTTGTGAGCGAGTGTGTTTTAGCTGATTGGTCTCGTTCTCGAATGATGCCGGTTAGCAGTATTCATCGCAGGAATACGTAAGTACATGTTTAACTGTTGCGGTATGGCATATGGAAATACAATCGAGGCCATTCGAGGCCCTACGCTGAATAGACAAACGCACGCTTTACGCGTCCATTTTCTCGCGCAGTGGCCACCGATGCTAGATCAGCTAGGTAGATGACAACAAAGCGATGGGCAGTAGGTACCTACTTTCAAACAAGTTTCTTTTCGTGTAAGTAGTTGAATCGGATTTAATCTACCTAATACTTTTTGCTAGGTAAGTACGCTGCGTAGTGTTGGTACTTCCGACAGGCCGGAGGCCGCGCGCCGCCCCGCCACCGCCGGATGTGTGCAGTGTGCCGTGTCCGTATAGGCACAATACACACATTAGAACAGTCGGTTGCGCGCAATCCATTGCGCGCTACAAAAATCAGATTATTTTTGGTTCAAAAAAAAATTTCATTTCCCAGTAATTATTTTTGCGCAGTGATATTTTATTTCATGTACAGAATGCTTGGTTAACGGCTTCGTGAAGGGTCTATTTACACCCTGTATATTATATATTATTATTATTATATATTGTATGTATTACGTATATTATACTGTATGTATGTAGTTTAGTTTATAAAATTTATTAATTTAAGTAATAAGATGTTCTGTTAATGCACATAGGTATATCCTCTTATGCAAATTTCGCAATCAAAATTTGGTTTGCTGTAAGAAAACCCAATTCTGGGTTAAGCTCGCCATTGTACATAAGCTATATTATTGCAATTTGTATGTGTATTTTTTTTTTTTTTTGTTTTGTGTGCAATAAAGAATAAGAGAATAAGAGAATAAATTGGTTTTAATCCTGATTTTATTTATTTATTTATTTTACTATTTATGTACACACAGTAGACAACACAGGAAAATAACATTATAATATATGAGTACATATACCTATGTACTCATATACCTATGCTTATTTCATAAGAAATTTCTGACAGCAGACCTGCAAAAGGAGAAATCTAGACAATAGTGTGTGAGAAAAGGAAGAGAATAATGAGTTTATGTGCCTTACCTAACTTAACCTAAAATATTATATATAAATACACATATAAGTTAATATTAATATATACTTAAATAAATACATAATATTAAGATATATAAACTAATAAATAATTTATAATTTATTATTATAATTTAATTATTATAATTTTGTTTGATTTAATTGGATTATTTAACTTGCTTTTATTCAAATTTTTCTAATCTTATTTTTTGTGCATAATTAAATGTTTAATGTTAAATACTAAACTTAAATTTAAGTAATAAAATTTTGTTACCGGTTGCTGCATAAAACTTGCCCAATTGTAACCTAAATGGAAGAAGTCACTGGCTCCTGAAATACAGGTATTATGACACACAAGTATGAGTGACGCGCCGCGCGTATTACCGATCGGACGTGGCATGCGTGTCTTATTAAGTGCAGGATGAATTCCTCCAACGTAGTAAAATGTGCGAGCTGTAATGTCGTTATTAACGAAGTGTTAGCGTTCGTGTGTAATACACTAGACATAATGGACGAGGAAAGTCTGAGTCGGATCTGTATTAGTGCCTTCTCGGATAGTGATATTATGGAAGCAAAAAACCTGCTTTTTGAAGCGATAACTACAACTTCAAAACGCAATATTAATAATAATAATAATAATTTATTTATTTTCTCGCCACAATACACATTGAGTACATATTTTTAGGGAACAGTTGGATACAGTAAGTATATTGCGGGAGACTGGTGCCTAAACTAGGCTTGGGGCCTGTATTTCAGGACACCAGGTCTCCACCCTTTAGGTTACATAGTATTCCAAATCAGACAGTGGTCGCGAGTAAGTTAACAATAATTATTAAAATGATTCTAAATCTATATAGTGTTAGTATGGTTAGTATTGTGTGGAGATGAAGGAAAGTGTAGAGTGTGGTTTTGTGTAGTGAGTGAGGATGTAGAAGTTTCTGTTGCCTGGACATATAAATAAATAATTTTGATGTGAAAAGTGAATTTAATAACTAATTTATTTAAATCGTGATCTATACCGAGACAGCTAAGATTTTTTCAGTTTCAAGATAGTTTAAGTCCTGGATCCAGCTAGTTAATTTCATTTTACATTTAATCTTGTTAAGGTCGTAAATAGGAAGAATCCTGTTAATTTTATTATACAGATAATGACCGAGGTGGCAGAAGAATCGCTGAGAGAACTTGGTCGAAAGCCGGTTGTGATAACTGTCCACGGGGTCGAATCTGCGTTTGCCACGTGAAAGAGAGGGGGAATATGTTAAGAGGCTATGCTGTTTCATAATTGTTTGTTGTATGAACAGTTGGCGCACTGTCAGGACCTTCGCTTCTTTATATAGGAGGTTGGTAGGGTATCCAAAAGGGAGGCACAGTGAGACCTTCAGGATGGCTCTCTGCGCTCTTTCCAGTTCAAGAATAGTGTATTTTGGGGCACCACCCCAGGAGGTGATGCAGTAAGTCAACAAAGATTGAACGAGGGCAAAATACACTGATCTCTTCACCTTATCCTCAGCCACCCGTCTAAGGGTCTTGAAGACATATATCAACTTCCGTAGCCTGCCACTCAATACAGTAATGTGCTTGTGAAAATTTAGTGCACTGTCTATGATAATGCCCAGATATTTCACACTATCGGCTTTACCGATTTGAGTGCAAGTACAGTTGGCGCAGCATGGCATCGAACAAGTGTGAGCTACGATAGAATGCGGGGTTGTTGCCGAGGTAGGCCTGTTATGTTTTATGGAGAAAGTGACATAGTTCGTTTTTGCAGCATTTAGAGTGAGGATGTTATTTCGTAACCACTCCGATACCATATTGAAGCCCGACTGAGCAAATCCATAGACATCACTCCACGTGGTCGCGCTGAATAACAGGGCTGTATCATCTGCGAAAGTTATTATTTTACCCTCTGGAAGAGTGAGCATACCCAGGTCGTTTATATATATAAGAAAGAGTGTAGGACCCAGTACGCTGCCCTGAGGCACGCCGTAGGTAACTTGGCACTCGTCACTGACGTAATCTTTCAATTTCACGCTCTGAGTACGCCCACTCAGATAGTCCTCAAACAGTTTCAATTGGACTCCCCTAATTCCAAGGCATTCCATCTTCCGAATCAGCATGGGAACAGAAATCGTGTCAAATGCCTTCGCTAGGTCTAGAAAAATCCCCAAGACTTTACGACCCTTGGCCATGTTAGTGACGATAAAGTTAGTGAGATCATGAACAGCATCGGACGTCGATTTACCGGCTCTAAAACCATATTGAGAGGAAGATAGAAGGTTATTGCTCTCCAAGTAATCAACTAGTCTGCCGTTCATGATCCGTTCAAGAATCTTGGAAAGCGCTGGTAGCACGGCTATGGGTCTGTAGTTGTTGACACGGCTTCTGTCCCCACCCTTAAAGACCGGATGAACAATTGATCTCTTGAATGCTCTGGGAAATTGGCCTGTTTCGAGAGCAAGGTTACAAACGGAAGTCAACGGAGGAACTATGATAGCTTTGTGTTTCTTAAGGAAACTATTAGAAATTCCGTCCCAACCAATGGCACAGTCATTGCGGAGGCACAGTATCAGTTTTGTCACTTCTGCTTCGTCTGTGGGTAACAGTACCATGGAATGTGAATTATTGCAGAAAGTACCACTTGGTGACAATGCCGACCGACTTACAATTTTTTCAGCAAGGGATTTACCAATATTTGCGAAGAAGTTATTGATTTCGTTAACCGATTGCTCTGGTGTAGTTGAAGTCGATAGCAATTCTGAAGCGCTGTCCTTCTTTTCGACCCTACTCGTTATGCTGTTTATAGCTGTCCACAGATGTTTAGTGTTGTTGCCAGCATTACTGATTTCTTTTTTATCATGGTCAATTTTAGATCGTTTTAATAACTTGTTGCAGTAGTTCCTATATCTTGAGTATGTCGTTTTTAGGATTAAGTTCTCAGGGTCATTTTTAATTTTTTTATGTAGATTATCTCTATGTCGAATGCAACGGAGAAGGCCAGGAGTAATCCATGCCTTCACGATTTTTTTACGGTTCGGGACTTTTAACTGTTTTCGTGTTTAACTCAATGACCCGCATAATGGGACTAATTAATAGATCTGCCGCTACATGTGGATCATTTGACATAAACACCGCACTAAAGTCAACTAGTTTCAGATCTGCGTCTAACTGATCGTGATTGACTCGATTCACTGTTTTTCTTGCAGTCGATTTAGGTTTTTTCTTTGCAAGAAATAATAAGACAGTTTCGTGGTCAGTGAGAGCGGAGTGGGCAACGAAAGTGGTAGCGGGTAAAGTTGTTTTAAGAATAAAATGATCTAGGCATGCAAGTTGACGTGTGGGCAGGACATGTGCTGGCAGGAAACCATGTGAGGCTAATATATTTAAATAACTATTTTTAGCTGAGTCATGGCACTGATCGTGAATATTTATGTTTATATCACCACAAATGATTACATTTCGATAGTTCGCTATGTTATGAAGAGTTGTATCTAATGAATTAAGAAAAATATTAACGTCTTTATAACCTGGTGGACGATAAATTGCTTTGCTTTGCTATTACAAGGAAGAAGGATGGGAAAAAGCTACGTGAGATCGAGGATATCATTAGCCTGTTAAAGGTAACTCATCCTGATGACACACCAGTTTTTGTTGCAAAAGATTTGCAAAAGCTACCGCCAGTACTATTTGATCACGTAGACGTGACCAAACTGCTCAAGGATTTAACAAGAATGAGAAGTGAAATTGAAGAAATAAAATCGCAATATGTGTCTGGTAGTCAACTTGAACCGATCAAGCATGACATTGCAGATTTGAAAAAAAATACGAGAGTGAAAAGTCCTTGTTATTCGTATGTAAACACAAATCGAAGAGGTGGAAAGCATCTAATGGACAGTTGTGATTATGATAGCGGGCCGATGGGATTGCAACATGTTCCTGTTATTAACAAAAGCACGTCAGATCAAAGGTCATTAGCTCAAAGTGAAACTATATCACCACCTACCCACTACTCGTCAATATCAGCTGATCAGAACATCCATAGCACAAATTCAATAAATGAGCAAAATCTGAAAGAATGTAAAACCGGTTTAGGCTCACAGCTGTGCATCGACAACAACACCAAGCCGGGGCAGGCGGCAGTGTCGCATAAAATTGATAACAACAACAGTGCGAGGTACTCGGGACACACGGTCACAGGGGTCGGCCAATCGACTTCGGAGCCACACTCTAAAACACTTGCTCAGATTGTTAGTGAAGGTGAGTGGACCATAATACAAAAACCGAGCAGGAAAGTGAATAATCGTTTTATCGGAAACATAGGAAAAGCTGTAATAGAACCCAAGGGAAAAATTAAGGCTGTAAATGAAAAAATTGTCCTATACATCTATAATGTGGATAAACAGGTGACACAGACTGACATCATAGAATATGTTGAAGAAAAGGCCAAAATACGCGTGTATATTGAGAAAATGATAATGAAGGTACCCAAAAGCTATGATGCTTATAAGATCTCGGTTCCGAAACACAAATATGACGTTTTCATGACGGATGATTTTTGGCCTGAAGGTATATCATACCGGAAATTTATAGACTTTTCTAGGAAGAAAACAGACACAAAAAATGCTCTGAGAGTGAACACCAACAAAAATTAATGGAAAATACAACATTGATAAGTTTCAATTGTAAATGTTTTAAAAGATCTGTTGACTGTGTTAGACGCCTGTGTGTAACGGCCGAAGTTATCGCGTTGCAAGAAACTTGGCTTTTGCCGCATGACGTCACCTTTCTAGGACAAATAAACGATGATTTCGCTTTTGCTGGTAATTCGGCAGTCGACACCTCGACGGGAATTCTACGTGGAAGACCTTATGGAGGAGTGGCATTGTTGTGGCGGAAGAGCCTATTTCCATCTGTCACAGTAGTCAGTTGTAACAACGTACGCCTTATAGCTATCAAGATAGTGTCGCAGGATCGCCTACGGACTCAAATGATAACGTCACTGAGTTTACAGACTGCCTTAGTGAAATTAGTGCGATAATAGAAAGTCATAATGTGCAATCAGTGATCATACTCGGTGATTTTAACGCTCATCCCGGTGAGCTATTCAGTGGTGAGCTGTTGTTGAGTGGAGTTGAAATAAAGCGAACTAATATAATTAATTGAGCTTGTAATTAACACTTTAATACAGTAAGAATAAAAATAGGTAAAAAAACTTTTTAAGTTAAACGGTTTTATGTTAAACATACATTGCAATGTTTAAGATAAATGTACTAAAAACCAAAAAATAATAAAATAAATACAGTCGTGGGAATTATAAACATATGCATAGACTAGACTAAAATAAAACCGTGGGGCACGTCAATTGTCTACAATCGTTGATTAAAATGTTTGTTTTGTAATGTTACACTATAATTAGGCAGTTGTTCAACCGACAACGATGGACGTGTGATAAGTAGGGCTAGAATGTGGAAACAAGCTAGCAAGCTCGATTATAAGCGAGTTTTAGGGTTTCATAGTGGTGAGCGAGTAGTACTTTTATCATATGTTTTGTCGATTAAAGACAAACTACGAGCAGTGAAACGATTCCTCGCCAGCCAGCAGTGTGAATAACCAACGATAAACTAGTTGAAACATCTCTTTTATTTACATGGAGTGTATAACTATTGGAATTTCCATGAGCAAGAAAATAGTAAGTAATTTCCTCACCGTCTGCGGGCCAACTGCCTATTTTAACGACGAATTAAA
The DNA here is from genome assembly GCA_905220335.1 of Noctua pronuba. Taxonomy (NCBI): domain Eukaryota; kingdom Metazoa; phylum Arthropoda; class Insecta; order Lepidoptera; family Noctuidae; genus Noctua; species Noctua pronuba. The sequence goes on along the minus strand of LR999892.1, from coordinate 17,447,094 downwards.
CGATTCTTCTATCGCACATTAAGTCGATAATTTGTAGACAATTGACGTGCCCCACGGTTTTATTTTAGTCTAGTCTATGCATATGTTTATAATTCCCACGACTGTATCTATTTTATTATTTTTTGGTTTTTAGTACATTTATCTTAAACATTGCAATGTATGTTTAACATAAAACCGTTTAACTTAAAAAGTTTTTTTACCTATTTTTATTGTCTAGTTTTTAGTTTTTATTTCGCATTCTGTTTAATTCATTTAGTGCTTCATTATTGCAAGGTTTCTTGCCCGTTAGTTTATTGCAGTCCAACTCCTCTATACGTAGTCCCTGCAAAGATCTTACTCTACTAAGAGCCACGTAGGCTTGACCTTCTTCAAACAGTTTCGCACCTAAGTATACGACTGCGTGATCCACAGTGCTGCCCTGCATTTTATGTATTGTAGAAGCCCATGATAGTATTAAAGGCAACATTCTTCTTTCAGCCGTCCCGTAATTGTACTTAGCTGGAAACTGTATGGCTTTCGGGTGTATAAGATGTACTCCGTCTCTTGCGAAATCAATTCGGACGGAAGGTACATCTGTTGCATACATCTGAGTACGACGAAATTGAGGCCAAACGATTTCGTTGATGTAGCCTATAGCGCCATTTACTAATCCCTTTGAAACGTCAATATTGGACCGTAGCATGACTTTTGCCCCCACAAATATTTGCAGTTCCGCTGGTAAACCCCCAGTTTTGTTGATATCAGCTGGTATTATAGTAGCTATATCCACATTGTCTGCATTTCGTGTGGCGTGTACCAGCTGATCCTGCGCTTTTATTTTGTAAATGCGAGCACCATTATTTCTGTACAAATTCAATACAGCAGAGTTGTGGTCGTTAACTTGTTGATTTGTGGGGTATACCCTTAACGCTTTGTCTATTGCAAACTCATCACTCGTGTCTTGAAGAAGTCCTCCCATTAAAATACTAAAATGTTGGGTTGTTAGCTCACCGACTCTCAAAGCATTCAAAATATCAATAAAAGTCTGGTCACCTTGCTGACGCATATTTTCAGTTAATTCACATAGCGCGAATAAACGCCAGAGATGTGTAGCTGGTTGGAGATGTTCTGGCTGTTTGAAAACAGGTGTTCCTGATCGTTTTATAGGAGGCAGTTGTAAAAGATCACCGAAAAGTAATACGTTTACTCCTCCAAAAAACTCATTTTCACAGTTCTTAATTTGCCTTAATCGAGCGTCCATCATGCATAACATTTGATAAGACACCATGGAAATCTCGTCGACAATCAAAAATTCTGTCTGATGCCATTGTTGCCTCATTATTCGCAAATAGTTTCCGGACAGTGGTGACATACCTGTTATGCGACCGTCTTTCTGTACAGGCAATTTTAAAGTACTGTGTATCGTAGCTCCATTTATTAATCTAGCTGCAACTCCTGTTAGTGAGCAGACTTTAACCGCATCCTTTGCGTAGCACCTATTAATTTGGTCTCGTAATAACTTTAATAGAAAAGTCTTGCCCACACCAGCTCCTCCTGTAAAGAATATTTTTAAACGTTCTTCAGCACCTGACATTTGATTTTGTATGGACTGGGTAACTAATGTAAAAATTTCCTTTTGTCCTGCATTCATAGACTGCTTAGCCTGTAAGAACTGGTCTTCATTCATTGGCAAATAAGGAACTTCTTCTTCATGGTCTAGTTCCATCGGCTCTGCGTGTTCCAGTATCTGAAATGCGTGTACTTGCGCGAATGCATTTTCAAGCTGCCTGTCACGTTCACGATATATTTCCAAGTAGGCGTTTGTTTGTCTTAAACTTTCTTCGTTGGCGAGAAACGCATCTCTGGCACTATTAAATTCTCCTAAAAGTTCGGCCTCATTGCGATACGGCATATACTGGATTAGTAAACTGTAATAATATGACTCTGGATTAGAAGCTGCTACGAAGTTAGGTACCCGTACTACAGCTGGCGTGTTTCTAATAGTCATTTTGGTGTTGTCTGTTAAAGTTATAAGACGCCTTCTTGTTGTTTGCTCGTGCGGTGCATAAGCATCGGTATCGATGCTCTCTTCATTTATAACTGGCGGTTTTGTGTAGTGTGGCTCAAATAACATCGCAAATTCTATGAGACACATATTGTTAAAATCATAGTTGGGGTGCTCTGCTGGTCGCTTTTCATATCGTTCGAAAATATTGGCACAATATCCTGCTGCTTGACCAGCTTCATTAAACTTCAACACTTTATACCTTTGTTCCGCTTTACGAGTATTGACAAAAATTGTTTTTCTCGAGCTGTCACGCATACTCAAATGGCATAGCCTGAATACGCATTCGCAGGCTGAAACTTGACGTTCTCTTAATATGCGCATGCATATTTTAAACAGCTTACGCGAGACGTCAGTTTCTTCTCTTCTAATTTGTTGAATAGCTCGAGATACTTCACCATCTAGGTTTGTAGGTTCTGATTTTGACACGTATTTAGCGATGTAATACGCAATCGACTCATTTGTACCACACGGTTGTATATCCATATTGGCTTTCCACATTTTTAGCAAAGCAGGACTGTAATTATTTACCCAACCATCTTCACTTTTTCTTTTCAGAACGCAAATGCGACCACCCTTGTAGATGAATTCGTTAGATGAAGGATCAATAACATGTGTCTCTAAGCATTCCGAGCGTGGAAAGTTGAAACGACAAACAGAATTATTTTTCGTGCAGGTACTAGTGTGTCGATGTATTTGACAATTTTTAACTAATTCATATAGTTCTGAAGTTTCTGGAGGAATGGCAGTACCACAGACTGAATCAATGCGAGCTATTCCTTCAGGTGTCGCAACAGACGGGTGATCTTCGATCCAAACAACCATATGCAAATGAGGACTTCCTCTGTTCTGAAACTCGATTCGCCACCAATGATCTTTAACTTTACCGCCAAATATTTCAGTATCAGTTTTAAGAAACTGCATTAGCGCATTAACACGTACCATAAAATGTCTACTCACAACAACTGGATACATCTCGATGAGTCTCTGAGTTTCCTGAATATCTATGTCATCTGGGTCAATGTGCTGTTTACCATCACTAACAAGGAGACCTCTTTTCATATCCTTCCAGTGAAGATCATTGCAGCTCAATGTAACAAAATAAGTGGGAGGTCCTAAACATCTGATTTGTGCTATAAGATCACTAAGAGCACTACGCCAATAAGCAGCGGAACCTCTTAGATTTTTTAAATATAAGTGCAGGTCTTCCACTCGATTGCCGTTTTCACCTTCAACTTTTCTAGCACAAGCTGCAATGGTTGATTTAACTCGATAGTACTCAAACATTGATAGAGCATAGAATAGGTAATCGTTGCGCTGAAATCTAACATCAGCACCTAATAAACGAAATTGATAGTAATCCAAAGGACTTATATTTACGGGCCGTTGTTCTTTCAAACCATTTTTACCATACGGGAAAAGCTGATACCATGCGAACTCTTCTGCTTTTAACTCATAAGCTTCATTCACAATATTATTATTCGTCTTTCTTCTGATTTCGTTTACATTTTCAGATACCTCTAGCTCATCTTCAACATCAGGTTGGACGCTATCAATAGGCAACATTACAGATGTTTGTATAGGTATAGTTTCAGATCTCAGATTCGAAAGCGGTTGTTGTACTTGTACATCCTGATGAGTGATGGCATCTTCCTGTTGCTGTAATTGAACACCCTGACGAGTGATAATATTTTCCCTCAAATGTACGTCTACGCGTGTAAGGGTGTACGCGATATTACGGGATCCGAGGCATCTTTTACAGATGCGGCACAGTTCTTGTAAGTTGTCGCATTCTATAACACAGGCTTTGCCATTTTCTGGTGTTGGTTTTCCTTTTGGGCCACAAGAATGGGAGTCAGCAAAATAGTATTTGTCTTCACCGCGAAATACGCTAACAGATTTATTTGACGCTGTCAATATTCCTGAAGAATGACTATCAAATAATCTATTTAAAGCTGTATGTAATGTAATGCCGATATTATTGGTATTTACAGAATCTTGGAGACTCCCGAATAAAAGAGTGTCTTCATCATATTCTATAGAAAATCGGCATTCATACATTTGTAAACTTTGCCTGACGATATGAAAGTTTCGTATCTCTAAATATCCTGTTTCATCCAGTTCAGTAGGATCAAGCTGTGTACGAATCCAGCAATATAAGGAGTCACCCGCTAACATATTAGCATTCAGAATATTGACGTCCCATTGATTAGGGCTTAGGATTGCAGCTCGGACAATGTTCGCCAACGACATAGCACTACATTGTACACCAGCATATCGCGAAGTAAAGACGTTTTAGTCACCTTGATGCCATGAAGCTCGAATAATTCTTGCAACATTATTAATTGGAATGAATGCATTTCGAATTTCATTTTCATTCCTTTCGGACGCTTCATCTTCAGACAATTCGGGCACACTAAGTCGTACTAACTCCTGGTCACTAATTTGGGCATTGTCGTCAATACGTACATCTTTGTAAAGCGGGTTATTTCCGATTAACCATCTTAAAGCACTATAGACTTTTTCGCGACATATTGTGAATTCCCTGGTGATGTTCAAATTTTCTAATCGTTCGGTTACTACAATAATGCCTACCTGGCTTGCAGATCTTGGTAGCATACTAGGCAGTCTTTCACTGACTTCAAAGATATCTTGGGCAAATAAAACTGCCTGTCCGCGAAAACCGTACTGCCCATAGAGGCCACTAAATTTCACGATTTTAACAAAGGGAATTATTCTGCACAGCAAACGTTGTTCCGCCTGTGTCAATGTTTGAATAACGTCAGGTATAGAACCTGGATCCAGATTATTCCAGTAAGCTTTTGGTGGTGCTGTTGTTTTATTACTAGTAACATGTGTTTGACAGCGGGAACATAATAACAATGATATTTTCGAAGTTAACTCCACAGGTAAGTATGTTAATGCAGCAGCGTTGTACCGAACTGTACGAACTTGATTAGGATAACAACGTTTGGTACAAATATCACAAACATGTATACAAATTGTGTTAATAGCATTCTCGAATGCCTGCAGATTATTAGCTCTGCATTGCTGGGTACGCTCTCGTTGTTTATTTAACCTCGTATCGCGATGTTCAGGCGTTTCTGAACCCAACTGCTGTCTTTGTCTTTCACGGCTTTGTATTAATCTAACTTCATATTCTTCAGGCGTTTCTGACGCTACCATCTGTGTATATCGCTCCCGTTGTTTTGTTAACCTGGCTTCATATTCTTCAGGCGTTTCTGACGCTATCATCTGTGTGTATCGCTCCCGTTGTTTTGTTAACCTGGCTTCATATTCTTCAGGCGTTTCTGACGCTATCATCTGTGTGTATCGCTCACGTTGCTTTGTTAACCTGGCTTCATATTCTTCAGGCGTTTCTGACGCCGTCATTTGTGTATATCGCTGACGTTGCTTTTTTAACCTGGCCTCATATTGCTCAGGTGTTTTTGACGCTAATTGTTGCCGTCGTTTCTGTAATCGACTATTTCTATCACCTTCACTTTCTTTAGCTCGTTTTGCTTTATACTTTTCTTTCGCTTTTTGAAGCCTTCGTTTACGTTGTGTTGCAGTTTCTGTTTTGTTTGTGTTTGTATTTTTTATATTTTTTTTTACCATTTTGTTCCCACGAGTAATCGACATTTAAACGGTCGACCCCCCCAGAGGTCCAATAAAGGGGCAAGGCTATGTACAACAAGATGCGCCTGAGTCTTGAGGGGAAAACGCTAACGACATATCATTTTTATCCACCCTAATGCCATACAGTTCTCGGCGCGTTTTAACCTTTCACCTTAACTTGGGTGGTGTACCGCTAACGACGTATCATTTTTAGCCACCCTAACGCCACATAGTCCTCAACACGATACAAAATCTTGACTTGGGTGGTGGATTAAGGCTGGATTAATCAGATACCTAAATTACAGATTCAATTTCTAAATTTAAATCTTATTATTATTCGCCATTTGGTGGCTGCGCCCATCTTAAATATTGAGGTTGTATAGTGCACTGTATTCTTCTTGTCAAGCCCTTTTATTTGATACCCATATTGGTGGGATTGATATTTTTTTTTTATCAGCCATTTGGTAGCGGCAGCCATCTTAGATTTCAATTTTGCATAGTAAATTGTATTCTACTTGTTGAGACCTTTCATTTGATACCCATGTTGATGGGATTGATAAAACCTAAGTTATCCGCCATTTTGTAGAGGCCGCCATCTTGGATTTTATTTATTTATTTATTTATTTATTTAAACTTCATGTACAAAAGTGGTACATAGGCGGACTTAATGCCACAAGGCATTCTCTACCAGTCAACCTTGGGGTCAAATAGGACAGCATAGTGATAGAGTACAAAAAAATAAATAAGAAAAATATCATTTTGTTAACATAAATTGAAATACATAAATAGGCACATACTAATACATATATACAAATATAATGAAATAAACTAATATATATTATAATACATACAAATAGTCCAAAATACGAGAAACATTATAATAATTACTGTGACTATTAATGACAAGCATATGAGCAATTTAGTCAGATTTCAAATAGTACTTCCGTACTGTTCTTTTGAAAGCCATTTTGCTTTCAGCTTTTTTAATGCCAAGGGGTAGCGCGTTCCAGAGCTTTATAGTTGAGACAGCGTAAGAATTGGACATAAAACCAGTACGATGTGAGGGAATTTCAAGGAGTATGTTTTTAGAAGCTCGAAGGTTACGATTGTGTGAACTGCCCAACACTTTGAAATATTCTTTTAGGTAATCGGGAGCACGAGAATCCGTCAAAATAGTGAAGAGCATACAGAGAGATCTGAGGGACCTCCTGAGTCGGATAGGCAGCCACTTAAGCTGAGAACGATATGAAGAGATGTGATCGTACTTGCGAAGGCCAAAAACAAAGCGAATACAATTATTGAGAAGACGATCCAATTTGTTTAAAAGTTCTTGGGATAGATCAGAGTAACAAACATCAGCATAGTCGATAATGGGAACCACAAGTGACTGGACCAAAGTTAATTTAGTGCTAGATGGGAGAAAATGTTTGAATCTATAGAGAGACCGCAGTGAGTAAGTGACTTTCTGGCAAACCTGAGCCACCTGCTTATTCCAACTAAGTGTCTCGTCAATGTGCAGGCCCAAGTCTTTTACGTGTGGTGAGAGAGAGATCACAGAGTTGTCGAACACAAGCGGCATTAGCTGGCTAGTATCCAGATTTCTCAGATAGTACGAACTACCTATGAGGATGGCCTGGCATTTCCCGACGTTGACAGCAACGCCGAATTTAGCAGACCACTCTCCGATAGTTTGAAGATCTACATTAAGTAATGAGATGCAATTATTAAGGTTAGTAATGTCGGATTGAGCGTAAAGTTGCAGGTCATCAGCGTATAGATGGTAAGAGCACTTGAGGATAGTAGTAATAGAGTTTATAAATAATGAAAATAAGGGAGGAGGAGATTTTAATTTTATATAGTACATTGTATTATACTGGTTGAGCACTTTCATTTGATACCCATATTGATGGGATCGATAAAACCTGCGTTATCCGCCATTTTGTAGAGGCCGCCATCTTGTATTTCAATTTTTTATAGTATATTGTATTCTGCTTGTTGAGCCCTTTCATTTGATACCCATATTGATGGGATTGATAAAACCTACGTTATCCGCCATTTTGTAGCGGCCGCCATCTTGGATTTCAATTTTTTATAGTATATTGTATTCTGCTTGTTGAGCCCTTTCATTTGATACCCATATTGATGGGATTAATAAAACATAAATTATCCGCCATTTTGTAGCGGCGGCCATCTTGAATTTATAATGATAATGAATAAACATAATTGTATTGTCACCAAAATCCAAAGTGTATACAAAATTTCAGATTAATCGCTTGACAGGAAGAGGGTGAAATTTGAATTACTAAATTTGACCCAAGAATAATAAATAAAACAAACGGGGTGAGCTAAATAAATAATAATAATAAAAAAATATAAAACCATCATCTGCCTAGCCTTTTCCCAACTATATTGGGAAGTACAGTGGAGGGAACTATAGTGGGCAGTGTTAAACCACGAGCGCGTTCGAGTGTGTTGTGTCGGAACGACCTCCGTGATTTAAAATCGAGATACGTGCAAAACCGAAATAAACCTTTTAGTGAAATATACTGTGACGCTCCACTACAAGTGTACTCTATAATAGTGAAAACAGAACTTATAAATAACAAGTGGTTCTCAAGTTATAACCATTTTCATTACAAAATTTTAAATAACGAACTCGGGAGAAAGACACAGTGTTAACTAATTGGAAAGAGTCGCGTTTTGTGTCGCTCTGTGTCTTACGCGATAACGTAGCGAAATCGCTCCGCCCACTGTACACGGTGACGCTCGGTGTCCTCTAGTTGGAAAGGATCGCGTTCTGTGTCGCGCCGTGTCACTGAGCGTATTGTTGTTATACACAACTGGCTGGCCGCGAGTTAACGCTCGCCTGGGCATTTATTTGTTTATTAGCGTGATTACACGTATTTATTACTGCATACCAGGATTAATAATGTCTACATCGGCTGATAAATTAATGATTTGGGGATGCTGCGATGGTGGATTGGATGAAGGAAATCATCGTAATTGCACGATCTGTGGGAAAACATTTCATCTTGCCTGCTTAACAAATTGCGACGAGGAGCACTTTGCCTCCAAAGTCTGGTATTGCCCGTCCTGCTCTTGCAAAAATCCAAAAGTGCTTAGGGATGATAATACTCCTATTCGTTTCAATGCGAATGTTACCATGAGAGGCGCTAAAAGACAAGCACTGCACTCGCCCCCAAATTCCTGTAATTGCTTGACAACTGATGACATCCGTAATGTTGTACAAGACGTACTGCAAGACCAGCTAAGCAGTATGCTTTCTAAAATCAATGATAGCATAAGCGTACTAATGAGTGAGGAACTTCAACTAGTGAAACAGGATCTCAAAAGCGCAAAAGAATCAATGAACGATGTAAAAACCCAAGTTGGGAGTATTATCGCTGAGCATGTAGAGGTTAAATTAGCTATGGAGAACTTGAAGGTTCAAAACTCTTCTATGCAGCACACCATTACGGAACTGAGCACTAGACTACATCGCTTGGAGCAAAACTTTCACAGTAAGCCACTGGCATCTGCAAGCAGTACACAGCAGGACTTCTCAACTAAGCCCCTCTCTGAACCAGCTCTCCCCTGTGCCGGTTCTAGTGAACCCAACACATATCCGGCGCCGGAGCGAGTGGTGACGCAAACTGCCTCTTCTGATTCACAAGCATCGAATTCCCAGGAATGGACGCGAGTAACAAAGAAATCAAAAAATCGTCGCCCAGTTTCAATTCAAGGAGCTGCGGGCCCTGGCGTAACATCACTAAGGGCCGTGGAAGCTCGTAAGTTCTTGCACCTATGGAACATGGAGTCTTCGGCCGATGAAATTAGAGAGTACCTTCGCAGTTTATGTGACACTGATACTTGTACCGTTGATGAACTCACTCCCAAAGGGAACTACAAGTCTTTCAAAATTGGCGTTCCCACTGTTTGCTATGAGCGCTGCTATTCTGCGGATGTGTGGCCAGTGAATGCAAGAATCAAGGCCTGGATCAACTATAGGAAACCGTCTTCCGTCCAGTCCAACAGCCAGCGTGAAGTTGCCCCACAGCCCTTTCATGAACAGCTTACAAAGAGAGACAAGGCAGCATAGTGCTAGTATGGTGACCGGCCCTACAGCAGCTTGCAGAGGAAGCTCCAGAACTACGTTAATAAATTGCGTATACCAGAATGTTCGTGGAATTAAATCAAAGCTCCAGATGTGGCGCAATTATCAGCACATTGCCGAGCAAGATTTAATAGCGGCCACAGAGACTTTTTTGGATACCTCGGTTGAAGACACAGAGCTTTCCAACGGCGAGTGGAATGTGTTAAGGCGCGACAAAGGTACACCTTGTGGAGGCGTGCTGCTTATGGCGCGCGCCCCCATAGTCCTGCACCGTCGACGTGAACTTGAGACAGACTGTGGTGAGGATCTTTGGTCGAGTTTCACGTGGCATGGTTCCCCTGTCTACGTGTGCGTTGTGTACATCAAACCAAGTGCAACCGACAGCGACTATATGACCTGGTTCACAAAAGTGGAAAGTTTTATAAATGACTTAAAAGGAACAGTTATCATTTTAGGAGATTTAAACTTAAACAGTGCTTCCTTAAATGTTCGCAATTATTATTGTTATTTTCTAACTTTTTCTAATATGTGTGAAAGAAATATTGTTGAGAACATGCATGGGGGAATGTTAGATGTTGTGTTAGTTCAGGAAAGCTCAAGTCTACATGACGTTTCTGTAACAGCAGTTGAAGGTTTGGTACCCCCTGATGCGTACCATCCGCCGTTGGACATTGAGGTAAAGCTACAGTCATCTGATGAAAGTGAAAGGCTTGAACCTAGTAATGTCGACCGCAGTAGGGACTGGAATTTCAAAAAGTGTAATCGCAGTCAGCTTTACGAACTTCTTTCTGAGGTAACTTGGGATGCAGTTATATCATCTAATGACGCTTGCACTAGCACTCAAGTTTTCTATGATATTATTTATAGCTTATTTGACGCTTGTATTCCTAAAAAACGCCGAAACAGAAAGATAAATAGAAGATATCCAACCTGGTTTACATCGGATATTATTGTGGACATCCAGAAAAAAGTAAAATTACATTCTGCCTGGAAAAAGAGTAAATGTGATCTAATATATAAGCAATTCTCTGACTATAGATCTAGCCTAAAGTCTCGTATATCGACTGCTTATGATACTTATATTAGGCGCATCGAACGGAACATTAAAAAAAACCCCAAAGAATTCTGGCAGCATATTTCTAACCTCAGATCAAAGGGCGGGTTTGAGCCTAACGTAACCCACAAAGGTAAAATTCACTGTGGTGTCGCGGCTGCTGAGGCGTTCGCAGAATACTTTGCGAGCGTCTTCCAAACTGAAGTACCAAAGTTAGACCTTGAGAATATAGCCAATCCAAGCAGCTATAATATTAGTAATTATATTAATATTCTTAACTTCACTGAAAGTGATATAAGCACCGGAATCAATAAACTAAAACCCAACAGTTCTATTGGTCCTGATAATATTCCTCCGTGGTTCCTAAAAGAGGGAAAGGAATTTCTCATTCGGCCCCTAAACCACATTTTTAATCTATCACTAAAATCCGGAATCTATCCTCCACCATGGAAGATATCACGTGTGACTCCCATTCCAAAATCCTCAAATAAATCATCAGTTGATGAATATCGTCCAATAGCGATACTATCTTCTCCCGCGAAAGTTTTCGAGAATGTCCTACATCAAGGAATTTACAAGCAAGTGAAACAGTACCTGTGCAATGAGCAACATGGCTTTCGCGAAAAAAGATCCGTCAATACTAACTTACTTGCGCTAGTGAATTATATCTCTAGTAGTCTTGATCGCAGACGCCAGGTTGACGTTCTTTACTTTGATTTCCAAAAGGCGTTCGACAAAGTCAACAATGACGTCTTGCTGTCAAAGCTCAGTGCGATAGGTGTTACTCCGAGACTTTTACGGCTTCTTGCAGATTATTTGCGGGATCGGCAACAATTTGTCAGATTAGGTTTTTACGAGTCACTCCCATACCACACTCGCTCTGGTGTGAGTCAAGGTTCGGTAGTAGGCCCACTACTTTTTATTTTGATGGTTAATGACCTTCCTGATGTGGTTGCGAATGCCAGATCCCTCTTATATGCTGATGATTTAAAACTGTTTTATGAAATAAAATCTGAGCGCGATTGCCAAGCTCTGCAATCAGACATTGATGCAGTATATAAGTGGAGTTTAGAAAATAAAATGGAATTTAATAAGTCAAAATGCTACGTGATGTCTTTTGGTCGAATGCGGCACCCATTAAACTTTCTATACAAACTGAATGGAGATACAATTACAAGAACTGAGTCCATGAAAGACCTGGGAGTCATATTCGACCGAAAGCTCACTTTTCACGATCACATCACATCCACTGCTAAGGAGTCCTTCAGGCGCCTTGGCTTTGTTCTAAGGAACTGTCGTGACTTCCACAACCCCCACGTTATCAGGCTTGTTTTTGGGGCATTGGTCCGTAGCAAACTTGAGTCTAGTGCATGCGTGTGGAATCCTTTTGAGAAGCAATATGTGTTGGCTTTAGAGAAAGTACAAAAAGCATTCCTCAGATTTCTTTACAAGCACATGTACGGGTTTTATCCCTTCATGTATCCCACAAAATTTCTGTTGGGTTGCTTAAGTTTCAACTCTCTAGAAGTAAGACGGTCGCGGGATCAGATAACTGTAATATTTAAAATTATTAGAGGGATTATCGATGATCCTGATCTGCACAATGAAATCTGCAATCTTTTTGTCCCAGACAATTACTGTCGTGGCAGAAAACACCGGTTACTGGCTGTTCCAAGTAGCCGTACTATTGCACACTCCAAGTCACCCATTCCTCGGACAGTAGCCGCTATTAACGCTCTCCTGGACTCAAACACAAGTCTTGATATGTTTGCGGATGAATGGAAGGTGATACTGTCAGAATGTTTGATTTTCTGTGAGAAGAATGCATGACTGGGTTAAATAAAATAAATTAAATGTTAAATAGTGTAATTGGCTTCGGCCGTTCTATTTAAATAAATAAATAAATAAATTGGGGTCGGCTTCCAGTCTTAACCGGATGCAGCTGAATACCAGTATTTTACGTGGAGCGACTGCCTGTCAGACCTCCACAACCCAGTTATTACTGGGTAATACGATACCCCTTGGTAAGACTGGAAAAAAAAAAAAAAACGAGCGTGAACGGAGTGAGCGAGAGTAGTGTTGCAAGCACAGAGTTGTAGTAAGAAGGCGGGAAATTTAAATACATTTTACACACCCACCAAATTAAAGCCTTCTCATTACTAACATACAAATGTAGAAATATAGAAATTAAGACAAATCATACAGATGTTTAATAATAGTATGCTGATATGTTATCCAATTATATTGATAAAAAGAACTATTTGTTTAAAGTTATACCAATTTTATCTCTGAGATATTGAAATCTCACACGAGCAAGAGCTTTTGTAAACATGTCAGCACACTGTTCAGTATTACATAGGTACTTTACATATATTTCTTTTTCTTGACACTTTTCTTGAATAAACTTATATTAAACATCAATGTGCTTACATCTTTTATGAAAGTCCATATTTTTAATCACTGATATTGCACTTTGATTGTCCACATTTTAACTGATAGTGTCCTGATTATATGCACCAATATCAAGTAGTAGTCTTTTGATCCACAATGCCTCTTTTGTAGCTGAACATGCAGCCATAAATTCTGCTTCTGTTGTAGACAGGGCTATGCTTTGCTGTCGCTGAGTTGCCCATGTTATAGCTGCAGCGTTCTTAGTAAAAACATACCCAGTTGTAGATCTTCTTGTGTCACTGTCAGCTGCATAATTAGAGTCACTATAGCCCTCTACTATATTGTTCTTCACTTTTGAATATAGTATGCCCATCTCTTTGGTTTCTTTTAAGTACTTTAATATTCTTTTTACAACAGCCCAGTGAGTACTCTCATAACAGTCTAGATATCGACTTACTAAACTTACTCCAAACATAATATCTGGTCTACTCACTATAGCAAGATGCATGAGCAAACCTACTGCTTCTCTGTATGGTATCTTTTCTTCAGGTACTATATTTTTGTTCTCCAGTTTAGTGTGGGGATCTATTGGAATATTATTTCCATTTGCATTAGTCATATTACATTTTTGTAGTAATTTTTCAATATATTGTTTCTGATGAATACAAACATAATTTGTAGGCTCCATGGTTTTTATTTCAAAATATTGCTTAAGATCATTTATAACTTTGTTAATAGCATCATCATCTTTAGATATTATCAACCCATCGTCCACATACAATAAGAGATATATTTTTATTTTGTTTATATGACCAGTAAACACACATTGATCAGAGTGACTATTAACAAAACCAAATTTATGTAATACAGATTTGAATTTGTTATTCCAACATCTTGGGGCTTGTTTTAAGCCATATAAAGATCTGTTCAATTTACATACAAAGTTTGGTGGCGATTCTATTCCTTCAGGAGGATTCATATAAATATTTTCTTTAATATCTCCATAGAGAAATGCTGTTTTCACATCAAACTGTATAATTTTTAATCATATTGACATGCTTCTGAGAGTAATATTCGTACAGAGTCATATCTCACCGTGGGAGAAAATGTTTCAGTATAATCTATTTGATAATGCTGAGAACAACCTTTAGCACAAAGCTTGGATTTTTATATTGTACCAGAAGGATCGTTTTTAATACGGAACACCCACCTGCACCCAATTGTCTTCACTCCAAGAGGCTTTTCCACCAGGGTCCATGTTTCATTGTTCTCATGTGCTTTTAGTTCCTCCTTTATAGATTGTTTCCACATCTCTCCATTTGGTGACGATATGGCTTCACTGTATGTCTGTGGCACATCTATTTCTGAAATTCCTTTACAGAGATAAGTATTATTATCTTGTTTCCTTACTTTAGATCTAGTTGTAATATAGCTGTCATGTTCTAAGATAATTTCAGTTTCAGGAATATACAGAGAGTCATCATTTAAATGAAATGAATCATCATTGCTGGAGCTTACAGAAACATTTGATTCAGAACTGTCATTTAAATTTTCTTGTAACTCTGGACTAAGCATTATCTGTTCATTTTTATTAACCTCATTTTCATCTGTAATTAGGGGCACAACTATATGGTTTTGGGTTAATGAACTTTCCATAAAAACAACATCTCTGCTTATTACTACTTTCTTTGTCTTTGGATCTATGAATTTATAGCCTTTAATAGTATCACTATAGCCAATAAAAATCATTTAGCTTGCCTTAGGATCCAATTTTTGAAGCTTCTCTTTTGGTATTTTAACCATAGCCTCACAGCCAAAGATTTTTAGATGACTAACATCAGGTATCTTCCCTGACCACATTTTCTCAGGTGTAGCATATGACAGTGCACGGGTAGGGCAGCGGTTGGTGATGTAAGCTGCTGTGGATACTGCTTCAGCCCAAAAAACATTTCTGTAAATCAGAGTTAATTAGCATACAGCGTGCCCTTTCCATAAGTGTTCGGTTCATACGCTCAGCTAATCCATTTTGTTGAGGTGTGTATGAATTAGAAGTCTGATGGATTATGCCTGATTTCTTTAAGTAATTGGAGAAATAATTACTTAGATACTCTCTACCATTATCAGAACGTAAAAATTTAATTTTGAAATTAAGCTGATTCTCTACTAAGGCTTTGTATTCTTTGAATTTTGAAAATACTTATTATGCAAAAAAAATACATATACTTTCCTTGTATAATCATCTATGAATGTGAGAAAATATCTGGCCCCTCCAAGTGATTTTACCTCCATGGGTCCACAGACATCAGAATGTATCAACTCCAGAGGTTTCTGCGCTCTGGAACCTTCAGAAGGAAATGGCAACCTGGATTGTTTTCCTTTTTGACACAGCTCACAAACCATTTCATTTTTATTTTGAATTAATTTCACTCCATCTGTACAATTACTTAATTTATTTAAATCATGAAAATTTAAATGTGCCATCCTCTTGTGCCACAATAAGAAATCAGTCTCATTCATTTTACAACTGTATGCTGTGATAGTGTCAGTATTCAGCCGGTACATGTTATTGATCAGATTTGCCGCTGCTATTTCAGTATTCATCTTGTTGAATATTTTACAGCCTTTTTTTTTTTTTTTTTTTTTTACGGATGGGAAATCATCAAATGACTTCTCCGGCTCTGGGTGGAGTGGGAGGGAGTGTCAGACTCTTACTGACTAAAACCCATCCATGTTCCTTCATTGCCCTTTGTGTTCCAGGGCCACGGTATCTCTTTCGAACAGTCCCGCAGCCCCGGCAGGCATCGGCCCTTGCGGGCCCCTTCTTGGTTGCTGACATCTCTTTGAGGCGCGCGTGGAACACGAACGCGCCGTCGACACGGCCTGTCGTCATAAGACGGACGGACGGTGAGCTAACCCATTACTCACCGTCCACAGGCCCGCGCCTACGGTGGCCGGGAGCCACCACGTGGCCCCCGACGCCCGGTGCTTCGCCCGCGGCGGCTGGGACGTGAGATTCTCTCCCTCTCACGTCCCGCCACCTCCTTCGCTAGCATGACTGCTTCGCAGAAGGAGGTGACGGCTTCTCATTCCCTCTCGCTCCGGACCATGGCCTGAACCAGGGCCGGGAGCGAGAGGTCGCCGCCGCCGATCGCCGCTACGAGGACACGGCGGAGCTCCGCCCAAGCGGGGCAGACCTCCACGGTGTGCGCCACCGTGTCCTCCGGACGATCCTCACAATGATAACACCCGGGCGTTTCCTCCCGCCCGATTCGGTGCAGGAACCTCCCGAAACAACCGTGTCCGGTGAGGACCTGCGTCAGGCGGAAGGTGAGGGCGCCGTGGCGCCTCTCTAGCCACTCCTCAAAGAGGGGACTTATCGCCACTATTGTGGCGTGCCCTGCACTGGGTTGCGACAGTTGCTGTCTCCATGTCGCCATGAGATCGCGTCGGAGGTCTGTCCGCTGAGCGGTGATTTGCCGCGGCAGCGGAGTTTCCCCCCGACGTAGTGCCCCCGCGCGCCATTCATGCAGGCGCGCGAGGACTATCGCCTCCAGATCCCATGGCGGCAATCCGGCTAGGAGGCTCGCCGCCTCGCGGGAGATCGTGCGGTACCCCCGGATCAGCCTTACGGCTACGACCTTTTGGGGCGCGTTCAGGTAGTGCGCGGCACGCCGCTTAATTGAACGCGCCCACACCGGGGCCCCGTAAAGGGCCATGGACCGCACGACCCCCGCGTAGAGCCTGCGGCAGGAGGCGTTTGGACCCCTCAGGTTGGGCAAGAGCCGCTTGAAGGCAGCCCCGGCCCGTTCCAGTTTGGGAGCCAAACGTCGGAAGTGCTCAACGAAGTTCCACCGGCTGTCGAGGACGAGTCCTAGGTACTTCAAAGTCGACTCGACGCCGATGGGAACCCCTCCTACCGTCAGCGTGGATCCCGACGGTGGCGCATTCCGAGGCCTATGAAAGCTCATGGCCTCGGACTTGTGCAAGGCCACCTCGAGACCCAATTGCCGGATCCTCTCAACGACTATCGCAACCCCGCGTGTCATCAGTTCGGCCGCCGCCTCGTGCGACCTCCCTTGTGCCAGTACCAGCGTGTCGTCAGCGTAACAGACTACGCTGACGCCGCTAGGGAGGTCGGCGCGCAGCACCCAGTCGTAACCGATGTTCCACAAGGGCGGCCCTAGAACCGACCCCTGTGGAACACCGCACGACATCTCTCGCCGGTTCCATTCTCCGTTGGGACCAGGGTAGATGACATACCTGTCAGACAGGTAGTCCCCGACCACACGACGGAGGTAGGTGGGCACCCGGTGATACCGGAGTGCCTCCCTAATGCAGCTCCAGGGCATGGAGTTGAAGGCGTTGGCGATGTCGAGCGACACCGCCAAGACGACCCCACCCCGGGACACCGCGTCCCCCGTCGTGAGGGCTCGCACGCGCATGATGGCGTCCACCGTCGAGCGCCCCTTGCGGAAACCAAACTGGTGTTCCGCAAGATCCGGCCCCATTCCCGCGAGGTGCCCGGCGAGGCGGTTTGCAATGACTCTTTCAAAGAGCTTGCCCACCTCGTCGAGCAACACAATGGGCCGGTATGCGGACGGAGAGTCCGCAGGGCGCCCTGGCTTCCGTATGAGGACCAGCTTGCCCGTCTTCCAACGAAGCGGGAACTGGCCTCTCTCCAAGCATGCGCTTAGGAGCCCTTCCAGTCGGGACCCGAGAGCCTCAGAGGCCAGGACCCAGGCTTTGCCAGGTAAGCCATCGGGTCCCGGGGCGGCAGTTTTGGCCTTAAGCCTGCCTACCGCCACTCTCAGGTCTACCCCAGTCACCTCCGGAACGTCGTCATCGTCGTCGCTGTGGTCCGCTTCCGGCACCGCAAGCGGCGGAGCCATAGGCGGGGGAGTATGATCCCCTCGCGAAGGGAACAGAGCGCTCACCACGTCCTCCACGAGCTCAGGCCGGAGACTCTGCGTCAGCGGGGGGGCCCAGGTGCGGAGTTTGTCCCGCACCATCTTATAAGGGCGCCCCCACGGATCTCCGTCGAGAGTCCCCAGCATCTCCTCGCGGGCCAGATCCTTGGCCCGCTGGACAGCCTCTTGGAGGGCGGTCTTCGCTGCTCTGTAACCCTCGTACAGCTCCGCCTCGATGGCTGCCGCATCCGGAGGGCGGATGCGGAGCCTGCGATGCCTGGTGTACAGGTGGCGCGCGGCGACGCACGCCTCGCGCAGAGTCGTAAGCTCTCGCGACCACCAGTACACCTGACGCCGGGCGCTTCCTGGCCGGACTCGGGGCATTGCCACGTCGCATATGTCGGACATGGCCTCCTGGAACCAACCCGCCTCGTTGTTTACGTCGGCAGGCCTGTCCGGTGATGTCACCCAGGCCTGCACGATCGCGGCTTCCAGGAGGAGCTCCCGGTCCAGCTGCTTCAGCGCCCATCGCGGACCACTCGGGGCCTGTAGGACCGGCGCGCTTGGGGTCTGGGCGGAGACGTCGAACCGGATATACCGGTGGTCGGAATAGGTCTCCACCCCCTCCATGACGCGCCAGTCAACGACACGCGGTGACAACCTGGATTGTTTTCCTTTTTGACACAGCTCACAAACCATTTCATTTTTATTTTGAATTAATTTCACTCCATCTGTACAATTACTTAATTTATTTAAATCATGAAAATTTAAATGTGCCATCCTCTTGTGCCACAATAAGAAATCAGTCTCATTCATTTTACAACTGTATGCTGTGATAGTGTCAGTATTCAGCCGGTACATGTTATTGATCAGATTTGCCGCTGCTATTTCAGTATTCATCTTGTTGAATATTTTACAGCCTTGTTTTGTAAACTGTATGGAGCATCCATTCTTTATAATTTGGCTGACAGACAATAAATTGGTTGTCAATTCAGGTACATACAGAACATTTGTAATTTGGATAGTTTGTTTGATACTATTTGGACCAATTATATTCAAGTCTATCTTGCCACAACTTTTCAACGGAAGCATTTTGCTATTTGCTATTTTTATACTTGTGATCGGAGGGGGTACTTGATCATAAAGCCAGTCTTGTCTCATGGTAAGATGCATTGAAGCACCTGAATCTATGTAGAACCCATCATCATACTTAGTTGCAGCAGAGAACACAGCTACATAACCTGAATCTTTATTTTTGTCTTGTTTTGCTTTCTTTGATTTGCAATTTTTGCTTATGTGTCCATATTTATTGCAAATAAAACATCTTGGACCTTTCTTTGGGATGTGCTGGGAATCTTTTGAGTTATTGTGCTTTGTGTAAAGTACTGTAGTATTTGTTGAATCAACTGACTTTACTTCTTGGAGTAATTTTGTCTTGATCAAGTCAGAACTAATTTTTACACCAGAGCTTTCTATTCCCATAATCATCGGCTTGTAGGAATCCGGCAAACCGGCCAACATTAATGTTCCCAGCCACTCATCATCGACATTAAAGTTGATGTTCCTCAACTTGTGAGCGGAAGACATTATTTTATTGACATATGATTCTACACTTTCACTCGTCTCTAATGTTGTGTTAATTAAGTCCTTTAATAAGCCAACTTTTCTAGTTAATCCACTGTCTTCAAATGCTTTTGTGAGGTTATCCCATACTTATTTGGCATTTTCTGCTTGTTGGATGTGAACATTTATAAGATTGGATCAACCAATAATATTAATTTAGACTTCGCTTTAACGTCATCCTTCACTGCTTTTGAATCATTGGGATTTGGTTCTGACGATATGCAATTATGCAAGTCTTCGTGCTGTAGGTAAGCTTTTACAGCAAAACTCCACGTAGACCAATTTTCCCGTCCCGTCAGTTTGGGAATTGACATAGTTATGTTATTCATATTGCAATAAATCTGAAATAGCTGAAATATAGGAAGAACTCGCGAACCGGTAACTTTATTGAGGTTATGAACGCGTGGGTACTTTCCAACTTGGATTTTTACTGTTCGACTTTACTGCAATACTGTTTAATTTTGCAAAACAACACGTTAGAGCTATCTGGGCCCATAACCTGTTGAGTGGAGTTGAAATAAAGCGAACTAATATAATTAATTGAGCTTATAATTAACACTTTAATACAGTAAGAAAAACGAGCGTGAACGGAGTGAGCGAGAGTAGTGTTGCAAGCACAGAGTTGTAGTAAGAAGGCGGGAAATTTAAATACATTTTACAGCTGTTAAGTTTCTGTGCGGAACAGTGCTGGACCTGCGCGGATCTGGCCCTACTGCCGCGAGGTACGTACACTTTCGTGAGTGACGTGCACGGTTGCCGGCGCTGGCTCGACCATTGTGTAGTGACCGAGGCCGCGAGGCGTCTGCTCGTTAGTGCAACTGTGTTGTATGATACGTATTGGTCGGATCACATGCCTATACAATTAAAGTGTAATTTTAATATGATAAGACCTACAATTGTAACACCTAATCCGAGCAAAAATTGTACATTATGGGGTGAAAGGGACGCTAGTCAAATAGAAAAATACAAAGAAATATGTCACACTAAGTTAAGGGAAATTAATTTTCCATTAGAATTTAAGGAATATGCGAACGGGTTTTGTGCGAATGCAAATCACAAGCCCATATTAGATAATATGTATGAAACCATTGTGTGTATACTTACTGAGGCTGCCCAATGTCCCAATAGTGTGGGCGCAGGAGGGGGAGGAAAGAGTAAACGTGTTGTCGGGTGGAATAGGCATGTTAAACAGGCTCACGCGGATGCCCTGCCAGCTTTTCAAATCTGGAGTATGTCCGGTAAACCAACTTCTGGTCATGTGCATAAACAAATGTACGACACGAGAAAATTCTTTAAATCAAAGTTAAGATGGTGTCAGAATAATCAAAATAAAATAACAAATGGATATATTAGCTGAACATCACAAAGCTAAAGATTTTTCAACATTCTGGAAAAACACCAACAGATTAAATGCGAGGCCGGGCGTCTCCGTGAGTGTGGCGTTGTTTGTGGAACACTTCAAAGTGGAATCCTCTCTGGGCTCAGCATCGCAGGCGGTCGATGCTGAGGATTGTCTGATGGAGATGAATGTCAGGTTTTCAGCGAAAGATGTCGCTACTGTTGTGAAAAATATGGTTAGGGGCAAGTCTCCGGGGCATGACTACCTCAGCATCGAGCACCTGCAGCATGCAGGAATTCACCTGCCAAGGGTGTTGGCGATGTTCTTCTCGCTCTGTCTGAGTCACGCTCATCTGCCCAGCGATCTCATGAGAACTGTGGTTGTGCCTATTGTAAAGGATAAGACTGGGGACACATCAGATCTCTCAAACTATAGGCCCATATCCCTTGCTACTGTCATTGCCAAGGTATTGGACAGTTTGCTTGATAGGCACATGGCGAGCCGCATCGAATTACATGATGCGCAGTTTGGGTTCCGACCTGGTCTCTCCAGGGAAAGTGCCATACTGTCTCTCAAGCATACTGTCCAGTATTATACGTCTAGGAAAACGCCTGTTAACGCATGTTTCCTAGACCTTTCCAAAGCATTCGATCTGGTATCCTACGACTTACTGTGGCAGAAACTGTTGAACGAGACCACAGTGGATAGGGGAGTTATCGCTATATTACGGTACTGGTATAGCAACCAGACCAATTGTGTGAGGTGGGCAGGCTCGTTATCGGATGTGTACAGGCTGGAGTGTGGAGTGAGACAGGGCGGCCTGACCTCCCGTCGCCTCTTCAGTCTGTACATAAACCAGTTGACCGTTGAGCTCAGCAACACTTATCAAGGCTGTTATGTAGACGGAGTATTTATTTATTTATTTATTTATTAAACTTTATGCACACAATGTACAAAGGCGGACTTAATGCCTTGGGCATTTTCTACCAGTCTACCTTAGGGTGATGCAGAGACAAAACAGTAGGTGCAATAGTACAGATTATTTCCGAAAAAAAGAAAAATATATAATAATAAATACATATATACATACATACAAACAAAATATACAAAGTAAAGAGATATAAAAATGCATAGATGAAGAAAATCAACAAAATTAATTGTGAGACGAGTCTGCCAACTTCTTACGTAAGTGTTCGCGAGCTTTTACCTTGAATGTGAACCGACTGGTAGCCGTCCTGATATTCTGAGGAAGCGCATTTCAAAGGAAAACCGCCTGGACAAGAAAAGAGGATTTTAGAAAACCAGAGCGGTGAGAAGGACATCGTAGAAGACGATTATTGGAGGAACGAAGATTCTTGCTGTGCGCAGAGCATAAATATTGAAAGTGAGAAGTCAGATAGGAAGGAGAACTGGGTTTGTCTAAAAGAGAAAACAAAGTCGTCAAAGCCCTTAGCGCTCTGCGTTGTCTGATGGGTAACCATTTTAAGAGAGTATGTGTCAACAATATAAGTTATGCTGATGATATGGTGTTGCTGAGCCCATCGATTAACTCAATGATGAGTCTGCTCATGATATGTGAAAGGTACGCGGAGACCCATGGGCTTAGATACAACGTTAAGAAAAGTGAAGTACTGGTATTCAAGGCAGGCACTAAAATCTACCCGATTGCGCCTCAGCTGAAACTTTGCGGAAGTCCCTTAAATCAAGTCACATCTTTCAAGTATCTGGGCCACTGGGTTTCCGAGGATCTAAAAGACAGCTTAGACATTGAGCGTGAGCGCAGGGCGTTGGCTGTCCGCTGCAATATGTTGGCTCGCAGATTTGCGAAATGTTCGACTGAAGTAAAGGCTACACTGTTCACAGCGTACTGTCAGTCGTTCTATACATGCAGTCTGTGGGTCAACTACACGCGGAGGGCATACGGCACTCTGCGCGTACAGAACAACAATGCATTCAGGGTGTTGATGGGGTTGCCGCGCTACTGCAGTGCCTCTGGCATGTTTGCAGAAGCGGGCATTGATGGCTTTCACGCCATCATGCGCAAGCGATGCGCCTCCATCATGCGCAGGGTGCGCGTCAGCCCCAACAGCATCCTGAAAACTATAGCTGACAGGTGGGACAGTCCTATACTGGGGCATTGGATGCGCCTACATGCCACTGTGGCGCATAATTAATAATTGCATTGTTTTAGTTCTTCGGGTAGATATAAGTACTAACACTAGTTTTTAAGTTGTGTGTTGTAATAACCAAATGGACTTAGTCTGAATAAAAAGCATTTTATTTATTTTATTTATTTATTTATTATAACCTAGCTGTGGAGTCAGGGTCACAAATTTTTCTGTACCCTGTTTTTATGGCAATAAAAGAATTTATTTATTATTTATTTATTTATCCATAACTAATTTACGAAACGTATTAGCTCTTCAATTCCCAGTGTCACTTGTAGGTGGCAGAACTTTAATGATTTTTTTCTACCACAAGGCAATTTTACTTTTAATTTCCACCTAAAGAGTAATAAAAATCACATATGTCCTTTAAAGTCATAACTTTACACAATGACAATACCCAGTGTCACTTGTAGGTGTAATAAAAAGGGGGTAGATTTTTATATTTTTGTCCTAACTAAATGTAATGCCTGGCAGTTCACTTGGCGTATTTGTCAAAATGTTCGCGATATTGGATCAAAACAAAATGTTTTTTATGCCTATTGCAATATACACTCGGCGTCACAAAAATCGCACCTCTTTAAGAATTCCCTTCAAAGTCATTTTAACCTTATTAATCAATAGTAGACATATGACTATAAGGTATCATTGGAAAGGCAATTTATTTAAATTTCAGAATAAATCAATAGATTTGGTTTTTTGCTTACCAGAGAATAAAAAAGCAAGCTAATGCAAATGATTAAAAAGTTAAATTTTATTTTATCAGCAAAAATTACAACAAAGTCCTTAAAAACAACTTAAAACCTAGTGTTACCCCCCCTAGCCCTGATGACTGCTTCCATGCGTTCTCTCATGGACCTAATTAATGTGACAACAGTCTCTTGAGGAATGTTGTCCCATTCTGCAACGACGGCATCTTGGAGGTCTTGGAGAGTGGTAGGGGCAGGATCACGTGCCCGTACTCGCCGTTTCAGTTCATCCCAAAGGTGCTCAATAGGGTTCAGGTCTGGACTTCGCGCCGGCCAGCGCATAACAGGGATCCCAACTTCTTGCAGGTAGTCTCTTACAATTAAAGCGGTGTGACAGCGGGCGTTATCGTGCATTAACGTGAACCCACTGCCAACAAAACCCGCATAAGGGACAACCGACTTCTCTAAGATCTCTGTTATGCACCGAGGAGCAGTCTGCGACCCTTGCCCGCGAGCACTTCCAGTCCGAGAAACACACACAAGGTTCGTTTTGCCGTCGATTGACATGCCGCCCCAGAACATGCACGAGCCACCCCCGTATTCCACTGTCTCTTGAATACAGGCTTGTGCGAATCGTTCCCCTTGCCTCCTGTACACTCTTCGACGCCTGTCGTTGCAGAAAAGACACACCCTCGTCTCATCCGAGAAGAGCACAGCCCTCCACTGGTCTATTGTCCAATCCACATGGTCACGGGCAAATTGCATTACTCTCCTATGCTGTGCAGTCAATTTTGGCCCTGTAGCAGCCCTGTGAGCTGCAATTTTCTTCTCCCGCATTCTTCTTCTAATCGTGGAGACGCTTACAGAAGTTCTGCGAGTTGATCGCAGTTGTTATTGCAGCTCAACAGCATTGGAGAACCGATTACGCAAAGACGTCGAAACAATGAAGCGATCGTCTCTTTCGGATGTGCACCGTTGTCTTCCAGATCCACGTCTTCGGATATAGCCACCAGTCTCTTGGAAGCGTTGGAACACTCGTCGGACGGAAAAACAACTCAAGTTCAGTTGCCGAGCAACATCACATTGCCGCATCCCTGATTGCAGTAGTACAATGACTTGAGCGGCTTCATCTGCAGTGGTATCCATCTTCTGGGGTATTTTTCTTGCTGTAACTGTTCACGTGTGTTAATTTCAAAGGTTGAATAGCGAATGACCCACATCGTGTGAGTGTGTGAATGTTTGCGCTGCGCCCCCGCTAGGGGGCGCGGCAGGCGGTCACGGGGCTTTGCCCCCTGGCCGCGGAGGCCATACCTTGGCCCGTAAATACGGGCCCGTCGTTGAGTGGCCATATAGGCCGGGCCTAGTGGCGCGCGAATAGCAACGCGCGCCTATGTGTGTGATTGCAGTGATTTTTTCGGTAGGCGCATCGACAGCGCTGTCGATTCAGCGCTGCTTTCTTCACGACACCTCGGCGGTCTGTCACCGCCAGGTGAGACCCCCAGTTACCCAGGGGAGGCCCGGCGGGTGACGACCAGCGACAGAGGTGCCGACTCCGACGCACCTACGAAGGATGTATGGCTCCCGCCCGTCCCGCTTCCAGAGCTAGCCGGTCGCGGTCCGGACTAAGGAACCGTTATGTGTGTGTGGGCGGTATTGTATTGTGTAACACCGCCCAGTGTTAGCGTGAGTCGCGAGCCCGCGCCGCGCCTCTACGCGTGGGTTTATATGTGTGTAGAGTGGTGCTTGTGTGGTTTTAGCTGCACAGCATGTCTATATTAACTTAGAACACGCTGTGCAGCCGGGATGCGAGTGGGTTGTAGAGTCATCTTGTGCAGGTAAGCTGCGTGTAGCCTGGTACAGCTTACCCGGGAGTCAAGTCCGGTGGAGAGGGGTCAACGTCCGCTACCAGGTCGCGGGGGAGGGGGCGCCTCGCGTCAGGGGGGCGCGCGTGCCAGGGCGCAATGTGCTTGACGTGCGGCCAGGCAGATGCGTCGGCACGCGCGAACATGCCCGTCGCAAGGCGCCGGATGAAGGCGTCCAGGCTCTCGATTCCGAGGTCCCGATGGATGACGTCATTCCTCACGTAGCGAGAGGGGCGTCGACGATGGTCCGCAACGCAAGGTTCTGCTGCGTGCGGAGAAGCTGCTTGTGTCCCTCGCACGCGAGGACGTACCATGCAGGGGCGGCGTACGTCAGAATCGAGCGTATATAAGTTTTATACACGCCCAACTTGACGCGCGCCGGCAGTCGGGACGAGAGCACTGGCTTGAGCTCGTTGCGGGCAACCTTAACTCTAGCCGCGACCTGGCGGACATGTTGACCCATGGTGAGCCGACGGTCGATGGTGACACCCAGGTATTTCACCCGGGGCGACCACTCGACGTCGGCGCCTTGTAGAGTCAGGCGTGGTGGGAGGGGCGCTGACCCGGTGATCATCGCCTGCGTCTTACCCACGTTAACCGACAGCCGCCACTTGGACAGCCAGTCTGGCAGCAGATCAAGCGCGCGCTGCATTTTGACCGCCGCGTACTTTGCGTTGAGCGAGGTGGTGATGTACGCGGCGTCGTCGGCATACAGCGCGAGCATCGCCTCTGGCGTCGTGGGGATGTCGTCGGTGTAACGTGAGTAACACGCCGGCGAAACGCAGCTGCCCTGCGGCACGCCGGCCAGCACCGGGCGGGCGCTGGAGAGCGCTCCCTCGACCACCACACGGAAAACCCTACCTACAAGGAAAGATTGGACCACTTTAACGACGCGGCGGGGCGCGTCCGACGTGGCCAGCTTGTACACTAGGCCGTCGTGCCACACGCGGTCGAAGGCCTTCTCCATGTCGAGGAGTACTGCAACCGAATACTCCTTCTTGTTCAGCGCTTGCGTCAGGTGGTGCAGTACCCTCGACAGCTGAAGCGTCGTGCTGTGTTCCGACCTGAACCCAAACTGCTCAGGCCGTGGAGCGATGTGAGGCTGGAGATGTCGCAACAGGAGTTGTTCGAACACCTTGGAGATTGTAGCCAGCAGCGTGATAGGCCGATAGCTCTCCGGCTTCAGGATATTTTTCCCCGCCTTAGGCAGCATAATGACGCGCCCTTCCTTCCACGAGGTAGGGAACGTCCCGGTGCGCAGTATCGCCGTGAACAGGCGCGCCAGCGCCGCTACCATTCGGTACGGCAGGTGGCGCAGCACTGTGTTGGTGATACCGTCCGCACCGGGGGCCTTCCTGGGCTTCGTCCTCAGGATGGCGCGTCTGACTGCCCCAGGCGAGAAAAATATGGCGTCTTCCTCGGGAGCTATCGGCGTGGCGAAGTAGTCCCCAAGGTGTTTCTCGACTGTTGC
Source organism: Noctua pronuba (assembly GCA_905220335.1). Taxonomy (NCBI): domain Eukaryota; kingdom Metazoa; phylum Arthropoda; class Insecta; order Lepidoptera; family Noctuidae; genus Noctua; species Noctua pronuba. Next base: position 17,419,817 of record LR999892.1, on the reverse strand, counting down.
GACATGTTCGGCGTCGCTGGTCGGGTTCGGTCGGAACTGACGCTCCAGGTGCTCGGCGAAGACCTCCGCGCGGTCCTCTGCCACGTATTTGAGCGCCCCGCCGCTGTCCAGCAGTGGGCGCACCGGGGCTGGGGTGTTCGTCAGTTGGCGGCAAAGCCGGTGGGCGGATGGCCAGCTGCCTGCCGCCTCCTGGATGCGGTCCTCCCAGCTCTCGGCTTCCCTGCTCCTCAACTCGGCCTTAATCTTCTCCGCAAGACGGTTGAGTTTCCGTTTCAGGGACGGACACCTCAGTTGCTGCCACTGCTTGCGAAGGCGCCTCTTGTCGGCGATCATCTTCTGTAGGTAGGCCGGCAGAGGCGGCTGAAGCACTCTCCTCTGCGGCTCTACCGTAGTCGCCGCTTCCAAGGCGCTCTTGATACAAGCAGTGACGTCGTCCGCTGTCTGGTTAACGTCTGCGGAGGTAATCACGGGCCGAGTCGGTGTAGTGGCCTCAATCTTTCCCTGGAATATTTCCCAGTCCGTTCGTCGACGTGGCGCTGCGGGCATCTGTCGGGTCGGCATACCTGACAGGACGACGAGTACAGGATGATGGTCTGACTGCATCTCGTCGTCTAACACCTGCTGGGTGATCTGGCAATGCAGCCCTCGGTAGGCCACGATGTCCAGCACGTCCGGCATGTAGATGAAGGCGTCCGGGTAGTGGGTGGGCGTCTCTGGGCCGGACACCGTGTAGCCGAAGGCTTCCGCGTCCGCATAGAGTCGTCTGCCCGCCGTGTTGGTCACGGCCGAGTTCCACGCTGGGTGCTTACAATTTAAGTCACCAGCGAGGATCGTCGCGCCGCCGCTGGCCTCGAGAAGGGCCCTCAGCTCCGATGGGTCCAGTTTGGCCGAGGGCGCCTTGTAGCAGGCGTAAATGGCGAGATCCTCGCCGGCAACGTGCAGCTGTACACCCAGCGCGTAGAACGAGCCAGGTGACGACGGCGACCAGGCGGCCAGGTGAGGCGGTAGGGGGTGTTGGTAGCCGACCTTTCATCCTTCCTATAAGCGAGGTAACCTGAGACTCTGAGCTTGTCCTCCTGTCCCAGGTGCGTCTCGCTTATTAGCGCCACGTCGCTGTCCTGCTCGTACAGGAGGCGGCGGAGGGGGGCGACCTTACCTCGAAGGCCGCGGGCGTTCCAATGGATCACCCTTAACGGCCTAGCCATGGTATAATTTGAGGAGCGAGGCCAGGCCGTCAAGGATGACGAGCTCCGCGTCCTGTCCTTGGCTGATGGCCTTTATCAGGTCCATCAGCAACTGGATCGCGCAGGCTGTGAATTCTTTTTTCTTTTCAGCGCCGGTAATTGGGCCGGCGCTTGATGGGCCTTTGGGTGGGCCTTGTGTGGCCGAAGGCCGCGCTATGGAGGAGGAGGTACTCTTTTACCTCCCTGAGGAGGCACAGCCTGCGCCTGGGTCGAGGTGAGGTCGACCCTGTGGGTGCCTTCCACGGGCGCGGTTGGGGGCGTGGGCTTCTTGCCTTTGCCCCCGCGCTTCTTTTTTCTGTTCCTCCGCCGCTTGGAGGAGGAGGGGGCTTCTCCCCTGTTAGTGGGCCCGTTGGCCGCCGCCATCAGCGACGCGCCTTGGACCTCGGTAGAGGCCACTTCTGACGGCCTCTCGATGACCGTTGCCGGTCGGCGCGAGGCGGTCGTGGCGGCGACTGTGCCCGCTCGCCTGCGCCGCGATTCCGCCTGGAAGGCGGGGCAACGCACGTTGTTGGCGGGGTGGTCACCCCCGCAGTTGGCGCACGTCGCCGGCTCTTCACGCGGGCGGGGGCAATCACGCGCAGCGTGCCCTTCGCCACAGCGGACGCAGGCGAGCGGCTGGTGGCAGTGGTGCGACGAGTGCCGGAATTTTTGGCACCGGTGGCACTGGGCGGGCCCTCTTTTGCCCCGCCAAGCTTCAATCTTGACACCACGCATGCACATGAACACGGTGGTATCAAAGATCGACCTGGCCTCCGGTGTCCTCTTGAGGACAGCGTGGAACACGCAGCCGGGTCGTCCTTGGCGCGCCTTGATGTGGCGCACGTACTCCGGCTCGTGCCCCAACGCCCGGAGCTCTTCCTCTTTTTCCTCGGCCGGGGTGTCGACCGGCAGCCCTGTGATGGCCACCTTCAAGCTGCGCTCCGCTGGCAGCGAGTAGGCGAACCATGAGATGCCGGACTCCTTCTCCAGGCCGGTCAGGTAGCGCTGGACCACCCTGTATTCTTCCTCGCTTTCGGGCGAGAAACGAACCCCAGCGCCGTATGGGCGAGCGTTGGGGGGGTGGCCCAGCTTGTCCCTGATGGCCCTGAAATGAGCGGCCCATCCTGGCAGCTTCTCCACCACCAGCGGAGGATACCTAGGCCGCTTCTGCGGCTTCGGCTTAGGCTGGCTGGTGGCCTCTCCTTCTTCGTCCCCTAGGGCCGCCGGTGGAGCTGTAAAGGCAGTGTAGGCACTAACACTCACCCCTTGCGCCTCCTGGTGGCCGCCTTGCGTCGGTGACGGTGATGCGGGCGGCGTACGCCGGGCCGCCTCGGCGAAGGTGGGCGAGTTGGTCGCGCCCTGCCCCCGACCCCGCGGTGGCGCGTGTTCGCGCTGCGGTCGCGGCGGGTCGAGGCAGTAGCGCTTCGCCTCCTCCTCCTCCGACGGCGAGTCAGGCGCCTGGGGTGCCGAGGGCGCCAAGCGGGCACCCGGCACCGGCAACGCCGGTCCGTACAGCAGGCTGTGCCGAGGGCCGGCAGTGGCGGTGCGCGAAGTTGAGGCTGCGCCACTGGTGGCGACCGCCGCGGACGCAGCCCGGATGGGCGCGTTCGACGCGGCGTGACGCGAAGCGGCGGCAGGGCGCGCTGCCGGTTGTGCGGAGCGCGCAGGTGTCACTGGTGGTGGTGGCGCCTGGGCGCGGAAGATAGCCGCGGGGGTGCGCGGCTGGGGTGCGGGTGCACGCGCCGGTGGCGCGGGATCACGCACCGTCACGCGCGCAGTGGTTGCAGTGGCGCGCACGCTGGACGCGCGCGTCGGGTGCGCAGCTACGGGTCCCGGGGCCTGGATCGGCACCGGGCGGAAGGCGGACGGTTGCACGGCTACGGCCTGCGGTCGGCTCGGCGGAGGCACCGGCGCAACGCGCGCAGGCGCCGATGTCGTCGACGCGCCGAGCGCAGCTGCCGCCCTGCTCCGTCCCGCCTCCTCGTCCCTCCTTAATGTGGGGTGCTGCCCCGCCTTCCTGGACGCCTGCTTCTCCTCGCTACGAGGAGAGGTGGGTCCAGACGGCGTCGCACCGGACGTCGCCACGCCGATATTCGGCATCGACGTCGTCCGGTCCAACCCCGGACGAGGCTCATTGGTGCCGGCGTCGCCGCGGCCGAGCGAGCCACGGGCGCCGGGCTTCGGCATCGCTGCAGTGCCTAGCGACACTTAACACTTTTGTTCGAACACGTGTTCACGGCACAAAGTTCACTACACAGACTTCACTTAACACAGACACAGAAAAACAGGAAACTTCTCGTCCTTGGGGGGGAGTGGATCCGCGACCGCGACGGTGCTGGAGCACCGGGAAGCACGTAGGCCTCCCCTGTGTTCGCACCCGTGCCAAGCACTTGTGCGAACACAGGGAGAGATAAAAGTTAGAAGGCGGTCCGGGCGGAAAAAGTTTTACTCGAGTACCCCCAAGTCGAGGCACAATTCGTAAAACTTTCCTTCGACGACACCACACTCGACGGCGCTGCTTGGAGTGAGGTGTGTTACTCAACCCTTGACCCACATTTAACCCGGGTCGCCCGTTTTATACCCTTGTAGGGAAGTGCAATTAGTGGCCGTAGTATGCGTATTTTGACAACATTTTTTGTAACGTTACGTGCTAATGAGATCTGTTGTGTTTAGAAATTCTAATTGTTGTTAATTTAAAGGTCGTTAAACATACTTTCAATTGATACTAATATTAATTGGGTTTAATGAATTCGTTGATGGCGGGACATGCTTAAAACTTATTTTCGAAGAGGTGCGATTTTTGTGACGCCGAGTGTAGTTCACTTTGTTTTAATGATAGAAGGCGAATATTTGCCCAGATCTGCCAAGTGTAGTGCCACCATAACCTATTCTGTTGAGATATAGGTAAAAAGTTATGACCTTGGACATGGGAATTGAAAAGTTAAGTAATGAGTTAGGAAGAAACGTATAAGTAGGATTAAGTGAGGAGTTAAACAGTTAATACATTTATTTAATTATCTATGTAAGCTCTAGTGCAGCATTATATTTACTAGCATACGTAAATGATAAAAAACTAAAGAAACCGATAGGAATATAATCATTAAGCTAACGAGTGGGTCTTAAAGGACATGGCCAATTTCTGTATGGGCGTTTGCATAGTTATCAAATTTTGTGTACAACGATAATTTTTGGTGTTTCATATTCGTGAATATTGCCATATTAAATTGCAAAAAACAAAAAGCTCAAAAAACTCGTCATTACAAATAACTAGACGTAAACAGTTTCATGTTACCTTCTATCAGATTGCTGGCAATAAGTGTATGAATAATGATTTTGCTATTAAAAACCTCAAGGCGTTTTATAATAGGGAACTGCTGTGAATTATTATTAATTAAGTATATAATTAGTTATGGTTTTAGAATTATTAGGCATTTCAACAAGATCCCAAATCCTTATTAACATTTACTGAACTGAGAAAGTCTGACAGAAAACTGAGACCAAGTATATGTTATTATTGTCACATTTATTGAGACTCCGAAAGTGACGTTTTTCTTCAACAGTTTAACTACTAATTGACAAGGGAAACACGAAATAAAACAAAAGATTATAAATAATTACTCTTTTATTGGTAAAAATAAGTAAAAATATTTTGTTAGGTTTATACATCTCTTAAAAGCTTGCCTAGATACTCGATACACTTTTAAAACAAGTACACAACACAACACAAGTGGATTGATTGTATAATATTGCGTTACAATTGTGTTAGGTTTTCAAGAAGGCCATTTGTTAGATTATTTTAATATTCTTGAATACTTAATAATATGTTGTCTAAAAATCCTGCTGGAGCTTGTAAATTGTTTTGGTGTCTTGCCCAACCAAGGTACCAGATTAATGTCATAACGTGACAACAACAACCAACGGTCCTGTTCCCTACGAGGCAATTACAGTTGTAACCTAAAATAGCTTCCAAGACAGAATCACTATTATGTTCAGTGTCAAATAAAACATACGCAAAGTAAATTCTCTGGGAGACATGACGAGACTTAATACGTCCTCTTAATAAATAAGGATTATTCCCACCAACCCGAATAATCATTTCTTGGGAGTGTTCCAGTTCCGGACACACTTCAACAACATAAATGCCATTGTCCCTAATATGTTCACCATAGTACGAATGCGCTTGTCTGACCTGATAAGGACCTAATGCAAACAATATAAGATCATTGAAGGTGAAAACTGGGAAATTATTTAGTTGAGGAAAGTTACCATCAATACGAGTAAACATAACTCGTCAGTGTGTGAAGTGGTCCACTTTGAACAGGCGGTAAAGGAGGTGGCTCTGGTGGGTTAACCATTTAAATATTCGGGACTGCTGCATTGTTGTCCAAAGCTTGTGATGAGAGGTATGTCATCTACCCTGGTCCCAACGGAGAATGGAACCGGCGAGAGATGTCGTGCGGTGTTCCACAGGGGTCGGTTCTAGGGCCGCCCTTGTGGAACATCGGTTACGACTGGGTGCTGCGCGCCGACCTCCCTAGCGGCGTCAGCGTAGTCTGCTACGCTGACGACACGCTGGTACTGGCACAAGGGAGGTCGCACGAGGCGGCGGCCGAACTGATGACACGCGGGGTTACGATAATCGTTGAGAGGATCCGGCAATTGGGTCTCGAGGTGGCCTTGCACAAGTCCGAGGCCATGAGCTTTCATGGGCCTCGGAATGCGCCACCGTCGGGATCCACGCTGACGGTAGGAGGGGTTCCCATCGGCGTCGAGTCGACTTTGAAGTACCTAGGACTCGTCCTCGACAGCCGGTGGAACTTCGTTGAGCATTTCCGACGTTTGGCTCCCAAACTGGAACGGGCCGGGGCTGCCTTCAAGCGGCTCTTGCCCAACCTGAGGGGTCCAAACGCCTCCTGCCGTAGGCTCTACGCGGGGGTCGTGCGGTCCATGGCCCTTTACGGGGCCCCGGTGTGGGCGCGTTCAATTAAGCGGCGTGCCGCGCACTACCTGAACGCGCCCCAAAAGGTCGTAGCCGTAAGGCTGATCCGGGGGTACCGCACGATCTCCCGCGAGGCGGCGAGCCTCCTAGCCGGATTGCCGCCATGGGATCTGGAGGCGATAGTCCTCGCGCGCCTGCATGAATGGCGCGCGGGGGCACTACGTCGGGGGGAAACTCCGCTGCCGCGGCAAATCACCGCTCAGCGGACAGACCTCCGACGCGATCTCATGGCGACATGGAGACAGCGACTGTCGCAACCCAGTGCAGGGCACGCCACAATAGTGGCGATAAGTCCCCTCTTTGAGGAGTGGCTAGAGAGGCGCCACGGCGCCCTCACCTTCCGCCTGACGCAGGTCCTCACCGGACACGGTTGTTTCGGGAGGTTCCTGCACCGAATCGGGCGGGAGGAAACGCCCGGGTGTTATCATTGTGAGGATCGTCCGGAGGACACGGTGGCGCATACCGTGGAGGTCTGCCCCGCTTGGGCGGAGCTCCGCCGTGTCCTCGTAGCGGCGATCGGCGGCGGCGACCTCTCGCTCCCGGCCCTGGTTCAGGCCATGGTCCGGAGCGAGAGGGAATGGGAAGCCGTCACCTCCTTCTGCGAAGCAGTCATGCTAGCGAAGGAGGTGGCGGGACGTGAGAGGGAGAGAATCTCACGTCCCAGCCGCCGCGGGCGAAGCACCGGGCGTCGGGGGCCACGTGGTGGCTCCCGGCCACCGTAGGCGCTGGCCTGTGGACGGTGAGTAATGGGATAGCTCACCGTCCGTCCGTCTTATGACGACAAGCCGTGTCGACGGCGCGTTCGTGTTGCACGCGCGCCTCAAAGAGATGTCAGCAACCAAGAAGGGGCCCGCAAGGGCCGATGCCTGCCGGGGCTGCGGGACTGTTCGAAAGAGATACCGTGGCCCTGGAACACAAAGGGCAATGAAGGAACATGGATGGGTTTTAGTCAGTAAGAGTCTGACACACCCTCCCACTCCACCCAGAGCGGGAGAAGTCATTTGATGATTTCCCATCCGTAAAAAAAAAAAAAAAAAAAAGCTTGTGATGAGTCGTGCGATGCCTGACTATCTGCTTGCATCTAACACACATGACAGACATAGTTGTTTCTTGAGGGCTGAAAACAAAGTACAGTTATATAATATTCCAAAACAAGGGTATTTTTTAAACATATTTTAATCTTTTATTTGTTTTCGAGTATATTATGAAGCTGTGCCCCGCGGTTTCACCCCCGCTCAGCTCCTAAAAGTCATAGCTTGATGTTATTTGTAGCCGCAATCGAATTTCAAATTGAACATTAATTGAATACATTTGACCTAACTAATTCTTCAGCTTTATGATATTAAGTATAGATGGGAAGTATGATGTCATAATGAACATCATGCTTGTAGCATAAAGACACATTAGGTACAACCTTCCCAAAATGAAAATGACAGTTTTTTATAATTTATAAAAACGATGTATTTAAAATAATTAAACACAAAATGTTTACCACATAATTAGTATTTTCCGATAATAGGATAGACAGCAATGGAGACTCCATACTGACTTCATGGTGTCTTATTTTTCTCACAGATTTTCCACAACCAAGGCAAACCATGTTATGCCCCAGTAGTCTATCATGTTCACCAGCTCCGGTATTTAATAATAGAAATCATGGATGACAAATAAATGTATCCAGAGGCAACTGAAAATAAGATGCACTGTAAGTTAACATTGCAAACCATAAAACATACCATTCAAAAAAATAAATCTGATGATGTTTTTCAACTCCAACATCATACCTGGGTTTGAGCAAGGGTTATCCAACGCGAAAGTCTTGTGTGATAGTGTGCAGAAAGCGAAGATATAGTATGCCTCTGCAACCTTTGCAAGGCAGTTGATGCACCACAAAAAAAAAATGCACATATTGATTCACAAAAAAAAAATCCGAAACGCAATGAAAATCCGAGTCCAGTGTTAATAGCCAGGTATCAGGTAGTAGAAGGTATCAGTCCGTAGAGATAAGCAGGAGTCAAAAATATTAGAAGATAATCGCAAAAACACAAACAGTTCGTACGCAACGGAGGATCTGTCAAGCGCAGTACCGCCAATTCGACATAGACAATGAGACGTAAAACGCGTTCAGTTTTATGGTAAGGTTACGTTATTACTATAATTGTGTGAAATAAATAAAGGGTGTAAAAAGACCCTTAACGAAGCCGAAAGGTACTTGTTCCACCCGTCATTGCGATCATTTTTTTGTTCTAGACCATACCTGGGAACCTAGTAGTTACGGAGATATTGGGGGTCAAAGTTCCAACTTTTTCACAAGTTTTTTTTGAAATACATGTTTTTAAGATTTTTACTTTAAACACCTTCACGACCTACTACTATTCAATCCACCCATCAGCACAATGTTTTGAGTGCGTGACATTGAGTTTTACAGTAAAACGTAATTTTTGACCCCAAAAAAAAAATTCGTTTCCCAGCAAAAATTTTTGCGTAAAGTTACTTAGTTTGATGTACAGAATGCTTGGTTGACGGCTTCGTGAAGGGTCTGTTTACACCCCGTATATCTTACGTATCAACACTTCAAAATATAATTTAATTTCATGTAAGAAATACCAAAGAAAAAACTTTTGTTTAAATAAAATGTTCCAGGTAAGAGCAGTTATCGTTCATTTCACATATATCTACAAGTAGTTTGCGTGGTGTAGAACGTCTATTATTCTATTTATCTTTCTCTATGGTCCATAATGGCTAAAGTTGACAAATGACACTTTGAATTCAACTTGCATTACTTATTATATTGTAATCAATACTGACGAGTTCAGAGAGGTTAAAAACTACGCAACAATTCACATCTCTATTTTTCTTAATATAATATATTGACTATGTACATAAGTGTATATTGAATGTACTTTTTTGTCCATGTCCTTTGCGAGCAGCTCGCAGAATGTACGCAACGGAGACCATACCTCGAATGCGAGCCCATGGCATCATTAACCCAGCAGTCCTTAATGAAAGGACCATTTTAGCAGCCACTCAAATGCTTGATCACGGTCAGTTCAGGACCCCAAATCACGCACTAAGGTAGTTGATTCCAAATTTTTAAATAAGCCTTACATAATGCAGAAGGGATAATATTTTTGTGTTCACCAAAAATCTTAAGGTACATCTATGTATGCATTTCTAAAATATTGATCTTAAACCCGTTTAATTGTTTTACTATAATTAAACTACTCGGCCAACAAAATATGTTACATCAAACAAATTCCAAATTAACACCAAGATATATAACACTTTTTTATTGTAGTGCGCTGCAAATATTCTATTGTAACAATAACTATTTTATTCTTCCCCGAAAAATACTGATCGTGCACCAAATATTCCCGAATGTTACACAAATTTTTAGTATGCATCCTAGTACCGTATATCCATTTAAAACGGTTTTGTACAACTTTTATGTACTGGTTGGACTGTACGTAACGGGGCATTGGGGAAACGTCCTCCCTCCCCCCCCTTGGGGCACCCCGACGTTAGGTTACGTTAGGTTACTTTAAACCCTGCAGGCAGAAATAGGAGCCCCGCGTAGCGGGGCTACGTCGACTTCTTCACAGTGCCCCGTTTCGTATCCACTGACCAAATTTTTTAAGTCCCAAAAATATTTTTTTTTTTTTTTTGTTTTAAGCGTGGACGCCCCGCGTCCTCGCTTAAAACTAAAAAAATAAATGCTTGTTTTTAAAATTAGGTGTATTACTATTTTTACAAATTTGCAACAGTTGTTAAATAGATGCTCGTTATGACATATTTTAATTAACATATTTTGGTGCACATTCAGTATATTTGGTGGAACACAGGCAAAATTAGGTAAATGAAATGGGAATAAATTGAAGTACTTTTAAATACCATCCATGCAGAAGTACCTATGCATTAAGTAATTTCAATCATTTTAATTTTATTATGTTTTTAAAAGTGCCATGATTTAATTGATTATAATGCTTTATTTTCTGCATTTTGATGGTCCTAAGCCTATGAAAGTATGAAGGAAAATTGGAATTCCTTTTCAAATAACTTCAGATCACGGCCTAATCTTAAAAAAATCTAGTTCAAACCTAATAAAATTAGCGATCAGTACCTACATTGTTATTGTAACCCACGTAAATAGGTACCTACCTACGCCTGTAAGCGCTTCGCCACGCGCCCGCGCCGGCGGCGAGTAGCCATAAATTCAATTTCAAAGTAAACATCTTTCGTTAACTATGTATAACTTTATTTTTTTGTACTAAGACTTATCAAAATAAAAAATAGGTGTTCAATAAAACTCATTTAAGTTTAGTTTATCAAAGTTTGCGCACTGAATAAAAAATATTCCTGTATATTGCGCAATAATTATTATTACCTATGTAGTATACAGTAACAAAACTACTTACGTTAACACCGGTCTCTCGGGGAGAGCCTGTAATTATGCTTTTGCGGTTGCACAACGACACGCTTTGCTTACGCTTTGCTTGGTAGTATAGCTGCAGGCCTACCTTACTGCCTCCCTCAGAGGTGGTAAGATGGCGGGGTCTTGAGGGTGAGCGCTATAGTCGTGTAGATCCTCAAGGCAAGTCTGGTGGTTTTACCTTCACGAGGTTGCCGCCATGTTCTTGGTCTAATTCCATAAGAAATAGACGTAACAGTAACCAACAGGCGCTTTTTCTTAATTCCCGAAAGCCAAAACCCCAGGTCTAGGGTAACCCAAACCCCACTCCCATAATCCAACTCCCAATCCTTCCCTCCCTTTCCTTTTCTCCTTTCGGTCCAAGAGGAGGAGTAACCTCATTTCCAAAAAAGCCCAAAACCCCAACTATGTCGCAGAATGAGAAAAATAATCCCCAGGTGGGTCCCGGCATTGGCGGGGAATCCCACACCGATTCGTCGGTCCGCCCTCACCGTAATCTGGGGGGGACACTCTGCAAAATAGTGCCACGCCTTCTGCACGGCCGGCTGCTTTAGCGTCAAAAGCACGGGCTGCGGCTTACGCGCCAACCAACCCAACCATGGCTGCGACTTCTGCGCCTCTTTTCACACCGACGGCTGCGACTTCCGCGCCTACTACCCTGACACCCGGTATACCTTCCACGAGGGCCTGGCAACAGAGCATCGTTCGGAAAAGTATAACGAACAACCCCGACAATGACACTGACAAAGCACGATTCTCCAGTCTTGACGGCGAACTCTGCGCGCTGGCACACCAGCGCGAGAAGATCGAAGCAATGCTGAGAGACATTGACTCTGGACACCACGGGACGGCAAAGGAAGCTGAACCCGGTGACTCTGGCATCTCTGGGGATGAAGTACACTTGTTGAAGCGTAAGCGCGGAAAAATCCGGAACAGAGAAAGAGATCTCAACAACCGTTTGCGCAAGATCCGCGAAGGCAATAGCCAGCACGATGCACAAACGGTTGCTTGTAAGGGAGTACGCGACCAGCCGCAAGTACGCGAATGGGAAACCCAGCGCGAAAAGCAGCCGGACGCGGAAACGTGCGGTCAAGGACTATTACGCTAAGGAGAAACCCAGCGCGGAACGTCACTGCACGCACCAAAGCCATCCGGGGGAAACGACTGGAACCGCACCCAAGACTCCAAGGCCGACACCAACCCAGGAAAAAGCGAGGCAAGCGCTCTGGATTCTTTCGCGCGGTGTCCCTGGCACAACACACCGTGCCAAGCTGCTCGGAACCGCAACCCGGACTAAGTCGACGGTCAGGGAGCGGCGAAGAGGGTGCGCCCGGACGACACGGCTTCGCCAAGCACGCTCCAGAGGGACGCCAAGCGCGTTAAAACCCAGACCGCTCTAGGGGAGCAGAGAACCTACGCACGGGCCACAAAGGATATTCCTGCGCGGCTCGCCGTAGCGATCTGCCTCTCGCCTCCATCCCGTGACATGACCACTGACGAGACCGAGCACGTCAAACTCAGCCTCGAAAACCTCGTCATGGACGCCGACCCCTCCAAACCACTCCCGACCTTCCGCGGTTACCCACGGGTAGCGGACGGCACGGTACAGATGTGGTGTGAGGACGACAGCGCCCTGACCTGGCTGATCGAAAACGTGCCCAGTATTCGACTTCCCTACACAGACGCGACACTGACCATTATGAAACAGTCGGACGTGCCGACCCGTGTCCGAGCGGCGCTTTTCGTACCCAGGTATAATGGGGACATGGCACGGCTCCAGAGCGTTCTGACTCGTCAGAATACTTGGTACGTCATAGGAAGGTGGTCACTGTACAGGGCGACATCAGTCGGTGGTGATAACCATAGGACTTATTTGACCCTGGGTATCCCACCGGAGGAAGCCAAAAAGGTCTTGGAGCGGGAGCGACGGGTATCGTACCTACTTGGGTCGATATACGTGCGCTTTTTCCCCAACACCCAACCCTCCGACACCCAAACTACGACCACGATGACCGCACTGACACAACCGACAGAACTTGATCTGACCATAACGCAGCTGGAGGAGGAGATGGCTAGAACGGTGATGGCTGATGCCGACGCCGTGAGCATGCCAACCTCACCACCAGGGTGGATAGAACAGGTGCTCACCTCGTCACCGTCACTGAGCGACGACCGGCACAGACTGGAGGAGGGGGGAGATTTTTCCGATGGATCAGCCTCCTCATAACTTCACCCCACTGCCGGCACCCACATCCAGCCCCATAAGTATCTTCCAGACCAACCTTCAGCATAGCCAGACTGCTACGGCTTGTCTACGCAGGGCGCTGGAGATACAACCCCGAACCATTGCACTGATCCAAGAGCCGTGGATCCGAAATAACAGAATATGCGGCCTCGGTAATATTGGACGTAAGCTTATTCTCGACACACAGGGCAGAGAGAAATCACGAACCTGCGCCTATATACCCAAAGATGTACCTACCACAACACGACGAGGAGCCTTCTTGCTCTGATCACAGAAGGATTCGTTTCTCACTAGTAGCTAACACAAAAAAACCCTAACTGTTACGTACGACTAAGCTTCGACTGATTATGTTTTGATGATTATGTTAATGTTTATGTAAATGAGTAATATGTAGTATTGATAAGACTGAAAATAAATAAGATCAAAGTAGGGACATTCCAATAAGACAATGTTGAGATTTAGGGTTTGTTTTGATTACCTTATTAGGGCATAAGTGCCAAACAAAACACTGTGAGGTCGGCGCGAGATCCGATCCAAACACGTACGGACAGGTCGCAACATGTCCGAGCGCCCCGAAAAGCAAAAGTATTGCGCAATCAATGCAAACACGCGCGCTGATTGGCTGATCGGATTTCGCGCCAACCAAAGCTCTCGCTTAAAGAGAAAAGTATAAATATGGCCGGTTCGCTTGCGCCGTACGTTCCAATCATGACGTACGCTTGTGCCGTATTCGCACATGCCCACCCCCGTCACATTCATAGGATGCAGACCTTGCAGAACCGGTATCTCCGTAAGATCACCGGAGCCCCCCCTTATGTCCGCAATGAGAGTCTCCATGTCGACCTCAGATTGCCTACTATTCAACAGTTTATGAAACGGCTGTCAAAGCGTTTCTTCGACTCCGCTGTCAAACATAAAAACCCCCTGATCGCATCGGCCGCCCGATACGACCCATCGCGTATCAGTAGGATTCGCCGTCCCAGGCACACTCTAGTTACCCCCGATGACCCTACCACCATCCTCCAGGAAAGCAGTAGGGAAACCAGTACACTACGTCGTAAATACATATACAGACCGCAGACGTTCCGACCTCGCCGCCGAGGTCCGCCGCGACGTCCCCGTTCAATTGCCCCCCCCCCGACCCTTGCTCGAGCCAGCCCGCGATGCTGAGCCATTAGCTATAAATCAGCCCCTAAATACTATCCAGCCTGTCCCCTTGCTGCCCTCCCCAGCGACGCCCTAAGCCGACGCTCGTACCCCGCAGGGGGTGCCCTTAGCGTGTGGTCGCTTAGTTTTTAGTACTATTTTAAGCCCCTGGCTGGAGGCCTTTAACTTAGAGGCATCCACAGGGATATTACCGGTTAAGCAGAAGCCAGCCTCCTCTAGGCTGAACTGCGAGATGCCCTTCATAAAAAAAAAAATAAATAAAAAAAAAATAAAAAAAAAATGCACCGTACGTAGTCAACAATCAACACGCGCCAAATAAACCGGTCCTGGGTTATGTAAACCTGAGTTATGTGTAAATAAACCTGGGTTATGTAAACCTGAGTTATGCAAACCTGAGTTATGTGTAAATAAATCTGGGTTATATGTGTAAATAAACAACAAATAAGAAGCCTGAAGTTTTTAATAAATCAATATACAGTCCACCCATGACAGCTGGTCCTTCGAGAGCCGAATAATTATCGTCAGCAAGCAAGCTCTCCGAGTGCCGTTTCGTTTAAGAAGATATTAGTGAAGTGAATCAAGACAACTTCAATCAACATGAAGACTAGAAGCGTTGCGGCCAGGGAAAACGAATCGGAGTCAGGCTACGATAGCCGGCGCCCACGTACATTCGAAGATCTGCCCCGGTCGCCGTCGAACAACGCGTCCGCGTTGCCGCGCACTCCGTACAGTGCGCCCGCGGCTGGGACCGATCTCAACGTGCCCACGCTCGCAACCGCACCCCTTGCTACCGCCGCCGACGCAGCGAGGAGGGTTGCGCCGACTACGTCAGAGGACGCGTCCGCCGCACCCGCTCCACGCCTCGTACAGGCGAGTAGAGCTACCGCGACCGCGTACGACTACGGGGAATCGTTCTCCACGCCGCCCGCGTCGCGCTACCCGACGGCGGCCTCCGCGCTACATACCCAGGACTCGGCTAGAACAATAACAGTGCGTAATGTGTCAATTAGGGATACAGCAAGTACGATACGCTCAAGAAGATCGTATTACAATACGATCTTCTTGAGCGTATCGTATCGTGACGCGGCGAGAATAAAGAAGGCAGAATACAAAGCACAGAAGAGGATGGCTGCGATACGAAACGAGCAACTAGAAATAGAAAAGTCGCTCGTAAATAAACGCTTCGAGTACGAAGTGTCAGCGATGGAGGCAGAGGCAGAGGCCCGTGAAGAGGGCTCCGGACATAGGAGTGATGACAGGGTGGACGAGTGGCTTCAAAATATGGACCGAAGTCACCCCCAGGTTACGGACCACCCGCAGGAGGAGCAACCTCCGCATCCCGCTGCCGCGACTGCCTTCAAGGAACCTCCCATGTACGCCGATGACGTCACACCGAACAGAAGACTACAACGGTCGGCCTCGCGGTCACCCACAAGAGGGGAGCGCCGTGTGGGAAGAGAAATAGAACAGCTGGCCGACACGTTGGATAAAATGATGCGCGTGCGCCCGCCGCCACGACAGGTAACAGAACTACCTATATTTACGGGAGCGGCCACAGAATGGTTGCCATTTAAGGCGGCGTACGCCGACTCGTCGAGTGTGTATAAGTTTACTACGATGGAAAACTTAGCAAGACTACGAAACTGCATCAAAGGTGAGGCAAGAGAGACAGTATCCGCCCTCCTGTATACCGCGTCAGATCCGCAAGTGATCGTGAAGACACTGGAGCAGTACTACGGGAGGCCGGAGATACTCATGGACCGAGTATCGGAAGACTTAAGGAAGCTGCCTCGACTCACCAGTGTAGCTAGTGAATTAAACTCGTTTGCAGTGAAGTTACAGAACATAGTGTGCTTGTTATCTAACATAGATAACCGCGGATATATATGGAACCCGATGTTAGTGCGTGAAGTGGTTGAGAAGTTGAGCCCGCACATTAAATCAAGATGGTGCGACTACGCTTCTGAGGCTGTGGAGTCGTCACGTGAGCCCGAGATTACTCTACTATCCAGGTTCCTGATGCGGGAGGCTGACCGAGCAATGAAGTATGCCTTCACTAGTACTACGCCCACACCTGCACCGAAAAAAGAAGCGAGAAGTGTTGCTCAACTCAACACTAGGAAAAAGGCGACCCGCGAGGTAGTCTACACTACATCGGACAAACAAGACGAACGTAAACAAGAGTGTTTGTGTTGTGGCGGTGATCACGAGGTGCCTAAGTGTTCGAAGTTCCAAAGGATGAGTGTCGACGAGAGATGGAACTGGGCACGTTACCAGAGAATATGTTTTAAGTGTGCAACGAGGCGCCATCGACGTGAACATTGCCGAGCGAAGCGATGCGGCAAGGACGCCTGTACCCGCCCACACCACGCGTTACTACATAAGGAGCGAGACAAGGAAAGTGAAAAACCAGAGAGGGCGGCCGACGTCCAAGAGCAACCCTCCAAAGAGGCCGTCATGACGGTCTCCGCGCCGAGCAACGCGTCGCGTGTACTACTGAAGATGTGCCCCGTGGTGTTACAAGGGCCAGGCGGACAAGTGTCAACGTTCGCGTTAATGGATGAAGGCTCCACAACATCACTCGTCGACGAGGAACTCGCACGTCAGATTCAAGTAAGTGGTCCAGTCTCTACGCTACGTATACAAGGTGTGACCTCACAACAACATGAAGAATGCAGTCAGGAAGTTAAGCTTCAGGTGCGCGGCCAGAATGGCGGATATCAAGAATTATTTTTTATTTATTTATTTATTAAACTTTATGCACATAATGTACAAAGGCGGACTTAATGCCTTAGGCATTTTCTACCAGTCTACCTTAGGGTGATGCAGAGACAAAACAGTAGGTGCAATAGTACAGATAATTTCCGAAAAAAAAAAGAAATAATAATAATAAATACATATATACATACATACAAACAAAATATACAAAGTAAAGAGATATAAAAATACATAGATGAAGAAAATCAACAAAATTAATTGTGAGACGAGTCTGCCAACTTCTTACGTAAGTGTTCGCGAGCTTTTAACTTGAATGTGAACCGACTGGTGGCCATCCTGATATTCTGAGGAAGAGCATTCCAAAGGAAAACCGCCTGGACAAGAAAAGAGGATTTTAGAAAACCAGAGCGGTGAGAAGGACATCGTAGAAGACATCGTAGAATTACGCGCACGAACAATGAAGAACCTGCAACTTCATGGCCAGACGGTGGACAGGTCAACGCTGATGAAATACCCACACCTCCACGACATGCAACAAGACGCTTTCTTCGAGCAAGCTACGCCGAAGGTATTGATAGGTGCTGACAACTGGCACCTGATAGTCACCCGTGAACTACGCATGGGTAAGAAGAATGAACCTGCAGCTTCGTACACTCAATTAGGATGGGTGATCCACGGGACTGCACCGCGAGCGACACTGAGGAAACAGGAGGGACAAGTCGTGCTACATCTATACGACGTGTCTGCAGCAAGGCAGACAGATGATGTACGTCGTGTAGAAGAGTTGGTGAAGTCACACTTCAAGATCGACGCCCTGGGAGTTTCTTTGGCAAAGAAGGTCAAGCCTGAAGATTAGAAGGCGAACGACGCGGTACAGGCAACTATGAAAAAGGTCAACGATCACTACGAAGTCGGGTTACCATGGCGTGATGAAGAAGTTTCCATGCCTAACAACTACAGCTGCGCACTCAGAAGACTGAAGACGATTGAAAAGAAGATGGACTCATCGTCACAGTTCGCAGCCCAGTACAGCGCCCTGGTCAAGAACCTACTTGACAAAGGATACGCCCAGGAGTGCAGCGGGTCAGAAGATGAACACAAGAAGGTATGGTACCTGCCACACTTCCCGGTCGTGAACCCTAACAAACCTGGGAAGATGCGGCTGGTGTTCGACGCCGCGCACCGATACAGTGGAGTGTGCCTGAACGACTACCTGCTGGAGGGGCCTGATCTCCTGAAATCACTACCAGGGATTCTATTCAGGTTCAGGGAGCGCCCAGTAGCTGTCACAGCCGACATAAAAGAGATGTTTCTCCAAATCAAGATAAGAAGTCAAGATCAAGCAGCACAGATGTTTCTATGGCGAGACAAGGGGCGTGCTGCACCACCAACAAGGTACAAAATGACATCTATGATCTTTGGAGCTTCGTGTTCACCCTTCATTGCACACTCAGTACGAGACGCCAACGCCAAGCTGTACATACAAGAGTACCCCGACGCCTTGCAAGCTATCACGTCAAGCCACTACATGGATGACTACGTAGACAGCCTTGCCACCGAGGAAGAGGCGATCGAGACAGCGCGTCAAGTAATGAAAATCCACGAGAACGCACACTTCAACCTGCGGGGTTGGTGCTCCAATCGACACAACGTGGTGAACAACATAACACAGGAGAAACAGGCACACAACACAGAAGTAAGACTCGGGCAGAGAGAAGAAAACACTGACAAGACACTCGGCTTGCTATGGCAAACTAACACAGACGAGCTGGGTTTCAACACTGGACTCAGTCGGTTGTCACCCGAGGTGAAGACGAGCGACAGAGCGCCGACGAAAAGAGAAGCCCTGGGAGCAGTGATGGCAGTCTACGACCCCCTGGGACTCATCAGCCACTTCACAGTCACCGGTAAGATCTTATTACAGAACCTGTGGAGGCACGACATTGGCTGGGACGAGACGATTCCTGAGGAAGACATGCAGCACTTCGAAGAATGGATGTGGAGCCTGAACGAATTCACACAGCTACGCATACCCAGGTACTACGGCAAGGGCCCAGACGACCACATGGAGCTACACGTCTTCTGCGATGCGAGCGAGCAAGCCTACGCAGCCACCGCCTACTGGAGGATCCAGAAACCAGACGGAAGTATAGATGTCAGGTTGGTAGCGGCGAAGGCACGGGTGGCCCCTCTGAAACCCGTCACTGTTCCAAGACTTGAACTACAGGCAGCAGTGATCGGCGCACGACTGGCAGACACGATATTGAAGGAACACCGAGACAAACCCGGCGGCGTGACGTACTGGACGGACTCACAGACCGTCCTACGTTGGATTCAAAAGGACGCTTTAAAGTACACAGCGTTCGTGGCGCATCGCCTGGGTGAAATAGCAGAGTTAACAAACGTCAGCCAGTGGAGGTGGGTACCCATAGAGCATAATGTAGCGGACGACGCGACGCGCCCCAACTACACCATGCACATGAAACCAGAAGACAGATGGTTCACCGGCCCCATGTTCCTGTACGACAGGGAAGAGTCCTGGCCACGAGAGAAGATTAAGTCTGACACCACCAACGACGAGACTACGTACGTCGTGACAGAAGAGAGAAGAGAACGCCCTTCTCACCTGCCTGACATAAGCAGGTTCTCCTCATACGAGAAGTTACTACGAGCGACCGCCGTGCCCTTCCTGTTCAGGGAAAAATGTAAAGACAGGACCAGCCAGATGACCGTCGACCTAATTGAAAAGGCCGAGAAACTATGGCTACGACAAGCATAGCTCGATGACTACGCAGAAGAAATACGACTACTCGAGAAGGGGAAGCTGGTGCCCAAGTCCAGCAGCCTATACAGGTTAGACCCTTATTTGGAAGATCAATTCCTTAAGGTCAGAGGGAGGATTGGACACGCGGCAGTCACGGAGAGTCAGAAGACACCTGTGATTCTACACGGCAAGCACCCGTTCACACGACTACTGGTAGAAGACACGCATCGCCGAGCCGGTCACGCCAACAACGAACGCGTAATCAACGACGTAAGGCAGCGGTACTGGGTAGTCAACCTACGCCCTACGGTGCGAACCATCGCACAACGCTGCCAGCTCTGCCGCATCAGAAGAGTGATGTCAGTGAAACCAACAACGGGTAACTTACCAATGGAACGACTGACTACGACACAGCGACCCTTCGCCCACTGCGGGACTGATTATTTCGGTCCAATGACGGTGGTCATCGGGAGAAGGCACGAAAAACGATGGGGGGCGCTGTTCACCTGCCTGGTTACGAGGGCAGTACACCTGGAGCTGGTATCAAGTTTGTCGACCGACTCAGCGCTGATGGCAGTAAGAAGAATGGCGGCGCGACGAGGTTGGCCTAGAATCATGTACTCCGACAACGGCACCAACTTCAGAGGGGCTGACAACGAGCTACGAGCAGCCTACAAGGAATGGGCCAAAGAGTTTACTCACTTTGGGCTCGAACACCGTATGAAGTGGAAATTCATACCACCAGGAGCGCCACATATGGGGGGAGCGTGGGAACGCTTAGTACGCTCCGTCAAGACGGCGCTGGGGGTGACTTTACATCAAAAGGCGCTAAAAGAAGAAGTACTACTGACGCTGCTGACAGAGGCCGAACACTCTATAAACTTTCGGCCTCTGACCCATGTCTCTGTCGATCCTAAGGATCCGGAGGCCCTCACTCCCAATCACTTCCTTATTGGGACCTCTTCAGGCCTTCCCCGCACTGGGCCTTGCAAGGAGGCCAGCCGCAAGCAGTGGAGAACCGCCCAAGCGCTCGCCGACCACTTCTGGCGGCGCTGGGTGGACGAGTATCTACCTACACTGGTGCCCCGAGGGGCATCCGACGACCAGAGGCGACCACTCCAGGTCGGTGACCTAGTCATTGTCATCGACTCCACGTTACCGAGAGGGACGTGGCCCCGAGGCGTCGTGGAAGCAGTCTACAGCGGTCCAGACGGCAAGGTGCGATCAGCCGACGTGAGGACCACAGCGGGCATCCTACGACGACCAACTACGTAGCTCGCCGTCCTCTGCGTGGAAGATTAGGCTACGGTAGCCCTGCGCCGGGGGGAGAATGTTACGTACGACTAAGCTTCGACTGATTATGTTTTGATGATTATGTTAATGTTTATGTAAATGAGTAATATGTAGTATTGACAAGATTTCAAAGTAGGGACATTCCAATAAGACAATGTTGAGATTTAGGGTTTGTTTTGATTACCTTATTAGGGCATAAGTGCCAAACAAAACACTGTGAGGTCGGCGCGAGATCCGATCCAAACACGTACGGACAGGTCGCAACCTGTCCGAGCGCCCCGAAAAGCAAAAGTATTGCGCAATCAATGCAAACACGCGCGCTGATTGGCTGATCGAATTTCGCGCCAACCAAAGCTCTCGCTTAACGAGAAAAGTATAAATATGGCCGGTTTGCTTGCGCCGTACGTAGTCGACAATCAACACGCGCCAAGTAAACCGGTCCTGGGTTATGTGTAAATAAACCTGGGTTATGTAAACCTGAGTTATACAAACCTGAGTTATGTGTAAATAAATCTGGGTTATATGTGTAAATAAACAACAAATAAGAAGCCTGAAGTTTTTAATAAATCAATATACAGTCCACCCATGACACTAACCTAGGCGCAATCCACGCCGTACCAAACGCCGTACCCGGCTACAAACGGCTTCTGGCCTCCCTGCTAACACAGCACCAAATACCTATAACTCTAACGGATCCCAAACAACTCGAGGACACTGTAATCAGACTCTCAGAATATATCACTGAAGCCTACCACGCCTGCTGCAAACTAATAGATCCAAACACCAAGAGCAAGGGAAGCTCCTGGTGGAATGCAGAACTCAGTAAGCTCAGGCAAACCATGCGTAAACAATTTAACAGAGCCAAAAACTCCAGTCTCCCAAAAGACTGGGATTTATACAAGAAAACACAATACACCTTCAAAAAACAAGTCAGGAATGCCAGTAGAGCAGCATGGCGTAAATTCTGTGAGGACATTGAATCAAACAGCGAAGCCGCACGAGTAAGGAAGATCCTATCCACCGATCAGGATCGCACCCTCGGGTTGCTGAAAATCCCAGACAGCACCTACACAAAGTCGGACCACGAGACAAGTAAAATCCTTCTAGAAACCCACTTCCCAGACTGCAACCTCTCCGAGGACAGAGCATGGGCAAGTGAGCCAATGTACACACCAAACGACCAGAACTGGTCCAGAGCCCGTACCATAGTAACCGAAGACAGAATAAAATGGGCAATTAAGACCTTCAAACCATACAAATCCGCAGGCTTAGATGAAATTTTCCCAGCCCTGCTGCAATGGGGAGCAGATGTCCTTACGCCATGGGTGGCTGTCATCTACCAAGCCTCCTTAGCACTCAACTATGTACCACTAGAATGGCGAGAGGTGAAAGTTATCTTCATCCCTAAACCAGGCAAACCTGATTACACCCAACCTAAAGCGTACAGACCAATAAGTCTGACATCGTTCCTACTGAAAACTCTTGAGAGGCTCTGCGACCGACACATTCGGGATGGACCTCTTCGGGAGCTGCCGCTACAAAAACAACAGCCTACTCCACAGGAAAATCAACAGAATCCGCACTATATTATAGTGTAATCTCCAAGATCGAATGTGCAGTAGACCACAAGTGCTCCTCACTAGCTGTCTTTATTTACATAGAAGGCGCCTTTGACAAAACCATTTTCCATAGTATCAACGCAGCCCTCGAGGAACATGGTGTGGACTCGACCCTGCGAAGATGGATCACAAACATGCTCAGACTGAGAGCTGTACAGGTTACGGTGAACGACACCACTAGAGCCATCGTGGCGAAGGGCTGCCCCCAAGGGGGCATCCTTTCGCCACTCCTATGGAACCTCGTGGTAGACAGGCTTATCAAGCGTCTTAATGACAGAGGCTACGGGTACACTACATAAATACGAAAAACTTTATTCCGACAGTCACAAATCCGAATTTTAAAATACCGATTTTCATAATTCCGAATGGTTCAAAATTCTTAATATGACAACTCCGATTTATCATTATTCCTATTTTTATAATTCCTATTTTTCAATATTCCTAACGTTCATAATGACTATTCTTAAAATACCGAGTTTCAAGAGATCGAATAACAAAAAGTCCGACTTAATGATAATACGAAACATCAAAAATACGAATTCCGATTATTAAAATACCGATTAAATATAATTCCGAAATAAAAACACCTTATAAAACTGAATATCAAGACAAATAAACACATAACCAACAATAGAGGGGATCTGATCCGTTAATGATCAATGGTCTAACCTAACCCAAATGATTCACCAACAATAGAAGGTACCCGAATCAATCAAAACATCAATAATTATAAAACAGTTGATTTACTTCCCTGTAAGAAGCGTGCAACCACGCAAACAAGCATACACCATACATGCAGCAAGCATGCAAACAAGCATGCAGAAGCATGCAAGCAAGCATGCAGCATGCAAGCAAGCATGCAGAATGCAAGCAAGCATGCAGCATGCAAGCAAGCATGCAACAGGCAACAGGCATGGTTTCTGTCACGGCTCCGGCGCTGCGGGGCTCCGGCGGTCCCACGCGAGCTTATCGTCGCAGATGTGTTTTACGCCCACCACCGCAGCTTCGGCGTGCTGGCCGGCTTCGCCGGCCAACCTCAGCCGCGGCGGAGAACGTTAAAACCACCTGCTCTTCAGCTCGCGGGCCGTCTCGCCCCTCCGCGCCTACGCGGGCTTAAATTACACTCTCGGGGTAGGGCAGACAAGACTACGTGGAGTCGGTTTTGCAGCGATTCGTTTCTGTTACTTACTTTTGTAACTCACCCTTTCGACTTTTTAAGACAATACCTATTTTAATTTTAAGGTTCAATATGAAGTTGAAAAATTCTGCCATTTTACTAGTATGCCATTGTAAATTCATACATATACACATTCGGCTAAACAATAATTATATTAAATAATTTTTATGCCTTAAAAATATTCACTTAAAGATTATGCCAAGTGTGATGCAAAATATCACATTCAGAAACCTAATTTTAGCAATTTATTCGAAGTATTGAAAATCGGAATGTCGTTTTTCGGACCGACAACCCATCGAGCATTTGATTCTTCGGACATATGAAAATCGGAAAGCAAACAAATCGGATTTATGACTTTCGGTAAAATGTATTTCGTGATTTTTAATAATAGACATTTTAATCGTTAGGTATTATGAAATTCGGACTTTTGAAAATCGGAACATCGAAATTCGAAATAAAATATTTCGGAGTATTTGGGTGTTCCCCAGAGGCTACTATACGGTGGGCTATGTTGATGATATAACCATAATAATAAACGGCACACATGAAAACACACTATGCAACCTCAAGCGCCAAGCCTTGAAGATGGTAGAGGACTGGTGCAAGGAATACAAACTAGCAGTGAACCCTACCAAAACCGAACTCGTCCTTTTCACAAAGAAAAGGAAGTTGGCAACCCTACAATTACCTCACTTCTTCGGGACCACCCTAAGCCTATCGACTGAAACCAAATACCTGGGCATCTATTTGGACAAACAGCTGAACTGGACAAAACATACCGATTACATTACCACAAACACGTACACGCTTGCAATCACGATGCAATCAAACAGCAACCTATGATGGCATCACCCAGCGACAGAACCCTGAAGACCCACTGCTTTCAAAAACACTACAACATAGAGCTGACAGCGGAAATGTGTGACTACTCAGGCCCAAAGGAGCTAAGGATCTACACTGATGGATCAAAAACCGACGATGGGACAGGTGTCGGAGTCTTCTCCGACGACCTAAACATTAAAATATCCAGACCCTTGGGAACGCTCAACTCTGTCTATCAAGCAGAGTGTGTAGGCATTATCTAAGCGGCACACGCCATAGAGGCCAGGAAAGTTACGGATACCCATATCCGACAGTGCCTCAGTTCTTCAATCCTTAAAGAGGAACCAGATCACGTCGAGACTAATACTGGAATGCCAAAATACCCTAGAAAATACCCTAGGGCAAAGATCTTTCTCAAACAGAGAAATTGTGGAGGTCAGATAGGCAGTCACTCCTTGTAAAATACTGGTATTCAGTTGTATCCGGTGAGTCTGGAAGCCACTGCTCTTCTAACCTGCGAGCCTGCTCATCTTGACGGCGAGCCTGTTCCTGCAGCAGCGCCATTAATGCAGACAAGTCATGGCGATGTGTCCGGGCCCTAAACCACTGAACCGATCATCCTGAAATTTTGTATATACGTTGTCAGGTGTACAGAAACAGACAGCGTACCTTTCATCCCGAAAAAAGTACTGTTCCCGAGGAAAACAACAATAACGTTCTTATGATATTAGATAGAGCCACGTGTCTTTCGAATCATGATTGAATTATATTATTACAAGCAGAGTACAACCCGAATTGATTGTCAAATTCTAAATTAACGCGAGCGAAGCCGCGGGCAAAAGCTGGCACATAAATAAACCTTCCTCTTGAATCACTCTATCTATTGTTGAAAACTGCATTAAAATCCGTTGCGTAGTTTAAAAGATCTAACCGAACAAACAGTGGGAGCGACTTTGTTTTATACTTTGTAAAGATAATGCATACCTAATAATAATACCTGAGAAGATAATAAAAACTAGCGTTTTTTACAATGTTGCAGTGAAGCACACCTATCATCGCGGATTGTAGATGTTGACCCACACGCAGATACACGATGACCACTACTTAGGCAATTTATACATAAATTGTTAGACTTAATGAATTTAAAACGTTGATCTGGGTTATAACTATTAAAAACCCTACATTTATAAATGTAATTATGATGCTCATTGCATAGATTACACGCGGCGGACTCAGAACCAGATGTACTCGCGTAAGCCTGTGTAGGTTTTGTAGATTTACGATCGGATCCTCTGTTGCTGACGACTCGAGCAACAGGAGATGACGAACGTTCTAATACCTTTAAATGATCACGAACAAAAATAACTAAATCAGAAAAAGAGGGAATTTCGGAATTATTCGATCTTAATTGATGATTAGATTCGAAAGTACGCGCAGTGTCTGGATCAAGTTTTTTAAGAGCGATATGCAACAAAATAAAATCAGATAGGTCATTGACCTTTGTGTTTTTTAACGCGGCTACAGACGATGCGAATTTATCGAGAAAAGATTCTAAACTACTAGGGGTTCCTGACGAAATAGATTTAAATTCAAATAATTGGTCTAGGTATGAAGTCGCTGATTGACGCTTATCTTCATACCGTTTACAAAGTAAATCAAAAATACGCCCGCGCGCGCGTCCCCGCTGACGCACACAAAGAGTAATAGCTCCGTCGAAATATTTTTTATTAATTACAAATACAATGTTTTCATCACTTAAATCGATACCAATCTATGCGTAAAGCGACGAGTGTAATCATTAGTAAAACAGTTTTCTTAGAAGTTAAATAGTGCGTCTATAAACACTAAAAAACGAAGCAGCAAAAAAACCAAAATTAAACAAAGGACTAGTGAACCAGTGACACAGTGTGACTCATCACGGAGTGCGTGTTGTGCGTTGCGTGACCATAAATGGACATATTGAACCCTATTGGCGGAACATCAACGATCATTAGCTGCGAAATTCACACTACAACAACAAGGACGAGTTTTTTGATCAATTGACAAGTGCGTCCGCAACCGAGTGGTCAGGGAGAGCGCTTTCCATCTCATAGAGTTCAAGTTCGAATCCGAGCAACGCGTCACTTTTTGCATTTTATTTTTTTCTCTTTTAAGATTTTTCTGATTTTGATTCAGTTTTATTAACTTAAATAAAAAATAAAATATGTTGTGTGTGTATGTTGTGTTGTATGGAAATATGTTGGCCCGTAGATTCTCCCGTTGTAGTGACCAAGTCAAGATCACCCTATTCAAGGCTTTCTGTCAGGGTCTATATGCGGGTGGTCTATGGGTCAGCTACGCCAAAAGATCGCTAGATGCCTTACGCGTCCAATATAATAATGTTTTTAGGATGCTGTTGGGACTGCCCCGTTTCTGTAGTGCATCAGAGATGTTTTCACAAAACCGAACTGACGGTTTCCACGCAGTCATCCGCAAAAAAACTTGCTTCACTGATGCATCGACCGAGGATCAGTAACAATAGTATCCTGAAAGTGCTGGCGGAGAGTCCCTACTCCCCTTTTCTGAGGCACTTTGTGGAGAGGATGGTCAACTAGGTGGTTGATCTCTCGCTTGATCGTTCTCTGAGCAACCTGCCTCGGACAGTAAATTTGTTATGTGTAGTATGACTGTGAGTTTTTGTATTACTAACATTAGGAATAAGGTTTTTTCTTACTAACAAAATGGATTATATTGTTGTCCGAAACTGAATATATAAATAAATAAAATAAATAAATAATAAGATTAAATTATAAAATGTCTTCAAAAAATGGTCTAAAGGGAAACCGCAAGATACTAGAAAAAGTTATATGTTTCAAATGCAAGAAGGCAGTCGACATTAAGAAAACAGCTTTATGTTCAGTGTGTACCAACCGATATGAACCAGATTGTGATGGTTTTCCGGAACAAACCTACCGTCTAATGGACCAGGAATCCAGGAAAAAATGGCGATGTAAAACATGCATCAAAAGTAAAAATGCTCCAACTATCAACCATTTAGCTGATGTATCAAATATTACAACGAGAAAACGAGCAAACCTAAACCTGAATAGCCCATCACCAGGACCTAGTGACAGCTTCCAGGAAAATATACAACCCGTAACAGTAAAATCTGCCGTCCAGGAGACTTCTGATATCTTGGATTCGTACGTACTGTCGGAATATGAAACTTCAGATGAATCTTTTGATACACCTAACAAACTATCTCATAGTGTTGACGGCACAATATCTGAAATATCTGAAACATTAACAGTTTTAGAAATGAAAAACACCATAAAGGAACTCACGCTTAGATTGAATAGTGTAGAAAATGAGCTAGAAAATACTATACTAGAAAATGGCAACCTTCACCAACAAATAAATAAATTAACTGCAGAGACAAAAATGCTAAAATCACTTTGTTATTCACCAGTTACCTCTGATAATAGCCCAGCCATCAAACATAAGAGAAAAAGACTGTCTCTATTACCTCAACACACGCTCTCTACACCTTGTACTCTATTGCCAAATAAGTCGAATGTCGACTGTGGCAGGAGTATTGAAATAATATGTCTTCAACAAAAAATCACGGATCTTCAACAAAATCTGAAAGAAGCACAACATCAGATCGAAGCTCTCACAAAAGTAATAGAAACGATGAAAAGCAGTAATAAAATACCACAAAAATCTCTGGTATCAAAAATTAACGCAGAAACGCCTACTTACACCGAAGAGCAAAAGCATGAATCGACGAGTAGAGTATTTATCTTTGGCTCTCAGCAATGCGTCGGTCTGGCAGCAGCCATGATACACGCAAGACAAAGTACAAGGTACGAAAAGTATAGGATTATCGCGAATACGAAACCCAATGCGCTCAGTAATCAAATAGTAATGAGCGGTCGTAATGCTAAGTTGAATCCTAATGATAAACTTGTGATATGTGTAGGAGAAAACGATTACAATTTAAAATATACCATTTCCCAATTACAAATTATTCTAGATACATTTTATAACAACATGACCATTGTACTAAATGTGCGTAAAAATGAGTATCTAGATGTTAATAAACTTAATAATCGTATCAAAAATGTATGTAAAAACTATAAAAAATGTCAATTTCTTGAAAGCCAATCGAACGAGATATCCGAATTGTGTATAAAAATTAATTACCTAATTGACTGTAACGATTATCATGAGAAATATTTGAACCCTAGGAACCTTGTAAAACGAATACAGAGTAACAAATCAATTCTTAAAGTAAACGCCAAACTTAATGAACCGAAAAAGGGAACAATTACGTTCTATTTTGATCGTATAAGCCTAAGTCAACAAAAATCAGAAAACCTAATAAATCCCACTGAGAAACCCCAAAAAGGAACTATCCCGTACTATTTTCCAGTAATAAAAAAGAATTTAAAGTTTTTTCGCGCCCATAACTCCGCCATCTGTAATACATCATAATTTTAAAATACTACATCAAAATATTGCCAGTATCCTGTCCAAAAGGGAACTCCTTGAACTAACCTTGCAGGAACTCCAGGAAATGAATAATAGCCCAGACGCAATATGCCTTTCCGAGACATTTATAAAAAAAGGTAATGAATCTTATGTTAAAATCCATGGTTACAATATGACGGCTAACTTCTGCAGAGATAAACAAAGGGGGGGTACGTGTATTCTGCTCAAAAAAAAACTCGTTTTTAAAGAGTTACCTTTTATAAATACATATGCAACACAAAATACTTTCGAAGCATGTGGCATAGAACTGACACATCATAAGCTGATTATTATTTGTGTATATAGGACATCCCAGTCTGACCCCACCCAATTTTTGAGTAAGTTAACCACCACGCACCACGTGCACCACGTATTCAAAAAATATAATTCCAAAATAAATTTGGTCTTGGCAGGTGACTTAAACATTAATACTCTCCAAAACAGTAACATTTCTATTCAATTACAAGAACTCTCATATAGTTATAACTTAAAACTACATATTAATTGTCCAACTCGTAAGTCTTCCTGTATTGATCACATTCTCAGTAACATTCCAAATGCTAATGCTACTGTAATGCCTCTTCACCTGTCCGATCATGATACAGCACAAATGTTGAGTTTTTCCTTGAAACATAAGATACAAAACCAGAAAACATATTTTTTCTACAAAAGAGATTATAGCTTGGATAATATCCAGAAATTTAAGGAATGCTTACGAAATGTGTCATGGTCGGAGGTGTACGGTGAGAAAGACTTAAATATAGCATTCAATTCTTTTCACGAATTGTTAGGCTTGTTCTATAATTTATGTTTTCCAAAAATAAAGGTGAAAGTAAGTACTAATAATAAAAAGAAACAGAACTGGATAACTAAAGGTCTAAAACAAAGTTGCAAAACAAAGAGATCTCTGCGCTATCAATATTATAAGAGCAAAAATTTACGAAATAAAACTAAATATTTACAATACTCAAAGATTTTACAAAAATGTGTTTACACATCAAAAAAGAACGCAAACATCAAAAACATAAACAATAGTGAAAACAAATGTAAAGCCTAGCGATAAATAGAGGCCAATTTTTAATATCTCCGTTAAATTCGGGTATTTCGATAGGAGGTAATCGAGGTGACCTTTGAACCTGACTACGAGATTGGACCTGTAGTTTTTCCTCGGCTCGTTTTACACGGCCTAATAGGTCTTCGAACGAGGAAAACGCCTGATAGTTGATGACGTAATCAGGATTTAATTTAAGCTCATGATCAACAATATCATCCAACACACTTTCAAAATCTGCACGCATTGAATCTACTGTTTTAACGTCACAGAGGAAGGATTCCTTATTGAATTCTTCCGAATCGATATGTTTTAAAGTATCACAGATACTTTGCATGCGCGAAAAAGTGCGGTCCCGCTTAGAAACGAGTCGCCTGAGCGTTAAGTCAATGGGCATGTTAGCGATTTATGAAACACGAAATAATTAAGAAAGGAAATAATATAAAAAATAATTAATATTAACTATTCTATTGTGCAGATCTGCTAATTGATAGTTTTGTTAACTAACTAACCTGGCTGGGCAGTCGATGCGCACACGTGCTCTGTGACCTACTTGACCGCACCGGTTTTCGAACAAATTGAAACTTATTTAAATAAGTGAACCAACGCGACTATTACGACAAAGCGAAATATCTGCTAGTACTAATTACTAGCTAGGATAACGACACGAAACGAATACGATAGAAATTATGCGGTGTATGAAACTACGCGGTGATGAGCGAAATACGAAACGACAGGGACGATACGATACGATAGAATTGGTAAATGATTGCGGTGTTGAGCGAAATATAAACGATGCTACTTAATCTAATGCGTAGTTTACGAGATTTTAACGAAATACCTAACTTGCCACGTGGCGAAGTATTTGGTACAAATACGCGGGTTTAACGAAACGAACGACCTAGGATGTCCTAGGGAATGGCTGACACTGATTTTACGACACTTATCCGACTCGAAGGACCAAATGTTTGCGCTGGTTTTTTGCTAATAATTCAAATAACTAGAAATTGGCACGGATCAAAGATGGTGGGATTGCGTACTGATACGGAACATAATGAAAATGAACAATACGCTTATTAGGAAGGATTGCACATACCTCGATACCCCGGAGCAGCTTCCTGGAGCGTGGCACATAACACGGGGACCAACGAAAACGAGAAGATCACACCAATTTCACCACGTTTTATTAATATTTCGAGAGCATGTGTCGACGCAGTGGATTATGGTCAGCCATTGCCGGTTTGCATAGACAACGGAGGTTTTGTGCAGGAATGATTTAAAGGTGGGAATTACCCGTGCCAATCAACCAAGTAATTTGTCTATGTATCCGCGCAACCACTGTTGACTTATAAAAATCGAAGATCAGAAACATCTGATGTGGAAATCAAAGCTATCACTAATTTCACTGTATAATTATAAAATAACATAAGGTGGGAGTATCTCCACGCGGTGAAGGCGGTAACAGTTTAGGACTGATATTCGATGACGACGGTATATCATTGAAAATTTGACTCTACTGGACAAAACTCCTATTTATTTTTTTATTTTATCGAATAAATATGCCTTCGGGCTTATGTTATTTGAGTGTTTTAGACTTTTTCCACTTATCTTCGTGAAACGGTAGCCTACCCGGTAACGCAGGGGAGCAGTCACTTAGATTTTAATTGATCAGGTATCTTCACAAAAAAACTATAACCATGCCTAGAAAGAGGTCAAATCTTTCCCAATGTTCCAAAGGAGCTAAAAGATTGAGGATCATAAGATCCCAATAATCTACCGAAGAACGTCAGGAGAGACTTGATGCTGTTCGAGAACATCAGGCTGCAACTCGCTCCGTGGAAACCTCTTCCTCTCTTCTCTTTTCTTCCTCTTGGATAACGAAGCACGCCTGCGTTCTCAGCGTATTTACGCATCTACATCCAGGTCTCTAGAGAACTGTGAAGAATATAATGCGCGACTGACCGCTGATCGTGAACGTGCATTGTCTCGCGAATCGGAGACGTTCACGGATAGAGAATTACGCTTGAGTTCCAAGCGTATCTACGCATCGACTTCTAGGTCTCTAGAGACAAGTGAGGAACGTGATGCGCGACTGACCACTGATCGTGAACGTCACGCATTGTCTTGCGAGTCGGAGACGTTCACGGATAGAGAATTACGCTTGAGTTCCAAGCGTATCTACGCATCGACTTCTGACTTACAAAAATGAAAGATACGGAACGTCTCGAATCGTCTCGCGCATCCCGTTGTTTTCCCGTCCCCGAGCTCTTAGAATTCGACATCAGACGTTTCAGATCTTCGATTTTGACGACCCCGTTGTCGCTGGCATAAGCAACAGGATCCGCGTACGAAGTCGCGGGCAGAAGCTAGTGTGAAATATTGATACCTTTTTTTTTCGGATGGGAAGTCATTCAATGACCCATCCCGCTCTGGGCGAAGTAAAAGGGAGTGTCAGACTCGTACTGACTAAAACCCATCCATGTTCCTTCTTTGCCTTTTGTGTTCCAGGGCCGCGGTATCTCTTTCGAACAAGTCTCGCAGCTCCGGCAAGCATCGGCCCTTGCGGGCCCCTTCCTTTTTGCTGACATCTTATGTGGCGCTCGTGGAACACGAACGCGTCGTCGACATGGCCTGTCATCATAAGATGGACCTCGAGCTAGCCCATTACTCAACGTCCATAGGCCCGCGCCTATGGAGGCCGGGAACTACCACGTAGCACCCGACGCCTGGGGCGTCTCCCGCGGCAGCTGGGACGAGAGGTTCTTTCCCTCTCACGTCCGGCCACCTCCTTCACTAGCATGACTGCTTCGCAGAAGGAGGTGACGGCTTCCCATTCCCTCTCGCTCCGGACCATGGCTTGAACCAGGGTTGGACGCGATAGGTCGCCGCCGCCAATCGCCGGTTTGAGATTGGACTCCGGTGACAACAATCAAATGATTAATTAGGAATCTATTTATAGACATAATACTTTTACATAATATTTAATATCAATGTCGCGTATCACGAACCAATGCGAAATTCGGTGGAATAAACCATATTTACAGACACGTCTACCTCAGAAAAAATCCTACCTTCTTACTAATAGGTAAATACTTCCGCGCCCCGCACGCCCCGCGCAACACTGCGCGCCATGCGCCCATCTACGTGGGCTTCGAAGCCCTATTTGACTATGTTGTGGGATGATTTGGAAAAACTGATACACATGTCTCATAATTTTAATTGAAGAGTGTGTACACCAATTTTCGAGTCAATCGATCCAGAAAATATTACAGAGAAAATTCAACCCCTGTTTTCACCCTCTTAGGGGTGGAATTAAAAAAAAACTGTTCCTTAGCGGATATCTACTCTTCACAAAAAATACACCCTCCAAATGTCATGTCTCTAGGGCCAGCGGTTGGGGCTGTGCGTTGATATATCACTCAGCCAGTCAGGACATTGAATTTTAAATTGTGGGATGATTTTGGAAAAAACTGTGATACACGTATCTCATCATTTTATCTGAAGAGTGTGTATACAAATTATCAAGTCGATCGACTCCGAGAATAAAAAGTTTCACAGAAAATTCACCACCCCATTTCACCCTCTTAGGGGTTGAATTTCGAAAAACCCTTTCTTAGTGGATATCTACTTTTTACAAAGAGTACATTATCCAAATTTCATGTCTCTAAGACCTGTGGTTTGGGCTGTGCGTTGATATCTCAGTCAGTCAGTCAGTCAGTCAGTCAGGACTTTGAATTTCATATCTATTAAATTATTTTAAAACGTAAAGTTACAAAATTCTCAAATAGTTGCCCCTCAACTCAACGCAGGTAGATATGCTAAGCCACTTGAAACTTTGAAAGTGTAATAAATCAGGTAATTTCAAGTGTCTAAAAATACTAAAGACGTGAGGAATGCAACTAATAAACAAAAAAAATGAAAAATTCTATTGAACCCGTTGTGTTGACTTCAAATCCGTAACATTATTCAATAATATGCACGAGTCCTCAAACGCTTTTTTAGAGAGTCTGTAAAGTTTAACAAACTTTATTTCACTTATTTTTCCTACTGGTATCCACCAAGAATTCTCATTTTAGCTTGAAATTCACTTTGTTCACGTCATTGGTCTTCAAATTCAGCGGCCACTAACATATTCCATGCTAAATAAGCTCTTGCAGACATTATTTTGACTTTATTAGACTCAAAAACGTATATAATTTTAATGTAAACATATGTTTCACACGTCAAAATGATAGTGAGCTACGTTACTACTATCGTAAGCGTATTGTTCGATAGCTTCTATCAAATTAGTGAGTCATGGTACAGTTTTGTATGGCGACAGCTGAAAAACGTTAGTGACTGTCGAATAGTAAAGTAAAGTATCGAAACGTCGCCTAAGTGAACACAAGTTCGAATAGCTCTCATTTAATGTAATTATATTAAATAGTTTACTAGGGTGTACATGCACTAAAAATTTAGTTTTTACCATTGCCACTCGAAAAAGGGCATTTTATTCATCGATAACAGTGAATAAAACGCTCTTTTACTCACTGAGTGAATAAAGACTTTTTGAATTTGGAACAATCACGAATTATGAACAAAAATAAGTGAAAGGTGCCAACAAGAATATAGGTATCACAAAATTTCGAAAATTGTTCTAATTTCACAAAAAAAAAATTAATGTTTGTATTCCTTTGTATGTTTATATTCCTTTGTTCTCTTATTACCGATAATATTATAATAAAATGTGGTAAATACTCATCTGCCTAGACT
This sequence comes from Noctua pronuba, assembly GCA_905220335.1. Taxonomy (NCBI): domain Eukaryota; kingdom Metazoa; phylum Arthropoda; class Insecta; order Lepidoptera; family Noctuidae; genus Noctua; species Noctua pronuba. The sequence continues at coordinate 17,385,046 of LR999892.1, read as the reverse complement.
TATCCCAACTTTATTGGGGTCGGCTTCCAGTCTAATCAGATGCAGCTGAATATCAGTATTCTACTTGGAGCGACTTCCTATCTGACCTTCACAACCCAGTTAGTACTGAGTGGGCTATACGGTATCCCTTGGTAAGACTGGTAGTCAGACTTTCGGGTCACTGACTTCCTGTAACGACTGTCAAGGAAATGTAAATGACAGCCGGGACCAACGGCTTTACGTACTTTCCGAGGCACGGAGGAAACTCGGTATGCAATGAATTAGTGGTCACCCATCCACAGACCGACCTTAGAAAGCGCGGCTTAACCTTAAAGATCAACCCGAGTGGCTGTTATTATTATTAACCCACGAGAAATATAAATACTATACTTCTATGTATTTTCTCGCAGTCAATGGTAAAAAGCAGAGTACACAACTCGTGAAAAAAAAATTCATCTCGGTTCTTGTATCCCTCGCTTCGCTCAGGATTCTACTCTAGAATCCCTTGCTACGCTCGGGATTCTACTCTAGAATCCTTCGCTGCTCTCGGGATCCAATTTAGTCCCTCGAATTAAATTCCCTTTTTTTTCACTTGTTGTATAATCTACTATTTTACCATTGCCACTCGAAAAAGGGCATTTTATTCATCGATAACAGTGAATAAAACGCTCTTTTACTCACTGAGTGAATAAAGACTTTTTGAATTTGGAACAAGCACGGATTATGAACAAAAATAAGTGAAACGTGCCAACAAGAATATAGGTAACACAAAATTTCGAAAATTGTTCTAATTTCACAAAAAAAAAAATTATATATTCCTTTGTATGTTTATATTCCTTTGTCCTCTTATTACCGATATATAATAAAATGTGATAAATACTCATCTGCCTAGACTTATCCCAACTTTATTGGGGTCGGCTTCCAGTTTAATCAGATGCAGCTGAATATCAGTATTTTACATGGAGCGACTGCCTATCTGATCGTCACAACCCAGTTAGTACTGAGTGGGCTATACGGTACCCCTTGGTAAGACTGGTAGTCAGACTTTTGGGTCACTGACTTCCTGTAACGACTGTCAAGGAAATGTAAATGACAGCCGGGACCAACGGCTTTACGTACTTTCCGAGGCACGGAGGAAACTCGGTATGCAATGAATTAGTGGTCACCCATCTACAGACCGACCTTAGTAAGCGCGGCTTAACCTTAAAGATCGACCCGAGTGGCTGTTATTATTATTAACCCACGAGAAATATAAAGACTATACTTCTATTTATTTTCTCGCAGTCAATGGTAAAAAGCAGAGTACACAACTCGTGAAAAAAAAATTCATCTCGGTTCTTGTATCCCTCGCTTCGCTCAGGATTCTACTCTAGAATCCCTTGCTACGCTCGGGATTCTACTCTAGAATCCTTCGCTGCTCTCGGGATCCAATTTAGTCCCTCGAATTAAATTCCCTTTTTTTTCACTTGTTGTATAATCTACTATTTTACCATTGCCACTCGAAAAAGAGCATTTTATTCATCGATAACAGTGAATAAAACGCTCTTTTACTCACTGAGTGAATAAAGACTTTTTGAATTTGGAACATGCACGAATTATGAACAAAAAAGAAATAAAACGTGGCGACAAGACTGAATTTCGAAAATTGTTCTAATTTCACTTTACCTACATTTGTAATGTTTATATTATTAATGCTTTTTTCTCTTATTAAATTACCGATGATATAATAAAATGTGATAAATACTCATCTGCCTACACTTGTCCTAACTTTATTGGGGTCGGCTTCCAGTCTAATCGGATGCAGCTGAATATCAGTATTTTAAAATTCCTAGCCTATTCCTTCCTGGCCTATCTGACCCAGAACACAACCCAGTAAGCACTGGGTGCGTAATACGGTACCCTTGGTAAGACTGGTTGTCAGACTTTCAGGCCACTGACTTCCTGTAACGACTGACAAAGAACTACAAATGACAGCCGGCCCAACGGCTTTATACACTTTCCGAGGCACGGAGGAAACTCGGTATTTAATGAATTAGTGGTCACCCATCCACAAACCGACCTTGGCAAGCCCAGCTTGGTTGCTGTTATTATTCACCCACAAGAAATATAAATACTATACTTCTATTTATTTTCTCGCAGTCAATGGTAAAAAGTAGAGTACACAACTCGTGAAAAAAAAATTCATCTCGGTTCTTGTATCCCTCGCTCCGCTCAGGATTCTACTCTAGAATCCCTTGCTACGCTCGGGATTCTACTCTAGAATCCTTCGCTGCTCTCGGGATCCAACTTAGTACCTCGAATTAAATTCCCTTTTTTTTCACTTGTTGTATAATCTACTATTATCCTCCGATGCACTCACTGCACTTATAAACTCTCCATTTCCTTTAACCTAACCTGAACAAACACATATTTTCACAAAATGGACCTGTATGCCAAGTTGTCAAACTGCATGGAGGAGTTTTCTGCCACATTCACCACACGGATGGACACCTATGAGGAGGATTTGAAGAATGTCAGCAGCAATGAGGCCTCACACAAGATAGTAGCCAGCCTCTCTCGCGACTTCGTGGAGTTCAAGTGCTTCATTTGGAAAACGATGAGTGCGCTGAAGACTCAGATGGAGTTGCTGACTGCGGGCTTAGACCGCCATGAAATGGCATCTCGCAGGCAAGTTCTGCTTCTACATGGTCTTCCTGAGCAGAAGGATGAAGACTATACTTCCCAGGCTGTCCTAACTTTGACGGATAAGATGAAGATTTCAAACGTCTCTTCTTCGGACATCACATCCTGCCACCGCTTGGGAGTTAATTCAGGCAAGCCACGTCCTCTTCTTATTCGGTTCAATTGCTACAATTTGCGCAGCGAGATATGGCGTAACAAGACGATGCTGAAAGGTTCTGGTCTGGTCTTCTCGAAGTTCCTAACTAAGCCTAGGCACGACGTGTTTCTGGCCGCTCGCAAACACTTCAGTGTGAAGCAGTGTTGGACCTCCGAGGGCAAAATTGTCATCATGCTCCCAGACAGTCGCGTCGAAAGATTGAATCGGCTACCGAACTTCAACAACTTGTTGCGCGGTTTCCTGCATCTACACCTGTTGATTCGGCTGAGAAGGTAGCATCGTCACCTATTAGCAACCCTGCTTCGGACAAGAGATCACGGAGGCAGGCCAAATGATCGCACACACCATGTTTTAAAGCATACTTTTTTATTATTATTATTTATCTTGTGTCGGTCACTCATAATATTTTTTTAGATACTGTTTTGACATTTTGACAACTAAGTTTGATTGTAGCTTGCTCGTTCGGAAACACTTCCCAGCTAGAGAATTTTTTCATTTTTTTTTTTATGAGTTGGGTACCCGCAATTTAATCTTTGTTTTATTGGCAAGGTGCATTGAGGACCTTTGACATAGAATAAATAGAATTTTTATTTTAGTATTTATTTAGAAATAGTTTTGAATAATTTAGTTCAATATTTATATCATATTATGTCATAGTAGCGAAATTGCCCGGTGCTGAGTGAAAAAAAAAAATGAGTCGGTGGACTCTGTATTAGAAGTCGATGATGCTGTGCATTACCCTGTAGAGTTCCTCCATTCTCTCGAGCCACCTGGAATTCCACCTCATATTTTGTACTTGAAAGTAGGTGCGCCGATAATTTTACTACGGAATCTAAATTCTCCTAAATTTTTTTTTTTTTTTTTTCTTTATTGACAAAAAAGGGGTTTTTATCCATACGGATATGCCAACCCCATCGTACCTTATGAACTATTTACAAATGTGGAATACTTACTTACAATATACCTATTAGAAGGAGAATCATTGATTAGACATCCTCACCAAGCCACACAACCTCTTTGCAATCGCTGATGTAGGGTTTGCCAAGATGGTTTGAATTAGCCCAACGTCCAAAATGTTTAATTCAAACTCTCTAATCAATGATTCCCTTTCATTCTTGCTCCGAGCGCTCTCCATCAGCAAATGTTGCACATCTTCAATTTTCATGCATATTCCACAGTTAGGGGATGCAACCTTTCGCATTAGGAAAGCAAACTTTGCCGATGGATAGTGTCCAGAACGTAGCCTTAGCGCTAACTTAACATAACTTCTACCCAAACTTGTATCCTCGAACCAGGGCACGCCAGGAGGCTCATTCTGAATTGCTTTATACCAAATTCCTTTCGTTTTACATATTTCATTAAAGTTGTTCCTCCATCTGTCAAAGCACGACAGCTTAAATTTGGAGCAATATTCCCAGTAATCTGGAATGTACGCATTTTCACTACCCATCTCTACTGCAAGCTTTGACAGACGGTCAGCCTCCTCGTTGCCTCGTAAGCCTATGTGAGCTGGAACCCATTGCAATACTACCCTAATCTCTTCTTTGTTAAAATCATTAATTAATTAATTTAAGGATATCATAGGCTATCGATGCACCTCTGTAACCAGAGACGCATCGAGCCAGATGTTGTATGGCACTCCTGCTATCAGTAAAAATAACTACTTTATTAAGTTTTTCACTAATTGCATAAGCCACTGCTTGATATATTGCAATGAGTTCCAGAGACATTATACAGACAGTTGCATCAATTTTAAACCTGGCTTAATAACCTGTATTTTGACAGAAGAAGGCTGCTCCACATCCATTTACACTTTTTGAACCATCTGTGAAAATTTTACACCAATCATTGTACTTGAAATCCAATTCTGATATCACCTCATGAACCAATACATTGGGATTATAATGTTTTTTTGATTGCTTGATACATTCCAAATCCGTTTTGATGACCATTTGAATTTGTATAGCGGATACCCAAGTATCTAGAGTAAACATTCTAAGAATTTCCGCAGAATTAATTTGTAGTTGCCCCACTTCATTAAAAGTAGTAGCAAGTAATGGTTTCTTTTTATTAGACCAGTAACTATAATGACTAAGAGAACTCAATTCTGATATTGTGTTTAAACATATACTATTTGACCATGAACGTGATTTTAATATATACTTGAATGCGAGATATTGACGTCTTAAAAATAATGGTGGTATGTGTAACTCACTTTCCATCACGTGGATTGGGGTACTTCTTATGAAACCTCCTATTACCCTAAGGGCTTGATTTTGTAGCTTATCCAATTTGGAAACATGTGTCTTTGCACTGGAATCATATAAGTAACAGGCATAATCAATACGACTTCTTACCAATGAGATATACATTCTACGTATGTGTTTAGTATGAACACCCCAGGAGGATCCTGCTAGTACTTTTAATAAATTTAAAAAATTTGTACATTTACTAACTATCTCATTAATATGTTTGCGCCAGTGCAAACTTCTGTCTAACCATACTCCTAAGTATTTAACACATTCTACTATTAATAACGGTTGATCATACAGTTTTAAGGATGGCAATATCCTTCTTCGTCCCCTACTAAAAACACAATAATTAGATTTGGTTGGTGATAACACCAATCCAATCTCACCCAGTTACTAAACAGTTTAACGCGTCTTGTATATTACGTTCAGATGTTTTAATTTGTTTGTCGCTTGAATAAACAACAAAATCGTCGGCATATTGCGATATCATGACATTTTGAATTTTATGACAGATTTGATACGTAACTAAGTTAAATAATAAAGGGGATAGGGGGTCCCCTTGTGCTAATCCTCTATTGGTCCATCTAACGCCAATTCCTTCACTATTTAATGACTTCATTTTCAAGTGCCTTTCATTCATAAAAGACCAAAGGTAAACACAAATTCTAGACCCGACCTGAACATCATCCAATACTTTACTAACTGACTCAATTGAAACGTTGTTATACGCGTTTTCAATGTCCACAAAACATGCCACTGTAGATACATTTTTAGTGAAACCAATTTGGATGTAAGAAACTAGTCGAGATAGTGAGTCCAAACAGGACTGTGATTTTCTAAATCCTACTGTATTTGGGGATAGAAGTCTGTTTTTTTCCACGAACCATTCTAACCGTTTGCAGATCATTAAATGGAAAGTTTTACAAACACATGAGAGAAGCGAAATAGGCCTTAATTTAGTGTCGCTATTCTGGTTGTTTGCGACTTTGGGTATAGGAATAATTTGTATGTCACGCCATTGATGGGGTACGGTCCCAGACTTAAAAATGCAATTGTATATTTTGAGTAACAAAAGTTTTCCAAATTCCGGTAAATTGTGTAACATTGAGTAGGATATCCCATCTTGCCCTGGGGCCGTATCCTTTTTTTTTAAACAGTTATTAAGTTCCTGAATAGTAAATTCAGCTTCTAAACAATCATTTCTTGACTTGAAATTCGGGGCTAGATTAGTAGCATAATCTGGTGTAAGTGAGCGTAATAGTGCAGTTTGTTTTTCAAAGGGAGAACACGATCCTTGCTGTTTAACGCCTTTCATCCATCTCATACGCCGCCACATCTCAGGTACTGTCGTCACTTCATCAATAGAATCACAAAATTTTTGCCAACCACCGTACCTAGCTTTCTTAATCAAAGTTTGCGATTCTAAGGTTTTGGACTCCAATTTGTTTAAATTGTCAGGGGTGGGGTTTTTACGAAAATTTGACAATGCTAACCTGCGTTGTGCGACTATTTCTGATAATTTAGAATTCCAATAATTTTTTGGTTTAAATTTTTCCTCTATCTCTAGACTGAATTTATAATAAGGGATATGTTTATCAGCTGCGTATTCAATTAAATTTACAAAATAGTCATACATTTGCTGAACATCTACACTATTAGGAAATTCATCCATAAAATTAATATTATCTGAAATTACTTGACGAAATTTACCCCAGTTCGCATTTTTCCAGTTTCGTTTTCGGCCAATATGAACTAAGCTAGATAAGTTTGCAGTAATTTTAATGATCAGGTGGTCGCTCCCGAGGTTTTCATTAAATACCTGCCAGTCAAATTTTATTGCCACATCGGCGGAGATAAACGATACATCCGGTGAGGATTGCTGTAAATTGCCATTTACTAACTTAATCCGTGTTGCCATTCGGTCATTAAGGGAGATATAGTCGTTTTCTAGGGATGAGTCCAAAATTTGAATACCTCTCCCATCGGATTTGTTCGACCAGTTAGTATGATGGCCATTAAAGTCACCAGCTATTAATGTTTTACCTGTAAATTGGGAAAAAATTTCATTCCAATCCGAAATCTGAGTTCGTACCGACGAAGGACAATAAACCGACACAACAAATTCTAAGTCTTTGCAGTTTAACAACTTCACGCATATTAGTTCGATACCCACATTATTAATATTAATCGACACTAGGTGAGATTGAACCGACCTGTGAATCAGTAAAGCTACACCACCATAACTATCGTATCTATCGTTCCTATAGACATTATACCCGCTAATGTTTACATTAGTCTCACAGTTGAGCCATGACTCACTTATTATTGCGATGTGTATGTTTTCTTGTACTAATAGTTCAGAAAAGGATACAAGTTTAGGACGTAAACTTTGTGCATTCCATTGGAATATGTTTACCTTTATGACTTTATGTAAATTATCCATTATTAAAACAGTTTATAAGATATCTCAAAATTTCTTCGCCGAACATAATATTAATCAAAAAATTCTTTAATTCCTCGCCAATAATTTTCAACAAATAGACAAGACAAGACAACAAGATAATAATTTTTCTCTCAATTTGAGTTTCGATTTACAGATACCTTTTATCTTCAACCATATCTTCGCCCATTCAAATTTATACAATAGATGTGCACTTTGTTTACTATTTCCTTCTTCTTCCTGTGAGTTGTTTATTTCTTTACTTATTTGTTGTTCTATGGGATCATCTTTTTGCGGTTGATGTGTTTTCTGCATATTTGATTTTTGTTTTGTTCGTTTATTATTTTGTAGTGTATCTGTACTCGTATCATTTTCTTCTTCTATATTAGACAGCAGTTCTTGGTGTATAACGGCTTTGGTCAATACACTACTATAGGTTTCCTTCACAGTGTTAGTTATGGTTGCAGATTGATTGTTATTATTTTCCTCCACCTGCGAGAAATCATTTGTTTGTTGTGTGTTGTCTGTGAATTTATAGCTGTTATGTAGTAGATTACAAATAATGATTAAAAAAGTCGTCCTATCGGGATAATTTATGGAGTTACACTAGTTTTTTAAAAATAAATACACAATTTTTCACCGAAAAAATGACTTCGATTCCGTTTTTTTTTTCGTCGTCGATAATTTTTAGTAAAAATGTTAATTAACCTGTTAAAATAACTCATAAGCTTTTAGAAATAATAAACAGAATCCAAATCGACCCATAAACTTCGGAGATGTGTCAAAAAATAGAAAGCAAATCTACAAACTATACTTAAAAAATTAAAAATTGAATAACATGAAAAATGTTGTAGATAGACCCCCCCTTTTAAAGTTTATTTTCGACATTACTTCATGAATATTCAGAAAATTACGGGCGGTCACATGCGCATGGGTGACATCGTATAAAGTTACCTAGCATTACAAAATTGATCTTAAAATTAACTCGTAAATTTTACAACAAAAATAAATGTCATCAAAATACATTGATTGCTAACATAGGTCAAATTAAGTTGAAAGACTTGCGACATATCGATGGATACGGTACATATAAGCTTCCCCATCACTACGTATTGTTCGCGCACAAAACTGATAACGCGTCGTAGCTGGGCCTGTGCGATGCGCCAGCGCTTCCCCGCTCTCACCGTATACAGGTAAGGGCGCGGGAGGCGCGGTGGCTCGCGCGCCGCTGGTGGCCACGCGCGATCACCTGAGCTACCTTTTGCACCGGTCGCACTTACGCTGACCGCGTAGTTAAGTATTTCCTTCTACCCCCTCACTTTATAAATGAAATTATCACAATAATTTCATAGCAAATGTTAAATGATTAATTGTTAAATGCCTCATGTTGTGATAAGTTTGTAACCATTGTTATTGTATACTTATAAAGGTGCTTCTAGTCTGTAAAAGTGTTCGTTATTAATATTAGTGTTACTGTTGCTTTATTTTTAAGTTCACAGTTATGTATATTTTTAATGTTAATAAAGAATTTTTCAAAACAAAACAAACAAACTAAAGCAGTAGGTGATGATGGCCTTCAACTTCAGATGTTTCTTCCTATCCTTGATGACCTTATTCCTGTAATTTTACACATTGTAAATTATTCACTCTTTACTGGCTCCTTTCCTTCTGCTTGGAAGAAGGCCTACGTTTTGCCTCTTTCCAAAGTTTCTAATCCCTCTTCAATATTCCAGTTTCACCCAATTTCAATACTTCCAATCCTGTCCAAAGTCCTTGAGAGTGTTGTCAATAATCAACTTTCGCATTACCTTTCCTCTAATAGCCTGCTTAGCCCTTATCAGTCTGGATTTCGTCCTGGCCATAGCACTGTTTCAGCCCTAGTTAAAATAACTGATGACATCCGATTGGCCATGGAAAACCGACAACTTACGGTGTTGGTTCAATCAATCAATCAATCAAACTTTATTTGTGAACATAGGTATTACAATAAAGGTCTTATGTATACAATTGAGTCGAGCTCTATGTCCTACCAATGAAATTGGTGTACAAATCTATTAATTTTTTAGTAATAAGTCTGAATTTATACAATAAAATGTCAAGTTCGAGTAAATAATGTCAATTAAATCAAAAGACGAACAATATTCCACTTTATCATATTGTAAATAATGTCAATAAATGGTACTGTTATTAGGCAATTAATCAATTATAATCTATTGTTACATGCATGTCAAAGGTAAATTGTATTAAAAGGTAGTAATGTCATATAAAAATTATATCATTTATTTATTTATTTTATCATTTAAAAATTCTTCTATGGAGTAGTACGTCTTATCTATTAAAAATAAATACAATTTACTTTTGAATTTGCGGACATTATCTTCACCCCTTATACATTTTGGTAATTTATTATAGACCCATGGTGCCATTACAAAAATACTGTTTCCATATAGCGCAGTTCTAGACCCAACTGTTTGTAACCGATCACAACGGCGCTGACTTGTTACTCGAGCAAATTTATTTAAATTATTTTTGACGAACATAGACGTTTCATATAAAGGGTGTAAAAAGACCCTTAACGAAGCCGAAAGGTACTTGTTCTCCCCGTCATTGCGATCATTTTTTTGTTCTAGACCATACCTGGGAACCTTCTAGTTACGGAGATATTGGGGGTCAAAGTTCCAACTTTTTCACAAGTTTTTTTTCAAATTCATGTTTCTAATGTAAGATTTTTACTTTAAACACCTTCACGACCCCCGTACTATTCAATCCATCCATCAGCACAATGTTTTGAGTGCGTTACATTGAGTTTTACCGTAAAATGTGATTTTTCACCCCAAAAAAAAAAGTCGTTTCCCAGCAATAATTTTTGCGTAAAGTTTTGCTTGGTTCACGGCTTCGTGAAGGGTCTGTTTACACCCCGTATGTACAGCGAGGGCATCGCTAATATTTTTGTATTTTTAAAGAAAGGTTTGCAGCTATCTGTTGTCTTTAAATTGTAAATAGCTCTAATGCACCTCTTTTGGCACTTAAATACCATTTCTTTACCTGTGGCATTCCCCCAAAATATAATTCCGTATCTCAATGTTGTGGCTACTAAACCATGATAAGCCGTTAAAACTGTTGCTCGATTGGCCGTTTTACTTAACATATGCAAAGCATAGGAATGTTGGTTTAGCTTACTGCATACTTTGTCAATATGTGTATTCCATTTTAAAGTGTTTTCTATGTTTAGTCCAAGAAATTTAGTCACATTTGTTTCATTAATAATTTTGTCCCTATATTTAATATGTATTTAAGTCTAGATTGTAATTTACTCTTTGTTGAAACTTCATTAATACTGTTTTGTCAAGATTTATAACCAAATTATTGTTTTGTAGCCAATTCACAACTGATAGTAGTGTAGAATTAATCTCAGGCTCTATTTTAATCACGTCGTCAATTGAAAAGTAGAGTGCTGTCATCTGCAAACATTGTCATAGGATATGATGATGCTGTCGGAAAGTCATTAATATAAACAATAAATAGGGGTGGCCCCGGTACACTACCTTGTGTTACTCCATAATTTACCGTTCTCAGGTTAAATTTATAGATTATTACGGTTTTTTTAGAAATTCTACTGATTGTCGTTATTTGCTGCCTATTGCAGAGATAAGATTCTATTAATAAATAATAATACCAGCCTATTACTGTCCCACTGCTGGGCAAAGGCCTCTTCTCATACAGAGAAGGCACGAGCATTGATCACGCTTGCTCAAGACGGGTTGGCGATTACAGACTTATATTAATTATAAGTCCAGGTTTCCTCACGATGTTTTCCTTCACCGATGTCTGTGATGTCCAAGATAAACTTAGAAAGTACATATAAATTGAAAAAGTCACATTGGTACTTGCCCGGATTCTATTTTAGATTCTATTAAGTTTGATATATTTCCTCTTATGCCATACGTGTTAAGTTTACTTATTAGTGTTTTATGGTCTACGCGATCAAAAGCTTTAGTTCTATTGGACTTTAGCAGTGCTTTTAATTCAGGTGATTTTGACATCCTCTTAGGTATACTTTCCTATCGAAATATATCTCCTCCTGTGACTGCTTGGTTTGATTCATATCTTCGGAGTCGTTCGCAGTCGGTACACTTAGATGAGGCTTGCTCTGATTGGTGCGATCTTTCTGCGGGTGTTCCTCAGGGTGGCGTCCTTTCTCCTCTTCTTTTCTCCATTTTCATTAACGCTGTCACTATGATATTAACTTCACATTATCATCTCTATGCAGACGACTTGCAGATTTATCGTCGTTTTAAAATCGAAGAGCTTCCTGGAGTCATCGATGCAATCAATAAGGATCTTCAAAACATCAGTCTGTGGGCTAAAAGTTTTGGACTGTTAGTTAATCCAACAAAATCACAAGCTCTCATTATTGGTGGCAGATACTTTGTCAATTTATTGAGTATTCAGTCACTCCCGCCTGTTATGTAGGTACGATGGTATCGGTATACACCTACTACAAGAAAGTCAAAGACTTAGGTGTATTCTTGGACTGTAACTTATCTTGGCATGTTCACATTGCTGAAGTAAACAGGAGGGTGTTTTGTTCGTATTGATCTCTTAAGCGATTCCTGCCATTTGAAACTAAAATTACTCTTGCTCAATCTCTTCTTCTTCCCCTTCTAGACTATGCTGATGTCTGTTTTCTTGATGCGACTGAGGAACTTTTTAATAAACTCGAACGTCTGCAGAATTTGTGTATCCGCTTCATTTTCGGGCTTCGTAAGTACGACCATGTGTCGGAATTTCGGAAGCAGCTGAAGTGGTTACCTATTCGGCAGCGTCGTCATTGTCACACTCTTTCTTTTCTCTTTTCCATTCTTCACAATTCTAAAGCTCCTTCATATCTTCATCCTGTCTATCTTGTTCCTAGAGGTAAACCTTGTCGCTCATCATCATCTCTTCTCCTTCGTTTCCCTCCTCACTCCTCAAGTCGGTATGATGGATCATTTACTGTTCGTGCTGTGCGCCTTTGGAATTCACTTCCACACTCCTTGCATCCTGAACACTTCTAACGAAGGGCTATCCCGCCCTTCGTTAGAAGTGTTCAGGAAAAGAATAAGGGAACATTGCCTGTCGTAATGATCAATATGTAGGCAAATAGGATTCTATAGGCATTGTATTGTATAAATATTGTATGTATTACGTGTACTGTATGTATGTAGTTTAGTTTATAAAATTAATTAATTTAAATAATGAGATGTTCTGTTAATGCACATAGGTGTATTATATATCCTGTTATGCAAATTTCGAAATCGAAATTTGGTTTGCTGTAAGAAAACCCAATTATGGGTTAAGCTCGCCATTGTACATAAGCTATGTTATTGTAATTTGTATGTATATTTTTTGTTGTTTTGTGTGCAATAAAGAATAAGAAAGAATAAGAATAGATTACGTTAGGTTTTCAACCTATCGAAATCTGTAGTGCACATGGTACGAATTTTTTAATTCTTTCTGTGACCGCTAGGGGCGCTGTACAATATTACATACAAATAATTTACGGAGACGCTAGCGAGTTTTGGCTGCGTAAACTCATGGTAGAGGTACAGGTATTCAGCTGCTTCCGATTAGACTGGAAGCCGACCGCAACATAGTTGAAAAAACGATTGGTAGGAAACTCGGTATGTAATGGATGGGCACCCATCGACGGACCGAACTAGGCAAGCACGGCTTTACCTTGAAGTACGACCCGTGCGTTTATTATTCTTTAGGCATGAGCTCCTCTGGGCTGGGTTAATGGTAATAACAAGAATAATCAGCCTTGAACATTTCGACCGCGGAGGCACAGGGCTCCACTTACTCTCTCAGATGGAGCAAGTTGCAGACTCCTATGTCATGGGTCCTGTTTGGACAATAATTATACTAAGTGTAAACGGACCCTTCACGAAGTCGTCAACCAAGCGATTTCTGCGTATACGCAAAAATTATTGCTAGGAAACGACTTTTTCTTTTGGGGTGACATATCACGTTTTCAGGTAGGACTTTTAGTGTACGTGTATATAATGTCTTTAGGTATGTGTGTGTACGGAGAGAAATAAAATGCCACGGAATTTGGATATTTCTTTACTTCGAATGGATTACAAATATTACAATGGAATAGTTACTTAAGTTGAAAGCGCGTCTATAGTTATTGGCGGTTACGGGCGAGCTGAAGTCGCCGAACGTTGCGCGTACGACGAATACAAAAATTACAAAATGCTGTGTCAGCGCTCCTACAGACTCAATGTAACGCAATTAAAACATTTTGTTGATGGATACATTGAATAGTACGGGGTGACGGAGGTATTTAAAGTAAAGTTATAACTTAAAAACTTTGACCCCAATATCTCCGTAACTAGAAGATTCCCAGGTATGGTCCAGAACAAAAAAAAATATCGCAGTCACATTGAGAATAAGTGCTTTTCGACTTCGTTAAAGGTCACACACAGGTCAGGTTTTTGCACATTTTTTTTTTGTTCACATCACCATCTCAGGTCCAGTTATCACACACAATTATCTTTTTTTTTCCTGTTTAGATTATAATAATAATAATAATACCAGCCTGTTACTGTCCCACTGCTGGGCAAAGGCCTCTTCTCATACAGAGAAGGCACGAGCATTGATCACCACGCTTGCTCAAGACGGCTTGGCGATTTCAGACTTATAATAATTTTAGGTCCAGGTTTCCTCACGTTTTCCTTCACCAATATCTGTGATGTCCAAGATAAACTTAGAAAGTACATATGAATTGAAAAAGTCGTGAAAACATCGTGAGGAAACCAGCATGCCTGAGAGATATTTCTTGACGGCATGTAAAGCCAAGTCAGAGGCCCATGGGCGGCCTAAAAACTCTGACACCAGGTTACGAACTAACCACACGATAAAGAAGAAGAAGAATTGAAAAAGTCACATAAAAAAGAAAAAAAAAAATCGTCAAAGTCACACGTTGTGATGGCCCAGAGGTTAAGGCCTCACCTCTCATGCATGAGGTTGTGGGTTGAAATGCGGGCAAGTACCTGTTTAGATTTAAGTTTTTTATTTTATTTTTTGTTCTGTGCACTTGTGGCATGTGCCAAATCTATACATATAAAATTCAAAGTGACTGACTGAGATATCAACGCACAGCCCAAACCGCTGGTCCTAGAGACATGAAAGGAGATGGCCAAAAAAAAACCCAGAATCGCCAGAAACTTTATATGTGCCGTTTTTATAGGCATAATATGTATATCAAAAATATATAATAATTAACTGCAAAAACGATGTAATATACTAGATATTGATCAATGAGACAATAATAAATATTTTTTAGATTCAGAAAAATCTATTGAAGCCGTCATCATATGAATTCTTTGGGGTCAGTAAATATAAAAGTTTTGTTATTACGGATTATTATATAATATTCTACGAAAAGATCATATGAATATGTAATATAATATGTATACATCAAACATCGTGATCAATCTCAAAACTCAGGATAGTCCGGTTAAGCAGACGACAATATTCTTGGTTGACCTGCGAGAAGCCATAAAAAAAACGTTCAAGTCTTTGTTTAAAATCCATGGCCTAAATCCATCATCTTATCGTCCGAATATTGCATTTCTTTCTTAGTTCTGGTGATCATACGTTTGCTAGTGACTGGATTTTTTTACTTTTTGACCTACGCTTTTATATACTGGACACCGATTTATCTTGCTAATTCGATACTGTGGCGCGTTTTTTGGACTTCTGCTTTCTTTGCGATTAGACATTATACAAAAAATAAAAAAAACCAGACTTGTAACAATGGTAAGATAAGTTGAGACGATGAACGGAAAAATGAAGCTTTATTTTAAAATATTTAGACATAGATATTTTAATCATACGTTACCAAACGCCATGATGGATTTCCGTATACGAAACGCAACCCATAAGAGCTAAAGTGACAGCCGCCTTAACTATAACTACATCGAAATGATCGACAGACATAAATGAATCGAAAAAAATAACATATATATATATAAAGATTATTAAGAGAGGAGCTCGTGGCTAAATAATAACAGCAGCTCGGGTCGATCTTTAGGTTAAGCCGTGCTTGCCTAGGATGGTCAGTGGATGGGTGACCACCCATAACATATCGAGTTTCCTCCGTGCCTCGGAAAGCACGTTAAGCCGTTGGTCCCGGCTGTCATTTGTAGATCTTTGACGGTCGTTAGGTAGTCAGTGGCCCAAAAAGTCTGACAACCAGTCTCACCAAGGGGTATCGTATTACCCAGTACTAACTGGGTTGTGCAGGTCAGGTAGGCAGTCGCTCCATGTACAATACTGTTATTCAGCTGCATCCGGTTAGACTGGAAGCCGACCCCAATATAGTTGGGAAAAGGCTAGGCAGATGATGATAAAGATTTTTTTTTTTTTACAATATAATATAATAAAGTGATAGTGATAAAATAAAAGTCAAGAAAAATCAATGAAGTGTGTCTCATATAGTATAATAACTGCTATACTACATGACTTAGGAGGCTGATTTTTTCAAAACGTAATGGGTTTACTATAGTGAACCCATTTTTATACATTTCGTTGCTGGCGATTCTGGGTTTTTTGTCTATGAACTTTTGGCCATGTCCTTTGGAGGGTGTATTTTTTGTAAAGAGTAGGTATCCACTAAGAAAGGGTTTTTCGAAATTCCAACTTTATATTCTCTCAGTCGATCGACTTGACAATTTGTGTGCATACTCTTCAAATAAAATTATGAGATACGTGTATAACAGTTTTTCCAAAATCATCCCCCAATTTAAAAATTCAATATCTTGACTGGCTGACTGATATATCAACGCACAGCCCAATCGTCTGGTGCTAGAGACATGAAATTTGGAGGGTGCATTCTTTGTGAAGAGTAAGTATCCACTAAGAAACAGGTTTTTTTAATTCCACCCCTAATAGGGTGAAATGGGGTGTTGAATATTCTGTGAAACTTTTTATTCTCTGAGTCGATTAACTTGAAAATTTGTATACATACTTTTCAAATTAAAATTATAAGATACGTGTATCACAGTTTTTTCCAAAATCAAAATCATCCCCCAACAGAGTCAAATAGGGCTTCGAAGCTCACGTAGACGGGCGCATGGTGCGCAGTGTTGCGCGGGGCGTGCGGGGCGCGGGAGTATTTACCTATTAAGTAAATAGGTAGGATTTTTCTGAGGTAGACGTCTGTAAATATGGTTTATTCCACAGATGTTCGCGTTGGCTTGTGATACGCGACATTGATATTAAATATTATGTAAAAGTTTAATGTCTATAAATAGATTCCTTATTAATCATTTGATTGTTGTCACCGGTGTCCAATCTCAAACCAAGGTATCATAATTCACGTTCAAATGTAATTGAATTGGTATTACTATGAACGAATGTTTGCAAGTTATAAGCAAGTACATGTAAATCTATGTATGTACTATACATACATATATTACTTATTATCCCAGAAGTAAGATCCCGTGGGCAATTCCCGAACTCCACGCGGGCAAAGCCGCGGGCATAAGCTAGTCTTAATATATAAAAGCGAAAAGTCACTCACTCACTCACTCGTCACGAAATATCGAAAACCGCTTGACGTATAAAGATGAAATTTGGCAGGGAGGTAGTTCATAGGTAGTAGACGTCCGCTAAGAACGGATTTTACGACATGGTCGGATTAAGGGGGTCTAAGGGCTCTCGGCCCGCCAACACGCATTGGACCAGCGTGGCGGGTTATGGTCCAAATCCCTCCACTATGGATAGAACAGTAAGAGACAGGCCCCAAGTGCCCGGCGACTCCAGCGGTTGTGCGGGCGTGGACGGGCGTAGGTGCGACCTTGGGGTCAGGGGAGCTAAGAATCTCCGGGCGAGATCGATCAACCGTCAAACGACCGCGGCAAATTACATAAAGGATGCCGATACGCTCAATGTTTTAACTTACAATGTCCGGACGCTATTAAAAGATGAACGTTTAATCGAACTTGAGAACGCTTTAAAAGACATCAGTTGGGACATTTTGGGCCTTTCAGAAGTTAGGAGAGTAGGCGAACACACAGAGGAAAGAGACGATGCTGTGTTCTTTCACTTCGGTGAAACTAGTGGACAACACGGAGTGGGGTTCATGGTGGCAAAGAAGTGGAAGGACAATATTATTGATTTTTTAGGCTATTCTGAACGTGTCGCTGTGCTTAAGTTCCAACTAACATCTAACAAAACTCTAACCCTCATACAAGTATATGCACCGACATCAGCACATTCCGACGAAGAGGTAGAAGATTTTTACGATCTTGTTAATAGAGCATGCGATGAAAACAGGGGCACTTGGAACATGGTCATTGGTGACTTTAATGCAAAGGTGGGACGAAGGCAGGAACTGGACAGCGGAGATACGGTCGGTTGTTTTGGTTTGGGGGACCGCAACGTGCGAGGCGCTCGTCTCACCCAGTTCGCCTTCGGACAAAGCATGCACGTAGTCAACAGTTTCTTTTTGAAGAAACCGCAACGACGATGGACCTGGGTGTCACCTGACGGCTTTACGCGCAACGAAATCGACTACGTTTTGTCAACGGACCGAGATATAATAAAAAACATTAGTGTCATTAACAAATTTAAATACAGCTCAGACCATAGACCAATCCGTGCAAAAGTCAGATTAGATTTTAAAATCCCCCGAGCCAAAATGTTTACGAAACAAATTAAAAGACTTTCTAAAGAAACCCTCCTTAACAGCTCCGATCATTACAACCTAGAACTATCAAATTATTTTAAAGAACTCAAAGTTGATGAAACAGACGCAGAAGAACAATATAATGCAATAGTTACCGGAATTAACAACACTTGTAAAACCATAAAAAATAAACGTAGTAATATAAACAAACTAACTCGTCATAGTATTGAATTAATAGAGAAACGGACTGATAAAGAAATAGGAACACCAGAATTTAGAATAATAGACAAAGAAGTTAAAAGGAGTATTAGGAAAGATTTGAGAAATTTGAACACACATTTAGTCAAAACAGCTTTAGAAAATCATACCTCCCTAAGAGTATTAAAACAAGGAGTCACAAGAGGACGAACTTGGATTAACAGCTTGGTAGACGATGACGGCATCAAACATTACAGTAGAGTGAAAATAATGGAAATAGCAACCAAATTCTATACATCATTATATTCAGATCATTCACCGCCCGATATCAACACCGAATATACTCTTTCAGATTCCATTCCCCCAATAAACGGTTATGAAGTGCACAAAGCACTTACTACTATGCGCTACGACAGAAGTCCTGGGGAAGATGGAATTACCACGGAAGCACTTAAAATCGGCTCTATCACCTTGCTACCCCACCTTGCTAACCTGTTTAACACCATACTGCAATCAGGAAAAGTCCCAAAATCAATGTGTAAATCAAATATAGTTCTTCTGCATAAAAAAGGCGACAAAAGTGACATTGGCAATTACCGTCCAATCAGTTTAACATCTCACATCTATAAGACCTTTATTAAAGTGATACACAATCGCATAGATGGTAAACTGGATAAACATCAGCCACCAGAACAAGCCGGATTTCGCCCTAGTTTTTCAACAACCGACCACCTACAGACCTTGAACCAAGTCCTAGAAAAATATACCGAATTCAATAAACCACTATACCTGGCCTTCGTAGATTATGCGAAGGCTTTCGATAACATCAAACACTCCGAAATATTCAAAGCATTAACAAATCAGGAACTGGAACAGCAATATATAGACCTTTTGAAAAATATATACCGTAACAGCACCGCAAACATCAAATTGAATACTGCAGGACCTTCGTTTTGTATACAGAAGGGTGTTAAACAGGGTGACCCGCTCTCTCCGAAGTTATTTACAAGCACCCTTGAGGAGATATTTAGAACTCTAGCAGCCTCATGGACCACCAAAGGCATTAAAATCGGCAGTAAGAGCTTGACGAACCTCCGATTTGCCGACGACATAGTCCTTTTTGCCCCCACAGCCCTGGAACTACAAACCATGCTCCAAGAACTGAGCAAAGCCAGCTTTAGGGTGGGACTTACGATGAATCGGTCGAAAACTCAGGTTATGACCAACAGCACTAAGCGTAGGGTCGAGGTAGATGGGCAGGAAATACATGTCGATGAGTATATCTACTTGGGCCAGTTAGTATCTTTCGAAAACAGGCAAGAAAGAGAAATCGATCGCCGAGTCGAAAACGCTTGGAAAAGCTACTGGTCCATGAAGACGCTAATGAAGGGTGATCTTCCGATCTCCCTGAAGCGCAAACTCATCGACATGTGCATTCTGCCCGTCCTAACCTACGGAGCTCAGACCTGGTCACTCACCGAGACTCAGAAGTTCCGCCTTGGAGTTTGCCAAAGGGCAATGGAACGCAGCATTCTGGGTGTCAAAAGACAGGACAGGGTTCGTAACACCACGCTGCGTTCCAAAACTGGCATAGTAGACGTTAGCAAGAAGGCTGCTAGGCTAAAATGGGATTGGGCGGGTCACGTTAGCCGCATGCACAATGACCGCTGGGCAAAAGTCTCCACGCGATGGTTGCCGGAAGACGGACGGCGCCGCCGAGGCCGGCCCAGAAAGAGGTGGCGAGACGATCTGGACGCTTACCGCGAGGGCTGGTTCGAGGTGGCACAAGAAAAGAGCACATGGAAGGAATTGGGGGAGGCCTTTGCCCAGCAGTGGGACAGTACAGGCTACTAAAAAAAAAAAAAAAAAAGGGCTCTCGCAAGTTTGTATGAAACTCCTTCATTTTTTGTGCTATAAACTTGAAATTTGGCCGGGAGGTAGTTAATAGTTAGTGGACGTTCACTATGAACGGATTTTGCGATAGGACCGGATTAAGGTGGTCTAAGGGCTCTCGCAATTGTTTATGAAAATACTTCATTTTTTGTGCTACAAACATGCACTGTGCACTTGAAATTTGGCACGGAGGTAGTTAATAGTTAGTAGACGTTCGCTAGGAACGGATTTTGTGATAGGACCGGATTAAGAAGATCTAAGGGCTCTCGAAGCTAGCGAAGGAGGTGGCGGGACGTGAGAGGGAGAGAATCTCACGTCCCAGCCACCGCGGGGGACGCACTGGGCGTCGGGGGCCACGTGGTGGCTCCCGGCCACCGTAGGCGCGGGCCTGTGGACGGTGAGTAATGGGTTAGCTCACCGTCCGTCCGTCTTATGCCGACAGGCCGTGTCGACGGCGCGTTCGTGTTCCACGCGCGTCTCAAAGAGATGTCTGCAACCAGGAAGGGGCCCGCAAGGGCCGATGCCTGCCGGGGCTGCGGGACTGCTCGAAAGAGATACCGTGGCCCTGGAACACAAAGGGCAAAGAAAGAACATGGATGGGTTTTAGTCAGTAAGAGTCTGACACTCCCTCCCACTCCACCCAGAGCGGGAGGAGTCATTTGATGATTTCGCATCCGTAAAAAAAAAAAAGAGCTCTCGCATTTAATGTTGTATACAGAACGGTATTAGAATAAAAAGCGCCCAACAAGGTTCCGTTGAAAAAAAAGTTGTATAGCACCAAAATAAACCGGTTTTTTAAAAACATATCGTCGCCTTAACGTCATTCAATTTTGTTTCGGACCTCTGCCGCCCAGAATTACAGTACCCAAAAGGACGCCTTTTGTTATGTTACTGTAGTCATCAATACATGATCACATTTGGATCAGGCAGTCAGTTTTTACACATAACATAACGTCACGCCTCTAATCCCTGAAGTGTTGGGCAGAGGTGGGCCTTATCGTACCTACACACACATTTCGCCATTTATGATGAAGTCCCATGTAATAGGGGGTGAGCCTATTGCCATAAACCGGGCACAAATCCAGATTTCGTGGCTGCTACTGAAAAATTTCTGATGGAATAACCCAATAACACTATTATTTATAGTCCGTTAATTACGTGAGGCATTTAAAGGGGGGGGGGGGTCGAGCCGGATCTCACCCAATCCCACGAGGGAGATATATATGATGCAAATATCACGTAATTTTTTTCCCCGCAAGAAACTTAAAATTGAGAGAAAACTGGGTTTAATTAAGTGAACATGTTTCTGTACAAATTATTCTTTTTAAATGAATTCTACGCAATCAAGCACAGATTACCGTATTTATAGTAAACTACGCCTTTTGATAAATCTCACGTGAGATTAGGAGGGGGATGAGGGGTCAAGCCAAATCACACGACATTTCACCAATGGGGGTAGGGGGTCGAAAAATCGCAAAAATAGCCTCATGTAATTAATGGACGCCCCCGAACACAAGCATCTGCTTGCTTAAAAGGTGATCTCCAAATCATGTGTGTGATAACTTCGTGTAATTAATGAAAAAAAAAACAAATTAACACTGCCCGAACCGGGAATCGATCCCAGGACCTCATGCTTATTAGTCGCACTTGCGACCACTCGACCACAAGTCGCGGGCAACAGCTAGTAAATAATATATTTTCTTTCTTTCTTTTTACACCTTTTAGTGAGGAAAAGACTCGGCAGCAGATGATGGATTTAGGAATAGTTGATTTATGAGTTAAGAATACCATCAAATGAAGCAATAATCCTTGAACGGCATTCAAACGAACATTTTGTCATGTTTTACTACATATTGCATGTCTATTCATAGATTATTAGTTTCGAAATAAATATATATATACATATTATAAGACAGTAAAAAAACTGTGTCTGTACATTGAATATATTTTTTAAAAAAAGAGGGGGGTTTAGAAACAGTAATAGAGCACGAATCCAAAAAAAAAAATCTGTCTGTTTGTCTGTTTGTTTGTACACGCTAATCTTCAGAACTACTAGACGGATTTGAAAGATTTTTTTGTTGTTGTATAGGTATTAAGTCTGGGCAACATATAGGCTATAATTTATCTTGGAAACTTGAACACCTGATGCAGAACCGCAATAGAATAGCTAAACTATAGAGATACAAAAATGGTACGATAGCAAAAATTGCCCAGCTACACCATAACACATATAGTGTTGACGCTGCTACGTCGATTGTTGAGCTCCAGGAGCGATGAAATAAAAATACGTGGACTGGATCGATCTGGTTTAATGCAATAACAGGCGCAGTACCATCGCCGTGGTAAGAATTTGAGTAAGTGAGTCTCGGCTCGGAGCGCGGGACCGCGCGAGCGCCCGCGCGCCCCTCAGCCCCGCCGACACCCGATGCTGATACCGCCGCCCTCAGCCGCCGCGCGCCTCCAACCAGTCGTAGGCATGCCATGCATAGACATATAGGAATGACGTCTTAGCAAACATTGTTCAATCTGATGAGCACTCTCTGTTGACTTATAAAATCGAAGATCTGGAACACCTGTTGTGGAACTCCAAGAGCCCAGCTACACCATAACACATATAGGAATGACGTCTTAGCAAAAGTTGTTCGGTCTGATGGGCATTTCCTGTTGACTTATAAAAATCGAAGATCAGAAACATCTGATGTGGAAATCAAAGCTATCACTAATTTCAAAATAACATAAGCTGGGAGTACCTCCACGCGGTGAAGGCGGTAACAGTTTAGGACTGATATTCGATGACGACGGTATATCATTGAAAATTTGACTCTACTGGACAAAACTCCAATTTATTTTTTTATTTTATCGAATAAATATGCCTTCGGGCTTATGTTATTTGAGTGTTTTAGACTTTTTCCACTTATCTTCGTGACACGGTAGCCTACCCGGCAACGCAGGGGAGCAGTCACTTAGATTTTAATTGATCAGGTACGGTTGCGCGGATACATAGACAATTAGTTTGTTGATTGGCACAGGTAATCCCCACCTCTAAATCATTCCCGCACTAAACCTCCGTTGTCGATGCCCAACGTGAACGGGCAATGGCTGACGACACACCATCGCGATAACACACGCTCTCGAAACATTAATAAAAGGTGGTGAAATTGGTGTGATCTTCTCGCTTCTGTCTTCTCCGTGTGATGTGCTACGTGTCAGGAAGCTGCTCCGGGAAATCGAGGTATGTGCAATCCTTCCTTATAAGCGTATTGTTCATTTCCACGTGGTTCCAGCCAATACGCAATTCCTCCATCTTGATCTGTGCCAATTTATAATTGTTAAAATTATTAGCAAAAAACCAGCGCAAACATTTGGTCCTTCAGCCGTATAAGTGTCGTAAAATCAGTGTCAGCCATTCCCTAGGACATCCTAGGTCGTTCGTTTAGTTAAACCCGCGTATTTGTACCAAATACTTCGCCACGAGGCAAGTTAGGTATTTCGTTAAAATCTCGTAAACTCCGCATTAGATTAAGTAGCATCGTTTATATTTCGCTCAACACCGCAATCATTTAATTTTTGTCGTATTCGTTTCGTGTCGTTATTCTAGCTAGTAATTGGTACTAGCAGATATTCCGCTTTGTCGTAATTATCGGGTTGGTTCGCTTATTTAAAATAAGTTTCAATTTGTTCGAAAACCGGTTCGGTAAGTAGGTCACAGCACGTGTGCGCTCGACTGCCCGGCCAGGTTAAGTTAACAAAACTATCAATTAGTACATCTGCACAATAGAATAGTTAATATTAATTCTTTCTTATATTAATCCTTTCTTTATTATTTCGTATTCATAAATCGCTAACATGCCGCCCATTGACTTAACGCTCAGGCGATTAGTTTCTAAGCGGGATCGTATATTTTGTCGTATGCAATGTATATGTGATAATTTAAAACATATCGATTCGGAAGAATTCAATAAGGAATCCTTCCTCTGTGACGTTAAAACAGTAAATTCAATGCGTGCAGATTTTGAAAGTGTGTTGGATGATATTGTTGATCATGAGCTTAAATTAAATCCTGATTACGTCATCAACTATCAGGCGCTTTCTTCGTTCGAAGACCTATTAGGCCGTGTAAAACGAGCCGAGGAAAAACTACAGGTCCAATCTCGTAGTCAGGTTCAAAGGTCACCTCGATTACCTCCTATCGAAATACCCGAATTTAACGGAGATATTAAAAATTGGCCTTTATTTATAGCTAGTTATCGCAACGCCGTACACAATAATGTTTCTCTGACAGACAGTGAGAGGTTATATTATTTAATAGGAAGGTTGACTGCCAAGGCGCGATCTGTTTGTGCCGGCATATCTCCAACCGCTGACAACTACCCTCTTATTTTTGATTTACTTTGTAAACGGTATGAAGATAAGCGTCAATCAGCGACTTCATACCTAGACCAATTATTTGAATTTAAATCTATTTCGTCAGGAACCCCTAGTAGTTTAGAATCTTTTCTCGATAAATTCGCATCGTCTGTAGCCGCGTTAAAAAACACAAAGGTCAATGACCTATCTGATTTTATTTTGTTGCATATCGCTCTTAAAAAACTTGATCCAGACACTGCGCGTACTTTCGAATCTAATCATCAATTAAGATCGAATAATTCCGAAATTCCATCTTTTTCTGATTTAATAAGTTTTGTTCGCGATCACATAAAGGTATTAGAGCGTACGTCATCTCCTGTTGCTCGAGTCGTCAGCAACAGAGGATCCGATCGTAAATCTACAAAATCTACACAGGCTTACGCGAGTACATCTGGTTCTGAGTCCGCCGCGTGTAATCTATGCAATGAACATCATAATTACATTTATAAATGTAGGGTTTTTAATAGTTATAACCCAGATCAACGTTTTAAATTCATTAAGTCTAACAATTTATGTATAAATTGCCTAAGTAGTGGTCATCGTGTTTCTGCGTGTGGGTCAACATCTACATGTAGGAAATGTAATCACAAACATCATACTCTCTTGTGTTTCGGAAGTCAAACCCGCTCCCGGCCCACAGAGGCCGCTCCCAGTGACTCAACCACTGTTCACACACACACTGACATAGCGCTGTGTTCATTGTCCGATAATCATGGTGGGAGTAGCCACATGATTCGACCTCTTACCACGGTACTCATAGCAACCGCACGTATCATTATCGTGGATTCTCGCGGAATTGAACATAGTTTCAGGGCATTATTGGACAGCGCTTCTCAAAGTAATTTTATAACTCGCGAGTGTTGTCAACGCTTAGGTTTGAACATAAATGATCGACCTGCCTGTTCTACCGTAAAGGGAATAGGAGGTTCGAGTAAAACAATTCAGGGTTCCGTAAAAATTAAATTTCATTCTCGTTTCGACCGCAACATAAATTATAATATCGAGTCTTTGGTAGTAGATAAAATTACCGAACGTTTGCCAACTGCTACGGTCGACGCCTCTCTTTTGTCTAACTTCAAAAATTTACCGTTGGCAGACGATACGTATTTTTCTCCAGGCCCGATTCAAGTATTGATCGGTGCTTCAATTTTCCCGCATTTACTCTTGTCGAACAAGGTGCCAGGACAAGCGAAACATTTCTCGCCTCTCGCATTGGAAACTGTCCTTGGCTATGTTATTGTAGGTGATGCCCCGGTACGCGTTGACAGCAACACGACCGTTTCATATTATTGTACCGCTGATCCGTTGGACTCTGCGATCCGAAAGTTCTGGGAATTGGAGGAAGTAGACGTCCCCCCGCTGCTCAGCCCGGATGACAAATTGTTTTACAACCGCACTACCACTCGGGATAGTGACGGACGATACGTGGTTGCTTTGCCTTTCAAGGGTGATGTCGAATCCCTTGGTAACTCGCGTCAAGCAAGTGAACGTCGGTTTTACTGCTTGGAAAGGAAGATGCAAGCTTCTCCACAATTAAAGGTCGCGTATGACGGTGTCATCCGCGAGTATTTAGGAAAGGGTTATATTTCACCTAAAAATTCTGATTCTTCAGAAATTTCATATTTTATTCCGCATCATGGTGTGATCCAAGATGATAAGGTCACAACCAAACTTCGTGTCGTTCTCGATGGTAATTGTAAAACTACCTCCCGCGTTTCTCTAAATGATCTCTTGTATGGTGGGCAAAATCTACAAGGGAATCTTTTTAATATTATTATTGGTTTTCGTTTATTTTCGATCGCTCTTTCCGCAGACATTCGTCAAATGTTTCTCAGCATTGGAATCCGAGAATCTGATCGGCGTTTCCAACGCATTTTGTATCGATTTTCCCCGCAAGAACCTTTACAGGTTTATGAATTTAATCGTGTCGTTTTTGGGCTCAAGTCTAGCCCCTTTCATGCGCTGCGAACTATCAAGCAGCTGGCAGAGGACGAGGGTGACTCTTACCCTCAGGCAAAAAATATTGTCGCTGAAGGTTTGTATATGGACGATTTTGTCCATTCCGTTCTCACGGAAGACCAGGGCATTTCCACAGCTTCGGAAATGATAGGTCTCATGAAAGCTGGTCAATTTGAATTAGTTAAATGGACCAGCAACTCCCAAGTCGTCTTGGATTCGATTCCGCCTTCGCATCGCCTGCCAGCTGTCAAAGAATTCGACGAGTCCGACCAACATAAGGTACTGGGCTTGTGTTGGTCGCCGACGTCGGACCACTTCGGCATGAAAGTTAGTACCCCCTTTGAAAATTGTACTAAGCGTACAATATTGTCGTGTATCGCTAAAATATGGGACGTCATGGGATTTGTCGCGCCAGTCGTCCTGTACGTCAAACTGCTGATCAAACAGCTTTGGCTGTGTGATTATGACTGGGATGATACCCCACCTGAAAATATAGTGAGGCTGTGGACTCGCTTTAAGGAAGAGCTTCCTTTGCTCGGTAGTATAAAAATCCCACGTCACGTTGGTATCGTCGCCGATAGTGTGGTCACTATCTTGGCTTTCGCGGACGCCAGTGAGAAGGCATACGGGGGAGTGATTAACTTCCACGTCCAAAATAGCGATGGCAATATAGTTAAGTTGTTAACCGCTAAGTCTAAGGTGTCTCCTAAGAAGGTCGTTTCTCTCGCTCGTCTTGAGCTATGTGCTATTCTTATGCTAGCTCAACTGATAAAAAATGTTGTAGTCGCTTGTCAAAACCGCATTGTTTTTCGCAATATATTCGCATTTTCGGATTCGACAGTCGCTCTCTGTTGGGTACATTCGTCGCCCCATCGGTGGAACACCTTTATGGCCAACAGAGTGTCGAAAATACAAAACGACCTATCTCCACAAAATTTGTATCACGTGTCCGGTACGGAAAATCCCGCAGATTGTTTGTGACGTGGACTCACACCTTCTCAAATTCTTGACCATCCGCTTTGGTTCAGTGGTCCTCCGTGGGCTCACTTGGACGTCTCACGGTGGCCTGTCGTTCCCTTCAATCCCTCTTCAGTGTCTGAAGCACCCGAAGAGAAGAAGCATTCGTTGCTATCCGCTACACCAAACGAAAGATCTCCTATTCTTTCTTTGGTCGATCGTATCTCGTCTTGGAGTAAATTGCTTCGAGTAGTAATCTATGTTTGTCGTTTCGCTAGATTATTACCTCCTAGAAATCGCATGTCAGCAGCAGATTACAACTTCGCTGAACTACTCGTCCTTCGTGAACTTCAGCGCTTTCATTTCTCCACTGAGATCGCTAGAATCAGGGAAGGCAAAGATTGTAGTCCTACCTTTAGACACTTAAAACCGTTCCTCAAAGACGGACTCGTCAGAGTCGGAGGCCGTTTAAGAAACTCAGATTTAAATTATGATCGGAAATACCCTATTTTGCTTCCAAGTAAGGATCTTATTTTGAACTTGTTAGTCGAATATCATCATAAGTTAAACTGCCACGCAGGTCCCGACCTGCTGTTGTCACTATTGCGTCAGAAATACTGGATACTTTCTGCACGCAATTTAATTAGGAATAGGATCCACAAGTGCATTCCTTGCTTTCGTCTTCGCCCTAAGCCAAGTTTCCTTGAGATGGCAGATCATCGTTCTTGTCGCGTCGTTCAAACCGCCAAACCGTTTGTCCACACGGGCACAGACTACGCCGGTCCGTTTAAGGTCACTATGTCTCGCGGTCGAGGTATTCGTTCCACCAAGGCCTACGTGTGTCTGTTCGTCTGCTTGACCACGCGTGCGGTGCACATAGAACTAGCTGGTGATCTTAGCACAGCTAGTTTTATGGGTGCTTTGAAGCGGTTCCTGTCTAGGCGTGGCCCGTGAGTAGGATTTATTCGGACAACGGGACTAATTACATAGGCGCAAAGCGCAAACTTTCGGAACTTCACGAATTTCTTTGCTCAAAACATCATAATAACGAATTCGGTCATATGTTAGCTGAGAATCGTATAGATTGGTCACTCAATGTCCCGACTGCTAGTCACTTCGGCGGCAATTGGGAGGCTAATATAAAAAGTTTAAAGTCTCACTTATATCGAGTCGTAGGTGATACTATTCTTTCGTTTGAAGAGTTAAGC
Source organism: Noctua pronuba (assembly GCA_905220335.1). NCBI lineage: Eukaryota > Metazoa > Arthropoda > Insecta > Lepidoptera > Noctuidae > Noctua > Noctua pronuba. The sequence continues at coordinate 17,356,236 of LR999892.1, read as the reverse complement.
ACCGTGCTTACTCAAATCGAGTCCGTTATGAATACTAGACCTCTTTGTAGGACGCTCTCTAGCGACCCTTCGGAACCGCTAGCTTTAACTCCAGCGCACTTTTTGAATCTCACGCCTTTAAAGTACTTGCCTGCGGAGGAAATAGAGGAAAGGACTATTACTGCTAGACACGAGTTGCTAGATAGTTTAGTACAGTCGTTTTGGAAGCGCTGGAGAGGTGGATACCTCCACACGTTGCAATCGCGTCGCAAATGGAACACGCCGGTCGATCCAGTCGCTGTCGGCACGGTCGTGATCCTTATAACCGACCATTCGCCTCCACTGCACTGGCCTTTGGGTGTCGTGGAGGAAGTTTTCCCTGACTCCACCGGAGTCACTCGTATCGCTCGGGTTAAGACAGCGACTGGATCCTACTTGCGTCCCGTCGTGCGTCTTTGCCCGTTGCCTAACCAATAGACACGTCGGGTTTATCATTCAAGGTTAGGTTAACGTTAGCAATTAGGTATTTTAGTATTTTAGTAGTTTGTAGTTTCGTATTTGCTTCAAATTCTTGAAGGCATCCCTTCAAGCCCGGGGGAATGGTTGCGCGGATACATAGACAATTAGTTTGTTGATTGGCACAGGTAATCCCCACCTCTAAATCATTCCCGCACAAAACCTCCGTTGTCGATGCCCAACGTGAACGGGCAATGGCTGACGACACACCATCGCGATAACACACGCTCTCGAAACATTAATAAAAGGTGGTGAAATTGGTGTGATCTTCTCGCTTCTGTCTTCTCCGTGTGATGTGCTACGTGTCAGGAAGCTGCTCCGGGAAATCGAGGTATGTGCAATCCTTCCTTATAAGCGTATTGTTCATTTCCACGTGGTTCCAGCCAATACGCAATTTCTCCATCTTGATCTGTGCCAATTTATAATTGTTAAAATTATTAGCAAAAAACCAGCGCAAACAAGGTATCTTCACAATAAAACTATAACCATGCCTAGAAAGAGGTCAAATCTTTCCCAATGTTCCAAAGGAGCTAAAAGATTGAGGATCATAAGATCCCAAGAATCTACCGAAGAACGTCAGGAGAGACTTGATGCTGTTCGAGAACATCAGGCTGCAACTCGCTCCGTGGAAACCTCTTCCTCTCTTCTCTTCTCTTCCTCTTGGATAACGAAGCACGCCTGCGTTCTCAGCGTATTTACGCATCTACATCCAGGTCTCTAGAGATAAGTGGAGAACGTGATGCGCGACTGACCGCTGATCGTGAACGTCATTCATTGTCTCGCGAATCGGAGACGTTCACGGATAGAGAATTACGCTTGAGTTCCAAGCGTATCTACGCATCGACTTCTAGGTCTCTAGAGACAAGTGGGGAACGTGATGCGCGACTGACCACTGATCGTGATCGTCACGCATTGTTTCGCGAGTCGGAGACGTTCACGGATAGAGAATTACGCTTGAGTTCCAAGCGTATCTACGCATCGACTTCTGACTTACAAAAATGAAAGATATGGAACGTCTCGAATCGTCTCGCGCATCCCGTTGTTTTCCCATCCCCGGGCTCTTAGAATTCGACATCAAACGTTTCAGATCTTCGATTTTGACGACCCCGTTGTCGCTGGCATAAGCAACAGGATCCGCGTACGAAGTCGCGGGCAGAAGCTAGTACGTAAATAGTTTTATTTTTAGATCAGTCGAGGCAGACTGTCTTGTTGGTCTAGTGGTAGCAAGTGCGACTGCTGAGCGAGAGATTCTGGTTTCGATTCTCAGAACTGGCAGTGTTTTTGGGATTTTACTTCTGAAATTTCTCAGTAGTAGTCCTGTGGTGGATCCCGGTTGGTGTTAATAGGCTCGCCCCCTTTTATGTAACTGGCGAAATGTGGATGTTCTACAGGTCGTCTCAGTTTATCACTTCAGGCGTGATGTGGGGACCCTATTACCATCAACCCAGCAAGAATCCAAACTTGGCTGCCACTGAAAAATTCCTAATGGAAAAACCCAATAACACAGCCCGACCGGGGAATCGAACCCAGAACTTCTCGTTCAGCAGTAATGCTTGCGACCACTAGACTAACGAGACAGTCAAAATTCTTCTAAGTACATAAAGTAACTATTGCTTATTAAATATAACTTTAACAAACTTAAATTAGATTTATTTATTTCTGAATATATGGTACATACACTCAAAAAACATATATACATTCACATAACATGAACATATTCGAGATAAAATCATAAGATAGATTATTATAATAATTATAACTGCATTTATAATTCTTATTAATGAATGCACTATTAAAAACACGTGCGATAAAAACGTGGATCTAGAATCCTCGATTATAATATAATTCTAAAATGTCTCTGTCTACATAATACTAGCTGTTACCCGCGACCTTCGTCCGCGTGACATCAGCAATAATTATATAGTTAACCCATATATTTTAAGGGTTAACCCGTATAATGGTTAACCAAACATACGGGTTATATGGCTAACCATTTAATGTTTGAATCCGATTAATCGAACCCTGCCTCTTCTTCTCCTACTTACCGTGTCGCTGGCAATCTAAAAGGGCACAGGAGTTATAATATTGATAATACGTGCAGCTCGTGACATAGGGGCAAATTTGAGAAGGTTAGTCCTAGCCGCTGGCACGTCTAACAGTGCGGGCCGGCGACGCGCTCCCACGCACCCATCCGGCGCGCGCAGCCGCAACGCAGTCAGCACTTCGGGGTGGTGCAGCAACCCTAGCAGTACGCTCGCCACGTATTTGACTAGCGCCACGTCCCTTCTTACTGCCAGCCTGGTGTACCCAACCATGCCAAGGACGAACAGACTTGGGTACATCAGGGGATAAAAGGGATAAACTCCATACTGTTTGAGGTAGAGGAATCTACAGAATTTATTTTGCATTTTTTCCAACATGAGGCTGTATTTTCTTTCATGTGGATTCCAAATGAATGCACTCGTTTCTAGGTGACTTCTCACAAGTGCATTATATAAAATCTTAACTGCAGCTGTATCGGTAAAATCCTTACACTGTCTAATGATGAAACCAAGATTTTTGAAAGCCCTACCGCACACCTCCACTATGTGTTTGCGGAACGTCAGCTCAGACACCATCTGCACACCCAGATCTCGTACCTGTCTGACCCGTGGTATGACTACGCCGTCCATGTCGTACTGATGCCGTAAAGGAGCCCGTGCGCGTGTGTAGCTCATTAGAGAACACTTATCAACATTAAAATGCAGCTTGTTTGATTTACTCCATTGAACCACATTGTCGATATCAGACTAGAGCCGATTACAGTCAGCAGTCTCCTTAACATTTAGGTACAACTTCAAGTCATCTGCAAACAGTAGACAGTTCGCATCTTTCACGACCGTAGGGAGGTCATTAACAAATAAGATAAATTCCAATGGTCCAATATTACTTGCCTTGACTCACCCCGGAAAACGTGTAATAAGGACTAGATTCATGTCCCGCATACTCGACGTACTGTCGGCGCTCGCCAAGGTAGCTAGCGAAAAACTTAAGTAATTGCGGTGTGAATCCCATCGCCGAGAGTTTGCACAAAAGTACATCGTTATCCACGGTATCAAAAGCTTTCCGGAAGTTAAAATACGCCACATCCACCTGTCCCCCAGCGAAAATGACAGGCGACAGGTAGTTAACAAAGGACAGCAAGTTGCCTCCCGTACTGTGACCCGGTCGAAAGCCGTGTTGAGCATCAGAGAGTTGTGAGCTCACTTGTGTATAAATACTTTTTTGCAACACCGATTCAAAATACCTTAGCGAACGCAGACAGCACCGCCACCGGTCGGTATCCACTCACGTCGGTCTCCTCTCCTCACCTACTCCCCCTTTAGGGACTGGGATAACGCGAGTGACTTTCCGCTCGTCCGGGTAGTGACCCTCCCGCAAACACAAGCTATAATAATCATATAATATATCATATATATAATTATGGTACGCATTGCACTTAAGTTACATTAATTATTTATTCCTAGGTAAACATTGAAAGGTGAGATGAGTTAGCTATGTCAAAGTAGGTATAATATTAACGTAATATCTAACTGTTACTCACCGATATCATTAAGCGCGTCGCAATTTCACTTCTTCTTATAATGTCCATGACAATTTAAATTGCGTCAGCCTAAAATTTGGCGACGAGCTTGGCACTTTCAGTAGCATCCTGTGATGCACATCACAGGACAGGCAGGAAACGATATCAAGTGTCCCATCGTTTGTGGGGCAACACATTTACACTCACCATTTCACTGATAATACGTTTTGCTCATGCAAAACAACGATTTCTGCATTTTTGCATACAAAATTGATAAATGTTGCACGGATCCAATCCACAGAAATAAATCCGCATACGAATATGAGTAGAATCAATAAATTCAGTAATGCAAAAACTCGTAGATTGACAACCTAATAACGCTCATTTTTTAATAAATGAAGGTGTTTGAAAACAACATTTTTAAATTGTCGGTAATTATTTTTTAAACAGTTCGTGTTTGTCTCAAGCGTTGTAAACTTCATCACACAACCATGAGCGGGATCAAACGCACACTAACAAAAACCGAGCTCGCTCGTTTCATTTAGTGTTTGCACGGTAATATTATAATACAGTAATGTAACTCGGCCGCATGATAGAAATAAATGCCTACAGCCGCGCGGTACGTAAACATGCGTTAGGGCTGCCCGAGTGCCCGTCTCCAGCATTTTAATTACATTTGCCTACTTTCTGTTTCTATTTAGTTTTCTGATTGTAAATATCCTTTTTATATAAATAAATGAAATACTTTGTATAGGTATTGAATAGGAAGTGTTCAATAAAAATGCGTGTTGTTTTTTGATTGGTAGATTTAATTAAAAAAACATGTTTTTGTTTGAAAAACAAATCGGGCTTATAAATTTGCGACCGAAAAATATTTGCGCCTCGACTGAGTCGTACGAAATGCTTTATTGTTAAATTTTAAAGTATAATAAATCCGCATTCTTATATAAAGCTTAATTAAAAATTGTTTTGGGAAACATGGACAAGGTGGAGAAAATGGAATATCTTTTACTTGGTTATAGATATCTGCAGCTACTTTACAATTTACATGTTTGGTTTTAAGTGAATTTCGGAATATTTCCTCCATTTTTTCTATATATATTCCACAAAATCGTCGTTGGGTACAATCAAAAAAGTAAAACAGCACAATATTTCCTACTCGTCATATTAACTGATTTTTAGAAAAAAATCGCGCGGTTATTGTTAAAAAAACAACACACCGTCCGTTCGACACTGCGGTACAGCCGTGACTGTCTTCACCGCGAGCGCACCCCGAGATCGAGGCGTGTAGGTATAGCTCGCGTTTCGTCCGTTTGTATGAAGTTGGAGTACTGTATTATAATATTACCGTGGTGTTTGTGTGCATAAACTATGACTTCTGTCACACATCTAAAAGTGTAAATCAAATAGGTGGTTCCACTGTACTTGCTGGTATTTCTAATACCAGTGGTTGTCAATGGCGGCATGGGCGCCAAGTGGTATTGTTTATTACTAAAGACAGGACGTTTTGTGTTGTGATCATGGCGAGTGTGACTGTGGTGCGATGGGGTAATGTTTAGAATCGCGTCCTCCGAATTGGGAGGTGTGGGAGGTGTGAAGGGGAGGGGGGGAGTTGTAGTGTCACCCCCCACTTCCCCCCCCTGCCGGAGGCGAATATTTTTTTTTTATGAATTTTTAAAAACTCAATTTGGTGTTAAGTTTGCTTAATTTTTTAATTAAATTTTTGACATTATAAACCTGATTTACAGGGGAGAGAGTTGAGTTAGTTGTTGCCAGTCAACGTGGTGAAGTCGAGGGAAGCCCGGTCGCCGGAGCCCCGCTTAGCGGGGCTCCTACTTCTGAATGGTTTACAAAAAAAGTGTCTTTTCGATATTTCATAATAATATTTATTACGCACTTTGAGATGATTTTGACAGATGTAACGTCAAAAACGTTAGACTTTAGTTAAATATTCATTCTGTTTCACGTTTAGTTAGTGATTTACCAATATTTTTAGAAAATAATTTTAAATATTTCCGGCAGCTAAAATCGCATGGGGGCGCTTCAGATAAACCCCCTTGACCCCCCCACAGTGACAGAATCCTCGAATTCAGAGGACGCGATTCTAAACCCAACCCTCATGAATCTTTTACGAGTCTGGATCTCAGAAAATTCAAAGTTAGCAGAATAAACATTGTCTTTTTAGCGTAAGTAGTATGATTTTTTTACTTAGGAACTGTGCTTTTATGTTTGTGTACCATTAACAAATCTTGGAGGACAAAAGTACAATCCACGTCTGTGTGTTAATTCCACCTCATCAGTTGGGTTACCAGATTTTAAAATAATCTATACTAATAATATTATAAAGCTGAAGAGTTTGTTTGATTGAACGCGCTAATCTCAGGAACTACTGGTTCGAAATGAATAAATCTTTTAGTGTTGGATTGCCCATTTATTGAGGAAGGCTATAGGCTATAGTCGTAGCGTGATGTTATATATATAACATCACAGGGAGGAAGAGTATCTCCCAATGCGGGGAGGACGGGTGGGAAACCCAGGCCGGCGGCCAGCGCCGGCATAGCGCGGCCTACGGCCACACAAGGCCCACCAAAAGGCCCAACAAGCGCCGGCCCAATTGCCGGCGCCCAAAAGAAAGAATTCACAGCCTGCGCAATCCAGTTGCTGATGGACCTGATCAAGGCCATCAGTCAAGGACAGGACGCGGAGCTCGTCATCCTTGACGGCCTGGCCTCGCTTCTTAAACTCTACCATGGCTAGGCCGTTGAGGGTGATTCACTGGAACGCCCGCGGCCTCCGAGGTAAGGTCACCCCCCTCCGCCGCCTCCTGTACGAGCAGGATATCGACGTGGCGCTAATAAGCGAGACGCACCTGGGACAAGAGGACAAGCTCAAAGTCTCAGGATACCTCGCTTATAGGAAGGACGAAAGGTCGGCTATCAACACCCCCTACCGTGGTCTGGCGGTACTGGTGAGGCGTAGAGTCGTCCATCAAGAGCTCCCCGTGTCGTCACTTAGCTCGTTCTACGCGCTGGGTGTGCAGCTACACGTCGCCGGCGAGGATCTCGCCATTTACGCCTGCTACAAGGCGCCCTCGGCCAAACTGGACCCTACGGAGCTGAGGGCCCTTCCGTAGGCCAGCGGCGGCGCGACGATCCTCGCTGGTGACCTTAACTGTAAGCACCCAGCGTGGAACTCGGCCGTGACCAACACGGCGGGCAGACGACTCTATGCGGACGCGGAAGCCTTCGGCTACACGGTGTCCGGCCCAGAGACGCCCACCCACTACCCGGACGCCAACATCTACATGCCGGACGTGCTGAACATGGTGGCCTACCGAGGACTGCACTGCCAGATCACTCAGCAGGTGTTAGACGACGAGATGGAGTCAGATCATCATCCTGTACTCGTCGTCCTGTCAGGGATCATCATCCTGTACTCGTCAACCCGACAGATGCCCGCAGCGCCACGTCGAAGAATTGACTGGGACATTTTCCAAGGAAAGACTGAGGCCACCACACCGACCCGGCCCGTGATTACCTCCGCAGACGTCAGAGCGCCTTGGAAGCGGCGACAACGGTAGAGCCGCAGAGGAGAGTGCTTCAGCCGCCTCTGCCGGCCTACCTACAGAAAATGATCGCCGACAAGACGCGCCTTCGCAAGCAGTGGCAGCAACTAAGATGTCCGTCCCTAAAGCGGAAGCTGAACCATCTTGCGGAGAAGATAGCCGGAGATATAGCCGAGTTGAGGAGCAGGGAAGCCGAGAGCTGGGAGGACCGCATCCAGGAGGCAGCAGGCAGCTGGCCATCCGCCCATCGCCTTTGCCGCCAACTGACGAATACCCCAGTCCCGGTGCGCCCACTGCTGGACAGCGGCGGGGCGCTCAAATACGTGGCAGAGGACCGCGCGGAGGTCTTCGCCGCGCACCTGGAGCGTCAGTTCCGACCGAATCCGACCAGCGACGCCGAATATGTCGCAACAGTCGAGAAACACCTTGGGGACTACTTCGCCACGCCGATAGCTCCCGAGGAGGACCCTATATCTTTCTCGCCTGGGGCAGTTAGACGCGCCATCCTGAGGACGAAGCCAAGGAAGGCCCCCGGTGCGGACGGTATAACCAACACAGTGCTGCTCCACCTGCCGTACCGAATGGTAGCGGCGCTGGCGCGCCTGTTCACGGCGATACTGCGCACCGGGACGTTTCCTTTCTCGTGGAAGGAAGGGCGCGTCATTATGCTGCCTAAAGCAGGGAAAAACATCCTGAAGCCGGAGAGCTATCGGCCCATCACGCTGTTGGCTACAATCTCCAAGGTGTTCGAACAACTCCTGTTGCGAGATCTCCAGTCACATATCGCCCCACGGCCTGAGCAGTTTGGGTTCAGGTCGGAACACAGCACGACGCTTCAGCTGTCGAGGGTACTGCACCACCTGACACAAGCCATGAACAAGAAGGAGTATTCGGTTGCAGTACTCCTCGACATGGAGAAGGCCTTCGACCGCGTGTGGCACGACGGTCTTATATACAAGCTGGCCACGTCGGACGCGCCTCACCGCGTTGTAAAGGTGGTTCAGTCTTTCCTTGCAGGTAGGATTTTCCGTGTGGTGGTCGAGGGAGCGCTCTCCAGCGCCCGCCCGGTGCTGGCCGGCGTGCCGCAGGGTAGCTGCGTTTCGCCGGCGTGTTACTCACGTTACACCGACGACATCCCCACGACGCCAGAGGCGATGCTCGCGCTGTATGCCGACGACGCCGCGTACATTACCACCTCGCTCAACGCAAAGTACGCGGCGGTCAAAATGCAGCGCGCGCTAGACTTGCTGCCTGACTGGCTGTCCAAGTGGCGGCTGTCGGTTAACGTGGGTAAGACGCAGGCGATGATCACCGGATCAGCGCCCCTCCCACCACCACTGACTCTACAAGGCACCGACGTCGAGTGGTCGCCCCGGGTGAAATACCTGGGTGTCACCATTGACCGTCAGCTCACCATGGGTCAACATGTCCGCCAGGTCGCGGCAAGAGTTAGGGTTGCCCGCAACCTGCTCTACCCAGCGCTCTCGTCCCGTCTGCCGGCGCGCGTCAAGTTGGGCGTGTATATACCTATATACGCTCAATTCTGACGTACGCCGCCCCCGCATGGTACGTCCTTGCGTGCGAGGGACACAAGCAGCTTCTCCGCACGCAACAAAACTTTGCGTTGCGGACCATTGTCGGCGCCCCTCGCTACGTGAGTAACGACGTCATCCAGCGGGACCTCGGGATCGAGAGCCTGGATGCGTTCATCCGGCGCCTTGCGACGGGCATGTTCGCGCGTGCCGGCGCATCTGCTTGGCCCCACGTCAAACGCATTACGCCCTGGCACGCGCGCCCCCCTGACGTGAGGCGCCCCCTCCCCCGCGACCTGGTAGAGGACGTTGACCCCTCTCTACCGGATTTGACGCCCGGGTAAGCTGTACCAAGCTACACGCAGCTTACCTGCACAATAAGACTCTACAATCTACTCGCATCCCTGCTGCACAGCGTGTTCTAAGTTAATATAGGCATGCTGCGCAGCTAAAACCACACATGCACCTCTTTACATTCATGTAAACCCACGCGTGGAGGCGCGGCGCGGGCTCGCGACACACGCTGACACTGGGCGGTGTTACACAATACAATACCGTCCACACACACATAAAGGTTCCTTAGTCCGGACCGCGACCGGCTAGCTCTGGAAGCGGGACGGGCGGGAGCCATACATCCTTCGTAGGTGCGTCGGAGTCGGCACCTCTGTCGCTGGTCGTCACCCGCCGGGCCTCCCCTGGGTAACTGGGGGTCTCACCTGGCGGTGACAGACCGCCGAGGTGCCGTGAAGAAAGCAGCGCTGAGTCAACAGCGCTGTCGATGCGCCTACTGAAAAAGTCACCGCAATCACACACATAGGCGCGCGTAACCATTCGCGTGCCACTGGGCTCGGCCTATACAGGCCACTTAATGACAGGCCCGTATTCACGGGCCAAGGTGTGGCCTCCGCGGCCAGGGGGCAAAGCCCCGTGACCGCCAGCCGCGCCCCCTGACGGGGGCGCAGCGACATCTCTCAACTGGCGCGTTTTTAGTATCCGCTGCGCTCTCGGTCTGCTTCAACCTCTCTGGTTGGACAGCTCTGAGAACCAGTACTTACTAGCACACGCACGGGGTCCCGCTCCCTGTACTGTACTCTGTAATTTTGACCCAAAGTAATAAACGACGTCTACATCAACTAAACATCGTGCGTTTGTTTTCAAACCTGTTACATTTTTAATTATTTATCTTTTTTTTTCTATTTTTTTTTCATCTATAACTTAAAAAAAAAAAATACAATTCCTTCACTAATTAATCGAAAGGAACTTCGTTCCATCCGGGTGTCCCTTGACACCTCTCAAGTTTTGTTATTATAAACATTTCTAGTTACTGATGCCATTATCTGTTTATACAGGGTGTAAACGGACCCTTCACGAAGCCGTCAACCATGCATTCTGTACATCAAACTAAGTAACTTTACGCAAAAATTTTTGCTGGGAAACGACTTTTTTTTTTTTGGGTGAAAAATCACGTTTTGCGGTAAAACTCAATGTAACGCACTCAAAACATTGTGCTGATGGATGGATTGAATAGTACGGGGGTCGTGGAGGTCTTTAAAGTAAAAATCTTACTTTAAAATATGTATTTTATTAATTTAAGTAACGAGATGTTTGTTATGCTTACTATTAACTACCCTCTTGCCAAATTCTAAGTTTGTAGCACAAAAAAAGAAGGACTTTCATACAAACTTGCGAGAGCCCTTAGACCCCCTTAATCCGGCCCTATAGCAAAATCCGCTCTTAGCAAACGTCTACTAACTATTAACTACCTCCCGGCCAAATTTCATTTTCATACGTCAAGCGGTTTTCGATATTTCGTGATGAGTGAGTGAGTGAGTGACTTTTCGCTTTTATATATTAAGATTTTCAATTGCATTTAACCACTCGTATGCCGAGTATCCAGACACAATTAAAAAGTCATTGTGTCTCGCGTAGATCTATGTTCCGGCACACGAAAGGTTAATGTTAAGTGGAAGAGCGGGCCCATTTTGTAATAAAAAAATATTAAAAAAACTAAGGGGGCGTCCATTAATTACGTGAGGCGTTTAAGAGGGGGGGGCGTCGAGCTGAATCTCACCCAATCCTACGAGGGAGAGGGGGGGTCTCGGCAAATATCACGTAATTTTTTTCCCCGCAAGAAACTTAAAATTGAGAGAAAACTGGGTTTAATTAAGTGAACATGTTTCTGTACAAATTATTCTTTTTAAATGAATTCTACGCAATCAAGCATAGATTACCGTATTTGTACTAAACTACGCCTTTTGATAAATCTCACGTGAGATTAGGAGGGGGATGAGGGGTCAAGCCAAATCACACGACATTTCACCAAAGGGGGTGGGGGGTCGAAAAATCGCAAAAATAGCCTCACGTAATTATTGGACGCCCCCGAACACAATCATCTGCTTGCTTAAAAGGTGATCTCCAAATCATGTGTGTGATAACTTCATGAAATTAATGAAAAAAAAAAAATTGCACTGCCCGAACCGGGAATCGATCCCAGGACCTCATGCTTATTAGTCGCGCTTGCGACCACTCAACCACCGAGGCAGTCTCAGATATACACACCAAAATTTCCACGCGAACGAAGTCGCGGGCAACGGCTAGTATCTAAAATAAAAATATTTTTTTAAATACTAGCTTCTGCCCGCGACTTCGTACGCGGATCCTGTTGCTTATTATGCCAGCGACAACGGGGTCGTCAAAATCGAAGATCTGAAACGGCTGATGTCGAATTCTAAGAGCGTGAGACGATTCGAGACGTTCCATATCTTTCATTTTTGTAAGTCAGAAGTCGATGCGTAGATACGCTTGGAACTCAAGCGCAATTCTCTATCCGTGAACGTCTCCGACTTGCGAGGCAATGCATGACGTTCACGATCAGCGGTCAGTCGCGCATCACGTTCCCCACTTGTCTCTAGAGACCTAGAAGTCGATGCGTAGATACGCTTGGAACTCAAGCGCAATTCTCTATCCGTAAACGTCTCCGACTCGCGAGACAATGCGTGACGTTCACGATCAGCGGTCAGTCGCGCATCATATTCTTCACTGGTCTCTAGAGACTTGGATGTAGATGCGTAAATACGCTGAGAACGCAGGGAGGTTTCCACGGAGCGAGTTGCAGCCTGATGTTCTCGAACAGCATCAAGTCTCTCCTGACGTTCTTCGGTAGATTCTTGGGATGTTATGATTCTCAATCTCTTTCATTAGCTCTTTTGCAACATTGGGAAAGATTTGACCTCTTTCTAGGCATGGTTATAGTTTTATTGTGAAGATACCTGTTCAGATCAGGGATGAACTGGGTTGAACCGAAATCGCGTTAGTATTAATAAAACAACGATACGGTGTGAACTCAATAGGATTTTTAATCCACCAAAAATAACTAACATCAAGAGGGTCATTAACTGTGTGCAAATCTTAACACTACGATTCAGGAATCGACGGTAAATGTAAAGCGCCATCTGTTGGTGAAATATTGGAACTAATCCTAACATACCGCCCACCAAGGACAATTCGACGGGTCCTACGTATACTGGTGTAACCCGCAAAACAGCGAAATACGTTTTTTTGCACCAAAAACCTTAAAATTACCTTAACTTTATATCCTGTAAAAATTATATTAAATTATCAAGTAATTTCAAAGATACAAACTTGTAAACTAATATAAGTGACATCATTTTCCGCCACACGACCATCTACACTGATGTAAGTCACTTGCACCAGTGTAGGTAGTCGCGTGCGCCGCGACACGTCAGCACAAGTGTCATTTACTCCAGTATGCGCGCGGCGACGGAGACGGGAGCACGTTAAACACTGGTATAACTGCGCTGCGTTTTAGTTTACGTATTCATTTGTTCAAAACTGTTCCGATTTTGTTTGTTTTGAGTAAGTAGTGGTAAGAAGTCACAACAATGAAGCGCTCACGAGGTCAATTAATGATAGATTTATTAGAAAATAAGTATAGTAAAATAAACACTCCAGAAAATTACGAAGGTAAGTGTTAATTGACATTTTAAATTATATAATGATATACTTTGTATTGTTTGATCAAATGTAAAATTAAAAAATAAATAAATTACGTGTTGATTATTTGTATTTTCACTTGTACCAGTATATAAGGTTCATAGTAGTTACTCGCGTACTTTGTATAGTGGTTTTAGTAAATTTTAACGATTATTTGTAAATATATTTAAAAATGAATTAACACATTAATTTTGATTTATTTTATATCGGCCGAAAGTACCATCATGCGTAATACGTGAAGAATTAGACCAAACTATGAAAATGTGCAACGAGACCATGGAATCGACCGATTTTAATGAAAAAAATAGTTTCACAAATGAAAGTCTAATAGAAAAGCCAGGTAAACATACTAAACTAAATTAATGAAATGTGATTTTATAACTCATGTTTTTTTTTCAATAAATTTTGCACTTATATCAGTATACAAAGTCACATGTTACTTTTTTTTGGTTTTCGTTATGTTGTTATCTGATACAAGTTACATTATTTTAATAATAATATCTATTTACTAATAAAATAAATAGCAATACTATTTTTAATACAGTTTTAGCAGCAATTCACTGCATAATTATTTTATTATATAATTTTAGATTCCCCCTTACCTCCAAGTGCGGATTTTTTTGCTGAAGAGATGTCATTCATCAATAAGGTTGTAAGCTTAAGCGACCCAGAAGACATGATCGAGAAAACCCCTACAGTAGAAAATGTATACCAAAATTTATCAAACATTTCGTCAGATTCTGCCAAGTCCTCTAACTCAAACTCAAAGCATTTATTTCAATTAGACCATTACAGGCACTTTTGAAAGTCACAGAAAAAAACAAAGAGCGAAGCTACAGTCACAGACACAAGGCATAATAACTTGTGAAAGTACTGTAGTTGCCCATTCCAAGGCGTAGATCTCCATGGAGAAGAATGGGCAAGAAACTCCATAAACACTCTTTTCAATCAAAATATTGTTACAAAATCTTGGTTACATCATTCTTGTGGATACTATACATTTATGTGAGAACGATGTATAAAGAAGTGCAAGCTAAGAGCGTCCAGAGTAAAAAGATCATGTACTGAACTAAATGATCCGACACACCCGCCACCATCAGCAAGACATTTGAGTGAGCATGCCATTCTCTCAACCGCCAGGGCAAATTCGAGTCAATAAAAGATAACTAAATGTAAATGGTAGCTTTATAGTACATAGTACTCACACATGTGCTGTGCAATTATATAATACTAAGAGATTTGAATCTATACAATGCAAGGATATATTTACACTCTGAGTCAAAACTAAGTCAAAACTTTTATATTCTGGTCGGATAATTGTGGAGGCCAAAATCGAAATAGGATCATATTCCTTATGTATATGTATTGCGCTTGGGAGTTTAACGTGAACATAACCCATAGATTTCTTGTTGTTGGTCATAATCAAAATGAGGGTGACAGCATTCACTCAGTAATTGAAAGAAAAACCAGAAATATTTTAATTTATACTCCAGAATAGTGGATCCTAGCTTTTAAAATGGCGACAGCTAATGCAAAACCGTATATTGTTCGAGAAGTAACTCAATCTTTCGTTTTTTGATTTTAAGTCTTGCGTTCCCTTTTTTGACAACTGGAAAAAGAATTCCATGGGGGGGAACTTGTTATGTGTAGTAAGGTTTGCGAAGTTAATGTTCAAGCCAAAGATTTATTTATGCTTAATTATAAGTATGCGTTTGAAGAAGGGGCTTACAAAACTATTCAATGTTTGAGAATAATAATATAATACTTGTGCCAGTATACAAAGTGTTTCAAAAAAACTTTACAGATTAGATGTAGCGTACAAGAGTTTGTTACCAATTGACAAGAAAAAATTTAAAGATCTTCAAGATCTTTGCAAGCCCAATGTGATTCCTGAGCGGTACCATTCATTTTACAATAATTTGAAGATACGGACCGAAAACACTGAAGATATCTCTGACTAGGTTATATTTTTAAAAAGCCTAGTTGTCTTTTCCAACATGCTGTTTCTCTTTTTTATTGGATTTTCTATAAGTACCATTATCTACTGTGATTATTGTTACAAAAAATAACAATGTTGCCAATGTCTGAAAGACTGATTAAGTAGTACTTACGTAAGACTGATTAGGAAGTACTAATGAAAATATAAATAAACAATTAAGTTCCTACTTAAGTTAAGAAGGTTACATTTTTTAGTTTTATTATTTTAAGATGGCAAGGCCATTGATTTTATTTTTCATTATTAAGAATGCTATAATATATTTACATCAAAATAAAAACACCTATTAAGCATAGATCTGGAAAAGTCATTTATTAGAAATAAAGTGTTATTTTGTATTTTCAATGTTTTTATTTAAATTCCTGCCACACGCATTTAAATATTTAAGGTAAATAACAATACAGAAAACTGTTGCAAGTAGTTTTCCAGTACTGAGTAAACTGTTGTAAGTGTTTAAAAGTCGATAAAAGAAGATGTTATTGTTAATATTATAACCTCATATTGATCAATAAATCGGAAATAGCATGTTAAAACAGTAAAATCCTTCAGTTTTCCTTTATTATAAGTATAAGCAAGTACACTATATACTGGTATAAGTGGCCACTTGTATCAGTTTACAGGTTCTACCATAGTAAAGAAAACAAGCTACATCAATGCAAGTGATGCTATTTTCCAAAGTATAAAAAAATAAGAAAAACCAATAATGCAGTCTTTTTTCTTAGATATTAAAATATAACATACCAAAATTTCAAGTGTTTCCATTGATTTATGACAAAATTACAAGCTTTAGAACCTATAAACCGCTCTCTTGAATAGTTGTATTTTTGCACTTGTACTAGTATACGTAGGACCCGTCGAATTGTCCTTAACAATGACCGCCCACCAAGAGACATATTAACGCAACGCTAAACTAACAAAGCACAGTTTATGAACATATGGAAACACATAACAATGCTTGCAATACACACAATTATTTTACACAATAACATCTAAAATTTTCTTAGTAGTGCACAACTATATACACATTAAACTTAAACTAAATGTTAAATTACTGAGCCACAGGCAGAATGCACAATTTTGAAGTGAGGCGCTTTAAATAGGAGTTTTTACATTTCAAAGTTGCCACTCACAGACACAGAGTGATATTATCCTTGCCTGGGTGTTTTTCAGTAACCCTGCCAATAAGCCACCTAGCCGGAGGTAAATCATCTTCTTTAACCAAGACAACATCCCCGATCTGTGGTTCAGGCACCTTTGTAGTCCACTTGGGTCTATGAAGAAAGTAAGTCAAGTATTCGTTAGCCCACCTAGCCCAAAAACCTTGTAACATGGCTTGCACTAATTGCCATCTCTTTAAGCTACTTATAGGACTTGTTTCGTAGTTTGACTCTGGTACGGTTAATAATGGCTCGCCTATCAAGAAATGACCAGGAGTCAATGGCATCGGTTCTTCTGGACTGCTACTTTCTATTACCGACAGTGGCCGAGAGTTTAAACAAGCCTCTATTTGAGTAAGCAGTGTGGCCATCTCTTCATAGGTGAGTGTCGACTTTCCTATCACTCTTTTTAAATGGAATTTGGTCGACTTTATTCCTGCCTCCCATAATCCACCGAAATTAAGAGCGTGTGCAGGAATGAAGTGCCACGTGGTTCCGTTAATAGCTAAAGCTTCTGCTATTTCTCTAGTCAGGGTTGACTCTTGCAGCTGAAGCATTTCCTTTAATTCCATGGAGGCCCCTACAAAATTCATGCCATTATCGCTCCATAGCTCCAAGCAATGGCCTCTACGAGACACAAATCTTTCCACGAACTGAAGGTAGAGAGCCCATCAGTTGATTCCTCACAGTAGCACTTTGTCTTACGCATGTGACACATTTACGGACATGTTCTTTGAGAAGGGTTTTAACACCAACGATCCAATAAGCTGTACGTATATAAGACAACATGAGCTGAGGTCCGCCATGCATGGTCTTTAGGTGGGCATCTGCTATAATAATAATAATAATATATCATTTATTTCAGGTAACAAAGACCCATAACATGTATACCATATAGACTAACATACATATTTATAAAAACCAGAAAATATAGACTATTGTACACGAAGTGACGGCGTCATGTTGCGCTGCGTGGTGTCGCGTAGCCTACCGCGGAAACGCCGATAGATGACACCCTTCGGCCAAAACTCTTCCTTGAGGAAGGTCTCAATATGATGAGTCGGAACTCGTACCACAAACGATTTGAAATTCGTTTTGTGGCGCGACTCCAACTTCTCAACCCTCAAGGACCAGCTGGTCTTCGCACGGACATACTCCACGATCTCCTCAACGTTCGTGGTGTGATGTAGCCGGGACACATAAAGCTGCGTCGTTGGTATTGCCGGACGCAGCATGCAGCAGACATTGGGTCCTGCCAGCGCGGTCCCGCACTGGTTCCGACTAGGGGGCTTCTTCCTCTTCTTCCTCTCCACCTTCACAAAACCCTCCTTGTCACACGTGCCCGTAGCTGGGCCATTCTGTTTCGAACCCCTGTTGGCAGGTTCACAGCAGCTCTTCTTATCCCCCTTCTTGGTCTGCGACACAGATTTGTGCGTGTCGGCGATAGCAGCGTAGGTATGTTTAGGGGTCAACGTACCTACACGAGTCACTACCTCGACCGGCATCGAGTCAGCGACGGCGGCGGCGCAAGTTGCAACGCGTGCAGTATCAGCGGCGGGTGACGCAGTGGAGCTCGCTGACTCAAAACTGCCGATGCTAGCGTTTCCCGCTCCGCGACGTGTGCTCACGTTGGAGGCATCAGATGACCTATTTACCGTGACAGCGTTGCGCAACAACTCCACTTCGGCACGCAGCTCACCAATAGTGTTATTCGACACCTCCAACTTGGACTGTACCTTGGCCAGGCTTGCCTTGAGAGTTGTGATGTCTTTCAGTAACCTGGTGACGTCGACGTGGTCAAACGTGACTGGGGGGAGCTTATGAAGCTCCTTAGCTACAAAAACGGCCATGTCGTCCGGGTCGGTGCTCTTCATCAACGTGATGATGTCCTGCACACACTTCTGGCCACCATCCCTCCGACGGGACTGCATCTGCTCGACTTTGCCGAGCGACTGGAACAGCAGCAGTTTGGCACTGCTGATCTCCTCCTCCTTGTAGCTGGACTTGCAGATCTGAAATATGCTGACTTCGTCCATGTAGTCGATGGCATGTTTGATAAATGCCAAGACCTCGTTGGCTATGAGCGGTTGTGAACTCATAACGACGTCAACCGGACAACGGCTAAGCCGCGACACGTGAATATAATATTCGCATCGAGCAGCGCAAACACGTCCGCACTCGACCAAATACCACTGGCCACTAACTGGCTATGATCAGCTGGGTTAAATATGATCGATGTGGCAATAAGATTGGATGTTTGGTCTTCTCGTCCAACTGAGCTCTTTGAAGCCGGCCACCAGCTCTGAGTATATCGTCTCCATCAATATACGGATTTAACGTTCGAATTTTACTTGTTCTTGTTTTTATTTCACTTTTCTGTTTAATTTCCGTGTACTCTATTTGAAAGCCTTCAATTTGGCATTGCCGAATACAAGACTGTAGTGACTTCTCAATCTCCCAGCTGCGTAAGTACCTTGGCCGATCTCTGTCTGTTTTATGATTTAAAAAGCGTCGACAGTAAGCCAAAATTCTTACTAGCTTAGAAAGAGATGAATATCTGTTCCATACGAAATTATTTATTTATTTAAACTTCATGTACAAAAGTGGTACATAGGCGGACTTAATGCCACAAGGCATTCTCTACCAGTCAACCTTGGGGTCAAATAGGACAGCATAGTGATAGAGTACAAAAAAATAAATAAGGAAAATATCATTTTGTTAACATAAATTTAAATACATAAATAGGCACATACTAATACATATATACAAATAAAATGAAATAAACTAATATATATTATAATACATACAAATAGTCCAAAATACGAGAAACATTCTAATAATTACTATGACTACTAATGACAAGCTTATGAGCAATTTAGTCTGATTTCAAATAGTACTTCCGTAGTGTTCTTTTGAAAGTCATTTTGCTTTCAGCTTTTTTAATGGCAAGGGGTAGCGCGTTCCAGAGCTTTATAGTTGAGACAGCGTAAGAATTGGACATAAAACCAGTACGATGTGAGGGAATTTCAAGGAGTATGTTTTTAGAAGCTCGAAGGTTACGATTGTGTGAACTGCCCAACACTTTGAAATATTCTTTTAGGTAATCGGGAGCACGAGGATCCGTCAAAATAGTGAAGAGCATACAGAGAGATCTGAGGGACCTCCTGAGTCGGATAGGCAGCCACTTAAGCTGAGAACGATATGAAGAGATGTGATCGTACTTGCGAAGGCCAAAAACAAAGCGAACACAATTATTGAGAAGACGATCCAATTTGTTTAAAAGTTCTTGGGATAGATCAGAGTAACAAACATCAGCATAGTCGATAATGGGAACCACAAGTGACTGGACCAAAGTTAATTTAGTGCTAGATGGGAGAAAATGTTTGAATCTATAGAGAGACCGCAGCGAGTAAGTGACTTTCTGGCAAACCTGAGCCACCTGCTTATTCCAACTAAGTGTCTCGTCAATGTGCAGGCCCAAGTCTTTTACGTGTGGTGAGAGAGAGATCACAGAGTTGTCGAACACAAGCGACATTAGCTGGCTAGTATCCAGATTTCTCAGATAGTACGAACTACCTATGAGGATGGCCTGGCATTTCCCGACGTTGACAGCAACGCCGAATTTAGCAGACCATTCTCCGATAGTTTGAAGATCTACATTAAGTAATGAGATGCAATTATTAAGGTTAGCAATGTCGGATTGAGCGTAAAGTTGCAGGTCATCAGCGTATAGATGGTAAGAGCACTTGAGGATAGTAGTAATAGAGTTTATAAATAACGAAAATAAGAGAGGAGAGAGTATACCGCCTTGTGGAACACCAGTTGCCAGGTCGCACCAAACGGAGTAATCCTGATCAGCACGCACCGCCTGCTGGCGACCACGAAGATATGACAACAGTAGAACAATGGGTATTTATTGATCTTTCCAAATTCACTTCTAAATCTTTTGGTTTTGGGTACACTATCTCTCTATCATGTAAAATGTCTGGTCCATTCAGCCATAATCTATTATTTATAAGCTCTACAGGTCTTATCCCACGGGAGGCGCAATCCGCGGGATTCTGATTGGATGGGATATGTGCCCATTGAAATGCGTCCAATGTAGTTAGGATCTCTGAAACCCTATTCGCGACAAAGGTTTTCCATTGACTAGGGTGTTTGTTTAGCCATGCAAGCACGACCGTTGAGTCAGTCCATGCTCGCAAGTGGTTCTTCGGTATACCTAAAACTTCTGACACCTCAACTAGCAAACGAGTGACTAGCACTGCGCCGCATAACTCTAGGCGCGGTATGCTTACTTGTTTTATGGGTGCAACCCGTGTTTTTGCTGTAACCAGTAAAACGTGCACATCGTCATTACTATCCACTATTCGTATATATACTGCAGCAGAGTATGCGACCTTGGAGGCATCGGAAAAGCTATGTAAGTCTACAACAGTATCGCCTGATTTGGTTCCCAGCCATCTGGGAATTTTGAACTCGGTAAGTTGTGTCAATTCACTACAGTAAGTAACCCATTCATTTAACCATTATGTAACTGGGTTGGGACCTCGTCGTCCCAGCCTATTCCAGCCAACCACAGCTTTTGTATAAATGCCTTTGCTGTTATTAGCGCCGGTGCCAACCATCCTAATGGATCAAATAATCGTGCTATACTAGAAATAATCTTTCTTTTAGCTTCAGGTCCTGACGTCGGAGTAAGCTTCACTGAATATTGAAATATATCTTCACTACGGTTCCAGGCAAGTCCTATTTTCATAATAGAATCTAGTTTTATTTCTAGGTTTCGTTCTATTTCCTTCTCCTCCTCCTGTTCCTTTCCGTCTTCCGCTTCATATTCTGAACTAATTTCCTTTATTACCGTTTCATTATTGCTTGTCCATTTTTGCAGTTTAAATCCACCCTTGCCAAGTAGCGTATTCAGGTCCTTATATAACTTTATTCCTTCTTCTATGGTTTCACGTCCCGGAAAGGTAAACGTACCACATAACGTCCTTCGAGGGTTCTAAATGTGGTAGCCTTAAAAATTTCTTCACATTTCTGTTGTTCTTCAGTTAACATTTTTTGTGAAATGGAAGAATGATCTGATTCCAACTCCCAGAACCTTTTTAAAACTTCATCTTCATTTATAGTAGCGTTCATAACTACAAGCCTCGGTTGAGTGTGATCGGCTTGTTCAGTAGTAGATACTACGCCAGACAAGGTCCTTTCAAAACACCCTGTTGTAAAATCTGACAGTATATTTCATACGTCGTACGTATTTCGTACGTGTTTTCAGGCGTGTCATACTGGGGGTCAGCTAATGAAATTGAATATAAACTAAAGTCTTGCAACCCAGTTATTTTCATAACTGGGAGAAGAGTGGTGATTGAGGGCAATACATAAGCACTGACTATAATTTCAAAAGTGGGATCAACTCGTGACTGGATTTTTATATTAAGCCTTGACTTGGAGGTGACCTTACTGTCGTCTCCAATTCCGGAAATCACACCCCTTGCTGACATCTTTTTTAATCCTAGACTTTGGACTGTAGCCTCAGTTATAAATGAGGCTTGTGAGCCTTGATCGATCAAAGCTCTGATAACCCTTTTTTCCCCGTGTCTCGACTCAGCATTGATTAGTGCAGTGGCTAACAATACTTGACTACTTTTTAACTTACCTGTGGAGAAACATGACACCACCGATGTACCATCATTGGATGTTGACCCCGCCGCTTGTGTGGACGGGTTGACCTTAGTGACGTGATCACTTCCCTTCGATGATTCAACAGATGCAGGTATGCTGTTGCTTGGATGAAGAAGTGAGTGATGCCGACGATTACAAACACGACAATTAGTAGCCTTTTGGCACTGTTTAACTGAATGATTCGACCCCAAACAGTTGAAACAGATACGCTTCTTCATTACAAAATCATGTCTGTGTTCATAATCAATATTTGCAAACTTTTTACAAAAACATAATTTGTGATTTTCTTCACAATATTCACACACTACAACATTAGAGGTATGAAACACCTTTGGTCTATTGGTCTGAGCACTGGTTTGTTGAACTACAGATCTTGGTTTGAAATTCTCAATAAACTCCAATGCTCGAAAACGACCTTCAATAAATTTTGTGAACTGATTAAATGTTGCCAATTCATTTGAATTTTCACTATCACTTGTGAGATGCAATTCCCACTGTTTCCTCGTTTCTGGGTCTAATTTGTATGTGACAATGTGAATAACAATAATATCCCATGAACTTACGTCTATTTTCAAATTTCTCAATGCATGTAAACATTCAGTGGTTGTATCAAATAACTCTTTCAAGGCTGAAGCTGACTCGACATTTGAATTACGCTGACTAAATAATCTTTTTAAAATACAATTTGATAAATATCTTTTGTTATTATATCTAGACTCTAATTTTGACCAACATTGAGCATAATTATCTGCTGTGATGGGTACAAATGTTATCAGCTGTTCTGCCTCCCCTGTAAGATAGCCCTTTAAATAATGTAATTTTTGTACTGGATCTAATGACTGATTAGTGTGCACCAAAGAAATAAATAAGTCCTGAAATGTTGTCCATTCGGAGTATTTACCAGAGAAAGTAGGAATTGTTATTTTAGGTAATCTTACAGAAAAACTAGACGCCGAAGGTACAGAAACATCTGAGCCCTTAGAAACCGCTGTTCCTAGCGGTGAGTACTTGCACAATGCAATCTTTAGTTCTGACTTATATGAAATGTAAATTTCCTCTGTCGCCTCGTACAAATCACTTGTAATGTCTTCTAAAGATTTTAAAGTTTTGCTGTCTGATTCTAATATTTCATAATGATTTTTACAAAATGCTTGCCAATCTCGTTCCAACTTTTCTAATCTTGTTTCTATATATTGATAACATAATCGATCTTTAGGTGTTTTCTTAAAATTAGATCTTGACCTTTCTAACAGTATTTTTAAGTTTGATTGCAAATTACTATACTTCTCCATTATTCACAGTAAACTTTAAACTTTGTTTACAATACAATACTTTGTTTCTTAGCAGCAAATATTTCGTAAATTTTATAAGTGTTTTAACCAAACTTTAACTCTAAGCGAACTCGGGCATAGATTCCTCGTTCCCCCGTTTTTGTTCGCTTATTCTAAGTCCTAATATTTACTACGCTATTTATTCTAAGTCCAAGATTATGCATAAACGACCAAGTTAATGGAATGTTCGGAATTTTGAATATTTCTTGAACTGTTTCTTCACTGATGAACGAAAACACAAATGTACTCACAGTTTCTCTTCGGCACTCACACGCACACAATTCACTGATGGGTCGCTGTGTCGTCACGATGCTCTGCTCACGCCACGGTGCTCTGCCGCCGTCACGATGCTCTGCTAACGTCACGGTGCTCTGCCACCGTCACGATGATGGTGATCTTCTTCCGCTTCCCAGGGCTGGCTGATGACGTCACACTCCCGGCGCCACCTGATGATGTCTCCCTCCACAGGGGAAACCCTTCCAACACCCTGAGTTGCGATCCACAACCCCTTCGGTGTTCCCTAACAAACTGCTGCGGTGCGCAACAGCAAAACTTCACCGCACACAGTGCAACTTATCCGGTTTTATCCGGCTCGTAGGACCAATGTTCAGATCAGGGATGAACTGGGTTGAACCGAAATCGCGTTAGTATTAATAAAACAACGATACGGTGTGAACTCAGTAGGATTTTTAATCAACAAAAAAAAAAACTAACATCAAGAGGGTCATTAACTGTGTGCAAATCTTAACACCGCGATTCAGGAATCGACGGTAAATGTAAAGCGCCATCTGTTGGTGAAATATTGGAATTAATCCTAACAATACCTGATCAATTAAAATCTAAGTGACTGCTACCCGATAACGCAGGGGGCGTTACCGGGTAGGCTACCGTGTCGCGAATATAAATGGAAAGGGAAATTAAACACTCAAATAACATAAGCCCGAAGGTATATTTATTCTATAAAATAAAAAAAATAATGGAAGTTTTGTCCAGCAAAGTCAAATTTTCAATGATATACCGTCGTCATCGAAAATCAGTCCTAAGCTGTTACCGCCTTCACCGCGTGGAGGTACTCCCAGCTTATGTTATTTTATAATTATACAGTGAAATTAGTGATAGCTTTGATTTCCACATCAGATGTTTCTGATCTTCGATTTTTATAAGTCAACAGGAAATGCCCATCATTCCTATATGTGTTATGGTATAGCTGGGCTCTTGGAGTTCCACAACAGGTGTTCCAGATCTTCGATTTTTATAAGTCAACAGAGAGTGCTCATCAGATTGTACAACTGTTGCTAAAACGTCATTCCTATATATGTTATAGTGTAGCTGGGCGCTTGGAATTCCATAACAGGTGTTCCAGATCTTCAATTTTTATACGTCAACAGAGAGTGCACATCAGGCTGAACAACTCTTGCTAAGACGTCATTCCTATATATGTTATAGTGTAGCTGGGCTCTTGGAGTTCCACATCAGGTGTTCCAGATCTTCAAATTTATTCTCTCAGCAGAAAATGCTCATCACGTGGAACAATTTTTGTATCTCTTATAGTTTAGCTGGTCTGTTGCGGTTCTGCATCAGGTGTTCAAGTTGTCAAGATAAATTATAGCCTATATGTTGCCCAGACTTAATACCTACACAACAAAAAAAAACATTCAAATCCCTCCAGTAGTTCCGAAGATTAGCGTGTACAAACAAACAGACAGATTTTTTTTTGGATTCGTGCTCCATTACTGTTTCTAAACCCCCCTCATTTTTTTTTTATTATTATCAATGTACAGACACACTTTTTTAATGTCTTATTATATGTATAGATATAGATGTTGCCCAGACTTAATACCTATACAACAAACAAAAAAACATTTAAATCCGTCCAGTAGTTCCGAAGATTAGCGTGTACAAAAAAACAGACTGATATTTTTTTTTGGATTCGTGCTCCATTACTGTTTCTAAACCCCCCTCATTTTTTTTTATATATTCAAGTATAGATAAGTGCGGTTTAAAATTTAACCTTAATACCGACTAAAGTACAAACATACAATTCCTAAAAAATGGTCGCGCTGAAAAGCACATTTTGTCTTAAAGAAGAATTCACTTTAGTATTTAAATACAATTTCGAATATATATTTTTTTAATTTATCGTAAAATACTTATAAGTAGGGATTACGTTGTCAGGTTGAAAAGCTCGTTTTTATTAAGTAATAATTGTTATTTTGCTCGCTAGAGAGCTCCGATAAACGCGTGCGATCGCTGCTAATCATAGTAGTGCTATAGGGTGAAGTGCCCCGGCCGGTAACGCCGCGCGCCGCAACGCTATGTCCCTGCATTTTAAATCTGTAATATCTTCGAAAATATTAATTTAAATTACGTGCTGTAAAGGGCCATATTGATCTATATTACATGCACAAAGTATTTAATGTACTTAATTGGATAAGGATTAATTCTGTATTGCTTAAAATCGCTTTTTCGTAAATAAGCCATTATTTTCTCGTAAGTAAAGGATAAAAATGGTTATTGTGGGTTATCCCTAAGAGATTGTCATATACCATTGCGGACTTTTTTGTAGACCTTTTTAAGGTTTACAATATTGTAGTACATTATTTTGATCTATCTCGTAGGGTTCAGCCAGCGTTTGCAATGTAAGCGCAAAAAAATGTGTTTATTTACGACCTTACATTAAAAACCTCTAAAATTATCAGTGTTTCTCTACTATATTATGCATGTATTATACATATAAACCTTTCTCTTGAATCACTCTATCTATTAAAAAAAACCGAATCAAAATCCGTTGCGTAGTTTTAAAGATCTAAGCATACTGTTGGATATATTTAAATAAAATGTGACTCCGCTTGAATATAGATTGTATTTGGTACAGAAATCGGTTATAATATAAATTAAAATTGCACGGTAGGTACTAGGCGTGCGTTGCTGTCCGAATCTGTAGGCGAGAGTGCGCGGCGCGGCCGCCGACCCGATCAGCTGAGACCTCTCCTCCCGCGTCCCCCGCCGCTGCTCGTTCACGCGTATGATGCGTGAACATCCTCCGGCGCGTTGAAAGCCATAGCTTTCAAGAAGTAGACGAGGAATGGATGCGGCCCGCTCCGCTTCGTTGTCATCTTTGGATTGTGAAGTTGGCAAAGGACATAGTCTGTTGATCGCCCTTCGTATAATGCCCTTTGAAGTAGTGACGTCAGCTACCCTGCTGACGCCGTCGGCCCCTGGATAGAGGCGAGACACGCGCCCCAGCCGCCATTGTAGTGGCGGTAAGTTGTCTTCCTTCAGTAGCACCACGTCACCGCAGGTGAGCCCTTGCTGTCCAGTGCGCCACTTGGTGCGCTGCTGCAGCTCAGAGATGTACTCCCGGCGCCATCTCTCCCAGAAGTGCTGCCTTATCTTCTCTAGGAGCTCGTATCTGTTGGGTCTAGTAGCAGTGATGGGCTTCGTTGGGACAGACATCAGTGGTCTCCCAATTAGAAAGTGGCCTGGAGTCAGAGGAGAAGGATCAGTACAATTGGACGAGAGAGGAGTCAGCGGGCGTGAATTTAGGATTGCTTCAATCTGTGTAAACAGCGTTGCTAGCTCCTCAAACGTCAAAGCAGCATTTCCTGCTACACGTTTCAGATGAAACTTAGCTGATTTAATTCCAGCCTCAAATATTCCACCGAAGTGGGGAGAATAAGCGAGGCTGAATACAAATTTGATACCTTCAGAAGAGGCATAATCACTGACAGACTGACGGCTGGATCGAAGCAGCTTACCTAATTCATTGTTAGCTCCTACGAAATTCCTACCGTTGTCGCAAAAGATCTCATGACATTTTCCCCTGCGTGATATGAATCGTCTTAGGCATAAAATAAAAGCTTGAGTACTCAGGTCACTTACAAGTTCCAAGTGAGCCCCTTTAAGTGAGTGCCTTGGTACTAAGGCATACAAATAAACATAGATAACATTTACTAATTCGGTTACCACGACCTTTACGGTTACTTATCATAAAAGGTCCAGCAAAGTCAATTCCGCACGAGTAGAAAGGGAAACAAGCATTAGTACGCGCTTCAGGCAAATGACCCATTATTGGTTGTAAGGTATTCGCTCGCAATCGAACGCAAACAATACACTGTCTAACTACTTGCCGCGCTAGGCATCTCCCTCCAATGGGCCAGTACTTATCACGCACTGACGCTAACAGTAGCTGTTGACCTGCATGAAACAAACGTATATTTTCACTTATCATTAGTATCTTAGTTAAATGATGTTTTGAATTCAATATTATAGGGTGTTTCTTATCGAAATTATAATTGGAGTTTTCTAAACGACCACCCGCACGAACAATGTCATTGGAATCTATAAATGGAGTTAATTGTAATAATTTATTTTTTCGTGGTAATGTTTTTCCGTGTTTAAGTAACTCAATTTCGAAAGAAAATGATTGTAATTGACTAATTTTAATTAAAAACATAATTGAATTATTTATTTCGTCTGAGTTTATAGGGCCTGAGTACTTTTGTTTATTTTTATTACAGTTATTAACAAAACGTAGAACATATGCAAATATTCTACACTTAACTTATTGAAATTGGAATGCTTATTAAAATCTATAAATGAAGTTTTGTCGGTAGAATTTTTTGCTGCAGAAAATAATGAATGTACCTTCAACTCTGGTAATATTTTAGCTACGATTTAATTTTGTGGCCATTCTAAACGTTCTTTCTTTAGGAAAGAAGGACCTTCCCACCACAAGGAAGAAGATGATAGATCTTGGGGTTCAACTCCCCTTGAGGCAAAGTCAGCTGGGTTCATATTTGTAGGTACATGTCGGTGTTCAAAACCATTAGTTAACTCATTAATTTCATTTACCCTGTTGCAGACAAACATTTTTAGATTTCTCACATCTGTTTTTAACCATCCTAAAACCACTGTTGAATCAGTCCAAATGGTTTTACAATTTATATTAAATCGAAATGACTGAAGAATTTTATTAGATAATTTAGCCTCCAGCAAACAACCCAGTAATTCTAATTTTGGTATAGTCATAGGCTTTAAGGGCGCAACCCTTGCCTTTGCGCACAAAAGTCTTACAGTAACCTCATTTTTATCGTTTATTGATCGTAAGTATACACATGCGGCATACGCTTTCTGTGACGCATCGACAAAGCAATGTAGTTCTATGGATATCGGGAGATCGCAAAGAACATTTCTAATAATTTTAATATTAGAAAGGAAGTGCAAATTAGCAATGAATTTTAACCATGTTTCTAATTGAGTTTGTGGTATAGGCTCCTCCCAGTTTAGCTTGATAACCCATAACTGTTGCAAAAAGATTTTAGCCTTAATAATGCATGCACAAATTAATCCTAAAGGATCAAATATTTTACAAATAGTAGCTATAACGACCTTTTTCGTAATAATATCCGGTGGCGATTCGATCTTTGAGGGAAACCCAATAATATCTAATTTTGGAGAATAATTCAAACCTAGCACACTGGATTCTTTTGTTAAATCTACCGGGTCGAGCATAGTTTCATCAACAGCAAATGCCCGTAAACAGTTAGTACGAATCTTTCTTAAAGGGAAGCATGCCGAATCTAGAATTTCCTTAATATTTTTATAAATGTGCTGCAATTCACTTTCCACTCCCGTATTCAAATCATCTATACAAACTGGAGCAGGACTCTTGACAATCCTTTAAGCCACGTATAGGGTGTCATGTTCTTTACCCGTATACAAAAAATCAATCAAATCCAATGAATACTTTAGCCACAGGAAATTATTTTTCATTTTCTTATTTTACAACATGATGTAGATCTGAGTCCGTAATAATAGGTAAACATTGTAAGGTCAAGAACCTGTGCAAAAACGTTTTATTCTCTACGTCTCAATATGCTTCAAAGACAGAGAAAGGTGTCATACCATTACACTCTTACGCGCCCCGCCCACTCCCACAAAATACTACAATTAGAAAGAAAAAGAAATATTACTTACGCAAAAAATGCATTAGTGGTGCATAGAAAATTGCGAGTGTGTGTTTGAGCGGAAATTTTTCGGCAAAAAGACCGTTATTGACTCGCACGTCAGTCAGTGCATAGCGGCGCCCTTTGATGAGCGCACACGCATACATTTGTTATCGCAAGACCGCGCGCCATTGTTGTGATTCTAAGAAAAGTTTTAGTTCTTATTGTGATTAAAGACGATTTATGATAGTTGGATTAGTACATAGGTTATTGTGAGATATTGTTAAGTGTTAGTGTAATATTAGTTAGTTAATTAGGCATTTATTAGTTAGTTTTGTGATTTAGGTTAGGTTTGTGAGTTTTTTAGTTTAATTATGCCTCAAATAAGGTACAAAGCTACCGAGTACACTGACATGGTACTTATGTACGGAGAATGTCACCAAAATGCGGCTTTAGCATTGCGTACATATCGGGAGAGTATGCTCGAGAAGTGAACACTGTGGATGATTTAAAAATAAGAATAATTAATGCCTTCGACAAACTTAAAAGAACAGATCCCCATCTGTTCTTTAACTTGTTAAGACGAGTCCGTGAAAATTTAATAAGACGATGTCGCTTGTGCATAATGAACAATGGTGGACACTTTGATTTAAAAATTTGACTATTGATGATTTACGTCCCGCACCGCCGCCGCCCGCTGCACCCCGCTCTACGCCGCGCAAAGGTCAGTGACTTTTCGAAGATAAAGCGTGTTTAGTTTTTATGAAGTCGATTCTGCTATTTATTTTGTTTAAAAATTGCAATTTTTAAATTTTCCATTAACTAATAATTTTCGTGTTTTAAAACGTTTCTATGGACTAGTACTGTGCTCGTTTTAATTCAATGTCGTAAGTCCAGATCCACATTGTATAAAAGTCACTTTTAATTATGTTCGCGATAGTGTCGTCATTACATTCTTTAGCCAGTTGTAATAAACATCTGGTACTCAGGAATGGAGCGCTGGCCAATCCATATGTTACTGTATTTAATTGTAAAACTTTTAAATCATTATTATCATCGGGTTCCGTATGAGATGAATCCCTCCACAGAATTAACTGAAGGTGACGTTGAGAAGTATGCAAGGCCGTTTGTCGGTACATTTTCTCAATGTCTCCTAAGAGAACAAACCTATGCCCGCGGAAGCGTATCAAAATTGAGATTAAGTCGGACTGTACAACTGGACCTACAGCCTGTATGTCATTTAATGACTTACCAGAAGAAGTCTTGGCCGAGGCGTCGAATACCACCCTCAACTTTGTCGTTTCACTCTTCTCGCGAATTACGCAGTGATGTGGAAGGTAGTTGCCAAACTCTAGACCATTTACTTCACTCAAATGACCTAATTCTTTATATTCATCTATAAATTGAGTGTATGACTCCTTAAGTTTTGGATTTCTATTTAATTTTAATTCTAAATTCAAAAAACGTTTCTTAGCCAGATAATACGAATCTCTGAGATTAGTTTCGGGTTCTTTTAGTGGCATACGTACACAAAACCGACCGTCAGGTAAGCGGCTCGTGTTTTCTATAAAGTCATTTTCGCAAAACTGTTCCTCTAATGAATATGTTTTTGTCTCTGCAGGTAGTTCTTCAATCTCCCAAAATTTCTTAAGGGAATTATCAAGATTCGAAAAGTGATTGAAATAACAATAGACCTTGGACTTGGATTGACTGATACCTACTGGACCGGCTATCAACCACCCTAATTGTGATTCTTGTAAAGTAGGCTTATTAGACCCTAGCTTAATTTGATTTGTTCCAATAATATTCCAAAATATGTCAGCCCCCAACAGTATATCTATATTGGAAGGCTGGTAAAACTTTGGATCCGCGAGTTGTATACCGCATGGGATATCTAATTCTCGGACGTCTATTTTGACGGGTTTAGGCGCAAAAGGCCTAATTCTCAAAATGGCAACAGAGTCGCAAAAGGACTAGTTCTCAAAATGGCAAATTCTCTAAAAGCCTAATTCTCTGAATGGCCAATTCTCTAAAAGCCTAATTCTCTGAATGGCCAATTCTCTAAAAGCCTAATTCTCAGAATGGCCAATTCTCTAAATGGCTAATTATCAAAATGGCACAAATTCTCAGAATGGCCAATTCTCTAAATGGCTAATTATCAAAATGGCACATTTTCTACAATTGGGAGTATTCTTACTTCGTATACCTACTATATCGATATGTAAAAAAAATATTATACAGGGTTATTGGTAAAACACCGGCAACCTTGCAGGACTGTATTACTATCGTCATAAACAACAACTTTTGTTCTATGAATTTTTACAACATTTTATACATTTACCAAAAACAAATCTTCAAGATTTCGTTGTCCTATCTAACACATTTCAACTCTGTATTTTGCTATACCTACATACCTACGCCTGCCGCGCACTGTCCTCGTAGTAATTCTTTTGGGTTAATGACTCGCTTCGCTACGATTCCCGCCTTTTTACGCACTACTTGTAATGAAATGCCACACATGTTTTATTGGATGTTTGTTTACTTTTAGTTCCGCGTTGAAATATCTCAGGGAAGCAAACATAAAACCCTCAAAATGGTAGTAAAAGTACTAACGAAAATATTACAAATTAATAGCCTCAGAAAAAAAAGTTCCCGTTTAGTTTTTTTCTCATATTTTGCCATAAGACATGAACCTTAATAGGTGGCATTAAGGTTTATTTTATTTGGTCACTGTCTAATTTATTGCACAGAAAATGTTAAATGAAATGTTAGTCCGCGCGTCAAAGTTTATTTCCTCCTAATGCCCGCACAGGTATCCATCCGTGCGTATGTGTTAGAGTCGTTTCAATGTAGTGTTGCGATTACGATACCTATCATATTTTGTAAACGCGTCCTTAAAATAACTTGCAAACACGGAATGTACATTGCATGGATAACAATGTCGGCACAAAACTAGGTACGATACCCATTTTTATTTTTTAATGCAGGCGTAATAATCAGCATATTTACAACAATTGGATGAATAAGTATTAAAATCAGTATTTACAAATGATTACCTCTCAAGTTCAAGTCTCGTGGATGTCGGTGAGTATCGCGCACATAGCGTTCAAAATAATCACCTTCACAACCAACACAAAGTCCACACCTAAAAAGTAACTGTTCATCCACTCGCGAAAGCACAGCAGAGTTTGTTTTTATTTGATTAAACGCCCAATTAATCTTTTCAATCAACATTTCGCGGCTTGTGATTACGCGACCCGTGTACACCAATGTCTTTACATGTCCCCACAAATAAAAGTCTAAAGGCGTGATATCTGGCGATCTAGCAGGCCAAGCACGAGTTCCCCCACGTCCTATCCATCGACCAGGGTATTTACTATCTAATAAGTCTCTGACTCGGCGAGCATAATGCGCTGGCGCCCCGTCTTGTTGGAAGTACATACCCCGTAAATCGGCGAGTGGTATTTCTTCTTCTAATACCGGTAGCGTTTCAGTGAGAAATTCTTCGTAACTCTCACCGTTCAGTCTATCCAAAAAGATAGGGCCCAGTAATGTGGAATTCACAATTCCCGCCCACACATTCACACTAAACCTGTGTTGATAATTATGTGGTCTAGGTTCGTGCGGGTTCTCATAACACCATAGGTGGTCATTTCTGGTATTAAATAAACCCACTCTGCCAAATGTAGCCTCGTCAGTCCATAAAATTGTAGGCCGTTCAGCTAAGTACCAGTTACAAAAAGCGACTCGTGCTGTTTTGTGCGGTTCAGTCAGCTCCTGCGCACGATGAAGGTGGAAAGGATATTTTCCTTCAGCGTGAATGACACTCCACGCGAAGTATTGACTGACATTGAACCGCCGGGCTGCGTCGTTGGTACTTGCTGCTGGATTTGCTTCGAAGAATTCGACGATATCTTCTTCTTCCCGTACCGTGTGCCTCGGTGGACGACCACTATCCCTGATGGGATTCCGGAATTGACCGTGATCTCGTAACCGCTGTGTGGCGGCTAGCATTGTTTCTCGGCTAGGTATACGTACGTTCGGGAATCGTATGGCGTATTGGCGACAGGCTTCCGAAACATTGTCATCACACCTAGCTAGCATTCGCACCATTTCCGTGTACTCGACATTGGAATATCGATACGCCATCATGTAAAGATAATTACGTCCGCACTACCGAATTTCACTACAAGGACACACGTGACGCGGCGACGCAAGCGCACCGAAGCGATCGACCAACTGAAGGATGCCCGTAATTAGGTCAAGTCCGTCAAGTACAAGCACCCCCGCCGGCCAACCCCCGCTCCCCTCGCCATTTTACTATCGCTTTCGTTTGCTTTGCATAGACTTCGTAACATTTAGAGCGTTCAATTTGAATATTTTTATTTTTGTATGAAAATTTGATGAACTAAAATATGATAAAGTTTTAAAAGTCGTAGAACAAAAGTTGTTGATTATGATGTTAGTAACATAGACCTGAGAGGTTGTCGGTGTTTTATCAATAACCCTGTATAGATTTGATTGTAAAGTTCCTATTAACAATATACAATACCTCCTTCATGATTCTGGCCTCCTGGTAGTTCGTGAGACTTCACTATCCTTGTTTCTAATAAACAAAAGTGACAGGTATAGCTTAAAATTGGCTTGATTTTATCGGAACCAACAAACTCAAACTCAAAGCATTTATTTCAAATCGAAATGAATTATTTTATTTATAGGAATACTATTGTAGAAAATGTGCCATTTTGATAATTAGCCATTAAGAGAATTGGCCATTCTGAGAATTAGGCTTTTAGAGAATAGGCCATTCAGAGAATTAGGCTTTTAGAGAATTGGCCATTCAGAGAATTAGGCTTTTAGAGAATTTGCCATTTAGAGAACTAGTCCTTTTGCGACTCTGTTGCCATTTTGAGAATTAGGCCTTTTGCGCCTAACCCTTTTGACGCTAGGTAAAATACCTGTTATCGTTGGCACCAATAAACAGGAGACCCGAGTACTATAGGTACTTGAATGAGAATTTATTTTTACGATACACTTTCCTAAAATGTTAGTTTTAATATCATTAAGTCCACAAACCTTAAAGGTTTCACTAGAGGTTTTATTGAACCCTAATTTCTCCCTCAGAACATCTGTTAAAAATGACGATTGACTTCCAGTATCTAACAGTGCACGCGCCATTACCTTTCTATTGTTTGACTCGTTAACGATCTCCACCTGCGCCGTACACAACAACGTATGAGTCATCGTTTTAGCCGATAATGTAACCGGTGGACTATGTGCGCTTGCGCTTTGCTCTTCGCTCGTATTAGTGTCATTTCTATGTATCAAAGTGTTGTGTTTCCCTTCACATATCTGGCATGAACCTTTCAAACGACACTGATGACTATTATGCCCACTACGTAAGCATTTAGTGCATAGTTTTAACTTAGTTACTTCGCGAATCATATCATCGTTGTTCATTTCCTTGAACTTCGAACATTTATAAACAAAATGATTTTGATTACAAATTACGCATTGATATTTATGATCCTTCCTTTCCGTATCCGAATCCGAAGCAGCTAAGAAAGATCTCACCGATTTATTACTTTGAGAGTTCGATTTATTATGTTCATGTTTATCATATCTGTTATAGTGGGTAGTTTCCAAGATGTCCGCTCGGTTGCGTAAAAATGAGAAAAAATTAATGAGTGTCGGTAAATCCGATAAACTATTTTTATATTCCTCCCATTTCATACTAGTGACGGGATCCAACCTTGCTGAGACTATAAATATTAATAAATCATCCCACTGTTCAGTAGGACGACCCAAAGTGTGCAAAGAACTCAAGTTTTTAGGTATGTGATCAATTAAATAGCGCAATGCTTTAAATGATTCCTTCACAATAGGATCGATACTTAATAACGACTTAAGGTGGTTATTTATCGGCGCGTTCGTGTTCCACGCGCGCCTCAAAGAGATGTCAGCAACCAAGAAGGGGCCCGCAAGGGCCGATGCCTGCCGGGGCTGCGGGACTGTTCGAAAGAGATACCGTGGCCCTGGAACACAAAGGGCAATGAAGGAACATGGATGGGTTTTAGTCAGTAAGAGTCTGACACTCCCTCCCACTCCACCCAGAGCGGGAGAAGTCATTTGATGATTTCCCATCCGTAAAAAAAAAAAAAAAAAGGTGGTTATTTATTAAAATATTTTTGCTGTTATAACGGTCACATAAAATTTGCCAGGCATTTCTATAATTATCAGCGGTAAACTCAATTGATCCTATAACGACAGCGGCACTATTTTCCAAGCTTGATCTGAGATAGTGATACTTATTAATTAATGGAATCGAATCATTTTTATTAATAAGGGAATCGAAAGTATCCCTATACTCCAACCACTTTAAATAGTTCCCATCAAACTTCGGTAAATTTATTGTGGGTAATTTTATAGCATTCATGGAATGTGAACATTGGCTCGATATGCTTTCACCATTCACTGATCTTTTCTCTAAATTAGCAAATTCAATTAATTCTTTAGCTGTGGAAAGAAGAGAAAAAAATTGTGAATCAACAAATTCCCGCTCTGTTAACTGCTCATCCTCATTTGGTGAGAGAAATTCTAACTCCGATTGAATTTCGTTGAACTCTGATAACAATTCTTGAAATTTGTCAACCCGTAACGATAATTCTCTCACTTGAATACTAGTCAGTTTATTCGCGCCTACCTGCGTTAAAACATTTACATAGTCTTTACATTTTGTTAATCTCCCATTCATAATGCTAAGCTTTTTAACAAGATCCTTCATAGTTCCTTCCATAACTTACTAAAAGAAACAACAAAACTGAACAATGAATTAGGCAAGAAAATGAAATGATCAAACCAGTTACAACGGTTCCGTCGATCTTCGAACCAGACGCCCTCCCGCAGTCGGCACTCAAGCGCTTGATGGCTCGTCAGCCACAAACCAAACTCTGGGCCTAGCGAAAACAGCTAGCTGCGACGTAAGGCAACCTTAGCGCTTATCTGGCATTTTGCATAAATGAGTAACAGTTAACAACAAATCTTATGATAATCTTATGTGGGGGTATATGGGAAAAATCGCTAATGGAAAATGACTAGGCAATATTATGATAAATGGATTTATGCTTTGAAATGCAATGGATAGCTAAATGACTATAAGCAATGCCACCAAATGCAGTAAGATATAGAAATACTTTATAAAATAATATAGTAGGTAGGAAATAGGCAAGCTCTCGCAATAGCCGAAGCGTATAATAGGAAAAATATAGAGAGTACGTGTTCACGAAATGCTATCTTATAACGCTATCGGAGCGGCAAGCTGCATACAAGTTTGAAAAGGAAAAATAGTGGATAGGAATACAGGCCTACTTCGCTTGTGTTAGAAATATTGTTTAGTTTTAAGCCAATAGATGGCGTTGTTAGGTGAGCGGCGGTTTCTGAATCGCGGTGTCAAGATTCTCCGCGATTTGACTAGGCTCGCGATGATTGTAATTTTAAAAAGTACCAAATGTACCAATACACAGTTGTAACACCAGGGTCGTTGTTTTAATTTTGATATTATCACCCTTGTTACGATCGCGGATGCAGCAGAAGCAGTGCAGGATAGTGAACGGTTGTTCATTTGGTCCTTCGAGCCGGATATATTTGTCTGGAGCTTTTTGTTTTGATACATTCTTGGCTGGGCAAGTGGATCGCTTGCGCGAACTGGCCAAGGCACTGCAAGAAGCAGCAAGCAGCAGCAGTAGCAGCGCGTGGTGCATCGCGCTATTGCAGACGGTGCCGGGTGTGGTCATCGTCAGGGATCAGCAGCAAGGGTGACTGGAGGAGGTGTTGACGTGCAGAACGCAACGTGACACGCGAAGACAGTGATTAGTGAGTGATTAAAACCGTGAGTGAACCTTTATTTTATTAAAAACCACCAATGATATACATATATCAGTGGAATTACAAACATAAATCTTTGGAAGAATTCTTGACTACACAAATTTGAACTTTATTCGCTTGAAGAATTTAACTTAAAGAAAATTATAATAATATGAACATTAACTTAGAATATTTCAACTGTGTTGTAGACTTAGCCTAATTTTAAGAGAATTTGGTTGAGACGGGGAACCTATGCCCGAAATTTCCCAAATTATTGCTGTTTCTTAGACTTGTAAAATTTTCATCTTCGTTTTCAACACTTATAAAATTTCGTTGCACTTTTAATGTTAAATGTAGTATGTACCTATTTAAAAAAATATTTTGGACTTGTAATTTGTTTGCATTTATGCCCATCGAGTTAGCTTTGTACCTAAGGAACAATAATTTGGATTTTAATTTATTCCGTTACAAAAGTGTTTAGGGTTCATTAAAAATCAGTTAGACTTATATAATTTATAGAAAATGGAGTCATTAATTAATAAACAAGAAGATGTTCACAGTAGAATAGATAAAGCGTATGTCAACTTCAAAAAATCGCCTAAAGATCGAATAACACGTCCTTATTGTAAAGCAAGATTAGAAAATTTGGAGAAATTGTGGAATCAGTTAGAAAATGGCCATAGTAAATTGTATGAGGAATATGATCCAGATAAATTGAAACAGAGTCGATATGTGAAGAATGATGTTAATGATTTAGCAGACGAACTATATATTCAATACAAAACTGAACTTGAAACTGTCTTAAAGTCATTTGATATTAAAGAGCGGGATCTAAAAGAAAATTCTCAATTTGGAAGTTCAAAGCAGTGTCAGGTAAAATTACCAAAAATAATTATTCCGGTGTTTTCAGGAAAGTATACCGACTGGGTAACTTTTAGGGATTTGTTCTTATCACTTATACATAATAATAAAAGTTTAGATAATGTGCAGCGAATGCAGTATTTGAAAGGATATTTGTCTGGGGAAGCGGAACAACTACTGCGACAAATACCCATTTCCGATGCGAACTATGACCGATGTTGGGAACTATTGAATGCGCGTTATAACAATAAAAGGTATTTGTTACATTTTATAATAAAGAGGTTACTTAGTCAGAAGAATCTCAATAATGAATCAGCAGTAGGGCTGAAAGAATTACTTGATAATACCAATGATTGTTTAAAGGCGCTTTCCAATCTTGGCATTAATGTTGAGTCATGGGACATTATAGTTATCCATAATTAATAACTTTGAAGTTAGATCCCGAATCCCGAAAAGAGTGGGAATTTAATATAACTAAACATAACTCGTCGGAGGAACTTCCCACACTCATTCAGTTTACCGAGTTTATAACTAGTCGGTTTAGAGCTTTAGAATTTTTGGATAATAAATCTAATTCTGGATCTAGAAGTCAAAGTCAGCATAATAGTAATACCAACAAGATAAATAGTTTACATGTTGCGGACATTCAGTGTTCCTTTTGTTCGGAGCCACATAGGCTTAGTTATTGCAAACAGTTTGTACAAAAATTAGATTGTGACCCTCGTCGTAGTTTTGTACTAGAGAAAGGTATTTGCTTCAATTGCTTGGGTAATAGTACCGTCAAATGTCGAATCTGTAAATGTCGTCATCATTCTTTACTGCACCCCCCGAACGGGTTTTCTTCCACGGGTTCTGATTATAAATACACAGGCAAACGTGCAAACTTTGGCAAACAATGAAAACACCCCAACGAAGGAAAACATGGATAGCCCTATTTCCACAGAAGATAGGGAAGGTAACCAGTCTGTTACTTGTTTTTCGACAGGAAAATTGCGTAATACAGTTTTATTAGCCACGACTCTAATAAGAGCTGAGTCGAAGGCAGGCACTTACCAGGTGGTTAGAACATTAATAGACCAAGGTTCGCAAGTTTCTTTGGTTACTGAAGCTACAGTGCAGTTCTTGGGATTGAAGAAAATTCCTTCAACTCATATAATTAAGGGAGTTGGAGGGGACAAGGAAATAACATCAAATTCAGTGGTCACATTAAATCTAAGGTCTCGAATAGATTCGCATTTTAATATTCAAGTCCAGGCGTATGTCTTAAAATCTATAACAACGCTTCTCCCCGTTACGAAGGTAAGGACGGTAGAATGGGTAGAACTTCAGGAGGAAAATCTGGCAGACCCACAATATCACACTCCGAATAAAATAAATGTTTTATTAGGAGCAGATATTTATACCCAGATTATTGAAGAAGGTTTGAAAAGGAATGTGGATGGATCAGTAGTAGCTCAATGTTCCAAATTTGGATGGATAATATCCGGGATAGTTGATACATCTGCGGGTGTTTCTTCGAATGTTGTAGTGATGCATGCTCATATAGATGCAAATGAGGAACTAAAGAAATTCTGGGAGTTAGAAGCCGAATCCACCAACCAAAAAAAGTTATTGTCGGTAGAGGAAAAACAATGTGAAGATTTATTTTCGACAACTACCACCCGAGATGAAGATGGAAGGTATGTGGTTAGACTTCCGCTCCGGGAACAGACTTCGACTTACCAGGTAGGCGGGTTTGAAGAGATAGCTGAAAAAAGATTAAATGCATTACATACCAAATTAAAAAAAAATACGGAGTTGAAAGAAAAGTATAAACAAGTGATGAAGGAATATTTACAATTAGGCCATATGGAAAAGGTAAAGAAAAAAGGAAATTCAATATACTTACCGCACCACGCAGTTGTAAGGGATGATAAAGACACGGACCTTGGTTGTACCAAGGTCCGTGTGGTGTTCGACGCGTCCTGTAAAGGTAAAAAAGGTTATTCATTAAACGACAAACTGATGATTGGACCCCGATTACAACCGGAACTTCGGCACTTATTGATGCGTTGGAGATAACATTCGATATGTCTAGCAGCGGACATCGTTAAGATGTACCGGCAGATAAAGGTAGCGACTGTTGACAACGATTACCAGAGAATACTGTGGAAGGAAGAGCCGGAAGATGTAGTCGAACACTATCGCATGTTGAGAGTCACTTTTGGCACTGCATCAGCTCCTTACCTGGCGGTGAGAACTCTCCAACAAGTTGCGCACGATAACGGCGGAGATTATCCGGTGGCTGCTGAAAGAGTAATAAATGATTTTTACATGGATGATCTGCTAACCGGTTGTAGTAATACTAACGAAGGGCTCATAATTTACAAAGAAATGAATTCGTTATTAAGTAAAGCAGGGTTTGAACTTCAAAAGTGGATGTGTAATAATGAAAATTTACTTAATAAAATAAAGGAAATTAATGAAGGACTGGGAGAAATAGGAGAAGGTTTGCAGTTAAAAGAGGATGAGATAGTCAAACTATTAGGCCTTACCTGGAATCGTCGTTCAGATGATTTCCAATACTCGGTGACTCTTTCTCCGGAACCTGGACCTGTAACTAAAAGAAAAATAATTTCACACATTGCTAAATGGTATGATCCACTTGGTTGGGTGGCACCTAGTTTTATTATAGCAAAAATACTAATACAAAAGCTATGGATAGCAGGATTAGACTGGGACGAGGAAGTAACCACTAAGATGTTAAATGAATGGAATACTTACCTTGATGGGCTATCACTACTCTCACAAGTCAAGATACCTCGATGGCTCGGGACAAAATCGGATGACACTCTTGTTGAACTTCATGGATTCTCCGATGCCTCTAAGGCAGCTTATGCGGCAGCAGTTTATATTCATGTGATTGACGCTGATGGTAACATACGCGTTACTTTAGTAACGGCCAAGACGAAGGTAGCGCCCATCAAGCAGGTTTCTATTCCCAGGCTTGAATTGTGCGGAGCCGTAATGGTCACTAAACTCTTAGTTGAAGTAGCAAGAGTCATGGGCATAGATATAGGTAATGTACGTGCGTGGACGGATTCCACCGTGGTTCTAGCATGGCTCAACAGTCATCCAAATCGCTGGAAGACGTTCGTGGCTAACCGGGTCTCAGAGATATTGACTACGTTGG
Source organism: Noctua pronuba (assembly GCA_905220335.1). Classification (NCBI taxonomy): domain Eukaryota; kingdom Metazoa; phylum Arthropoda; class Insecta; order Lepidoptera; family Noctuidae; genus Noctua; species Noctua pronuba. The sequence goes on along the minus strand of LR999892.1, from coordinate 17,315,055 downwards.
ATTCAACTCAATGGTCTCATGTTTCTTCAGGCCAAAATCCTGCTGACGTTGGATCACGAGGTATCTACCCCTCGGAATTGTGTAATTGTTCTTCTTGGTTCAACGGCCCGGCATTTTTGTCTGAAGCTGAAATACATTACAGTAAGCCAAAACAATTAGAGACAGATTTAGAAATTGCGAAAGTTAACTTTACCGTGACTGAGGATTCCCTATGGGATAGATACTCGTTATTTACTAAATTAATACGGGTTGTAGCCTACTGTAGGCGTTTTTTAAAATGTACTGGAAATAGGAAACATTTTAGCAGGTATCTGTTGCAAGAAGAATTGGATGAAGCTCGCAAATGTGCTGTTAGAAATTGTCAAGCAGAAGGCTTCAAAGAGGAGATTGCTGTTATAAGGAAACAAGGTCAGTTGATCAAATTAAAGGGACCTCTCAAAACTTTGAGTCCTTACTTAGACGAAGAGAACATTTTAAGGGTAGGAGGAAGGTTGGAAAAATCACATCTTTCTTTGAATACAAAGCACCCTATACTGATTCCGAAAACGTCCAAGTTAACCGACTTACTGATAGCAGATGCGCATGCTAAAACGCTTCACGGTGGAATTCAATTAATGATGACTTACTTAAGCACATAATATTATATAATTGGCGGTAAATCTTTAATTAAAGGCTATGTGCGAAAGTGCATTCCACGTGTAAAGGGAGCGGCGAAAACTTCACAGCAATTGATGGGCCAGCTTCCCGAGGCTAGAGCTACTCCTTCAAGACCATTTAAGTGTAGCGGCGTAGATTACGCAGGTCCGATAAAAATTAGGACAACAAAGGGGCGTGGTCATCACGCTCATAAGGGATATATTTGTATATTTATTTGTATGGCAACACGAGCTGTACATATTGAAGTGGTCAGTGACTTAACCACACACCGATTTCTAGCTGCATTCAAACGATTCGTCGCTCGTAGAGGTCTATGTACGGATATTTGGAGCGATAATGGTACAAATTTTGTCGGTGCTTCAAGGGAACTCCACAATTTATTTGCTTCAGAAAGGTCAATCTACTTAATGGAGATATCAGAAACATTGGCCACAAACGGGACTAGGTGGCACTTTATTCCCCCCCATGCACCTAACTTCGGGGGATTGTGGGAGGCTGGCGTTAAATCAGTAAAGTTCCACCTAAAACGAGTCATAGGGGACTCGACACTAACTTATGAGGAACTATCCACAGTCTTGGTGTAAATTGAGAGTTGTCTTAATTCCAGGCCCCTGTCCACCTTAAATACAGATTCAGATGCCTTTGATGTCTTGACGCCAGGTCATTTCCTGATTGGACAACCCTTGATTGCCGTACCTGATCACAATTTTGAGACGTCTAATGTTTCCAATTTACGTCGTTGGCAATTGACACAACGAATGATGCAGGAGTTTTGGCGTCGTTGGTCACAGGAGTATTTAACAAAATTTCTGCATCGTTACAAGTGGACAAGTCAAACTCCGGAACCAAATATTGGGGATGTAGTAGTAGTAAAGGAAGATGACTTGCCTCCTGGTAAATGGCTGTTGGCGAGAGTTGTAGAGAAGCACCCAGGACTGGACAAAATTACGAGAGTTGTTACTTTGCGCACTCAAAGGGCCTTAATAAAAAGGCCTACTTCAAAATTATGCATTTTACCCATCACACAATAGTTAATAAGATACAGCTAGCTTATTGTATGTTCTTTTTTTTGCGTTTTAGAATCATAATGTGTTTTAATTTTTTAATTTAGTTGATAATATTTTCATGGTGGGCGGTGCCCGTGTAAATGTGATTAGTATAAGGACTATGCAAAATAGCTCCTTGGTGGGCGGAATGTTGGAAATATTGTTTAGTTTTAAGCTAATAGATGGCGTTGTTAGGTGAGCGGCGGTTTCTGAATCGCGGTGTCAAGATTCTCCGCGATTTGACTAGGCTCGCGATGATTGTAATTTTAAAAAGTACCAATACACAGTTGTAACACCAGGGTCGTTGTTTTAATTTTGATATTATCACCCTTGTTACGATCGCGGATGCAGCAGAAGCAGTGCAGGATAGTGAACGGTTGTTCACCTTGAGTACCCAGCCAGACGTCCAGCACGGTCTTCAGCAAAGTTCTTCACTCCACCAGGGCAGAAGGCAGCATAAGCAGCAATCCCTTCCAATCTCTTTAGCTAATATTGAAGCTATGGTCGCCAAATGACCAGAATATTTTCGATTTTGTTCATGGTCGCCAAATGTTGGATATATTTAAATAAAATGTGACTCCGTCATACATAGGGACAGCGGGAAGCGACTTTGCTTTATACTATGTAGTGAAGACTTAATGATTATTTCTAATGGGATAGTGTTTTGAACAATAATTAATACTTTTAAGTTTCCGACTATAAAGTACGCCATTTTTTACTATCACGTGTCATTCTAGGGATGTCAATTTGTTCTATTACGGGTAAAGTGCCTACCTACCCACATAAAATAAAATGATAACGATTTTGTATTGATTGTTCAATCTATTATTGTAAAGTAATAACAGAGTTCTAAATCACATGTACTTGCTGGTATTTCTAATACCAGTGGTTGTCAACGGCGGCATGGGCGTCAAGTGGTATTGTTTATTACTACTAAAGACAGGACTTTTTGTGTTGTGATTTTAGATACAAAACGGGTTTTAAACGTTTTAAACCATTTGGTTTTTGTAATGTAGGTAGATGCATAAAAGTGTAGTTGTGTAAGTCAGGCGCCGGTCGCCTCCGGCAGTCCGCAATATACGTACTAACTGAGCGCCCGTGTTTTATTACGTTGTTCCTCCCGTACAAACATCACAGTGGCGACGAGGATTAATAGCCTATGTGCGCGTGCGTGTTTGAACAATAGTCAAGATGTCGATTGGGAAGTTGAGTGAATTTGACGTGAAAACGGGACAGTGGTCATCCTATGTAGATAGGTTGGACATGTACTTTCTAGTAAATAAAGTGGCGGAGGAATTGAAGTTACCTACTTTAATTTCTACAATCGGAGATGAAGCGTACGAGTTACTCGTCAACTTGTCGAGTCCAAAGAAACCATCGGAGTTAAAGTACGGTGAAGTTATTAGTATAATGCGTCAGCACCTTCAGCCAACGCCATCTTCCTTAGCGGAAAGATACCGTTTTCGGCAGAAAAGACAAGGAGCGGACGAAAACGTGGCGAACTACGTCACAGAGTTAAAAAGATTAGCTCGCCACTGTAAATTTGCAGAAAATTTAAGCGAGACCTTGCGTGACCAGTTCATATGCGGACTCAAGAGTGACGTCATCAGGCAACGACTGTTTGCGGAGGATGACTCAATAACATTTTTACAAGCCGTGAAATTAGCGAACGCAATGGAGGCGGCAGAAAGAGACGCAGCGGTTGTGGATGGAGCGTCCACATCTAGTCCTAAGGCGGAAGCGGTGCATTCGGTCACATCAAATAAGGGGGACAGCAGCGGTGCGAGTAGTAGCAGGAGCGGTGGCAGCATGCGGCCGCGCGGGCGCCGCGGGCCGGGCGGCGCGGGCGGCGGCAGCGGCGGCGGGCCAGCCGCGAGCCACGTGGCGCGCGAGTTAAGGAACCCCAACCTACCAATATTAGCTTTGTCAGACAATAAGTATTTACTAGATTATTATTTCCCAATTTCCCCACTGCGCGATCAGCATTTATAATTATCTAGAACATGCGTCAATCTGATCACGCTGTGCATGTACTACGTTAGCAATTAAGTTAGTATATAAGATCAATATTTTGTTAGATTTAATTAATTACTGTTTCGCTGTAACTCTGTCGGAATAAAGTTATTTTTAAATACTTCCGTTGTCGCTTACTTAATTGGCGCAGCCGGTAGGATCTCTGTAGTCAGTTTGCCGTGTATACAATTCTACGTGGAGTAGCCGACGTGCGTGTCTACGGTTTAGCAGAGATCGCCGAACAAATAAATTCATTAAGAAGCCACTTCGAGTTACGGAAGAGGACCAGCCACAGCAGTAATTCAGGGAGCATGGAGCTAGCTGCGGAATTGTGAGTAAATCTTTTTCACCTTCCTCTCAGCTCTTCCATCTATATCCCAACCTTGTAATAGTCTATGTGTTTGTGTATTATTAGGGATTGGACAACGCCGTAATAATATTTGCATAGATTTTAATTGTACTAATATTTTAGAGTAGTGATAGTTTAGTAGCACATTAGTGTGATTTTTTTTCTCCGCGTTGGTTTCTTTCATAACTTTTCACAATGGAAAACGTAACCCGTGTCCCACAGGAATTGGTTAACATCATACCAATATTCAGCGGCGACACTAGAATGTTGCCTTTATTTATAAAAAAATGTGAATACATTTTGTCTACGTTCTTAGGAACCGCAGCCCAAAATGAATATTTATTTCATGTAGTAACAAGTAGGTTATCAGGCGAAGCAGCCAGTTTGGTAGGCGAAAGAGAAGCTATAGGTACGTGGGACGAGCTGAAGAAGTTGTTAAACCAACACTTCGGTGATCCACGCACAGAGGATTGTTTAGCAATGGAGTTAGAATCGTGTAGAATAAATAAGGGTGAAAGTTATTTAGATTTTTGCCATAGAATACAGCGGATGAGAAGTGTTTTATTTGCTAAAATATCAGAAACTATCATTGATGAATCTCTACGTAAGGCAAAGCAAATTATTTATAGTAACAGAGCAATGAATGCTTTCTTGTTTAATTTACCGCCATTTTTAGTTAGATTAGTTCGTTTGCGCGACGTCACAACGTTAGAGGATGCATTAAAAATAGTTTTAGAAGAACAAAACTTCCAGGCAGTCTATGAGTCGAAAACAAACGACAGACGTAATTTTAGCAGAAATAACAGACCCAATTTGCCAAATAACCAATGCAATTGAATCTAATAATCAAAAGAAAGATTCACATAGCATATCAAGTACACATGTACCGAATAGTGCTACAAACAGCACATTTACACCGAACAATTCGCATCAGCCCAGACATTATAAACAACATAATAATATTCAAAGAAATCAAGACAATTTTAATCGTACAAACAACAATAATGCGTCACCGCAGTCAAGTAGGTCATTTGTTCCGATTGCACAACCGAACCAACAGTTCGCGGCACATGCACCGAGCACGCCGTCTTTTGCAGCGCAAGCATCTACGTCGGGTGCGAATACTGATGTCACCATGCGTACTACAAGTTCACGACGTGTTAATTACATAAATAATTCTAATAATAATGAACAGAGTTCAAGTTATTCGTACAATGAGTGCCAAGAATTTTCTCCTGAAGAACCCGGGGCGGGAAATTTTTGCATAACGGCCTCTACCCTAGAGAACGAATAAAAATAAATTGTAATAAACGCTTAAAGAACAATGTTCAAAAATGTATGGACACCGTCCCCACCCTTGTAGCACTTTAAAACCTATGTTAATCGAAGGGCCATAGTCATCTTATCATTTTATTGTATTACACCGAAACTGAAATGTGCATCCGAAAAAAGTTATATCGACATGAAGAAATCGGAATCAGTTATCACAATAATAATTATGTTACCAATCACGATGCTTTTCTTTTTACTGTGGGATGATTTCGTTCGGAGTTATCAAAAAATCTTTGGAATTAAATTGTGACTCCCTCACGGGAACAACTCACGGAGCAGAAAAAAGTTCAATGAAGAATTCTGCTGAATATCGTTTTTGTGAAGTAACCATTGACGGTTTTTAGGAGTTTTCAAATAAAAATACCTTATTAATCTATACTAATATTATAAAGCTGAAGAGTTTGTTTGATTGAACGCGCTAATCGCAGAAACTACTGGTTCGAATTGAAAAATTCTTTAAGTGTAGGATAGCCCATTTATCGAAGAAGGCTATAGGCTATATAACATCACGCTACTACCAAAAGAAGCGAGCGAATAAAAAATGTTGCAAAAAAGGGGAAAATAGTAAATATTTTATAATAATCTCACGCGGACGAAGGTCGCGGAAAACAGCTAGTTACAAATAAAACCGTTTACTTTTTATTAATAGATTATTCGGTGTTTTCAGTGTCTATTACAATATTGTCCCAGGCACTGGCTGGCCCAACGAAATTCTCTAAACGCCTTCCAATTCCATAGTACCACACGATACTGACGACATGCGCGCAGGCACCAACTGTCCTCATACCCGTCAAACATGAGCAATAATATGCCTGAATAGCGTTTATGCCCTGTGCGTTATTCAGTAGTAAATACGTGTAATAGGTCGCATTTGACCTATGTCTTGATAAAATGCGACCCCTCAGAAGAGTGCAATCTTCCGTATCTATACCGTATTGATTCATAATTGGGCTTGGAGTTGCACAAACCTCTATATTATAGACGCCGCCACGTAAATGTTCGCTGACATAGGAAGCTGCCAGTTTTAGATGATATGTCCCCAAGCTAAACAAAATAACATCTTCGTTTGATAATTCAGGGAACGGCATATTTATGGACTCGTCAGTCAACGTCCTGAACGCAGCCCGCTGCCTGTTAACATTTTCTGCAACAACGTAGTTGCCCAAGTCATTATTGGTATGAATTCTGCGACTAATTCGTTCTACGAAGTCTGTGGCATAAACACTATCATGAAAAGGTTCCCTGAAGGTGTTGAGGAGCGCACCAGCAATTCGGAAGTCAGTGAAGAGGTGAGGAAGTGATTTATTGAATATCACGTTCCTGAACATTTTAAAGTCGCGTTTGAATCTTCCGTTTATCGCCTCAATGACCCAGCGGACAATTGTTATTAAACGCGATTTATTCATTTATTATTTTCTATTTATTTCTTTAAAAAAATACATGTTTACTAACCCCTTGTACATTCATCCGCTCCAGTACATACTCGGAGAATCCTGGATGGTTTTCCATGTATTCACGTGTTAAAATGCGTCGATTTCGATCTCGGGATACAGACCGTGAACACGTAACACATTGATGAATTCGTTGCTGTTCCATAATGCCAAAACAATGAAACAAATCCAAACCACAGGCACACAAAATCCGTTATTAAGTCCGTAGTCGCCAAAACCAAACCAATTCAACTTAGTCCAACCGTTCGCATAAAATCAAATCCAGTAAGAAGTCCAAAGTAGAAGGATAAAACTAGCAATCAAAAGTACAATCTGTTTTTTAATCTCGGAGACTAAATTGACAAGTAAAAATGGCAAACTGACATAGATTTCAATAGGATTTAAGTCAGTTTTGACATTTTCACTTGTCAATTTAGTCTCCGAGATTAAAAAACAGACATTAGGAGGAGAGGAGGCGAGATACGCGTACGCTCAAGGAAGTTCCAAAAGGTCCAAATAACAATTACAATAACCAGTAAAATCAGCAACGTCAGACAGGCAAGCGATAAGGGTACTAAGCCATACTTCCCTTCTCTCCGCCCTTCCACCACCCCGCACTTACTACTTGCTCTGCGTCGTGTTGCGCTGCGCGTGCGGCTCTTATTAGAACTGTTCTACCCTCCACCTCTAGCTTCTTTGGACCGTGAACGTGTTTTGAATTAAAAAACTTACCAAAATGTAATTATAATTGTAGTAGGTATGGTTACATCATGTCGAAAAAGTATAATAAAAGGCAACATAATTGTGACTGATTCCGATTTATTCATGTCGGTATAACTTTTTTCGGATGCACATTTCAGTTTCGCTGTCATACAATAAAATGATAATATGACTATGGCCCTTCGATTAACATAGGTTTTAAAGTGCTACAAGGGTGGGGACGTTTTGAACATTGTTCTTTACCACATATAGTTATACCAGAATTAAAGGCAGTTTTTATGATAGATACGGGGAGTGTTAGATCGTTTATAAGCCCGTATATAGCGAATAAATATTTTAAAAATTATTTACAGTATGAACCCTTCGAAGTTGTTAGCACTCACGCATCGAGTGTTCATAGTGAAACGGCTATTATTCCATTACCGGTTACCTTTGGAAGTCAAGAGTTCCATAAGTTTTATGTCTATAGTGTCGACGATAGGTATGATGGGTTAATAGGTAGCAATTTGCTGAAGCAATTACAGGCAAAGATTAATATGGAAAATCAGATACTACATTTAAAAAATACTGATATTCCTATCATATATTCACCGCCTATGAGAGAGATATATAATCTACCATCTCGTAGTGAACTTAGAGTAAGACTCCCAGTCAACGTACTGAACGGGGAAGCTGTGTTAGATTTTAAGCAATTTACGGAAGGGATTCGAATGCCCGCCGCATTAGTTACGTGTATTGAAGGCTATGCTGCCGTCCTCAAGCAATAAAGCCGTTATCTCGCATCTGGTCGATTTTCGTTTTTTGATACCACAATAATCAAAAAAAAAAACTCTATCTTTCTGTCTAAGCAGTATTTTTCTACTATTTATGGATCCCGAGATAAAAAAAACAAAAACGCCGTTAAAATGCCTTTTTTGTTAAGTTTACCACACTATAACGCAGCTAAGCAACATAACTAAACTAAAAAGTGACTAAGGGCTTATAATTTACATTTTAACTAGAATATTTACCATCAGTTTCATAACTAAATTGCCGTTAACAGAATTTCCTACTCTACTAAGAGGCTAAAGTACTTTAACGGTTAAATAGTCCTGCTTTGTTTCAAAATACAGTATTCTAAATCCAACGCTAAAAAGCCGTTAAATAAAAGTACTACACAAAAATGACGTTAATGTCACTTAACCGCATTTATGCGTAGTATTTCGACGTGTTTTTATTCAGAGATTATGTAGTGAACACGCCAATAACGGCGTTTTTAATATGAAATATAAATATTTTGCTTCGGCGTCAATCACAAAAATGCAGTTACCCCTCATTATTACACTAAAACGCGGTTATCTGCTCTCAAACGCTCGCTATCGATCCCCCCCCCCCCCGCGGCCCTTGATCGATGAAGCCGTGTGGCACAAAAGTTTAAAGGGAAAGGACGAGTCACGCTTTGCGCACTCGCCGATTGTTACGATGGCTGACAACTCCAGGTAAAAACATTATTTTATTATGGTAGTTATTATTGCCCGTTTAGTGTACACTATAGATTGTACAATAATAATAAGAAACAGTAGATACTAGCCCAATAAAAATTCGGAGAGGATCTTCCAGGGAGATGCGCTTAGAATATATATTAAACGCTTCAACATTAGGATTTCCATTAAAAAATACACCAACCGAAGGACATGCACAAAAAATTGATTTAAATCATCTATTGTATATGGATGGCATTAAGCTTTACGCAAAAAGTGAGGGTGAACTTCATAAAATTAGCAAATTTGACAGAACAATTTTCAAATGATATTAAAATGGAATTCGGCATAGATAAATGTAAAATAAATTCAATTAGAGCATGGCAGAATTACCAACACCACTTTAGGAACAGGAGAACAGATACAATCATTAGATGAACAAGATAGTTATAAATACCTAGGGTACACACAATCACGACAGATTAACTATGTATAAAGAAACTAAACAAAAATAAACACAACAATTTCAACACAGACTAAACACAAAAATATTCCCGAAATACAATTAAAGCGATTAATTAGCACCTTCGCTATACCGGTTCTTACATCATTATTCTTTTGGGATAATCAATTGGTCCAAAAGCGACCTCAAAAATCTTCATCGAAAAATTTCCACGATCTTGTGTGCAGAGATTAAACACTGCCGCGGAAAGAGGGAGGTATTGGCATAATTGTCATTTTTAACCTACACAACAGACAGACAGACGACAGATAGATAAAAGCCATCAGACAATTCTTTTTTCCAAAAAGTGAAAACTCTATTCTCCATAAAGTTGTTACTCAAAACGACCATCAATTGACCCCCATGAATTTAAAAGATAGGTCAGAACAGAAAAATGAAAAAATTACCGACGAAAGAACTAAGCTCCTAGAATGGACCCAGAAGTCTCTACTCGGAAGACATCGTCAAGACTTATGCCACATAAATGTCGACAAAGAAGCGTCGAACGCGTGGTTAAATCGAGACGAACTTTTCCCGAAGACTGAAGGGTTCATGCTAGCTATACAGGACCAGGTAATTAAAACCAAAAACTACAGAAAATATATTATAAAGAATTTAAATAATGACATGTAGAAGATGCAATAGTGTTCCTGAGACAATTCAACATATCACAGGCGCGTGCAAGTCAATAGCCCAAACAGATTACAAACACAGACACGATCAAGTAGCCAACATACACCAGAAATTAAGCTCACCAGTACAAACTCATAGACTCCGTTGTACCATATTACTAGTACAATCCAGAGACCAAATAAGAAAATCCCTCAACAAAACTGTATTTTGATCGAGGCATTTTTACCGACAGAACAATTCACTTCAACAGACCAGACATTGCACTTATAAACAAGATAAATAAAACTGCATATTTAATCGATATTGCTGTACCAAATACACATAATTTAGGCCACAATAGCAGAAAAGCTAACCAAATACATCGAACTAAAAGATGAAATTACCCGAATTTGGCATCTGCAAAAAGTTACAATAGTACCAATAGTTTTGTCATCAAAAGGAGTAATACCGAAATAACTTCACCAGTCCCTTAATTCTCTTAGCTTACCTCAAAATACCTACCATCGGCTACAAAAGGCAGTGATATTAAATAATAATATAATAGACTCGTGAGAAAGTTTCTGCAATGTGAGTCAGACTATAAATGACGATTGGTAAAGTACCTACCTATAATATGATGTAGGTTTTTTGGATGTTTATTAATTTGTACCCGTAGCTAATAAGAATAATAAGAAGTAAGTCATCACAAAGTGATTTAGTTTATTATTTTATATTTTAATTAACAAAGAGCAGGCAGGTTCTATTTGCCAGAATATTGTGTTACCTACATACCGAAACTAGATTAGGTTTAGATTTAAATAGGCCTTTTTGAAATGTTTTAGTAATTTTTTATGATCTCATTAGTTATAGGGTAACGATGTTTTTAGTTATTTGCCAAAATCTCATTTTTAATTATTATAACTAGTTTTAGTCCTTGCAAAGTGATTTTGTTAAATTTAAAGAAGACTGTCACTTAATGATTGATTTTTATTTCTGAATAAGCTCTTTTATTTCTGTAGATGACTTAACCTTTTTATTTGATTTCCTCAACTATCTTGTTTAAGTTTCAAAGCTAGAACGCCGTTATATTTTTAATGTTTTGTAATTAGCGGCATTTAAGCGATGTAATCAACCTAAAAAATAAATGCAGAAAAAATATCCTTGTAACTTACTAGTCTTAAGTGCGGCTAAGTGATTTTAGCTGCATTATAGTTTAGCATAGTGTTTATTCTCGTAGCTATAATGTTTAGCTACAACAACGTTAAAGTATTTAGCGGCATTATAGTTTGATAATGAAGAGATTCTTTTAAATGTCAACTAAATTACATTAAAATAAAACACTAAAAAGCCGTTAAGGTAGGCTTAGCGGCATTATAGTCGTGGTTGTATAAGCTGTAAATTATAAAAACACTAAACTAAAGCGCAAATACCCTATTTTTGTTAAGATTTAATCATTGTTAAGAAATGAAAGTATGGCTGTCTGAAAGCGCAATACTAGATCTATTGTTTGATACCGATAAGTCTCGCATACGAGTTATAGTTAAGAAACGGCATCATTTTTTTATTTTTGCGCGCTCTTTTGTCATTTACTCGAAATATGATTTTGTTGGATAACGGCATTATAGCTTGCGAACGGCAGTATGCAACAACTGTTATTCAGAATTGTAGCCATGAAAATAGAAAATTAGTAGTTACGGGACCTTTTCAAGTGGAACCATACATACAGGACCCATCTGTTAGTGTTAATTTCATAGATAATAATATAGAAGTGGACAGCTTGCTAACAAAGAATTTAGACAAATTACAGTTAGATCATATGAATTCAGAAGAACGAACGGTTATTGAGGGACTTTGTAAAGAATACAAAAATATATTTTATTGTGAAAATATTCCGTTAACCTTCACAAATCAGGTTAAACATAGAATAAGAACAAAAAATGAAGACCCAATAAACATTAAGGCACATAGATTGCCACCTATTCAAACAAAAGAGATCAGTAGTCAAGTCGAGAAAATGTTAAGGGATAACATTATCCAGGAATCTCATTCTCCCTGGAGTGCTCCCGTACATTTAGTGCCGAAAAAATTAGACGCGTCAGGCCAACAAAAATGGAGGATGGTAGTTGACTATAGACGGCTCAATGAAATCACAATTGATGATAAATACCCTTTGCCCAACATTAACGATTTATTTGACATGCTAGGTAATAGTACATACTTTACAACTCTCGACTTAGCTAGCGGGTACCATCAATTAGAGGTTCAGGAGAAAGATAGAGCTAAAACTGCGTTTAGCACACCTTCAGGTCATTATGAATTTAACAGAATGCCGTTTGGGTTAAAGACCGCACCCGCAACTTTTCAGCGAGCGATGGATAACGTCTTACGAGGCCTTCAAGGCTTACATTGCTTAATATATCTCGATGACGTCATTATTTTTTCTAAAAGCTTGCCTGAACATGTAGAAAAACTTAGAGCAGTTTTTGACCGCTTCCGTCAAACAAATTTAAAAGTTCAATTAGATAAGTCTCATTTTCTTAGAAAGGAAGTACTCTACCTAGGGTATACTATTACAAGTGAAGGTTTGAAACCAAATAATGATAAAATAGACGCTATTCTTAGGTATCCTATACCGGAAACGGTTACACAGATTAAAAGCTTTTTAGGACTAATCGGTTATTATAGGAAATTTATCAAAGATTTTGCCAAAATAACTAGACCATTAACAGCTTGTTTAAAGAAAGGTCGCAAAATTGTAATTAATGGGGAATATAAAGAATGTTTTGAGACATGTAAAAAGCTTTTAACAAATGCACCTTTGTTACAATTTCCTGACTTTAGTAAAACTTTTATTTTAACCACGGATGCATCCAATTTTGCGATCGGGGCTGTATTGTCACAAGGAACGATAGGCTCAGATAAGCCTGTAGCCTATGCTAGTAGAACCTTAAGCGACACAGAAGTAAAATATAGCACTATCGAGAAGGAACTTTTAGCCATAATATGGGCAGTTAAGCACTTTCGACCGTATTTGTATGGTAATAAGTTTACCATATTTACAGACCATAGACCATTAGCTTGGCTGTATTCATTGAAAGAGCCCAATAGTAAACTCACGCGATGGCGGTTAAGGTTAGAAGAGTACGATTTCGAAATAAAATATAAGAAAGGCCCTCAAAACACGAATGCAGATGCTTTATCTAGGATTAAGATTAATGCAATTGACGACGATTTAGATTCAATATTCGTAAATATAGGAGATAGGCAGGAACGTATACAAAAAATTATAGAAAACGAATTGCAAGACCCCGAAACTCCAATAGAAACGATAGAACTTTCGGATTCTGATGATGGGGTCACTGCCAACTCAGTTTCAAATAGAGAACACGAAGGCATTCCTAGTTTAAACGAAGCTGTCGATACTAAACCAAAACAGATTTTAATTCATTCATGGTTTAAAAATAAATTAGACGTAAAAGATATTTCAAATAATAAACAAAAAATTCTCGAAGTTCACTTACCGACAAATAACGATATATTAGTTAAAGACTTTTTGAAAGAGTATATTGATCCAAAACATAAGTACTTTATATACTTCGAACACACATCTTTTAGAAAAACTTTTTCAAACATGGTAATTAAGTTATTTAAAAAGGATTCAGTTAAGTTAACCGAGTGTACAGAAAGAGTTATAAATTTGACAGGATCTGAAGAAGATCAAAAAGAAGTTATTTTAAAATACCACGACGGGAAAACATGTCATAGAGGTATTAAAGAAACTTTAACCAAACTTAAAAGACATTATTGGTGGGCAAACATGAAAGAGACAGTCACGGCAATCATAAATGCTTGCGAAACATGTAAACGCATGAAATATGATAGAAAGCCGATTAAACCCCACATTCAGTTAACACAAACCCAGGATGCCCCTTTTCAGGAAGCTTTTATGGATTTATTATATATTGAAGGGAAATATTATTTAACTATAGTGGATGCATTTAGTAAAATAGCACAAGCCATAGAGGTACCGAATAGGAGTACACCAGAGATAGTTAGGGCATTGATTAAATATTTCAGCATGTATGGTCTGCCTAGGAAAATTAGTTGCGATTCCGGTACAGAATTCAACAATACTTTGATTAAAGAAATGTTAAGCTTTTACAAAATTGAACTTCATATTGGGACGCCAAATAATCCCAGTTCAATGGCAATAGTAGAAAGGTTTCATTCTACCATTATTGAGATTTATCGTATAGCAAAATACGATAAAAGCGATTTAGATGCAGCATCAGTTATGACTTATGCCATCATGGCTTATAACAACACCATACATTCAGCAACAGATTTTACGCCTTTTGAACTAGTATTTGGTCACACTTATTCCGATAATGTATTTAACGTGGATAGAGAGAAGAACTTAACTCAGAAATTATTGTTAGATCATAGAAAACGCCTTAAAATACTCTATGAATTCATAACAGAAAAATTAGAATCCGATAAAATTAAAATAATTAATAAAAAAGGTGGCGAAACGACACCGGTACTCGAACCAGACGATAATATTTACATGAAAGACACTAGGACTAGAAAAGCTAAAGAAAAACCTCGATATGAAAAAGCGAAAGTAATAGGTGAAGTTGAAAGAAATATAGTCCCAGTAGAAGTAAAGAAAAGGAAAACTAGAGTAGCCTTAAAAAATGTAAAACGTCCTCCACAGATCGTGCCTGGTACTTCTGGTACTAGTGGTGCCAACACTCACGCTGGACCTCCAAAACCTCGGTCAGAATCCGGGGATAGCAGCGATAAAGCGGGGAGTAGCAGTGAAGAGGAATAGTTATTGGACAATATACAAAAGTGTAGATTTAGAATCATTACACTTACAAATAGATAATAATATTCGGGATTTTATTAACTTGAAAATTAAAATTAAGGAAAATAGTCTTAGTAACGAAACTATAGGAATAGAAAGCCAAATAGAATATCTTATTAAACTAACTAAGGATAGATTTTTTCAAATCTTACCTTTCCATTATATAAATAAAAGAGCTTTGTTTAATCCATTAGGCTCACTTGTAAAAGCTATCACAGGAAATTTAGATGAAGACGATGCAATTAAATATGATAGAGAAATCCAAATGATACAGAACAAAGAGCATGTGGTCGAACGTAAAGTATCATCAATGCAAAAAGCTTTTGATAAATTAGTAAATGACTCTGAAATAATAAATTCAAATATTAAAAACTTGGGTTTACATACCAATGAAATGGAAAAATTAGTTGAACATGAGTTCAGGTTTAACAAACTTTTCCAAATATTAAATACTATGTATCAAATTTTAAATAACTTTCGGACCTGTTACGAAAACATACAAGAGATTGAAACGGCAATAGCCTTTAGCAAACTGAATACATTGCACCAATCCATTATAAATAGTACAGAATTATATAATACGTTAGAAGTCATTGCTAAACATGCTAGAACAATATACCCAGTAAGCAAACATAATTTAATAAAATTAGAACGTAATATCATACTTAAATCATATATAAATAACAACAAGTTAGTTTTTGTTTTAGAAGTTCCCCTAATAAATAACGAAACATATAATTATTACAAGGTTATACCCATCCCTATATTCCATTCTCCAAATACCTTTACAATAATACCCAAATATCCTTACCTGATGGTGAATAGATTGAAATACATGCCCGTGGTAAGCCCATGTACTGAGATTGAAAATGGAAAATTTCTTTGCGCTGAAACTAATTTAGCCCAGTTTCCAACCGAGACCTGCATTGAACAAATAATGCTGATGAAGAACAACTACAAAAACTGCATACAGAACCATATTGAAATAGAAAAAACTAAGATACAGAAAATAACCGACAACCAATGGTTGGTTTACTCAGAGGAAAATCTCATCATCACCGAGAATTGCAATACAGAAATCCTGAAGTACGCTATTCTTGGGACCTACATCGTGACACCTGGCCAACAATGCGAGACACAAATAGGCGAAGTCATCGTTGCCGCCACCACAAACACTACAGTTTCCAGTTTCCAGCTGCCATTGATCCAGATGCCAGACCTACAACAGGACATTCAGAGAAGATCAAAGAAAGTGGATTTAAGAAATGTGGACTTCAGTGATGTGAAAGAAGTGTTACAAAGTGCAAAATTTAGTGAAATAGACGATACGACACAAACAGTGACAATAGAAATTAGTATATGGACCATCTTAGAGTATGTGGTTATTGTAATAGCAATAGTTATCTTTATAATGTATAAATTTCAGTTCATAAACTTTTGTCGAAATTCTCCGAAACCGTCTGCGACACCTTCGGATAATTCCTCTCTTAGGGAGGGAGGAGTTAAGGAACCCCAACCTACCAATATTAGCTTTGTCAGACAATAAGTATTTACTAGATTATTATTTCCCAATTTCCCCACTGCGCGATCAGCATTTATAATTATCTAGAACATGCGTCAATCTGATCACGCTGTGCATGTACTACGTTAGCAATTAAGTTAGTATATAAGATCAATATTTTGTTAGATTTAATTAATTACTGTTTCGCTGTAACTCTGTCGGAATAAAGTTATTTTTAAATACTTCCGTTGTCGCTTACTTAATTACCAACTCGCCCACCTTCGCCGAGGCGGCCCGGCGTACGCCGCCCGCATCGCCGTCACCGACGCAAGGCGGCCACCAGGAGGCGCAAGGGGTGAGTGTTAGTGCCTACACTGCCCTTACAGCTCCACCGGCGGCCCCAGGGGACGTAGAAGGAGAGGCCACCAGCCAGCCTAAGCCGAAGCCGCAGAAGCGGCCTAGGTATCCTCCGCTGGTGGTGGAGAAGCTGCCAGGATGGGCCGCTCACTTCAGGGCCATCAGGGACAAGCTGGGCCACCCCCCCAACGCTCGCCCATACGGCGCTGGGGTTCGCTTCTCGCCCGAAAGCGAGGAGGAATATAGGGTGGTCCAGCGCTACCTGACCGGCCTGGAGAAGGAGTCCGGCATCTCATGGTTCGCCTACTCGCTGCCAGCGGAGCGCAGCTTGAAGGTGGCCATCACAGGGCTGCCGGTCGACACCCCGGCCGAGGAAATAGAGGAGGAGCTCCGGGCGTTGGGGCACGAGCCGGAGTACGTGCGCCACATCAAGGCGCGCCAGGGACGACCCGGCTGCGTGTTCCACGCTGTCCTCAAGAGGACACCGGAGGCCAGGTCGATATTCGATACCACCGTGTTCATGTGCATGCGTGGTGTCAAGATTGAAGCCTGGCGGGGCAAAAGAGGGCCCGCCCAGTGCCACCGGTGCCAGAAATTCAGGCACTCGTCGCACCACTGCCACCGGCCGCTCGCCTGCGTCCGCTGTGGTGAAGGGCACGCTGCTCGTGATTGCCCCCGCCCGCGTGAAGAGCCGGCGACGTGCGCCAACTGCGGGGGTGACCACCCCGCCAACAACGTGCGTTGCCCCGCCTTCCAGGCGGAATCGCGGCGCAGGCGAGCGGGCACAGTCGCCGCCACGACCGCCTCGCGCCGACCGGCAACGGTCACCGAGAGGCCGGCAGAAGTGGCCTCTACCGAGGTCCAAGGCGCGTCGCTTATGGCGGCGGCCAACGGGCCCACTAACAGGGGAGAAGCCCCCTCCTCCTCCAAGCGGCGGAGGAATAGAAAAAAGAAGCGCGGGGACAAAGGCAAGAAGCCCACGCCCCCCACCGCGCCCGTGGAAGGCACCCACAGGGTCGACCTCACCTCGACCCAGGCGCAGGCTGTGCCTCCTCAGGGAGGTAATAGAGTACCTCCCCCTCCTAAGGAGGAGAAGACGGGTGGGAAACCCAGGCCGGCGGCCAGCGCCGGCATAGCGCGGCCTTCGGCCACACAAGGCCCACCCAAAGGCCCATCAAGCGCCGGCCCAATTACCGGCGCTGAAAAAGAAAAGAAAAAAGAATTCACAGCCTGCGCGATCCAGTTGCTGATGGACCTGATAAAGGCCATCAGCCAAAGACAGGACGCGGAGCTTGTCATCCTTGACGGCCTGGCCTCGCTCCTCAAATTATACCATGGCTAGGCCGTTAAGGGTGATCCATTGGAACGCCCGCGGCCTCCGAGGTAAGGTCGCCCCCCTCCGCCGCCTCCTGTACGAGCAGGACATCGACGTGGCGCTAATAAGCGAGACGCACCTGGGACAGGAGGACAAGCTCAGAGTCTCAGGTTACCTCGCTTATAGGAAGGATGAAAGGTCGGCTACCAACACCCCCTACCGTGGTCTGGCGGTACTGGTGAGGCGTAGAGTCGTCCATCAAGCGCTCCCCGTGTCGTCACCTGGCTCGTTCTACGCGCTGGGTGTGCAGCTGCACGTTGCCGGCGAGGATCTCGCCATTTACGCCTGCTACAAGGCGCCCTCGGCCAAACTGGACCCATCGGAGCTGAGGGCCCTTCTCGAGGCCAGCGGCGGCGCGACGATCCTCGCTGGTGACTTAAATTGTAAGCACCCAGCGTGGAACTCGGCCGTGACCAACACGGCGGGCAGACGACTCTATGCGGACGCGGAAGCCTTCGGCTACACGGTGTCCGGCCCAGAGACGCCCACCCACTACCCGGACGCCTACATCTATATGCCGGACGTGCTGGACATCGTGGCCTACCGAGGGCTGCATTGCCAGATCACCCAGCAGGTGTTAGACGACGAGATGCAGTCAGACCATCATCCTGTACTCGTCGTCCTGTCAGGTATGCCGACCCGACAGATGCCCGCAGCGCCACGTCGACGAACGGATTGGGAAATATTCCAGGGAAAGATTGAGGCCACCACACCGACTCGGCCCGTGATTACCTCCGCAGACGTTAACCAGACAGCGGACGACGTCACTGCTTGTATCAAGAGCGCCTTGGAAGCGGCGACTACGGTAGAGCCGCAGAGGAGAGTGCTTCAGCCGCCTCTGCCGGCCTACCTACAGAAGATGATCGCCGACAAGAGGCGCCTTCGCAAGCAGTGGCAGCAACTGAGGTGTCCGTCCCTGAAACGGAAACTCAACCGTCTTGCGGAGAAGATTAAGGCCGAGTTGAGGAGCAGGGAAGCCGAGAGCTGGGAGGACCGCATCCAGGAGGCGGCAGGCAGCTGGCCATCCGCCCACCGGCTTTGCCGCCAACTGACGAACACCCCAGCCCCGGTGCGCCCACTGCTGGACAGCGGCGGGGCGCTCAAATACATGGCAGAGGACCGCGCGGAGGTCTTCGCCGAGCACCTGGAGCGTCAGTTCCGACCGAACCCGACCAGCGACGCCGAACATGTCGCAACAGTCGAGAAACACCTTGGGGACTACTTCGCCACGCCGATAGCTCCCGAGGAAGACGCCATATTTTTCTCGCCTGGGGCAGTTAGACGCGCCATCCTGAGGACGAAGCCCAGGAAGGCCCCCGGTGCGGACGGTATCACCAACACAGTGCTGCGCCACCTGCCGTAACGAATGGTCGCGGCGCTGGCGCGCCTGTTCACGGCGATACTGCGCACCGGGACGTTTCCTTCCTCGTGGAAGGAAGGGCGCGTCATTATGCTGCCTAAGGCGGGGAAAAATATCCTGAAGCCGGAGAGCTATCGGCCTATCACGCTGCTGGCTACAATCTCCAAGGTGTTCGAACAACTCCTGTTGCGACATCTCCAGCCTCACATCGCTCCACGGCCTGAGCAGTTTGGGTTCAGGTCGGAACACAGCACGACGCTTCAGCTGTCGAGGGTACTGCACCACCTGACGCAAGCGCTGAACAAGAAGGAGTATTCGGTTGCAGTACTCCTCGACATGGAGAAGGCCTTCGACCGCGTGTGGCACGACGGCCTAGTGTACAAGCTGGCCACGTCGGACGCGCCCCGCCGCGTCGTTAAAGTGGTCCAATCTTTCCTTGTAGGTAGGGTTTTCCGTGTGGTGGTCGAGGGAGCGCTCTCCAGCGCCCGCCCGGTGCTGGCCGGCGTGCCGCAGGGCAGCTGCGTTTCGCCGGCGTGTTACTCACGTTACACCGACGACATCCCCACGACGCCAGAGGCGATGCTCGCGCTGTATGCCGACGACGCCGCGTACATCACCACCTCGCTCAACGCAAAGTACGCGGCGGTCAAAATGCAGCGCGCGCTTGATCTGCTGCCAGACTGGCTGTCCAAGTGGCGGCTGTCGGTTAACGTGGGTAAGACGCAGGCGATGATCACCGGGTCAGCGCCCCTCCCACCACGCCTGACTCTACAAGGCGCCGACGTCGAGTGGTCGCCCCGGGTGAAATACCTGGGTGTCACCATCGACCGTCGGCTCACCATGGGTCAACATGTCCGCCAGGTCGCGGCTAGAGTTAAGGTTGCCCGCAACCAGCTCAAGCCAGTGCTCTCGTCCCGACTGCCGGCGCGCGTCAAGTTGGGCGTGTATAAAACTTATATACGCTCGATTCTGACGTACGCCGCCCCCGCATGGTACGTCCTCGCGTGCGAGGGACACAAGCAGCTTCTCCGCACGCAGCAGAACTTTGCGTTGCGGACCATCGTCGACGCCCCTCGCTACGTGAGGAATGACGTCATCCATCGGGACCTCGGGATCGAGAGCCTGGACGCCTTCATCCGGCGCCTTGCGACGGGCATGTTCGCGCGTGCCGACGCATCTGCCTGGCCGCACGTCAAGCACATTGCGCCCTGGCACGCGCGCCCCCCTGACGCGAGGCGCCCCCTCCCCCGCGACCTGGTAGCGGACGTTGACCCCTCTCCACCGGACTTGACTCCCGGGTAAGCTGTACCAGGCTACACGCAGCTTACCTGCACAAGATGACTCTACAACCCACTCGCATCCCGGCTGCACAGCGTGTTCTAAGTTAATATAGACATGCTGTGCAGCTAAAACCACACAAGCACCACTCTACACACATGTAAACCCACGCGTAGAGGCGCGGCGCGGGCTCGCGACTCGCGCTAACACTGGGCGGTGTTACACAATACAATACCGTCCACACACACATAACGGTTCCTTAGCCCGGACCGCGACCGGCTAGCTCTGGAAGCGGGACGGGCGGGAGCCATACATCCTTCGTAGGTGCGTCGGAGTCGGCACCTCTGTCGCTGGTCGTCACCCGCCGGGCCTCCCCTGGGTAATTGGGGGTCTCACCTGGCGGTGACAGACCGCCGAGGTGTCGTGAAGAAAGCAGCGCTGGATCGACAGCGCTGTCGTTGCGCCTACCGAAAAAATCACTGCAATCACACACATAGGCGCGCGTTGATACTCGCGCGCCACTAGGCCCGGCCTATATGGCCACTTAATGACGGGCCCGTATTTACGGGCCAAGGTATGGCCTCCGCGGCCAGGGGGCAAAGCCCCGTGACCGCCTGCCGCGCCCCCTAGCGGGGGCGCAGCGCAAAACATTCACACCCCTCTCATTTGTCGGGTGTCACTCGGAGCGGCAACATCGTTCAAGGGCTGTGAGATATATTTTCCTTTATTATTTATTGTTAAATTTGAATTAGAAGTGTCCTATTTATTTCAATTAATGTTGATTTGTTTCTCGAAATAGTTAAATTGAATTATTGTGATTACCAACTAAATATAAACGTGATTTGTGAACTGTGTTGTTTTTTTTTTAATATTAACCACTTCTGGTTCCTAAAAATATTATATGCTAATATTAATATGATTTAGGAAAAACGAAAATTTTATCAGCCTAGGGTAATTTAGGAACAGTCACACTGTTAACCATATTCGCGCATATATTACTTTGCGTAGTAGGCAGCTTGACATTTTTCAAAATATTCAAGTAACCATGACTGTTCCTGCAACCTGCTATTTCTACGAGCTCGCGGGACCCATCGAAGACATCCAGCATTGCCTTTGTCCCACGTCGAAAATGTTCTACGTCTCCAGAATCCGCATATTGGTGGACCCATAACTGCACAGTTCTCCTCTGTGGATAAAAATAGTATTTATAATACTCGTAATTAGAGCTAATCTATATATAAGGTCTAACTTTTCAAACACGAAATATTTTAAGGCGAGGTTACCCTGATAAACGGCCTTTTCTCTACTACTCGTAGATTAGTAGAGAAAAGGCCGTAAATTCTGAAAAAAACATATTACATATTTCACACTTCGATCTAGATGTCTTCGTCCGATACACGATTACTTGCACTTTACTGCATCCAATTAAATCGCAAAGACAAGTCCAAATTAAGGTCTAATTTATTGTTTAATTTGAGTTATATTAGATGTTGAACAATAAAACTTATACCATAATAAATGTTGTAAAAAATGTGACATGCAGCGGTCACCATCATTTGAAATATGAAAATACGTATACCATCAATTCCAACCCCAACTGTTTTCATCATTTCATTCGCTCGCAACGCGTCCTTTAGTCCCGAGCGGATCGCGTTGGAGGAAGGACGTGTGTCAATTTTGCGAACCCGCCACCGGCACCGCCCCGCTAAGTTCTGTTACGAGCTGAGCCAAAAATACTTTGTAAAAAATAACCTTTATTTTTAGTTTTCAAATAGTTATAGTTGGTTTTTTTAGGTACTTAGTTATTAATTTTGTCGAAAAAATGGGCAAAACTAGAAAAAATAAAAACTTGTCATCGGATGTCATAAGGATGCTTTGATAATATTATTATTATTTACCTACATTATATTATATTATATAAAGCCATAATCTCAATATGTATAGCAGCATTTGTATATCTATTATTTTGTTTGTATTTGTTATTTACTACTGATATGTCCGTTTTCACTTATCTTACTCCTAAATAAATGCCCAAATAAAAGCGAGAATTTTCTACGTGAGTTTCTATGGAGTGACGTCACGGACGTCAAGTAAGTCAGTACACCCTACTGTTGTTTATAGTGTTTTAAAATAAAATAACCAAGTTGATAAGAACAGTTTTAATACAGACAGTATCGACATACAATAATACAAGACACGGAACGTTATCTAGTGCGCAAGTGCAGTGTTTGTAGTAGTAATTATTGTGTAAGCTTAACACAGTAGATCAGTGAACAAAATCTACCCTAAACATTAAAAATATTTAAAAAATTTAGTAAACAAGCATAAAAGTAGCTGTGAAGTGTTGTCCGAGAGTGTGCTTCAATCCTGCTTAGCCTGGTGCCCTTGTATAGTGTTAGCATACCATAACATCGCCATAAAACCTTAATTCGCAAAAGGCTTAAAACAGCGCCATCTATTAATAAAGCCCGGAACGACCAAGCTGAATCGATTTTTTCTAAAGTGTAACTTACGTTACGAGCGAAGCACAACATGCCAGCAGCGAAGTGCGGTGGTTGCGCCAAATTTTTATCGCCGATAGAGGCCGCTAAATGCCGTCAGTGCAACCTCTTCTATCATCGCGCTTGCGTTGCCTTGCCTGGTACTGGTATTATTGCACCCACCTGGCGCTGCCCTGAGTGTTTGAAAAACAAGTTAAGGGACAACAGGACGGAGACACCAGTTCGAGGTAGGATGGAACCTGCCCAGGCAGAGGAGCACGGTAGCCCCGAGGAGCTCATGGACATGGACAGTCCATTAAACAACACGGCGCTGGATGCTACCGTTGATTTCTCTCCCGACTTGGCAGACGAGTTGCGGCTATTTAAAGAGGAGCTGCGTGCCGAGTTTCGCCTAATGCACATGGAACTTCAGGAATTGCGCACGGAGATGACTCAGCTCAAGGAATCCATTAAGACATCTAATGAGCGGATGGATAACCTAGAAGCGCGAGTAGGCGCCCTCGAACATAAACTGCAGCAAGAAGTACAGCCGGACAGGGATCCAGTAGAAAACACCATCGCTGAACTGAAGTGCCAATTGAACGAGCGCAATCAAGAACTCCTGCTCAACGACATCGAGGTGACCGGAATACCAGAGAGGAAGGATGAAAGCGCCCTGCACCTCGTTAAAGTTCTTGCCATAAAGCTTGGCGTCGACATTGATGAGAGGGACGTGGTTCATGCTGAGCGAGTCGGACCAACGCGCCGTAACCGAGTAGAGACTGCAGACGGCTCCATCTCTGCCGACCCCGCTGCGCAGCGACCGCGGTGTATATCCGTGCGCTTCGCAAGGCGCGCCACGCGCGACACACTACTGCGCGCAGCTCGGGTTCACCGCGGTATGAGTACAGGTGACCTTGATATCACTGGGCCGCCGCATCGAGTTTACGTTAACGAACGTCTGACTCGAACAAACCGCCAGTTATTCTACCACGCTCGTCAGGCAGGTAGCCAAAACAAATGGAAGTATGTATGGACAAGGGAAGGGAGAATCTTAGCTCGCAGAGAAGATGGCCAAAAAGCCGAACGAATTAGGTGTGAAGACGATATCTGTAGGATTTTTGGGTAACGGTCGGTTTGCACCACATCCGAACGCGTTCTGTAAACTCGTTTCGTATAACTGTTGCCTCTGAGGATGTTAGCACTCTCAACTCTTTATTATTTTGTTTTGCACATGAAGGATTTATTTTTGATCCGTATATTTTGTTCTCTATGTTATGTGAAGTCACAAGGCGGTGTGTGTCTCCTGCGGTACCTGGTTGGAATATATTTATTTCGGAAAGACATTGGGCAACACTACGCCAAATACATTCTAGGAATGTTGATTATTTTGGTCAATTGTGGGCATTTACGCTATTTTATAAATTACGATCAGCTTACCAGAAGTTAGAAATGTTCTCAAGCACAGATTACTTGAATTTTAAAACTCAATATTATGCAGAAATGATTTACAAACTCATTACTTATATTTACACTTTTAATACACACTTTTCGATGATAACGTTGAATAGGACTTTTACATTATTTGCAAAGATTTATATTATACAACTATTGTTTACACTGACTAAAATGCAATTATTATTCACATTGTCTAATCTACAATTTTTATTTACAATTATTTACTTTAAATTATTATTCACATTGTCTAATCTAAAATTTTTATTTACAATTATTTACTTTAAATTATTATTTACTCATTTAAAACCATTATTTGTATTCCATAATCTTTACAATGTTTTTATCTTTGGATTTTTTGTCGTTGTTTATAATTATTTATATGAATTTCAATTTTTTGTGGCTTATAGTTATAACAAACGTTTGATATACTGCCACAGAATTACACATACTAATTTTATATTATCTTCCTTGACACACGCGAAAATATCAACATGTTACGTTTGCGACGGTGCTTCACTATTCTGTTGTATATTTCATTACATAAATGATTGAAAAATACCTTAAAGTTGGTTTGCTAAATGTAGGCTCCCTTGGTACTAACCACGATGATTTTATAGCAGCAGTGGAAAGGCATTCTTTCGATGTATTAGCAGTTAACGAGACTTGGCTAAGACCGGGCGAAGAGGGGCGAGCGCCCACTGTGCCAGGTTACCGCCTGCGCCGGGTCCATATTGGCTCACCTAAAGTTCTTTACCCGAAATTGTTCTTCCTAACGATTTGTAATCCGAATGATCACTCTTCCTAAAATTTTTCATCCTAAAGTTTTCATTCATACTATTTGTAGTGCTACCGGCGATGTTCATAACACTCATGTTTCCGAAAATTGTAATCAATAATATCATTAATGTAAATATATTTAAACTCCTACTGTTTTTTATCATAACGCTTTTATCCCTAAACATAATTACAGGTCAGAGTGTCGTCTTGGGGGCACTATGAAAAAAATACTTAGAAAAATTTCGCGACCAATTTCGAAGTAGCGCTCGCCGGCCGCTGCCGCGGCACCGCTCGCTCCGCTCGCTCGGCTCGCGCGTATTTGGTCACAGTTCTAACCTAACCTAACCTATGGATCCCTTCCACATCGTTTTACGACAAACGGTTAGTCGGAGACAGAAAACACCAAGACACTTTTAGCCTTACATTTAGGTGTTTTATACGATAGAATCTAGAAAATAAACGGTTTGCAAAAATAACACTTTTTTGGCTAAATTTTTCTAAGTCTAAACAAAGAAATCTAAACAAAAAAGATATGACTGAATAATAGTGTAAAAGATGGTTATGTTGAGAAAATATAGGAAAACAAATAAAAGTATAATAGATGTTTATTGCTACTGACATTATGAAGTTGAATGCTTCGGAATTATGAACATTAGAGACAGAGTAGTTAGGAATTGTGATTGTTAGGATGAAAAAAGTTAGGAAGAACATTTTCGGATTTCCAATAATCGGAGTTGAAAATTTAGGTGAACTTTGGCGCACCCGCCTGCGCCACATACCACGACCGCTGTCTGCTCACGCGGGTCGGGGGGGTGGTGTGGGTTTTTATCTTAAACGCGGCCTGACCGCTCGTATCTGGAGCACCCCAATTGACCCTAGATACGACACTGTCGAACAAATGTGGATTATCCTTACACTAAATGGAAATAAAATTGCTATAGGCACAGCGTATCGTCCCCCGCGCTTCGACTTGGACCTCTTTCTCGACGCTATAACTGACTCTGTTAGCTCCTTAGTCAAATGTGATCACTACGTACTGCTCGGCGATTTCAATGTTAACTTACTGAATGCTAACGGGCAATCTAAGAAAGTTTGTGAGTTTTTGAATAGCATGAGCCTAAAACAACTGGTAAGTTCGCTCACTCATTTCACAGACCATAACGAAACATTGATCGACCTTGTCTGTACGAATCTCAACCATAAAGCGATATCTGTTGAGCCCTATGGCTCAATAAATGGTCACTCACTTGCTGTGTGCGAGTTTAATATTAGGCGTAGCAAAAATAAACCCTATACAATTACGTACAGACCCATTATGCAAATAAATAAAGAAGTACTAGACGGTGATTTATCCCGAATTCAATGGGACATTTCATTCACATTTGCGGCTTGCATAATGTGAATGACATGGTTGAGGAATTAAATGGAAACATTTTAGCAATTTACGATGCGCACGCTCCGGTCAAGAAATGTTTAATTAAGGAACCGTCTTATCCCTGGATCACGGATACAATAAAATTGATGATGCACTTGAGAAATGACGCTCTGACCAAGTACCGTAAAACGAAATCAGACTCCAAAAAGGCATACTACAAGCAGCTGAAATCACTGGTGGTAACTTATATATATTCAACGAAAAAGTTGCATATTTCAAATTAAATATTAATAGCCAAATCAAGGACCCTAAAAAATTATGGAAAAATTTAAAAAGCACTGTATTACCAAAGAAACAATTTGATGAACTTCCTACTCACTTCAGAGATCCAAACCAAATCAATAATCACTTTTTGAGGGTCCCTGGTAACCCTGTCTGCAATGCATTGCAACGCACCTTTTTTGAATCTCATCGTTATGGTGATGATAGCTTCGCATTTTCATTAAAACCAGTAACTGCTGATCAAATTCTGCAATACTTCCGCCTGCTAAAATCTAACGCTGAAGGCTGTGATAAGGTGACATTGAATATGCTTTTGCTTACACTCCCACATACACTAAAAGCTATCACCGACATTTTGAACAGCTCAATTGTCTCAGCAACTTTCCCTGACATGTGGAAAATTGCAATCGTTAGGCCATTGCCTAAAAAAACAAATCCTACCGACTTAAAAGATCTTAGGCCTATTAGTATTCTGCCTTGCCTTTCTAAAATTGCTGAAAAGGCAGTATGTCAGCATGTGTCAAAATACCTAGAAGATAAACACATTCTGCCTGAGCTACAGTCAGGTTTTCGCAAACACCGTGGTACTTCGACGGACACACACTTCTTGTCCTACTTGATTTTTCACGAGCCTTTGACTGCATTAATATAGATTTGTTTCTGTCAAAGCTCAACTACTATGGATTTGATCAAAATACGATACACTGGTTCCAAAGCTATCTTACCAACCGTCGGCAGCGTGTGGAAATACGACTGAGCAATGGCTCAGCTCTTGTTTCCTCACTCACTTCTGTTTACAGGGGAGTCCCGCAAGGCACAATACTGGGCCCAATAATCTTTATTTTGTATTGTGAGGATATCATAAGTTCCCTGAAGAAATATAGGTACCATATTTATGCTGATGACGTACAAGTCTATATCTCCTTTAAGCCAAGTGACTATGACATCGCAATAAGGGATCTTAACGATGATCTTGACAGAATAGCATGTTGGGCTGAAAGTAACGGTTTAGTACTTAACCCCACTAAAACCAAATACAAGCTGTTTGGAACCAGGAACCAAATCAGCGCAGTGCCGGCATCACTCAACGTTAGCCTGCTGGGTGAGTCGGTCAGTCGAGTCAGTGAGGCACGTAATCTGGGTCTGAACATGGACGTGGGGTTGAGATACGAAACGCACGTGGCAGAGTCAGTGCGCACTTGTTTCTACCGGCTTAAGGTCCTTTATAAAATAAGGCCTTATCTATCAGAGGAGCTGCGTATCCAGCTGGTTGAGTCGCTCGTGCTATCCAACCTAAACTACGCAGATACAGTTATTGGCCCTCGGTTACTGGCAAGAACTGAGCGACTGATCCAGAGGGTACAAAATGCCTGCGCTCGATTCTGCTTCTCAATCCCACCAAGAAGTCACATAACGCCATTCTTAAATAAGCACTCTATCCTCAAGATGAAGTCGCGGCGTAAGTTGCACTTGGCATGCGTACTTTTTGGATTTATAAAGTACAGACAGCCGACCTACCTGTACAATAAACTGAGCTGGATCGCTAGCAGAAGAGAATGCGCAAGTAGGCAGTGCTCGCAGCAACTAACCACTCAATCGCACAAGACAGCTGCTTTCAGGGGAAGTTTTAGATATGCCGCATCCAAATGCTGGAACAATATTCCCCCGCCGATAAGGAATCTTAAATGTCTTGGTACCTTCAGAGTTCGACTGCGGCACTTTCTCGTCGAATCGCAGAAAAAACTGGGTATGACTGTCTCAAACACGTCCATTGTATAACTGGCTGTTATATTCTTCCCGAGTCTACCTGTCTATCTACAGCGTAACTCGTGGTCACAAACCTGAGAACAAAACAAGGGGGTACTTAGTAATTGAATAATTTGTGGATCTTTTGTTGGCCAATAATTATAATACCTTCGCATGTTATTGAACTTTATTTATCTATTGTAAACATAATTTAGTATAGCCAAATCATTTATTATTATTCGCACCTACGCTACTATAATATTTGTATTATATGATTATTCATTTATACACTATACATAATATAACCTGATAAATTCCCAAAGTATTTAAAACACACATCAAGGAACAAAAACGTTTCCAATACAGTAAACTAAACTCATTTTAAAATACTTAATTTAAGTTGAGGGTATACTTACACAATATCACTCCGCGCATGAATAACACTTTGTAACAAAACCAATTTATATCGTCTGCTCGACGTCCGTATGTCACTACAGGGATTCAGCAGAATATCAGCGTCAGGTGCATGCCTGACACATGCTGAGCTGGACTCCCATTTGGTGCAACCTTGAGACGCACACCGCACCTTGTATAATGCTCGTTATTTGAATTGAAGTATGTCATGGTGTTACTATACTGTTTTCGTAAAAATGTTTGTCTTTTTGTATATTGGCGCCTTGTTTTTATATAGTTATGTCGTGTAATTTGTATTATTTAATTGTGCTTCTGTGTGTTGTGCTATGTCTTTCGTGTGCACTAAATAAATGGTTTATCTATCTATCTATCTATCTACGTGGGAGTTGAATTTTCAACAGTGCAATAATATTTAGGCATTCATTTAGAAGTAAGACAAGGTAAGGTAAGGTACGCATTAGGTACCACAATAAATAATATTATCATGGTGTATGCAACGATTGTGTAGGTCTCGTCTTTACCATCTAATACGGGCAGCACACTCGTGCCATAGCAGGCCAGACGAACTCCGCAGTTTAGGTATGAAGATACAAGTACTACTGCGGGTCCGTCCGGAACTCCGGACGGACTTATTCAATAGGGCCGCTCGGTCAGCCTCGCGTTGTTTGTCAAGTCATTCCAGATTTGATACGCATTTACCTACCTACCTATCCACCTAAAAGAAATATTTCATTTCATACAAAATGTAGGTGTACAATAACGTATGCCGTATGCCCATCTTCTTAGGTTCAAGTACCTAACCCGTAAAGACATTGTAAAATAAAATAGTTCTCTGATCTACATACTACATACAGCACCGAGCATAGGTTTATTTGAAACGTCATTTGTCCACAAAATTTAAAGTACAGTACCTAATAGGCAACGTAGTCAGAAGGTACATAAGATAAGAGTTACGCGATAGAAAGAGAGGCAGCTTGTAGGTGAATATAACTATAGGTAACTAGCGCTGTGCGGTCTAAATTGCACTTTATTGTGTCACGACAAAAGTCGCTATTTATGATTTTGCGGAGTGAATCTTCTGTACTTATACTATTATTTATTCTGCGGCCACAATGTAGAAATGTGACAGTATGCCCATTTCGTACAAATATTATTTTTAATTTTCGTTAACGTTTAGGTTCAAGCTCGTTTTTGCGCAGAATCAACCCCCTTACTAAAAACACTGTATCAAATTATGACAAGCTTTTAAATAAATAAATTAAACTATTTGGCTAGTTTGGCTATACAGACGTTAACCAATTGGTTTCTTCCTGCTACATGCAGTTGACCCTGCACTTGGTAATACCAATTACTTTTTTTTGTTTATGATTCGGGTATTCATTTTTTTGTCGTCTTTAAATATTTGGATTTTATTTTCCTTAATAGCAGCATCTATTCCTTTTTTAAATGCCGTTATTGGACATTTAATTTCAACTATTGTGTCCTTTCCAACTATGCCGTCGGGTGTAGACCCAATAAATGGGTATTTTTCGTCAATAAAAACGCCACAGGGCTCGATCACCATATTTTCTTGTCGTTCCAGTTGCTGTAGCGCCTGTTTTTCATTTTCCACGCCATGAGCCACTGACAAAATGTGAGATATATTTTTTTATATATTAATTTTTTTACTGTTGGTGCAGTACTTCTGTACGGTTTTCTATTACAAATTGTGCCAAAATTGGATGCCGTTATTATATTTTTTCTCAATTCTATCCAATCACTGCAATCCCTTTGTAGGACAGTGCTTCTTCCAATATTTTGCCTATCATTTGTCAAGACTTTTAAATTGTTGAGGAAATCTTCCTTGGCTTTTTCTAATTGATCTGGACTCATATCGGGGGCTGAACTTGTAGGCCCATAGTTGTGCTGTGCAGAAGTACCTTCAAATCTTTTTTTTTTTTTTTTTGTGGGATGATCTCTGTTCAATTTTCTTTTTAGTGACCTCTTCTTCTCAATTTCTTTCACCTTTCCTCTAGGACTGCTTCCAAGAATTTTTCTTGAGACAGATGAAACCGCAGATTCACTAATAAAAGAAACCATAGCGGCCGAACATCGTCCTTGATAGTCCCGTCTCAGTGAAAAAAATATTATTTTTCCTCCTACAAATTTGGCAATAATGCTATTAAACCGTTCTACTACATCTTCAATGAGACTTCATGCTTTACCCGCTACAGTAGCGATGATAGCATTGATCCGAAAGAAGAAAGTGGAGTTTTGAATTTCTCTCATTGTACTGTTATTAAGATTTTTTTCTTTTGAGCAGTTATAATCATAACAAAGTCGATGATCACCGTAAGCATGCGCCGCCGAATTAGTGATATCTTTATGCAGCAAATGTATAGCAACGTTTTTTGAATTTCCTGCAATTTGTGAAATTTTATTGATTTTACAATAACTTTTCGCATGCTCATTACTTTCACATTTGTAAGTGTTTTTCTATCTTTTACTGGATATTTTCTCTTTTACAATAGCTCGCAATTTATTACAGAAGTTTCGTAGGATATGATTTCTGCATTCAATTTTTCTACGGTATAGTTTAGGTCGTCATAGGATTTTGCTTCCAACACTTTATTATAAGTAGCTGAGTCTCCATCTCCAATCATTCTTGCATATATGTATTAAACCATATATTTCAACTGATGATTTAAAGCCTTCATTAATTATGTCAGCTTCCATGGCACTAGAGGATCCGTTATAATTTTTATAACATGCGTGATCTTTAGGCGCGAGTCCTTGTTTTTGAGCTCTGGCACAAACCTGACAGTATTTGTTTTTCACTCCCATATAAAGCACTTCTCCGAATTGTTTTCCTATGATTGCTGCTGTCCCTGACATTGATCTATAATTATTACCATAAGATCTTAATCCCCAAGCGCCATCAACATACACGTCTATGAGAGCCAATCCATTTTTCATCCGACCGTCAGCAATGGCTGCTTCTCACGTTTGGCAGCCCTTTCCATGGATTCTGCTGCAGTTTTCTCCCAATTTTCATATACAAAATCTTGTAGATGTGTATAATTTTTTTTGAAAAAAACCGGCACATCCATAGCAGAAAGTATCTCCTCAAATTGCGCAAATCCAACACCAGCAGCTATAATGCCGGTGGTTGTAGCAACATTTATATTGATATTTTCTACATTGTCACACTTCTCTGATTCGATCACAATTACTTTCCTACAGACGTTATATTCAGACTTCTGGACAGTTTTCTTTTACAAATTGTGCCAAAATTTGATGCCGCTATTATATTTTGTCCTAGTTCTATTTATAAATGCTTAATAGAAAAAACTAGTAACTAGAAAAACTAGAATTCGTAGATAAAACGGTTCGGTTAACAACTCTTACGGGGCGGCTAAGTTCAGCAGCATATGCGTTCTCACAGGAATCTCAACAGGAATGATGTTATCAAGGTTGACAATTTAAAAGTGCCTGAAACAGGCCTACTTGAAATAAATGTTGTGATTGATTTTGAAAAGTATTTACTTTTATTAGCAAATCCATTTGATTTAAAAACAAACAAAAAACGTTTTATTTATTTATTAACAACCCACGCTTCATATAATATTTGACTCAAAATAACCATTTATAGGTATAGGTCCCGTCACGTAAAAGAAAAACATTCAGACGAATTGATAACCTCCTCCTTTCGGAAGTCGGTTAAAAAGAAGGCTGACCGCTCAAATAATCTTTCTATTTTTTTTTTATTCCAGCCTCTTCTAAAGAACTAAGTAGCTAGTAAAGTACCTATTACTATTCTACAATGAAACAGTTATACTTATATTATAAAACAGTAGTTAGTACTTAAGGACGCGGCTGTATAACGTGCGCAAACATATCCCCTCCACTGTCGCTTGGCGTTCTTTTTACGTGACGGGACTTATACCTACCTCTAACCCTTCTTGAATTACAATATTGATATTATTTCTATAATTAATTAAAGAATTGTAACACACACCCTTATGGAAAACCGAATGGCGCGCGGCATGTTGTTTTGAACCCATATTCATGACCTTAGTGTCAGTCAGATTTTAAATTTACGTTACTCACAAAAATAAATAAGTACTTATACCTACTTATTTTTAGTTATTAGTAATTATTTTTGGTTGCGCGGATACATAGACAAATTAGTTTGTTGATTGGCACGGGTAATCCCCACCTCTAAATAATTCCTTCACAAAACCTCCGTTGTCTATGAAAACCCGCAATGGCTGACGATTGACCACCGCGTCGACACATGCTCTCGACATATTAATAAAAAGTGGTGAAATTGGTGTGATCTTCTCGCTTCTGTCTTCTCCGTGTTATGTGCTACGCGCCAGGAAGCTGCTCCCGGGAATCGAGGTATGTGCAATCCTTCCTTATAAGCGTACTGCTCGTTTTTTCATGTGATCCATACCAGTACGCAATTCCACCATCTTTGATCTGTGCCAATTTCTAGTTGTTTAAATTATTAGCAAAAAACCAGCGCAAACAATTTTCAAGTTTATACAGTACGTAGGTACGTAATCTATCTATAACCAAAAGGTACTTTCTAGAAAAATAAAACAACACAATTTCTAACAAAATAAACGTATACTTATCAATTCAAGTTGATTTACTGCATTGCTCTACTTTGTAATGCGCTACTCGAGTTCGTGAACTTATTGAACAGTGCGCGTAGCGCGCGCGATTCCCGCGTCGCGTAATTTGTTACGTATCGCCTCTCTGTCCGGGGGCTGGGGTATGCGATTAATGCATACGGCGCTCGGGTTAACCTCGCCTTAAGAGTCTCGCCTTAACTTCTACAAGTCGTAAAGTCGCGATAGCAACGAAAAATTTTTTTTTTTCTGAGTGTTTTTATTTTTACGAAATTATTATAGTTCTAAATATTTTTGCGACATTTTGCATAAAACCTTTACTATGAATGACACGTTACTTTTCTATGAATGAGACGCGCCCCGCACACGCCGCGGCGACGGGCGAAGCGCTGCGTCTTGTTTTAAACAAGTTGTTTATTCTATGCTACGCAGGCAGCGCGCGTGTGAGGTTGTGTTCGCACGTCATGGTAGAGTGCGACCGGGCAAGAATCGTAATAATTTCGCGTCCTGACTGTTACCGCACTTCAACTCCACCCACAGTAGTCTGTGTGAATTTGGAAGCAAACACCTGCCCTGACCTGCTATTACATGGGGCGTAACAATATCTCTAGTGAATTGTGTCGATGAACATCAAAAGTGGAAAAATCCGTTATAGATGCTTTTACACAATGACGTATTTTATTCTATACTATTAATGCAGGTTCTATTTACGTCTCTTTTGAGCAAGATAAACCCATATGGGTCAGAAAAGGATGCCTTATATACAATCTCACCTTAACTGTGGATAATTAAGGCGCAAAAAGCAGAAATTGATTGGATTTTACTAGGTTTGATATACACGCTTGGATATTACCAGTTTTGGAAAAAATCTACTGTGGATATTACCATTTTTGATACAATTCGTCATTATGCATCATTATCAGGGTTGTCACTAAGAATTTTAACAACAATAGTTTGAAATTAAAATTTCTCTATAACTTAAATAAATAGATACCTATTCTTTGCAAATTTTTTGCGAAAATCAAACAAAATCAATAAATTAGATGAATTTATTTTATCATTTATTTTATAAACATTCTACGAAAATCAAACAAAATCAATCACCTCTTCCATCTCTTGACCATGATAATTCTCAATTTCTCCCTGGGGTAAATTATTGTCCCTTTCTAATAAATTTAAAAAAAAGATTAAGTCATTTATATTTTTCCATTCGTCACCGTAATGTTTTTTTAAAAGATTTTGGACATCAGTCAATTTTGCCTGGGCTACAGAAACTCCACAAGGCAAACGTTCTGGCTGTAATTGCGTTATTCTTTTACCACGGACTAAAATACTTTTAGATATTCCAGTGTCACTATTGTATGAGATTTCTCCTCTCACCAACATATTTGTGGACGTCCTCGACCGTTTTATTATGATTCTCTTCACTGTACTGATTTTGAAATGCAGTTTATCTGGTTTTTTTAGAACATTTTCTGTAGCAGTGCGCCAATCAAAGACGGGAACTTCAGTGCCCAGATGGCGTATTGTCTCATGTTCAGAAATGAGATCTATATACTCTTGAGGGTTTATTATATTTTCACGAGCACGGCATTTTTTTTCGATGTAGGCAAAAACCCGATCTGGAGGCATAAATGAATGACCAGTTACTGGGTATATGAGCTCTACTCGTTTGATATGTCCGGGAGCTCTACTGAACCACTTCATTAACATACCAACCATCATTCTGTTTTTATTTTGGCCCGCGCAGCCGTCAGCCATAAGCCGAACGGTTTTAATGCCATTCAGATCCAGTAAACATAACGCATGGTGCAAAGCACTACATATCTCATTAGATGACTTTGCTGCAACATCTTCCGTCCACAAATATGCAAAAACATTTTCTTTATTTAAAGAAGTCCGTGATGAGCCCTCAACTACAGTAAAGTTGAAAAGGTAGATTTGTCGGGAATAATATGTCGCCTGGTCAGGAATTTTCGGCATGGGTAGATTTTTCTGGCAATCGAATGAAAGGGTTAGAAGTCCTTCTTTTTCCTCCTTTAAATAATTGAAAAAAGCTTTTGCCCGCAGCTTATGTATTCTTTTTTGAACCATGAACTCTTGTTTTTTACCATCATTTTTTTCTATTTTAATGTTTTCTGATAGTTGTAGACAAGTAGAACAAACATCTTGCCGAACAGCACCGAAACCAATGTTAAAAGAAGTGTTAAACACTTTTCTAAAATAAGACACCGTTACCGAATATCCCGGCAAGGATTGGTCATTATGCATTGCGTGCATTCTTTTAATAGACAAATCGGGAGCCAAATATACACGGTGACGGTTTTTTCCACGACAGTAATGCGTTTCTAAAGGTGTAAAAGACTGAATAAATTTTTCAACTGCTTCTTTTCGTGATGCGAATGTGAATGTTTTTCTATCACCTCCTCGTAATTCTTTTGCCATTCCACCTGAGCGCATATGTCTTTTAAGTACTCCCTGTACTCGTCCTTTCTTTAGTTTCAATATTTGAAACAAACTGGTACCAACGTATTTTTCGGATGCTTGCGTACAAAATATCTTGTTGAAAATTCTTTGGTATTGCGTGTTCCTTTTGTAGGTCTCTTTCTTTTAATTTTAGTACTTATGCAATATTTCAAAATGAAGTTATCTTGATGTATTTTTGACGGGTTTTCATAAAATAATTTATGAAACCAAAACATATCTCCTGATGTTAAAGAACTGCATTTGTATGTTTTAGAATTTTGGTGACAGTTCGGTATTGTTGGTAAGGAGGTAGTTGAATATCTGTAAATATAAAAAAAAAACATACCTAGTCGGCTACTAACAAAATCGACATAATATTGTAGGTACTTGTAGAAAAAAATAATAATTTTGTTCTAATAAATAACCTAACCTAATTTAAAAAAAATAAGTCAAAGGGTTTTATAATATCCAAATTTTTTGTTCGATTTGGCGGGGGCACTGCGATGCCCTCAGTACTGTGTATGTTGTATTGTACAGGGAACTTAATGTAGGTATGTGTAAAGTTTCATAAGAATCGGTTAAGTAAAAGAAGGTGAAAAAGCATTCACAAGATTGGAAGCAAAAATAAATAAACGGGATCAAACTAAATATTAAAAACACTCCTTTTGACGCAGTCCCGTAAAAACCAAATGAAGTACCTATTTAATTTTGCAACAATTCACTCAGCTTCGGACATTCTATTGGAAGTCACAACCCTATTGGTTTTAGAATTCAAACAGGTAGTTACTGGTAGGCATGTGATGTTTACTTACAGTTTCTGCTTCTCTTTGCAACGTTTCGTTAAATTTGGATTTCGTAATCGCTTTCTGGCTTTGTCTGGCGCAACTATTTGTATGCCACTCATTATTTTACGTATTATTTATCATTGAAAATCAATAATAACTGAAGAGCTGCAGTGTATAGTCTCGTTTTTTTATTGACACTGACCGCCATGATGGACGCGTCATGCCCTGTGATTGGCTGTCGCGGATATTACCACTTTTGATTTATACTTAATGCTGGATATTACCGACTTTGAAATACTGCTGAATTTAAAACCTGTTTTTCTATAGGAAATTCATGGATATTTCTAAATTTGAATTTGACAAGCTATTCCACTTGTCATCAGCTATCGACAGAATATGAAAAAATACTTTTTGTCCAAAGTGGATTTTACTACTTTTGATATTTACCGACACAATTAATGTAGGTAGTGGACATTCGAAAATACACCTCTGCCTATCTCTTTGGGGAATGCAGGCGTGATGATATTAAAAATAGACCAACGTATGAACGAAGGTAGACTTCATAATTCGATCTCGTCTTACAATAATAATAAATGTGAATTTAAATAACAATAGGTACCATCTAAACCGAAGAAGATTTACGTTAAATAAATTCCCTCCGTAAAACTTTACGAAAAGGAACTTAGGTGCGATCAAAACAAATCATAATGTCTAGCATCTACCTACCTACACATCTGTAAACTAATAAACAGCTGTTTGCAATTCAAATTTAAAATTTTTGAAAAAATCTCGAAACATTTCGTAACTCATATCGACTATGAGCGAGCGTCGAACTTCGAATATTCGTCAGCTGATTTTTGGTTGTAGCTATCAATTCAATTCCTTTATTTCAATCACCAATTGGATCATATAATAGCATTAGGTACATTAATTAAAAAAAATCATTAGAAAAATAAGACAAAAACACAACACACTGACACACACTTGAACACATTAATAGGTACTGACAAATTAAATTAGAACAGGCAACAAATTAAAATTAACAATAATCATACAATTATTAGTTACATACTAAAAAATCAAATTCGTATACAAAAAAAAAAAAAAAAAAAAAAAAAAAAATACTCATATAAAAAAAAAAAAAAAATTCAATAAATATCATTAAAATTTTCAATATTACAAAATGGAAAAGAGGGACAGATAATTAGATATTATAATAATTACCAAAATGTGTTACAATTATTTACTTATTTATTTATTTTCTTTGTTATTGTCACTACATTAAGCATACAACAATGGTTAATGTAGTGACAGTCGAACCTCTCAGCCATCATCCTCAAGATGATGTTGGAGCTGGCGCGGACCCTGCGCACCAAAGATGTGCACCGTTTCCGCATCGTCGCATAGAAGCAGTCAATGCGCGACTCAGCGAACATCCCCGACGCACTGCAGTACCGAGGCAGCCCCAACAACACCCTGTAGGCATTGTTGAATTGGACTCGTAGGGCGCTGTACTGCTTTTGAGTATAGCTAGCCCACAGGGCGCTCGAATAAAAACAGGTGCAATACGCTCTGAAAAGAGTGTTTTTTACTTCCTTCGAGCATCGTGCAAACCTGCGAGCTATCATGTTCGCTCTAACAGACAACGCCCTACGTTCCCGCTCCATATCTGCATCGTCTTTCAGGTCAGAGGTCACCAGATGCCCAAGGTATTTGAAGGTTTCAACCCTCTTTAGCGGTACATTATTAATTTTTATGCTAGGGACACTATCTGGACATTTACCCCTGGCCCGGAAAACCATACACTCACTCTTCTTAGTGTTATAGAGCAGG
Source organism: Noctua pronuba (assembly GCA_905220335.1). Lineage (NCBI taxonomy): Eukaryota > Metazoa > Arthropoda > Insecta > Lepidoptera > Noctuidae > Noctua > Noctua pronuba. The sequence goes on along the minus strand of LR999892.1, from coordinate 17,275,958 downwards.
CCATGACTGAGAGCATATTCCTCACAAATCCCGAGCAGCTTCGACAGGCCACAGACCGAGGCGCTGAGCAGCACCATGTCGTCTGCATAGCTAATGTTGTTTACACAAACTCCACCAACATGACATCCGACACGCGTGCTGCTCAGCCTCTCGATGAGTGCGTTTACATAAAGATTGAAGAGCGTTGGTGAGGTTAACCCCCCTTGCCTCACCCCGCACTCCAATCTGTATGTTTCAGACAGCGTCCCCGACCATCGAACTACGTTGACCTGTTTCCCGTACCAATACTTGAGAAGACGAATGCATTCGCTTGGCAGAGATGTGTCGTTAAGTTTGTCCCAGAGGATATCATAGGAAACCAGGTCAAATGCTTTCGTGAGGTCGAGGAAGCAAGCATAAACTGGTGTTTCGCGATCAGTATAGTACTTGACAGTCTGCTTCAAACACAGAATAGCTGTCTCAGTGGAGAGTCCCGACTTGAAACCGAATTGATTGTCGTGCAACTCAAGACAGCCACTCATCAGTGTGTTAAGAAGACTATCAAGCACCTTAGACAGAATTGTAGCCAGAGAGATGGGTCTATAGTTGTTGGCGTCGCTTATATCACCAGTTTTATTTTTCACGATCGGTACCACCACGGTCTGCATCATAGCTGAAGGTAGATATGAATGTCCCAGACATAGGGAGTAAAACATAGCCAGAACCCTTGGAAGATGGACGCCAGCATACTTAAGATGCTCGATACTCAAGTCATCGTGGCCAGGAGACTTGCCTCGGGTCATGGTCGTGATAACCTTTCTAACATCTTTGGCCGTAAACCTTACACTGAGCTCCTGCCCCCGAGTCACACCTTCAAGTCCCGACCGTGATGGTCCCAATGGTGAAGTTACCATGAAATGGCTTTTGAACATTTCAGCTATGTTTCTTGGATCAGTAATGCCACCAACGCTCACAGGCAAGCCCGGCCTTCTGTTCACTTTATTAGTAGACTTCCAAAAACTCCGAAAATCATGTTTGGCGTGATGCGTTGCCAGAATGTCCATCTTAAGTTGCTCATGGTTATTTTGACACGACTTTAACCGGCTTTTAAAGATTTTACGGCTTTCTTGCATCTCACTCCAAATACGACCCGACTTCGGTCTGCCATACAAAACCCATAACTGGAACTTAGACCTGGCCTCCCGGTGAGCACCACTGACATATCTGTTCCAACCTACCACAGGTTTCTTCTTACGTACCCTATTACTACCAGAGTAACTGTCATCAGCTGCTCGGCCCAATATGTCCACAATTTCGCCATACATTTTGTCGATAATACACTTATGTTCCACATCATCGCAAGAGAAATCACAACAGTTACTTAATTCACTCGGAAAATCTATTAATTTTAATCGTTCATTACATAACTTATTATATAGTGCAATTTGTTCAGATGTTCTCTCGCCCCAACGTATTTTATTACACGATTCGATATTATTACATGCTATTTTAGGTCTAATACTATTTAAATCACAACATATAAACAAAGGAAAGTGATCCGACCACATGACATCATACTTAATATCGACATTGACAACCGTTCGCATAGCTGACTCCGTAGCTAGACAGTGGTCTAACCAACGTCTAGACCCGTTCGCGTCACTTATAAAGCTATAAGTATCAGATGAGACTCCAAGTAATTCAACATCGGCACATATCCACTCAGCCTCCGTACAAAAGTCTTTCAACTCGTTAAAAAATAACTGACCCGGATGAGCGTTAAAGTCCCCGAGTAAATAAACTGTCTCGATATGTTCATTCTTAATAATAGCACTTACCAAACTAAGACAGTCCGTAAATTCTGGTAGGTTCACGACACAATCGGTAGGCATATAAATGCTCAACACTAAAAACGACCTTTGCCCTAACTCCACTTTAATAGCACAGACGCGAGCGTTGTCACACTGTACTATAGACACATTCTGTAGGACACTCTTCTTCCACAATATCGCCACTCCTCCATACGGCCGGCCTACGAGCATGCCCGCCGTAGTATCCACAGCTGACGTCCCCACATAGCCAAAATCAGGATCAATGTCGCTTAGAAAATGTATATCATTCGGTAGAAGCCATGTTTCTTGCAAAGCTATTATATCAGAGTTATGACACAATTTCCTGACATAGTCTACCGATCGCTTGACACTTTTACAATTGAAGCTAACCAATGTGTACAGGTTGTCTTTATCCATCTACTACATTCTCAGACCGGACACGACGCGGCAACACCTCGACGTTCGTTATTTTACGCTTGAAATTTACAAATCGCCTGAATATGATTCCCTGAGGCCATAAACCACTATCGAGGAATAATGACGTCTTGCTTTCCAATATAAAGAATTTATAGGCCTTGTAATCCCTTTCGTGCTTGAAAGATATTCTCTCTAACAAAATCATTTCCTTAGTTTTATTGAATACGTAATCTATTATATCTTTTTCTGTGGTATCATTATGTATTCTCGTAATGAAAATCGGTATCTTTCTATCCGCTGCTTTAAATTTTCCCTCATTGTCGCGACATACTCCCGCCGAGCCTGTATAGCGATATCTCATAGGTTTCTTATGATAATTCACTACCTGCCAGTCGTTATGATTATTATCATTATGGTCATTTCGCTTCGAGTTCGAGTCTACGTTAAGTACAGTAGCACTCGACGTGGCTTCATTCTTGTTAGTATTCAGGATTGCACTAGAGTGCGGCGGTGACGTCATGGTTACTGTTCTATCATTCGATGCACACGTAGACGGCTTTGTGACATTGGTACCGCTACCGGCAACCGGTTTTACAAAAGCCGACCGTTGAGAAACAGCTGAGACGTTGCGATGATTATTTTCAGCCACCCCCAAAATATCTCTAAATTGTACTGGAGTATTTTCGATTCCCTGTTGCTTACACAAGTTATTATTACTTGTCTCCAGCGATAAATGATCGACGTTTGAAAGCCCTATAGGATCACTATCTAGCATCCAGGCTCCTCGTCGTTTGTTTACTTTTTCTGAATTCGATAGCAAAGAGTTATTTTTCACTTCTAATAATTCAGACTTTAACTGATCGAACTGAACTTGCGACACATATGTAGACTTGATATTCTTCACTTCTTCTTGAACTAGCAGTAAATCCTTAAGTAGTTTCGTGCAGTCGAGGTGATCAAACAGCACTGGAGGGAGACGTTCTAATTCCCTGGCGACATAGATCGGGAACAGATCCGGTTCCTTCGATTTGAAGACCTGCACTATATCAGCTAGGTCCCGTTCCTCCTTGCCCTTATTCTTACGTCTGATTTTAATCCCAGGCACAGACTCGAACAACAATGATTTCGAATTTTCGATTTCTTCTTTAGAGAATGAGGATGTACAAATTCGAACTAACGTGACCTCATCTATCACAGACACTTTGTTCTGTATGTACGCTAACATTTCATCAATAACGATGTTACAAGATGCACACTTTACTACGTTCGTCATGTCGATTTACGATACGCGATGCGCGCCGTTTCGTTTAAAAGAAACACGTCCGCACAGGGGGGGTGCGCGGGCGCGACTGACTACCTACTCGTACTACTGATGTGAACTATTAGTGCGTAGCGCGGATTGATTTGAAAAATCGTACTAGAGATAGTCAGGTGTGGACGTGACATACCGACTTAACTGTTGCAGATGAACGCTGTTTCTGAGAATTTCCTTACCTACAGAAAACTAGTCTTTGTAGGTAAACAAAATTGTTAGTCGATCTGTAGTTGAATAATGGCTTTTAAACTCAATGCGATTGGTAGTGTAGTGTTGATCTTAATTTATGAATATCTAACCTAGTATCTACTAGGCAAAATTTGACGAACTATCTACAGTCTAGGTAGTAATGCGTGGTCTAGGTACAAATCTACCCTACACTTGACTAGCAAGACGCGTAGGGACGGTCGCAATGATGTAGTGATTTGTTTATTTAGTGTTTGATTCCGCATGGAACAAATCTACAGATATTTGATTCTGGTCTCGGTGTTCGTGCATACTTAGACATATCCACTACAAACCATAAATCTTACGTGTGCGGCAATGTTTTTATAAAAAGAAAAACATAGGTTATTGATTCTAATTCCCCATCACACTTCATCAGGCTTTGGACTGGCCAATTATTGATACAATAATTTGATTAGGTAGGGTACCTACCTGTTACCGTAGGGTAAAGCTGTAGGTAATTACCACAAAAATAATCAATAATACTTACTATTGTTATGGTACGTCAACGTATTTAGTTAGTTGGAAACATGTCTATTTTAAATTAAATTCAGTAACCCTATGATATCCTGCAGGTACCTTTTACGAATTACTGTAACAACAATTTGGCGTGTTTAAAAATTAAAATCAACTTATTTACAATAATTAAAAATGTACATACCTAATACCTACGTAGTTATTATTTAAACACTATTTACACTGAACTAAACTGTGCTGGCCATTGGATGTCTCAAAAAAAAAAATCGAGGATGTCATCCTCAATTCTTGCTGACACTCGTTGCCTGCCTACGTCTGCAGACGTAGGTATGTAGACCCCATAGTCCTGGTGCCGCTGTGCAGCACCTAGGATCGTCTGCAGAGATGGTCTTCTGCCATAACGCTCCAGGAAGAGGGCTTGTGCTCTGAGCAAAACATTTCCACATTCCCGGTAGCACTCCGCCATGTTCTGGTACTCCTGGTTCGTGTACCTGTAGTTCGGCATTTTTGGGATTGTTGCGCGACCGACTGAATGTGTTTTACTAGCGCGTGCGTCGCGTCATGCGTTCCGAGCGGGACTGAAGAGACGCGGGGGGTGGAGCGCGGCTCTATTGTATGAGTAAAAGCCGCGATCGCTTTGACCGCACCGCCGCGCCGGCGGCGTGTCTTTGAAGCCGGCGGCGCGCCGCCCGTTTCAATGACAGTAGGCAAATATGACGTAGTAGTAAGCTAGCGTAATGGATGTTGAAAAATAAGGAGCCAGTATTTATTTTGTGGGTCAAGTAATTTTAATTTATTTATTTTTTATAAAAATACACTTAGATAAAAATTTTTTTTTCGTTGCTATGGTGACTTTACGACCTATAGAAGTTACTCTTGCAATATTTCGTATTTAAAAAGTTAGACCCTATATTATATTATTATACAGGGTGTAAACAGACCCTTCACGAAGCCGTCAACCAAGCATTCTGTACATCAAACTAAGTAACTTTACGCAAAAATTATTACTGGGAAACGACTTTTTTTTTTGGGGAGAAAAATATCGTTTTACTGTAAAACTCAATGTAACGCACTCAAAACATTGTGCTGATGGATGGATTGAATAGTACGGGGGTCGTGAAGGTATTTAAAGTAAAAATCTTACATTAGAAACATGTATTTAAAAAAAAAACTTGTGAAAAAGTTGGAACTTTGACCCCCAATATCTCCGTAATTAGTAGGTTCTCAGGTATGGTCTAGAACAAAAAAATTATCGCAATGACGAGGAGAACAAGTACCTTCCGGCTTCGTTAAGGGTCTTTTTACACCCTTTATATACATATAATAAGACAGTAAAAAAACTGTGTCTGTACATTGAATATATTTAAAAAAAAAAAATTCTAAACAGAAACGGTAATAGAGCACGAATCCAAAAAAAAAATTCTGTCTGTTTGTCTGTTTGTTTGTATGTCTGTTTGTCTGTTTGTTTGTACACGCTAATCTTCGGAACTACTGAACAGATTTGAAAGATTTTTTTGTTGTTGTATAGGTATTAAGTCTGGGCAACATATAGGCTATAATTTATCTTGGGAACTTGAACACCTGATGCAGAACTGCAATAGACCAGCTGAACTATAAGAGATACAAAAATGGTACCATAGCAAAAATTGTTCCACGTGATAAGCATTTTCTGCTGAGAGAATAAATTTGAAGATCTGGAACACCTGATGTGGAACTCCAAGAGCCCAGCTACACCATAACACATATAGGAATGACATCTTAGCAAAAATTGTTTAGTCTGATGAGCACTCTCTGTTGATTTATAAAAATCGAAGATCTGGAACACCTGTTGTGGAACTCCAAGAGCCCAGCTACACCATAACACATATAGGAATGACGTCTTAGCAAAAATTGTTCAATCTGATGAGCACTCTCTGTTGATTTATAAAAATCGAAGATCTGGAACACCTGTTGTGGAACTCCAAGAGCCCAGCTACACCATAACACATATAGGAATGACGTCTTAGCAAAAATTGTTCAATCTGATGAGCACTCTCTGTTGATTTATAAAAATCGAAGATCTGGAACACCTGTTGTGGAACTCCGAGAGCCCAGCTACGCCATAACACATATAGGAATGACGTCTTAGCAAAAGTTGTTAGGTCTGCTGGCATTTCCTGTTGACTTATAAAAATCGAAGATCAGAAACATCTGATGTGGAAATCAAAGCTAACACTAATTTCACTAAATAATAAAAATAAAAATAAAAGTTTTTATTGTTTCTCATACAATTGTTCTACAGCACAAAATTGAGGCAGCCCCTTTAAGTTATAAGGATACTTGTGTTGGGGTTACCTCGTAACTTCCCATTGGGTTACAGTTTGCAATGTTGAGACATAATTAAGATTAATAAAGGCTATTTTTAGGTTCAAGTGTGTTACAAAATTAGCAAGTTCAGGTATGTGTAGTGTTTGTGGGTGTGTGTGGTGTGTGTGTTTGTGTGGTTTGTGAGTATGTGTGCATGTGTGAAAGGTGGATATGCCGAGTGTGGGTATGAGTACCTAGGTGTCTTAATGATTGATCGTTTTATGTATGTTAAAATTGTTTACAGGTATTACTTTAGCAAATTCTGGTTAATGAAAGTTCAATTTCATCGTACGTTTGTGATTTTAACCATTCCGATAAAGTATTTTTGCATTCATACCGCAACATGGGGTAAATATTCACTTTGAGGTTCAATTTGTTATAAATATAAGTAGATTGAGTGTTAAACTGACGCCTGGCAAAAACCGTACGGACCCGAGGGGAGTGAGCCACAATGTCTTTACGTCTTTTATCTAGCTTAGATGGGTCAAATGAAAGGGTCTTGTGAAGATGTATGGTTATGTTCAATACGTATAATTTCCTTACAGACAGTAGCTTACTAACCTTATAAAGGTTGTCCGTAGAGTAACGAAAGGGCTTAAAGTACATAACTTTGATGAGAGACCTTTGAGCCCTTTCTAGGTCTAGAAATTTGGTCTTGGTGGCCCCTCCCCAGATCGGTATACAGTATGTGATGACCGATTGTGCCAGAGCTGTATAGATTTTATTGAGTAGCAACGGTGGCATCACATGTCGTAACGTTTTAAAAATCCATATAAATTTTCTGACCCTGGCCATGGTATTTTCAATGTGGGTATGCCATGATAGTCTTTGGTCAACTGTTATTCCAAGATATTTAGTGAAACTAACTCTCTGTATGCTTTGACAATTACAAGGATAATGAGAGGTTGCACACTCATGGATCACGATTCCAAAATCAGCACCTGGCTGTGTCCTCTGATTTGGAATGAAGCAGATAAATTTAGTTTTGGATACGTCGAGGGTTAAGAGATTGGTATTTAACCATTTTGCTATTACTGCTAATCCACGTTCAGCAGCAGCACGCACGGAAGCCTAAGAGTCCCCGGCTAAAACTACTGCTGTGTCATCTGCATATGAAAAAACTCGTCCGCCACTGTTCCTGATATTACACAACTCATTTATATAAATCAGGAAAAGCGTCGGGGCGAGCACACTTCCCTGGGGTACTCCAAAACATACCATTTTTTCACCACTAGTTAGATTTCCAACCCTAACCTGCTGTTTTCGGTTTGATAGGTAACTACCGAAAAGAGAAAGAGCCGTACCTCTAATGCCGATTGTTTTAAGCCTGTGCAGAAGAATGGGGACAGAGACGGTGTCAAATGCCTTTTTTAGGTCTAAGAATACTGTAAGGCATTTCAGTCCTTTGTCTACATTATTGACTATATCGCCAGTTAGTGCCTTCGCAGCGTCTTGTGTAGATAGACCCCTTCTGAACCCATATTGCGAGGAAGATAAAATATTATGTTTATTAAGGTAACTAATTAATCTGTTATTTAGTAATTTTTCTAAAATTTTTGCGATGCATGATATAACTGATATAGGTCGATAGTTGTTGACGTCGTTCCGGTCCCCCCCCCCCTTGTGCACAGGCGTAACCAAATATCGCTTTAAAGCCTCAGGAAATATCCCAGTTCTAAAGCACAGGTTAGCTAGTTGGCTTATTAGAGGTACCATGAAGTCCCTAATTATTTTTAAAAATTTAGTGGGTATACCGTCCCAGCCTGGTCTTCTTTCTTTATCGTGTGGTTAGTTCGTAACCTGGTGTCAGAGTTTTTAGGCCGCCCATGGGCCTCTGACTTGGCTTTACATGCCGTCAAGAAATATCTCTCAGGCATGCTGGTTTCCTCACGATGTTTTCCTTCACCGAAAAGCAAGTGATAATTATACTATACGCACATGAATCCGAAAAATCAGAGGTGCGTGCCTTGGGTTCGAACTCGAGACCTATGACTTGGCAGTCCGACGGTCACACCACTAGGTCACCCAGCCTGGTGAGCTTTCAGAATCGAGACTCATGAGTATGTCATCCACTTCCTGCGGGTCAGTGTCAAGTAGTACGAATGACGTAGTATGCTGTTCACTCCTTAGGTAAGAAGAGCTGGGATTAGAGAGGTTAGATTTTTTAATTATATCTTCCGCCAATGTTTTACCGATTGTAACAAAGAACTGATTAACACGATTGAGAGAATCGAGAGGGTGTGGTGTGATTTTAAGTAGATTAGAATTGTCTGATTTAGGGGTTTTAAATTGTGTAATTTCGTTGATTTTTAGCCAGTGTTGTTTTAGCCATGTTTTCACTGTATAATTATAAAATAACATAAGCTGGGAGTACCTCCACGCGGTGAAGGCGGTAACAGTTTAGGACTGATTTTCGATGACGACGGTATATCATTGAAAATTTGACTTTACTGGATAAAATTCCCATTTATTTTTTTATTTTATCGAATAAATATGCCTTCGGGCTTATGTTATTTGAGTGTTTCCATTTCCTTTTCCACTTATCTTCGTGACACGGTAGCCTACCCGGTAACGCAGGGGAGCAGTCACTTAGATTTTAATTGATCAGGTATCTTCACAATAAAACTATAACCATGCCTAGAAAGAGGTCAAATCTTTCCCAATGTTCCAAAGGAGCTAAAAGATTGAGGATCATAAGATCCCAAGAATCTACCGAAGAACGTCAGGAGAGACTTGATGCTGTTCGAGCACATCAGGCTGCAACTCGCTCCGTGGAAACCTCTTCCTCTCTTCTCTTCTCTTCCTCTTGGATAACGAAGCACGCCTGCGTTCTCAGCGTATTTACGCATCTACATCCAGGTCTCTAGAGAACTGTGAAGAATATGATGCGCGACTGACCGCTGATCGTGAACGTCATGCATTGTCTCGCGAATCGGAGACGTTCACGGATAGAGAATTACGCTTGAGTTCCAAGCGTATCTACGCATCGACTTCTAGGTCTCTAGAGACAAGTGGGGAACGTGATGCGCGACTGACCACTGATCGTGATCGTCACGCATTGTCTCGCGAGTCGGAGACGTTCACGGATAGAGAATTACGCTTGAGTTCCAAGCGTATCTACCAAGAAAGCTAGTAATAAATATATATTTTACTCAGGCTTCGTCCTCGGGATTAGCAAATAATACTAGTAGTACCGCGTAGTGGTCGCCATTCACGCACTTTATTTCAGTGTTATGAAAATATATTTATATGAAAACATATAAATATTAAAAGTATCTCGAATATCACAAGGTGGGAGGTTTACTTATTCGTGTCATTCGCTTTTTAGTGCTCGCCACGAACGCACGTCGTGTCTTCCCACCGTTAAGTGAATCTATAGTTATTTTTATTTTATTTTATAAGTGCATAAATATAAGATGCCTAAACGTAAAAGTGATGATAATTATGAGAAATTATTTAAAAAGATCAAGAGATTAGAAAAACGGTTACGGCGACGACATCGAAGTCCGTCGTTGAGTGGTTCTTCGAGATCACCTGTAAACAACTAATTACGTAATAGATTTATATTTTTGTATCTTATCAGTTTTTTAGTTGCAAACTATAAGTTGCAACAAACAAGAATGCTTTCTTTTTGTTACGAATCCGTGTTAGTTCAAGGATTCTAAATATTGAGTTTAATTGATTACAATAATGTTCATTGTGTATCTACCTTCTCATGCACATTACATTACATTTCATAATGATTAATTGCGTGGCTGCGTGGTTGCGTGGCTGGGTTTGCGTGCTTCTTATCGGAGATGTTACTACCCACATATTAGTTTTGCGAACAGTATATAGGACTGTTTCTTAACTATGAGCAGATAAGATGACTCACATCATTTCAAATTTTACAACGCTTTTTTAAAGATAAAGATAACTTTATTTTGCAAATTTGGGTAACCTCAAACGATGACAAGAAACATATAAATAGTAAAGATAAGATAAGATTTAAAATAACAACTTATAACTAAATACAATTTAAAATTATTTCACACTAAATACAATTTAAAATTATTACACACTAAATACAATTTAAAATTATTACACACTAAATATAATTCTTAATTATACATTGTTATGCACTAGCTTAAAAACTCTTTCTCTATTAAGAACTCCTTAATATTATAATATGCTTTCGCCACTAAAAAGCTTCGGAATCTCTTTTTAAATAATGAAAGCGGAAGCTCTTTCCATGTCTTCGGCAATTTATTATAAATGACTGGTGCCATGCAGTAGACACTTTTGCGCATAAGTGCTGTCTTGGCTGGCTCCAAACATAGCACACTATTGTCGCGTCTGTTGCGGGGTACTACATCTGATAGTCGTTTAAATCGACACGGATTTGTTTTTACAAACACAGCTACTTCAAAAATGAACAGACAAGGCAATGTTAATATTTTGTAATTTCTAAAGTACGGTTCACAACTATCATCAGTGGGTTTGAGTTTAAACATGCTCTAACACATCTTTTTTGTGCTTTGAAAGCGGTCTCTCTTTCAGTAGAGTTTCCCCAAAACATGATCCCGTACCACAAATGTGATTCTGCTATCCCATAATAGGCAGTCAGAAGAGCATCCGTGTTTAATATAGGTTATAATGAATGTAGAGCGTATGCAGACTTACTCATTTTCTTGCATAAAGTAACAACGTGTGATTTCCAATTTAGTTTTTGATCTATTTCGAGACCCAAGAATTTTGTAGTTTCAACTTCTTCTATAGTATCATTATTATAGTGTATATTTAAGTTAATACTAGAGGTCTGTTGTCTAAAATGGATAACTTTCGTTTTACACAGATTTATTTTAAAATTATTTGCGTCTAGCCAGTTTACCATCTGTATTAAGCTATTATTTATTTCACTCTCATACGTATCTATATTTTTACAAGCTATTGTGATCGTGTTATCGTCCGCAAATAGTGTTATAGGTCGTTCAATCGATTTGGGTAGGTCATTTATGTACAAAATAAATGCAAAGGGACCTACAACACTCCCCTGCGGTATCCCAAATAATACTTTACACTCCGAAGACCGGAATATCTCTTCACGTTTACTTAGCATATTAATATTATTGACTTCAGTTATTTGTTTTCTGTCTTGTAGGTACGAATTAAATAAACTAAGGACATTGCCCCTAATCCCGTAGGTTTCGAGTTTATTTAAAAGAGTTGCACGATGTACATAGCCGAACGCCTGGGTCATGTCGCAAAATATGCCACAAACAGGATTCCGTTGATCAACATTTTTAATGACATTGTATATAAAATCATATATGTATAGCCATATTAATAGTCCTGTGTATTCGAAATCCTTTCTGATTCTCACACAAAATATCATATTTATCTATGAATTTATAAAGTTCCCTATAAATATACTTTTCAAAATTTTTGGAAATAACTGGAATTAATGATATTGGTCGGTAATACTCCATTATTTCTCTATTTTCTTTTTTGAAAAGTGGCTTAATTCTTGATATTTTTAAGGCATCAGGTTATATACCTCTGCACCGAATCGGGCGGGAGGAAACGCCCGGGTGCTATCATTGGGAGGATCGTCCAGAGGACACGGTGGCGCACACCGTGGAGGTCTGCCCCGCTTGGGCGGAGCTCCGCCGTGTCCTCGTAGCGGCGATTGGTGGCGGCGACCTCTCGCGCCCGGCCCTGGTTTAGGCTATGGTCCGGAGCGAGATCATGGGAAGAGAGAGAATGGGAAGCCGTCACCTCCTTCTGCGAAGCAGTCATGCTAGCGAAGGAGGTGGCGGGACGTGAGAGGGAGAGAATCTCACGTCCCAGCCGCCGCGGGCGACGCACCGGGCGTCGGGGGCCATGTGGTGGCTCCCGGCCACCGTAGGCGCGGGCCTGTGGACGGTGAGTAATGGGTTAGCTCACCGTCCGTCCGTCTTATGACGACAGGCCGTGTCGACGGCGCGTTCATGTTCCACGCGCGCCTCAAAGAGATGTCAGCAACCAGGAAGGGGCCCGCAAGGGCCGATGCCTGCTGGTGCTGCGGGACTGTTCGAAAGGGATACCGTGGCCCTGGAACACAAAGGGCAATGAAGGAACATGGATGGGTTTTAGTCAGTATGAGTCTGACACTCCCTCCCACTCCACCCAGAGCGGGAGAAGTCATTTGATGATTTCCCATCCGTAAAAAAAAAGGGTATATATCTGCGCCAATACTTAGGTTAATAATGTGACTTAAATGACCGCTTATTTCCATTGACACATGTTTTAGAATTTTTGTAGCAATACCGTCATATCCTACACTATTTGAATTGTTTAATGAGTTGATGATTCTCTCTATATCTCGTGTACGTATAGTATACCTAGGGGCCATGAACATTATTTTGTTATTTGTGTGTGTACACATCAAGTTTCCCTTGTACTTTATTGATAAAATAATTATTAAATGCTTCAGCAATGTCACTGGGATTTGATAGAGTACTATTATTATTTATAAGTTTAGTAATACTAGATTTTGGTATGTTATATTTTGCACGATTAATAATTTGCAACGTGGTTTTAGATTTATTTTTCGAAGATTTTATTTTATGACTAGCTTCTGCCCGCGACTTCGTACGCGGATCCTGTTGCTTATGCCAGCGACAACGGGATCATCATAATCGAAGATCTGAAACATCTGATGTCGAATTCTAAGAGCCCGGGGACGGGAAAACAACGATTCGAGACGTTTCATATCTTTCATTTTTGTAAGTCAGAAGTCGATGCGTAGATACGCTTGGAACTCAAGCGCAATTCTCTATCCGTGAACGTCTCCGACTCGCGAGACAATGCATGACGTTCACGATCAGCAGTCAGTCGCGCATCACGTTCCCCACTTGTCTCTAGAGACCTAGAAGTCGATGCGTAGATACGCTTGGAACTCAAGCGTAATTCTCTATCCGTGAACGTCTCCGACTCGCGAGACAATGCATGACTTGCACGATCAGCGGTCAGTCGCGCATCACGTTCCGCACTTGTCTCTAGAGACCTCGAAGTTGATGTGTATATACGCTGAGAACTCAAGCGTAATTTTCTTTCCGCGAACGTCTCCGACTCGCGAGACAATGCATGACGTTCACGATCAGCGGTCAGTCGAGCATCATATTCTTCAGTTTTTTAGATACCTGGATTTAGATGCGTAAATACGCTGAGAACGCAGGCGTGCTTCGCGATCCGAAGAGGTTTCCACGGAGCGAGTTGCAGCCTGATGTTCTCGAACAGCATCAAGTCTCTCCTGACGTTCTTCGGTAGATTCTTGGGATCTTATGATTCCCAATTACCGCCTTCACCGCGTGGAGGTACTCCCAGCTTATGTTATTTTATAATTATACAGTGAAAAAAGTGATAGCTTTGATTTCCACAACAGGTGTTCCAGATCTTCGATTTTTATAAATCAACAGAGAGTGCTCATCAGATTGAACAATTTTTGCTAAGACGTCATTCCTATATATGTTATGGTGTAGCTGGATTTATATAAATCAACAGAGAGTGCTCATCAGATTGAACAATATTTGCTAATACGTCATTCCTATATGTGTTATGGTGTAGCTGGGCTCTTGGAGTTCCACATCAGGTGTTCCTGATCTTCAAATTTATTCTCTCAACAGAAAATGCTCATCACGTGGAACAATTTTTGCTATGATACCATTTTTGTATCTCTTATAGTTTAGCTGGTCTATTGTAGTTCTGCATCAGGTGTTCAAGTTTCCAAGATAAATTATAGCCTATATGTTGCCCAGACTTAATACTTACACAACAAAAAAAATCTTTCAAATCTGTCAAGTAGTTCCGAAGATTAGCATGTACAAACAAACAGACAAACAGACAATTTTTTTTTGGATTCGTGGTCTATTACTGTTTCTAAACCCCCCTCAATTTTTTTTTTAAATATATTCAATGTACAGACACAGTTTTTTTACTGTCTTATTATATGTATAGATATAGATTATTTTGCGCCTTTTGTGTTAGGTGTATAATTTTTTTGTGTAAACGAGAGTAGGTTGTGAAGGTGTACTTATTATTTTTGTTTGGGTTTAATCTACATATATTGCCACAACAGTTTTCTTTTCTTTTGACTACCTAACTTGATTACTTTTGACAACAATTCAGGTCTTTTTAAAACATCTATTTTGATCCATTTAATTGGAAAACACAAGTCGTATATTATAATTTAAATAAATCGAGAAATTTGTTATAGGCTTCATTCGGATCGACTGTGACGTAAATTTCTGCAAAAGATAGACCTTTTATATGATTTTTAAACTTAGAAATATTGTCAAGGCTGAAGTCTCTTTGAGCCGTGGACCAATACTTTATGAGCCATTTGGTTTGAACTGGACAGTGAAGCAGCTGTGCCGTATGATCTGACAATGCCAATTCCAATACATCAGCTTTACACACTTTTTTTTTTTTTTTTTTTTCGGATGAGAAATCATCAAATGACTTCTCCCGCTCTGGGTGGAGTGGGAGGGAGTGTCAGACTCTTACTGACTAAAACCCATCCATGTTCCTTAATTGCCCTTTGTGTTCCAGGGCCACGGTATCTCTTTCGAACAGTCCCGCAGCCCCGGCAGGCATCGGCCCTTGCGGGCCCCTTCCTGGTTGCTGACATCTCTTTGAGGCGCGCGTGGAACACGAACGCGCCGAACTTTACACACTTTACTAAAATTGTGAGCAAAGTTGTCTATGCATGTCATACTGGCCTTGCGAGTCGGTTGCTTTAATGCTAGTTTTAAGTTATAACTCATTAGAAGACATTCGAAAGCATTTGAATGGCTATTAGGTTTAAGCATGTCTATGTTAAAGTCCCCAGCTATTACAATGTTGTTGTATCGTGTACGTGATATTTCACGCAGAAGCGTTTCCATTTTATCAAAGCAGTGATTCAAATTATTTATATTTGGTACTCTATAAATACAAACAACAATTATCTCAAAATTAGTAAGTTCAATTGCACAACATTCGAATATGCCAGATGAAGATAATTTCGAAATTTTTGGTAGTTCTTTATATTGAAGACCGTTTTTCACGAGAATACAAGCCCCTCCTCTTTTCCTCCCTTTTCTACAGAAATAGGCAGCTAGACTGTAATTTGGTACATACAATTGATGTTGGCTACCCTCCAAAATGAAATGTTCCGTTATGCACAGAACATCTACATCTATCTTTTTTTCGGACAATTCATCTAAACATACAGTAAGGATATTTGCTTTACTTACTAAACCAGCAATATTTTGATGTAATATTTTAATAAACTTATTAGAGAAAAAAATCAATCGTCTTATTATAGGGGAAGACTTACTATCATCCCGATCAATTAAGTGGAAATCTTCGCAACTACTGATCTCGTCAAGCATTACATTAATATTTTTAAATATGTTTATTAAGCCATTATTATTCTCAGATCCACTTTTTGGTGAAAACATTTTAAAGTTATAAGACAAATAAAAGTTTGTATCAAACATATATGCATATTGATGGGTACAAGCGTCTAGGTATAAGAGACTATTAAATGTTTCTATTCTTCCATTAAACATCATGGAGTAGTCATCCAATTTAAATGTAGGTGCACATATTATGATATTAGTATAATCAATTTTTGAAAGTGTTTCCCGTAACGTAATTATGAGATCGACATAGTTGTTAGTCCGGCGAAAGTCTGCCTCACCGATGAAGATCAGGCAGTAATCATCCATAGTTTAATTCTTCAATTTCAGGTCCATGTTCTTAATCAGCTTCTCTATACCACAGCCCGGTATTAAATATTGACAGATTTTGTAATCAAGGAATGTATTTTCTGCAATCGTTAAGACTTTATTTCTGTTGTTTGTACTCAAAATGCATACCTTTCTTTGCCTTACTATATCTTTTGGTAGGATATTATGTACTTGATGTGTCTTATCTTGGTTATTCTGTTCCGTAACTGGGGTATTTTTGTTCTTCTTGTTCGAGTTAAATGTCTGCGAACTACCGTTGGGAGTCTTTTTTTGAATGATGTTAGACGGTGACTTTACATGACTTATTCCGTTAGAACTACAAATTGATCATGCTGTGTTGAATGAAATATTACCAACATCGCTTGGGGTTAGCGTTACTACGGCAGTTTCAGGTTGAGTTATCGTCGCAGGAAGACTCAACTTCGTTGGGGTAGAAAAACAGCTGGTTCTTCGTAATCTTTTTTTGCATGAAGACTTCGGCGAAAAACTTTTAGCTTCCAATAAATTCACCTTCTTATAAGTTTCAATGACTTTTTGGTATTGGCCTATGTCCAGTTTTAGGCGAAAGTTCTCACTATTTAAGTTCTCAATCTCCTGATGAGCGCTTTCTAATTCCAGAGTAAATTTTTGTATTGCGTCTCTATAGCTGGCAATAGCGTCGCTGTCAATCAGCGACGTATTCGGCAAACTCATCATTGTAGTGTCTAGTAACGTGGAATTAGAGCTCAAGTTGGTGTTTAAAATGTCCATAGAATTTGACCTTAGTGGGTTTTTTTTTTTTTTTACGGATGGGAAATCATCAAATGACTTCTCCCGCTCTGGGTGGAGTGGGAGGGAGTGTCAGACTCTTACTGACTAAAACCCATCCATGTTCCTTCATTGCCCTTTGTGATCCAGGGCCACGGTATCTCTTTCGAACAGTCCCGCAGCCCCGGCAGGCATCGGCCCTTGCGGGCCCCTTCCTAGTTGCTGACATCTCTTTGAGGCGCGCGTGGAACACGAACGCGCCGTCGACACGGCCTGTCATCATAAGACGGACGGACGGTGAGCTAACCCATTACAGTCAGCGTGGATCCCGACCGTGGCGCATTCCGAGGCCCATGAAAGCTCATGGCCTCGGACTTGTGCAAGGCCACCTCGAGACCCAATTGCCGGATCCTCTCAACGACTATCGCAACCCCACGTGTCATCAGTTCGGCCGTCGCCTCGTGCGACCTCCCTTGTGCTAGTACCAGCGTGTCGTCAGCGTAACAGACTACGCTGACGCCGCTAGGGAGGTCGGCGCGCAGCACCCAGTCGTAACCGATGTTCCACAAGGGCGGCCCTAGAACCGACCCCTGCGGAACACCGCACGACATCTCTCGCCGGTTCCATTCTCCGTTGGGTACCCTGGGGTAGATGACGTACCTGTCAGACAGGTAGTCCCCGACCACACGACGGAGGTAGGTGGGCACCCGGTGATACCGGAGTGCCTCCCTAATGCAGCTCCAGGGCATGGAGTTGAAGGTTAGTGGCTTAGTGGTTTACGGACAGTTATATTTTCCATGTCGAAGTTATCCATCACAGTAGATGTTCACAATAACCGTAAAATACTGATAAGTTAAACGTTTTTCAAATACTTTATCAAATTATCTATTAATAGATTGTTTCGAAATTTATAATGATAAGTTTCAATTTAAAAACACACAAAAAGTTCAATAGTCGTCTGAAGCAAGATTTGAACGTGCGACTCACTCTTCCAAAGAGCGCGGTATCCAACCATTACGCTACAAAGCTCCGTGGCGAGTGTGCAGAAATAACGCTATAGCTGCAGGGCGAAGTATTTAGTCGCCAAATTTTGCTTGCTTATAGCCATATAAGGTAATGTAAGGGCTCAGGGCTGCGTCAGCCCCCCCAAAGCCAGCTCCGGCGAAACCGGAGCCGGCTAAGAAGGCGGCGGCCCAGAAGATGGGCAAGGCGGCGGCCCAAAAGAAGGGCAAGGCGGCTGCACCGGTGGCGACTGTGCCAGCGCCAGCGGCTAGCCGGCCATCGCCGCCACCCCCTCCGGCCCCTCAGCCTCCCGCGGCCGAAACTGGGTGGCAAGTGGCCGGGGCTAAGAAAAAGGGCCGAAAGGCGGCCAAGAAAGCCCGCTATGAGGAGAGGCAGCGCCAGAAAAAGGCGCAAAGCGTCGCGGCTAGACTCCGTGCCCCGAAAACTGCGGCTGTAGTGATCACACTACAGCCGGACGCGGAAAAACGGGGCGTGTCCTACCGCGACGTGCTCGCCACGGCGAAGGCGACGGTGGATCTCGGGGAGCTCGGGATCACCGGGGGCGTCCGGCTAAAGGTCACAAAGACGGGCGCTCGCGTCCTAGAAATCCCCGGAGGATCCAGTGGCTCGTCCGCTGACGCTCTGGCTGACAAGCTCAGAGCGTCCCTAAATGCGGACGAGGCCCGAGTGTCCAGGCCCGTCAGATGCGCAGACCTGCGCATCCTGGGGCTGGACGACTCGGTGACCGAGGAGGAGGTGGTGGCCTCCGTCACCAGGACCGGAGGGTGCCCTGCCGAGCAGGTCAAGGCAAGCACCCTACGTCCGGACCGAACGGGTATGCGAACCACTACGGTGAGCTGCCCTGTGACGGCGGCTAGCAAAATAGTGGAGGGCCGAAGGCTCCTGGTGGGCTGGGTGTCAGCGCAGGTGAAGCTGCTGGAGCCCAGACCTCTGAGGTGCTACCGCTGTCACGTGGGTCACCACGTGTCAGTTCAGTGCACCTCGGAGTTGGACCGCAGCAACCTTTGCTTCCGCTGCGGTCAGCCCGGTCATAAGGCCGCGGCTTGCCTCGCTGCACCGCACTGCACCGCATGTGCGGCAGCTGGCAAGCCGGCCGATCACCGGGCAGGGAGGAATGCCTGTAGGGCACCCGCCAAGGCCAGGGGCAAGGGAAGGCCCTCCGCCACCACCCCCACCGTCGCCACCGCCGCTGCCGCCGCCACTGTCGCTGCCGCTGCCGCCGCCACAGCAGTTGCTGCAACATCCGCAGCGGGGCCCTCGCAGGGGGCCCGGGAGGGGGCTGAAATGGACTGCCAATAACGGCTCCATTAAGCTTCCTCCAGGCGAACATCAACCACTGCGCCTGCGCTCAGGATCTGTTGCTCCAGAGCATGGCGCAGTGGTCGATCAACGTCGCCGCGGTCGCTGAGCCGTACTTCGTCCCGCCCAGGGATAACTGGGTGGAGGACCTTAGCGGCTCAGTGGCCATAATTTCGTCGGCCGCCGCCGGTACCCCGACCCATGAAAGTGTCAGGAAGGGTCAGGGGTGCGTAGCAGCACGGTTCGGGGATATTGTCGTAGCGGGTGTCTACTTCTCCCCGAGCCGAACTCTCGCCGAGTTCCACAACTCCCTCACGGAGTTGAGCGTCGTCATCGGAAGCCATTCCCTCCCCGTGTTTGTGCTCGGGGACTTCAATGCCAAGAACTTGGCTTGGGGTTCTCGTTACACAGACGTGCGGGGAAGGATGGTGGAGAACTGGGCTCTGGAGACAGGCCTAGTCGTCGTAAATCGGGGTTCTGTCCCCACGTGTGTGCGGATGCGGGGCGACTCGGTGGTGGACATCTCGTTCACCAGCCCCGCTCTGTCACCGCGTGTCGTTGACTGGCGCGTCATGGAGGGGGTGGAGACCTATTCCGACCACCGGTATATCCGGTTCGACGTCTCCGCCCAGACCCCAAGCGCGCCGGTCCTACAGGCCCCGAGTGGTCCGCGATGGGCGCTGAAGCAGCTGGACCGGGAGCTCCTCCTGGAAGCCGCGATTGTGCAGGCCTGGGTGACATCACCGGACAGGCCTGCCGACGTAAACAACGAGGCGGGTTGGTTCCAGGAGGCCATGTCCGACATATGCGACGTGGCAATGCCCCGAGTCCGGCCAGGAAGCGCCCGGCGTCAGGTGTACTGGTGGCCGCGAGAGCTTACGACTCTGCGCGAGGCGCGCGCCACCTGTACACCAGGCATCGCAGGCTCCGCATCCGCCCTCCGGATGCGGCAGCCATCGAGGCGGAGCTGTACGAGGGTTACAGAGCAGCGAAGACCGCCCTCCAAGAGGCTGTCCAGCGGGCCAAGGATCTGGCCCGCGAGGAGATGCTGGGGACTCTCGACGGAGATCCGTGGGGGCGCCCTTATAAGATGGTGCGGGACAAACTTCGCACCTGGGCCCCCCCGCTGACGCAGAGTCTCCGGCCTGAGCTCGTGGAGGACGTGGTGAGCGCTCTGTTCCCTTCGCGAGGGGAGCATACTCCCCCGCCTATGGCTCCGCCGCTTGCGGTGCCGGAAGCGGACCACAGCGACGACGATGACGACGTTCCGGAGGTGACTTGGGTAGACCTGAGAGTGGCGGTAGGCAGGCTTAAGGCCAAAACTGCCGCCCCGGGACCCGATGGCTTACCTGGCAAAGCCTGGGTCCTGGCCTCTGAGGCTCTCGGGTCCCGACTGGAAGGGCTCCTAAGCGCATGCTTGGAGAGAGGCCAGTTCCCGCTTCGTTGGAAGACGGGCAAGCTGGTCCTCATACGGAAGCCAGGGCGCCCTGCAGACTCTCCGTCCGCATACCGGCCCATTGTGTTGCTCGACGAGGTGGGTAAGCTCTTTGAAAGAGTCATTGCAAACCGCCTCGCCGGGCACCTTGCGGGAATGGGGCCGGATCTTGCGGAACACCAGTTTGGTTTCCGCAAGGGGCGCTCGACGGTGGACGCCATCATGCGCGTGCGAGCCCTCACGACGGGGGACGCGGTGTCCCGGGGTGGGGTCGTCTTGGCGGTGTCGCTCGACATCGCCAACGCCTTCAACTCCATGCCCTGGAGCTGCATTAGGGAGGCACTCCGGTATCACCGGGTGCCCACCTACCTCCGTCGTGTAGTCGGGGACTACCTGTCTGACAGGTATGTCATCTACCCTGGTCCCAACGGAGAATGGAACCGGCGAGAGATGTCGTGCGGTGTTCCACAGGGGTCGGTTCTAGGGCCGCCCTTGTGGAACATCGGTTACGACTGGGTGCTGCGCGCCGACCTCCCTAGCGGCGTCAGCGTAGTGTGTTACGCTGACGACACGCTGGTACTGGCACAAGGGAGGTCGCACGAGGCGGCGGCCGAACTGATGACACGCGGGGTTGCGATAGTCGTTGAGAGGATCCGGCAATTGGGTCTCGAAGTGGCCTTGCACAAGTCCGAGGCCATGAGCTTTCATGGGCCTCGGAATGCGCCACCGTCGGGATCCACCACGCTGACGGTAGGAGGAGTTCCCATCGGCGTCGAGTCGACTTTGAAGTACCTAGGACTCGTCCTCGACAGCCGGTGGAACTTCGTTGAGCATTTCCGACGTTTGGCTCCCAAACTGGAACGGGCCGGGGCTGCCTTCAAGCGGCTCTTGCCCAACCTGAGGGGTCCAAACGCCTCCTGCCGTAGGCTCTACGCGGGGGTCGTGCGGTCCATGGCCCTTTACGGGGCCCCGGTGTGGGCGCGTTCAATTAAGCGGCGTGCCGCGCACTACCTGAACGCGCCCCAAAAGGTCGTAGCCGTAAGGCTGATCCGGGGGTACCGCACGATCTCCCGCGAGGCGGCGAGCCTCCTAGCCGGATTGCCGCCATGGGATCTGGAGGCGATAGTCCTCGCGCGCCTGCATGAATGGCGCGCGGAGGCATTACGTCGGGGGGAAACTCCGCTGCCGCGGCAAATCACCGCTCAGCGGACAGACCTCCGACGCGATCTCATGGCGACATGGAGACAGCGACTGTCGCAACCCAGTGCAGGGCACGCCACAATAGTGGCGATAAGTCCCCTCTTTGAGGAGTGGCTAGAGAGGCGCCACGGCGCCCTCACCTTCCGCCTGACGCAGGTCCTCACCGGACACGGTTGTTTCGGGAGGTTCCTGCACCGAATCGGGCGGGAGGAAACGCCCGGGTGCTATCATTGCGAGGATCGTCCGGAGGACACGGTGGCGCACACCGTGGAGGTCTGCCCCGCTTGGGCGGAGCTCCGCCGTGTCCTCGTAGCGGCGATCGGCGGCGGCGACCTCTCGCGCCCGGCCCTGGTTCAGGCCATGGTCCGGAGCGAGAGGGAATGGGAAGCCGTCACCTCCTTCTGCGAAGCAGTCATGCTAGCGAAGGAGGTGCCGGGACGTGAGAGGGAGAGAATCTCACGTCCCAGCCGCCGCGGGCGACGCACCGGGCGTCGGGGGCCACGTGGTGGCTCCCGGCCACCGTAGGCGCGGGCCTGTGGACGGTGAGTAATGGGTTAGCTCACCGTCCGTCCGTCTTATGACGACAGGCCGTGTCGACGGCGCGTTCGTGTTCCACGCGCGCCTCAAAGAGATGTCAGCAACCAAGAAGGGGCCCGCAAGGGCCGATGCCTGCCGGGGCTGCGGGACTGTTCGAAAGAGATACCGTGGCCCTGGAACACAAAGGGCAATGAAGGAACATGGATGGGTTTTAGTCAGTAAGAGTCTGACACTCCCTCCCACTCCACCCAGAGCGGGAGAAGTCATTTGATGATTTCCCATCCGTAAAAAAAAAAAAAAAAAAAGGTAATGTAAGTGCTCATTCACACTGGGTCCGTCAACGACGATTCGTCAAAAAAGACGATACGTAATGACGGATGAACGTTCACATTACATACGGAATCGAGTTTTTTCACGATTTTCACGATTTTGACAGACACCACTATAGTACTAGAAACAGGGACCAACTAGTACAGCCAGGTTTCAGGCTAGCCAAAGTAGACTCATCTTTCATGGGGTACTGTTTAAAATGTTACAATAAAATACCTCCCCACAATTTAATTTGATTTAATCGCACACTATGTGGGCAAGCATATTATAAGTTGGGGGATTACATTGATGATAGAAATGCTTGGCTCAATGCTGGTCCTGCTCCACAACCATAGGGGCAAACTAATTGATTAACATGTGAAGTTAATGTGGAAGCTGCAGAAGATTGTAAAAATATCCTTGCATTGTATAGATTCAATCTCTTAATATTATATAATTGCATAGCACATGTGTGAGTACTATGTACTGTAAAGCTACCATTTACATTTAGTTATCATTCATTGACTCGAATTTGCCCTGGCGGTTGAGAGAATGTCATGCTCACTCAAATGTCTCGCTGATGGTGGCGGGTGTGTCGGATCATTCGGTTCCCTTCAAAATGGTTGAGTTGAATGGTGCTGATCCATGCGTCATGTTCGTGAACGGGCGCCGTCAGTTGGGACTGGTCATCTTTTAGATGCCATGGTTTATTCTTACTACTTTGTTTTTAAATTGTTGATCTAATCTTTTACTCTGGACGCTCTTAATGTGCACATCTTTCTACATCGTTCTCACATATATGTATTATCTCAACATAAATGATGTAACCAAGATCTTGTAAAAATATTTTGATTGAAAAGAGTGTCAATGGAGTTTCTTGCCCATTCTTCTCCATAGAGATCTACGCTTTGGAATGGGCAACTACAGTACTTTCACAAGTTATCATGCCTTGTGTCTGGGACTGTAGCTTCGCCTTCTTTGTTTTTCTGACATTCAAAAGTGCCTGTTATGGTCTAATTGAAATAAATGCTTTGAGTTTGAGTTTGAATTTGATTCATCAAAATATCCGAATAGATGTTCACACTGAATTCATGATTCAGACTTCAGTCTTGGACGAACTATCCAACACGCTGGATGTGAATATGACTATCTTGTGTTGGTATTACCTTCGATCTAAACAATTTTTCGATCTAAGTCTTTGTCAAATAATTTTTGTTTTTCCTTCTTTGACATGTCTTTACAAGTCAACGAACGGTCGTAATGTGTGGGTGCAGTGCAAGGCATAGTCGTCCCGACCGATCCGTCATAACGATTCGTGATTTAAAACTGAAGGTTTTTGAAAAAAGACGAAACGTCATTTAAGACGTATCCATCATTTTTCACGATTCCGTAATAGTGTGAACACGGACAATTAAAATGTATAGCCGCCCATACAAATCAAAATAACGATTCGTGAAAAAAGACGATTCGTCAAAAACACGGATCGGCTTTGACGGATTAGTGTGAATGAGCACTCACCGTGTCGAACGCGCTATATGATGGGTGAGTCACGCACTGAGCCACACTTTATCGGGACAGCACTGGTGTCGGCGGGTGTGCGGTACGGGGCGCGCGAGGAGTATCGAGCGCACCGCGGGTTGAGGTAGGTCAGGGTGTGGAACCGTTTATAAAAAGTTTGAAAATTATTTACCCATAACTTTTTAGTTCTTGGGAGTTTTGATGTCCGGTTTTCACCACTCGAACGACCACTTTACTCACTATGCAATAATATCGCTCAATCGTCTAAAAAAACACTTTTTACTAATTAAAATGATTAAAAATAAAGGGTGTAAAAAGATCCTTAACGAAGCCGAAAGGCACTTGTTTTCCCCGTCAATGCGATGATTTTTTTGTTCTAGACCATACCTGGGAACCTTCTAGTTACGGAGATATTGGGGGCCAAAGTTCCAACTTTTTCACAAGTTTTTTTTTTAATACATGTTTTTAAAGTAAGATTTTTACTTTAAACCCCTCCACGACCCCAATACTATTCAATCCATCTATCAGCACAATGTTCAGAGTGCGTTACATTGAGTCATACCGTAAAACGTGACTTTTCACCCCAAAAAAAAAGTCGTTTCCCAGCAAGTTACTTAGTTTGATGTACAGAATGCTTGGTTGACGGCTTCGTGAAGGGTCCGTTTACACCCTGTATAGGACCTTAATGACAGCGATCTTTCCTTTACCACGGTTACGTTCCGTTTTTTTCTGCTGGGTTTGCGTGCTTCTCATCGGAGATGTTACCCATTTCATTAGTTTTGCGAACAGTATGCTAGGACTGTTTCCTAACTAAAGAGCAGATATACTGGCTTACATAATTTTATTTTATACTAGCTTCTGCCCGCGACTTCGTACGCGGATCCTGTTGCTTATGCCAGCGACAACGGGGTCGTCAAAATCGAAGATCTGAAACGTCTGATGTCGAATTCTAAGAGCCCGGGGACGGGAAAACAACGGGATGCGCGAGACGGTTCGAGACGTTCCATATCTTTCATTCTTGTAAGTCAGAAATCGATGCGTAGATACGCTTGGAACTCAAGCGCAATTCTCTATCCGTGAACATCTCCGACTCGCGAGACAATGCATGACTTGCACGATCAGCGGTCAGTCGCGCATCACGTTCCCCACTTTTCTCTTGAGACCTCGAAGTCGATGTGTATATACGTTGAGAACTCAAGCGTAATTTTCTTTCCGTGAACGTCTCCGACTCGCGAGACAATGCATGACGTTCACGATCAGCGGTCAGTCGCGAATCATATTCTTCACAGTTCTCTAGAGACCTGGATGTAGATGCGTAAATACGCTGAGAAAGCAGGCGTGCTTCGCGATCCGAAGAGGTTTCCACGGAGCGAGTTGCAGCCTGATGTTCTCGAACAGCATCAAGTCTTTCCTGACGTTCTTCGGTAGATTCTTGGGATCTTATGCCGAAGGCATATTTATTCTATAAAATAAAAAAATAATGGAAGTTTTGTCCAGTAAAGTCAAATTTTCAATGATATACCGTCGTCATCGAAAATCAGTCCTAAACTGTTACCGCCTTCACCGCGTGGAGGTACTCCCAGCTTATGTTATTTTATAATTATACAGTGAAATTAGTGATAGCTTTGATTTCTACATCAGATGTTTCTTATCTTCGATTTTTATAAGTCAACAGGAAATGCCCATCAGACCGAACAACTTTTGCTAAGACGTCATTCCTATATATGTTATAGTGTAGCTGGGCCCTTGGAATTCCATAACAGGTGTTCCAGATCTTCAATTTTTATACGTCAATAGAGAGTACACATCAGGCTGAACAACTCTTGCTAAGACGTCATTCCTATATATGTTATAGTGTAGCTGGGCTCTTGGAGTTCCACATCAGGTGTTCCAGATCTTCAAATTTATTCTCTCAGCAGAAAATGCTTATCACGTGGAACAATTTTTGCCATGGTATCATTTTTGTATCTCTTATAGTTTAGCTGGTCTGTTGCGGTTCTGCATCAGGTGTTCAAGTTGTCAAGATAAATTATCTATACATATAAAATTCAAAGTCCTGACTGACTGACTGATATATCAACGCACAGCCCAAACCGCTGGTTCTACACACATGAAATTTGGAGGGTGTATTCTTTGTAAAGAGTAGGTATCCACTAAGAAAGGGTTTTTCGAAATTCCACCCCTAAGAGGGTGAAATGGGGTGTTGAATTTTCTATGAAACTTTTTATTCTCGCATTCGATTGACTTGAAAATTTGTGTACATACTCTTCAAATAAAATTATGAGATACGTGTATCATAGTTTTTCCAAAATCATCCCCCAATTTAAAAATTCAATGTCATGATTGGCTGTCTGATATATCAACGCACAGCCGAATCCGCTGGTTCTAGAGACATGAAATTTGGAGCGTGTATTCTTTGTGAAGAGTAGGTATTAATTAAGAAAGGGTTTTTCGAAATTCCACCCCTAAGAGGGTGAAATGGGGTGTTGAATTTTCTAAGAAACTTTTTATTCTCGCAGTCGATTGACTTGACAATTTGTGTACATACTCTTCAGATAAAATTATGAGATACGTGTATCACAGTTTTTTTCCAAAATCATCCCCCAATTTAAAATTCAATGTCCTGTCTGGCTGACTGATGTATCAACGCACAGCCCAAACCACAGGTCCTAGAGACATGAAATTTGGAGAGTGTATTCTTTGTGAAGATTAGGTCCACTAAGAATGGATTTCTCGAAATTCCACCGCTAAGAGGGTGAAATGGGGAAGTAAGATCCCGTGGGCAATTCCCGAACCCCACGCGGGCGAAGCCGCGGGCATAAGCTAGTAGCCTATATGTTGCCCAGATTTAATACCTACACAACGAAAAAAAAAACATTCAAATCCCTCCAGTAGTTCCGAAGATTAGCGTGTACAAACAAACAGACTGATATTTTTTTTTGGATTCGTGCTCCATTACTGTTTCTAAACCCCCCTCATTTTTTTTTAATATATTCAAGTATAGATAAGTGCGGTTTAAAATTTAACCTTAATACCGACTAAAGTACAAACATACAATTCCTAAAAAATTTTCGCGCTGAAAAGCACATTTTGTCTTAAAGAAGAATTCACTTTAGTATTTAAATACAATTTCGAATATATATTTTTACCATTGCCACTCGAAAAAGGGCATTTTATTCATCGATAACAGTGAATAAAACGCTCTTTTACTCACTGAGTGAATAAAGACTTTTTGAATTTGGAACAAGCACGAATTATGAACAAAAATAAGTGAAACGTGCCAACAAGAATATAGGTAGGTAACACAAAATTTCGAAAATTGTTCTAATTTCTCAAAAAAAAAATGTATATATTCCTTTGTATGTTTATATTCCTTTATTCTCTTATTACTGATATATAATAAAATGTGATAAATACTCATCTGCCTAGACTTATCCCAACTTAATTGGGGTCGGCTTCCAGTTTAATCAGATGCAGCTGAATATCAGTATTTTACATGGAGCGACTGCCTATCTGACCTTCACAACCCAGTTAGTACTGAGTGGGCTATACGGTATCCCTTGGTAAGACTGGTAGTCAGACTTTCGGGTCACTGACTTCCTGTAACGACTGTCAAGGAAATGTAAATGACAGCCGGGACCAACGGCTTTACGTACTTTCCGAGGCACGGAGGAAACTCGGTATGCAATGAATTAGTGGTCACCCATCTACAGACCGACCTTAGTAAGCGCGGCTTAACCTTAAAGATCGACCCGAGTGGCTGTTATTATTATTAACCCACGAGAAATATAAATACTATACTTCTATTTATTTTCTCGCAGTCAATGGTAAAAAGCAGAGTACACAACTCGTGAAAAAAAAATTCATCTCGGTCCTTGTATACCTCGCTTCGCTCAGGATTCTACTCTAGAATCCCTTGCTACGCTCGGGATTCTACTCTAGAATCCTTCGCTGCTCTCGGGATCCAATTTAGTACCTCGAATTAAATTCCCTTTTTTTTCACTTGTTGTATAATCTACTATTGTTTACCATTGCCACTCGAGAAAGGGCATTTTATTCATCAATAACAGTGAATAAAACGCTCTTTTACTCACTGAGTGAATAAAGACTTTTTGAATTTGGAACAAGCACGCATTATGAACATTTCGAAAATTGTTCTAATTTCTCTATACATTTGTAATGTTTGTATTTAATCCTTTTTTCTGTTATTATATAATAAAATGTGATAAATACTCATCTGCCTAGACCTACTTATCCCAACTTTATTGGGGTCGGCTTCCAGTCTAATCGGATGCAGCTGAATATCAGTATTTTACATGGAGCGACTGCCTATCTAACCCAGAACACAACCCAGTTAGTACTGGCCTACTGGGTGCGTAATACGGTACCCCTTGGTGAGACTGGTTGTCAGACTTCCGGGCTACTGACTTCCTGTAACGACTATTAAAGAACTACAAATGACTGCTGGCCCAACGGCTTTACATACTTTCCGAGGCACGGAGGAACCTCGGTATGTAAATAATTAGTGGTCACCCATCCACAGATCGACCTTGGTAAGCCCGGCTTAACCTTGATGATCGACCCGAGTGTCTGTTATTATTAACCCACGAAAACTATACATACTATACTTCTATTTATTTCCTCGCAGTCAATGGTAAAAAGTAGAGTACACAACTCGGGGAAAAAAAATGATCTCGGTTCTTGTATCCCTCGATCCGCTCAAGATTCTACTCTAGAATCCCTTGCTACGCTCGGGATTCTACTCTAGAATCCTTCGCTGCTCTCGGGATCCAACTTAGTCCCTCGAATTAAATTCCCTTTTTTTTCACTTGTTGTATAATCTACTATTTTAATTTATCGTAAAGTACTTATAAGTAGGGATTACGTTGTCAGGTTGAAAAGCTCGTTTTTATTAAGTAATAATTGTTATTTTGCTCGCTAGAGAGCTCCGATAAACGCGTGTGATCGCTGCTAATCATAGTAGTGCTATAGGGCGAAGTGCCCCGGCCGGTAACGCCGCGCGCCGCAACGCTATATCCCTGCATTTTAAATCTGTAATATCTTCGAAAATATTAATTTAAATTACGTGCTGTAAAGGGCCATATTGATCTATATTACATGCACAAAGTATTTAAGGTACTTAATTGGATAAGGATTAATTCTGTATTGCTTAAAATCGCTTTTTCGTAAATAAGCCTTTACAATATTGTAGTACATTATTTTGATCTATCTCGTAGGGTTCAGCCAGCGTTTGCAATGTAAGCGCAAAAAAATGTGTTTATTTACGACCTTACATTAAAAACCTCTAAAATTATCAGTGTTTCTCTACTATATTATGCATGTATTATACATATAAACCTTCCTCTTGAATCACTCTATCTATTAAAAAAACCGCATCAAAATCCGTTGCGTAGTTTTAAAGATCTAAGCATACATAGGGACAGATAGCGGGAAGCGACTTTGCTTTATACTATGTAGTGATGTACAGACACAGTTTTTTTACTGTCTTATTATATATACATATATAGACATATAGACTAGCTTCTGCCCGCGACTTCGTACGCGGATCCTGTTGCTTATGCCAGCGACAACGGGGTCGTCAAAATCGAAGATCTGAAACGTCTGATGTCGAATTCTAAGAGCCCGGGGACGGGAAAACAACGGGATGCGCGAGACGATTCGAGACGTTCCATATCTTTCATTTTTGTAAGTCAGAAGTCGATGCGTAGATACGCTTGGAACTCAAGCGTAATTCTCTATCCGTGAACGTCTCGACTCGCGAGACAATGCGTGACGTTCACGATCAGCGGTCAGTCGCGCATCACGCTCCCCACTTGTCTCTAGAGACCTAGAAGTCGATGCGTAGATACGCTTGGAACTCAAGCGTAATTCTCTGTCCGTGAACGTCTCCTATTCGCGAGATAATGCATTACGTTCACGATCAGCGGTCAGTCGCGCATCATATTCTTCACAGTTCTCTAGAGACCTGGATGTAGATGCGTAAATACACTGAGAACGCATGCGTGCTTCGTTATGCAAGAGGAAGAGAAGAGAAGAGAGGAAGAGGTTTCCACGGAGCGAGTTGCAGCCTGATGTTCTCGAACAGCATCAAGTCTCTCCTGACGTTCTTCGGTAGATTAGAATAGAATAGAAAAGAATTTATTTGTGCATTTTAGATACAGTACACCAGTAGTAAACTTTAAAAATTAGCTATAACTAAGGTACTTACATAGTTTCTAAGTTCTTAATGTACACTCACTAAGTTTATAAGGTACACTTTCACAAAATAAGTACTTACACAGTAGGATCAAAAATCGTTGTCTAAATAACGATTATTAAGTAAAGCAACATGCCATTATAACTATGTAAATAAACGTACATTACTAATAGCATAAAACGATTGATAATGTCCATTGTGGTGTTCACTAGAAACACTAGTTAGGGTTTAGAATAAACCACCAAATTATCAGTAAGTAGATGAACTACTTTAAGGGTACGTGCACTCGCTGCCCGGGATAAGTGGGGACTAGTCGGGACGGAACGAGACACCACCTTAAAGCTGTCGCTACGTTTATTAGTATATCACATCTCTTCCTTTTTATATGAAAATATTTATTTCAATTAGGCCATTAGAGGGCACTTTATGAAATGAGTTCATTTCATTTTCCCATTCGCTAAGGTAGTTTGTATGGAGAAGAATGGGGAAGAAACTCCATACTTACTCTTTTAAATTGTTTTACAAAAATGTGTAGGTTATATTTATTGGTGTAATAGTTATAATATTAAATTAGGTACATATCTGGAATACAATTTTTTTTTATAATTATGTTACAATGTTATATAAATTATGCTAACATAGGTACACAACATTAAAATTTAACCATGTCAGATAAATTAATAATGTTTATAGACATAATCCAGGTACAGATATTGTAGGCATATACATTGTTTCTTTAATTTTATAATAAAATTAGTTTTAAGTACAATAGTTATAATATTTAGCATCATTTAGAATTCAGTC
Organism: Noctua pronuba; assembly: GCA_905220335.1. Taxonomy (NCBI): domain Eukaryota; kingdom Metazoa; phylum Arthropoda; class Insecta; order Lepidoptera; family Noctuidae; genus Noctua; species Noctua pronuba. Next base: position 17,244,523 of record LR999892.1, on the reverse strand, counting down.
ATTCGTGCAGATATTGTAGGCATATACATTGTTTCTTTAATTTTATAATAAAATTAGTTTTAAGTACAATAGTCACAATATTTAGCATCTTTTAGAATTCAATCATTCATTCTTTTAAAGTACAATGACAAATTTCCATTTAGAATTTAATTACATTTTAGATATTTCAGTATCTGCACTATTTAGCATTAAATTTACTTTATTGAATTGTAATTTATTTTAAAATACGGTTCGTAACTTTGACGTTTTGTGATCGATAAGTTTTGCTTGAGCAGTTTTCATTACCCCTATTTAGGATACCTTCTTTGGGTGTTACATGATGTTCGTCATGTGTCGGTAGTGTTGACCAGTTTCGTCATACCTTATGTTTCAGTACGCTGTGATGTGGATTAAATTACGGAGATATATTATTTTTGTCATCATGTTCTCTCCATGTAAATTTTTCTCCAATCCCCATTCTCAATGTATAACTTTTCTGCTATCTTCGGTTAATAGATCTTTCTAACTTTTGAGTGCTTGTATCAACTTCGAGATCTGTTTATTGTTATTTATCTTCACTTCACCTCTGAACGGTCTTCCATAAAACAGCTCTGATAGTGTTTTTTTTTTTTTTGTTTTTGTAGTATTAGTGTGTAGTTGAGGAGTACTTAATATACATCATTAAGTACTTTAACAAATCACCATTTTAGGTAATCAATTGTTTAAGGATATCCCTGATCCCTGTTGTATCTCCCCATCCTAGCTCTTTGAAGTACTCTTTGTCTAGTAAAGGACCTTGTTTATTCCTTTTTCGATGCAGAATATCTCGAATTCTTGAGACTACAAAATTGTCTGTCAAACCCAGATTGTATACTTGCAGGATTTCGGTTTAAGAAAAGGTTTCTCAATACCTTTATCTAGAAAATGAATAATTTACATATCCATCTCTTTGTATCGACTGTAAGTAATAGTCGATAATCACGAATAGTTAACCTCCACTTTGCAGTGGACTCAAAAATCAAAACTTTATTCCTACAAGCTTCTGGAGGTAGTTCACGTCTTTTAACTATACTAGAGGGTTTGGGCTTGAGACTAAATCTATTTACAGCGTCTTTGCCTGTATCGGCCAGCAGGCCTTTGTATTTAGTCTAGCCTTCAATGTCCTAGTTGACAAAACTTCCACTCAGGTATTATTTTGTTTTCAAATGAGTGAGATTAAGAGTTTGATTGCTCTTTAAAATGGTTTCATGAATTTCATGTTACTAAAGTTCGTGTTTAATTATTTATATTGAAGCGTTTTTTTTTCTTTTCTTATGATTCGATGCTGCAATAATCATTTTAAGGATAATATGCATCATCATCATTTTTTGACTTTGAAAGCCTTCAGTCACTCTCAAAGTTTACATATTGTGCGAGATATAACCAGGGCTAAGGCTTATGATCCGTGAAAAGTTCATATATTCATACTACATAATGATTGTTTTTTGGTCTGTCAGTAATGCTTTTTTTTACGTTTATCACCGATTCTCTCGTTAATTGTTATTATAAGAACTGAATTAGTACAGTCCTTTAACTAACAGAACGTGTTTACTTGCTTTGATATTTTGGGTCATAGTAGCCAAAAGTATGAATTTAATTCGGGAGGTATAAATCGTTGCCTGAGAAACAATGTTCAGTACAAACTACTGTTCTCTCATAGATCGTTTACTTGTGATTGTGCATCACTTTTAAGATGACAATGATCTTTATTGCCATTTGAGTAAGGTTGCTGCTCGGTTGCAGCCCCTGACAAGTCTGTCCAATAACAGTGATCTTTATTCTGATTGTGTTATGGTTGTGTTCGGGTTGCTGTCAGACGTAAACCCACATTGTGTGCTTGAACATTTCAATAAATATTAATGGCCACTTGTTTGTTTGTGGTCAATTTTACTTTTAATTCTATCTGTTAACTTTTGTTGCACTTTGAATAAACAGTGTGCTCGTGTAGCCAATTTAATCAGTTAGTTTTATAATATTCACAACAGCACTTTTCTTTTCAACATACTGTCAAGTGAATCTTAGTTTTTTTTTTCTTTTTGCCAAAATGTAAAATTGGCATTTTTGTGTTAATTATGGCTCTATTATTTATAGTAAATTTTAAACTTCTCGAGTGGTGTTTATGTTTCGATCGCTTTGAATGTTTTTTTTTTTTTTTTTTTTTTTTTTTCTTTCTTTCTCAAGTGGTTTAATGCCTGATAAGAAAATCTCAGAAACTGAACAGTTTTAGAATTTATTTATCAAAATCTATTTCTGTGCAGTAAATATTTTTTTACACTCTTAATTCTTTAATTTCGTCTATACAGGTGACAACTTGTTCGCATAAACTGGTAAAGCTCTTGCTTGTAACTAACGTTGAGATTTTTTGTATTATTTTCAACGTGGTAAAAATCAAAATCAAAGCATTTATTTCAAGTAGGCCAGTTACAGGCACTTTTGAATTGTCGAAAAATGTGTTGCAAAATAATTAATTTTGAAATATTGCTCCATATTGGCAAGTGATGTTTTTTTATAATAATAGATCCGTTCGCAACACGCAAATATGTTTATCATCATTAGGCTTTAAACGGTACCATCAGATAAACCCAAGACTATGGTTTACTTGCAGGTTTAATGAGGTCCATTTTACCAGTTCGTCTATTTATTATTTTTCTTTGATCCCAATGAATTGGAACTCATCTAAAAAGCTGACAACTGGAGGAATTGTTTCATAAATAGTGATTTTTAATTTGACATCCTTGACCTTGGTATTGATTTAACACCTTTTACTCGAGAATAAAATAAAATGAACCATTTAGCAGATGTTTGGCAATCTATGAATGTTTAATCTAGACTCGTTTACTCGTTGTAAACTATAAGTTTTGCGTCGTGATCCATTCATGACTTGTATTTTTGTCTCATTTATCACTCACAAATCTACAGTTAGATTCAGTGATCATTTTCATGTTAACCTCATCTTTTGGCTTTATTGATTCTACTCTAGTCATTTGACGAGAGGTAAATTTATTTTATTTACCCTTGTTTTGCTATGGTTCTGGCCTGGTTTAGACTCTTTATGTTTTGGCCAATGAGAGGTAAACACTTTTTCTTTTATTTGACCTTGTTTTGCAATGGTCCTGACCTTTTACCATATTTTATGTGATTTGTATGATTTGCAGGGCTTCAGTCACTGACTGTATTTGTGATCTTTACTGCCATATCGGCACCAAAGATTAACCTCTCTTTAGTGAGATATTTTTATTTGTTGTCAATTCTTAAGGCGGGGACTTGTTACATTTGTACTGTGACTCTATTGTGAACTTGTTTAACGGCCTTTTTACAGTTTTAAGAGAGATAACAATTGTTATTATTTCCGATTCTTGCTGTATCACCGAGAATCAAAATATTCTTTCTTAATTAAGTTGTGATAAGCACTATTGTAGTGAAAGAATTTCAAGGTTGTCTCGACAATTCATGATTATTATTCTCACCAAAACATAAGTACAATAAAGTTGTTGAAGTTAAAATAAGCAAACTGCTTAACTTATTATTTTAGCTTTAGTAAAAGAAACAAATTTATTGGTCGTATCCGGCCAATAACAAAGAGTTCTGTGAGTTCTGATAACATAGCACTTAAAACAAACTTATGCTTGCGAGTCTCACCAAGGGTTTCTTTATAAGTCCCCGTTAGATGTTAACTTACCAAGCGGCCACTTCAAATTATAAACGTTGGAGCTAGGGATGTACGATACTTGCATCGATACTTTGGATTTTCCGAATCGTGACTACACGATGCGATTCTACGATCGTATTGAATGGCTTCGATCCGATTCACACTAAAAGTAATCGAATTGCTCGTATTTATTTATTATTTTGGTTTTGGTGACAGTACAAAACACATTTTAGATTTAGTAAAAAATCATTAGCCTTAACAGATTTCATGACACTTGTTCAGTTTTAACAATAGGTGAGGTAATAATTATTACCTTCATTACTTCGACGTTGTCGAAGGGGCACTTGGTTAAAACTGGAATTTACGAGAAAGTGTTCTCGTAGGTACATTATACATTCATTACTTCGACGTTGTCGAAGGGGCACTTGGTTAAACTGGAATTTACGAGAAAATGTTCTCGTAGGTACATTGCTTTTATCGAAGATTTCTTTCGATACGGTACATTGCTTTTATCGAATATTTCTTTCGATACATCAGGTTTTGATCGAAAATAAATTCTGATTGAAACTGGTATTTACGAGAAATTGACCTAGTAGGTACATTTTTTAAATTGATCTTTTCGAATTTGTCAGAATTTGTTTTTCGACAGTGTTGTTTGCAAACGGATTTGGTCAACAATATGTAGGTACTAGGTATTCCATCTTTTTTTTTAATTTTCATTTATGGTCATTTAAGCCATTTAATTAATGTCGAAATACAGAGACGAATCAAAATGCCGTAACTTCATTCCGACATGCGGTTCTGTTTACGAGTATTTAGTGACGTAATTACTCAGTTCATCGATCCATGTTGCACATCCCTCAGCTTATCGCCGACGCAGATCGCGCATAGGATATTATATAAGTAACAATATACCTAATAACAATTGTTGATCGAAATATAACACAAATAGGGAAATAAACAGTATTACTTAAATACTGAATTTGTATTATATTTTGTATTGTAAATAATAATATATTTTAGAATAGTTTCATGTATTATCCTAGAATAGAATGTTCTTCATTATGTACACCATACAAGTACCATTCACACAAGGAAACATTTCACATAGGGTGACAAAATGGGCGGTCTTATCGCTAAAAGCGATCTTTTCAAGACCTACGTAATTTTTTAGTTAAATATTTACTAAATAAACACAATTTCTAAAACAAATCCTGATTAATACTGAATTTCGCTATAGTAATCAGTTCGGCCCTATTAAGTAGGTACTTGGGACTTAAACATAATTAGCGAAATGTTGGAGTACCTACACTTCTGCCTAATCCTATGGTGATTACATGCGTGAATTTATGATGATGTTTGACACTCAATTTCACTAAGATCACCGTCGGGATTGCAGGCGTGATGTTATAATGAGGCTTGTTACTAATTTTCACTGAGATCACAGTCACTTTTTTTTTTCTTTTTTTTTTTTTTTAAATTTTGTTGCTGACCAATTTCCGTAAGCAAGTACATAATTTCACTTACTGCGCTTTTACTCGTCGCCATTGTGGTGTTCACTAGAAACACTAGTTAGGGTTTAGAATAAAACCACCAAATTATCAGTAAGTAGATGAACTACTTTAAGGGTACGTGCACTCGCTGCCCGGGATAAGTGTAGACTAGTCGGGACGGAACGAGACACCACCTTAAAGCTGTCGCTACGTTTATTAGTATATCACATCCATTGACGGTATACATAAAAAAAATTCTTTACCTTCCGCGCTAGTTAAAACTGTGTTACGGCAAGGTAAGATTCTCGTTCGATGATTAAGTTTCAATCGTATCGTAATGAACATAAAACACATTTTTACCATTGCCACTCGAAAAAGGGCATTTTATTCATCGATAACAGTGAATAAAACGCTCTTTTACTCACTGAGTGAATAAAGACTTTTTGAATTTGGAACAAGCACGAATTATGAACAAAACATAAATAATAGGGGCCGACAAGTCTGAATTTCGAAAATTGTTCTAATTTCACTATACCTACATTTTTAATGTTTATATTTAATCCTTTGTTCTCTTATTAAATTACCGATAACATGATAAAATGTGAAAAATACTCATCTGCCTAGACTTATCCCGACTTTATTGTGGTCGGCTTCCAGTTTAATCAGATGCAGCTGAATATCTGTATTTTACATGGAGCGACTGCCTATCTGACCTTCACAACCCAGTTAGTACTGGTGGGGCTATACGGTATCCCTTGGTAGGACTGGTAGTTAGACTTTCGGGTCACTGACTTCCTGTATCGACTGTCAAGGAAATGTAAATGACAGCCGGGACCAACGGCTTTACGTACTTTCCGAGGCACGGAGGAAACTCGGTATGCAATGAATTAGTGGTCACCCATTTACAGACCGACCTTAGTAAACGCGGCTTAACCTTAAAGATCGACCCGAGTGGCTGTTATTATTACTAACCCACGAGAAATATAAATACTATACTTCTATTTATTTTCTCGCAGTCAATGGTAAAAAGTAGAGTACACAACTCGTGAAAAAAAAATTGATCTCGGTTCTTGTATCCCTCGCTCCGCTCAGGATTCTACTCTAGAATCCCTTGCTACGCTCGGGATTCTACTCTAGAATCCTTCGCTGCTCTCGGGATCCAATTTAGTCCCTCGAATTAAATTCCCTTTTTTTTCACTTGTTGTATAATCTACTATTTCGCTAATAGTTTTGTTGTATGCTCTTGTGCACTATAGGGTTGCCTACTGGGAGGGCAAAGAAAGGCGCGAGAGTCTAATGCCAACTGGTTACATTTCTGAATAACTTACGTTTATACATTCTGTATGGTGTGTGCGTACGCGTGTGTATGTGTGTGTGTATGTGTGTGTGTGTGTGTCCCTACAGTATTCCTCCTCCTTTTTTTTAGAAAATTTATATAATACAATTTTTACTTTGTCTCTATGTTTCTGTTCTGTATACATTACATTACAATATTGCTTTTATGTTACATTGTGCTTATCTAGAATAGGTATATATTCTTACAATCAATGTATTGCGTTACATTTTTATAACAGGATGTTCTTAATTGTTAATCAGATTTACACTATGTATAAAGTCTTTTTTAGTCTTTTTTCTTGTTGTTATAGTTCACTGGAATAAAGTTTTTAATTATACTATTTATCACTGTTTTTTTATTTCACTTCACCTTTTTTTTTGTACACACATTATTTACGCACTTTTCACTGTTTACATTACACCATATTGTGTCGTGGTTGTGCTGGCTGGGCCACTGGTAAACTATTGGTGCTGTGCCATACTGCCATTTCTGCCGTCCGCAAGCTATAATGCCGTTATCCAACAAAATCATATTTCGAGTAAAGGATAAAAAGAGGGCGAAAAAATCAAAAATTGATGCCGTTTCTTAACTATAACTCGTATGCGAGACTTATTGGTATAAAAAAATAGATATAGTATTGAGCTTTCGCTTTTTTTGATTATTGTGGTATCAAAAAACGAATATCGACCAGATGCGAGATAACGGCATTATAGCTTGCGGACGGCAGATTTCCTTTCGTAACATTTTCTTGGTACCTAGCTTGCATCTCTTATACACCATGTATAGTGTGTAAATGCCAAGTACTGCTGCTATTAATATAATCACTATGCCATATTTTTCAACTGTTTGCTCGAAATGCGAATTGGTCGCACTGTTCGCTCCGTTTTGGGCGATGATTACTTCTTCTGTCTTTTTCTCAATACTATATGTTTTTCCCATTTTTATGAGCAATGAATACTAATAATACTATAATACAATATTGAATATTCACGAATATGTTTGCTATGAGTGTTACGCTGTAAGATCACGTAATACTGAATGCTATTTTATGAGTTATACAGTGGCATTCCAATGACGTTTCCGTTGGCTCAACAAAATACATGATATGCACAGTACTTACACAATATTATTTCATACGCTGCTAAGTCTAGTCGACACTTTTTCTATACTAGTTATATTACCCATATTTGCTTACACTTATTTTTTAATTCTACTTATTGAAATATCTTAACTAATTACGTATTTATAAGAATCTGACTGGTGTTCTAATCAGTCTACCACTTTTGGTTTCTCTGACACTTTGTTCATGATTTGGTCCATTTACATTTTCTTGTAATAAATATGCTGGTTTTAATCTATCTATTGAGACTGTTAGTATTCTATCTGGTAATTGAATTTCATAAACTTTTTCTGTCCTTTCTAACACTTTATATGGGCCTTCATATGGACATGTTAATGATTTCTTCACCTTGTCAGTTCTTAGAAATACGTGAGAACATTCTTTAAGATCTGGATGAACAAAAAATACTTTGGATTCATTAGATTTCACATTACTCGGCTTGTATTGTTTTATAGTATCACTTATATTCTGCACAATAGTATGTGGTTCATAATTCTGATTACTTAATTCTACGAAAAATTCTCCTGGCAATCGTAAAGCTCGGCCGTAAACCATTTGTGCGGCGCTTACTCCTTTATCCGATTTGATGGCTGCACGAAGTCCTAACATTACAATAGGGAGTTCATGAGTCCAATTTTTATTGTTATCTAACCTGGCCATTAACGATGCCTTTACACTTCCATGCCACCGCACAGTGTTTCGACTAGAACAAGCTAGCTGGACAAAAACAACATTAAGGTTTCCTAGAAACATTAGTGGGTGTAAGTAGGGTATTAGTTGGTAATTACACCAACAATAATTGTTTTGGCATAAGTCATACAAAACATCGTTAATGAGGGTAAGTATGTAAGACAATTGGGTCAAATGCATAATATTTTTTGCATTTTTGCTACTGACACGATTGCATCTCCCGAGGTTATTTTAGTAGTTGTGGTAAATTTTAGTGATAGAGTCTATTACTAAGGGTGAGTACATTTTTTTTATGTAGTTACAATAAAATAATATTCATACTAAATTAGAGCCTGAGCGTCGCAAATCCGGAAGTTGAGTTTTTTTTTTCAACAATTCAAATTCCAAAGACTATAACTAAAAATCCCCTGGTATCCCCGGTCTGTATTTTTTGCAGTTGACAGACACATGCCTCCAAATTATAATGAAGCCTTCTTTTTTTGCACGTTTTTGCCCAAAAGGTGTTTATTAATTTTTTTTCAAGTAGCAGTTTTGCAGTCTCAAAAACGCAGCTTTTCGAAGAATGGGTGAAACATACAAAAAGTGACCGAAATAAGGCGCTTTTCATATTTGTTTCACAAAAACATGACCTCAGTGATGTAACAGAAGCATCTGTGAAGGACATCAAGACTAATATTTCCCGTTTTTCTTCGAAACTTTCGGAGAAATGGGAGAATGTTAGCCGAATGCGGGATCGTTTCTTAGCTTGTAATGCTAAGTGGCTAGAAGGTGAAAACATACAGTTTAATGTATCTTATGACCTTACAGAAGCATCAACGTCCTCGCATTCACTGCCTGGTCCCGAGAGACCGCCAGTGGATATGGCAAACGCAAGTGCCAAAACCAAACGGTGACGTGTCGATGATCTGGTTCAGTTACGAAGTCGGGCAGCTTTCTGAGGAAGCTCAAGAAGCTCGCAATAAAGATTGCAGAAGGTTTCGAAGGGATAACAGCCGGAAACAGTCACCTATTGCCACGAATACAGATTTGCTTAATATGTTGATCATCACATCTGATCCTGTAATTAACACCCAGAGATATCAGAGATATCCCTAAAAAAAAAATAGGGAGCCTCCCATCTGCAGTCTTAAATCTTGTAAACCCACCTGTAAATATTGTAAAAAATGCAAATACTCTAAATATTAATACAGAAGATTCTTCTGAGGATGAGCTTAGTGATGATGAATAATTCCTAAGTTTGTTCTCATTATAATCCAATGAATAGTCGTTTTTAGTAGCAAGTTATAATTTAGTCATTATTTAATAGGTTTACTGTGTACATAATCTGCTAAGTCGTAACTTTTAATTAAAGTTGTATATTAATTAGTTTTATACAATACAATACAATTATTTTTATAATATTAGTTTAATCGCTATATAATGTAATTAGCTTTAAATACCCTTTATTTAATTGATATTTCTGATGAATCGCGCCATAAACACCATTATTTTTAATTAAGGCATTTTATTTTCGGGGCCCGCATTTTTTATGGGTTTCTAAGTATTTTAAATAATGAAATCATTTATATTAGTATCTAGCAGAGGCTTTGAAACCTATATCCATTAAAAAATAATTTTGTCCAGCTAGCTTGTTCTGGACGAAACACAGTGCACCGCTCAATTGCTCCGTTGCTTTGCGGGTGGTATGGGGTTGTCCTTATCTTTTGTACACCTAAATATGGCATTAATTTTTGAAATAGTCTGCTTTCAAATTGTCTGCCCTGGTCACTCGTAAGTTGGACCGGACAGCCAAACCTACTTACCCATTCTGTGTACACTACTTGCGCTACCGTTTCTGCTGAAATATCTTTTATTGGATAAGCCTCTGGCCAACCTGTACCTCTGTCTATTATTGTTACGCAGTATCTGTATTCCTCTGAGGTTATGGGTCTGTCTACCGGAGGATATTTTCCATATTCTGAATTAGTGTGTCTATTTACTTTTGACTTTTGACAGTTCATACATGTTTTTGCCCATAGGCCAATATCTCGGTTCATATTTGGCCACCAAAATTTTTCTTTAATCATCTGGCGCGATGTACGTATGAGTACGGATGACTAAGATTGTGTATCGCATAAAATATATCTTTCCTAAAACTTTCGGTTAGATAAGGTCTTGCGTTTTCCTTTGCTATTTCGCAGTATATGTATTGATTGGTATTTGGTACTATTATTTTTTTGAACTGGTATCAGAAAGAAAGATCTAGAAATCAAAAACTATATAAACGATTCTATCGTTTATATAGTTTTTGATTTCTAGATCTTTCTTTTGCTCTGTTGCTAATTTTTCATAATCAATTACGCTTGCTGTATATTCTATGCTTTCTACGCGCGATAATGCGTCTGCGACAACATTATCCTGCCCGCTCACATGGCGTATGTCTGTAGTAAATTCACATATAAAGAGTAACTGCCTAATACGTCTTGGACTTTCTTTATTACTATTTTTACATAACTTTGTAAACGCAAATGTTAAAGGTTTGTGATCTGTGAAGATGATTAGTTCACCTCCCTCAAATAAACATCTGAAATGTTCTATAGATAAAAATATAGCAAGTAACTCTCTGTCATAAGTGCTATAGTTTTTCTGTGTTTCATTTAATTTCCTTGAGAAATAACCTAATGGATACCATAGACCGTTGACGTATTGTTGCAACACGGCACCTACGCAATTATTTGACGCGTCTGCAAAAAGTGCATACGGCACGTTGGTTACATGAAACGATAACGTGACCGCATTCGTGAGACTCGCTTTACATTTTGAGAATGCTTGCTCAGCTTCCGTTGACCATTGTATAGGTGTTTTGTCATTCTTTTTAGCCTTGTGAATATATTTAATCAACGTATCTAATTGCGTATTCGATTGCACTTGGTAGATGACTTCTATAAAAGTTAACCATGCCCAAAAAATTTCTTAGCTGAGATACATTTTGGGGCTTTGGGTATTCTATGATGGCTTGTATTTTGTTTCCTATTGGTTTAATACCAGTAGTCGTAACTTCATATCCTAGGAATTCTACTGAAGTGGCTTGGAAAGTACATTTTTCTAGGTTTATGGATATACTGTATTCGTTTAGGCGTTGGAAAACTTGTTCTAAATGCTCACGGTGTTTCGCGGCATTTTCTGAGCTAATTAGAATGTCATCAGAGTAACAGTATAAGAAATCTAGACCTGATAAGACGGTGTTTGTCATGAACCGTTGGAATGTTTGCGCTGCATTTCTTAATCCGAAGGTCATGCGCTCAAATTCGTATAGACCAAATCAAATATACCTATCTCTAACATGTTTTTAAACTCGTCCTTTGCTAATTTGTATCTCTCTGGCGCTAATGGTCTAGGTTTACAGAATACTGGAGCACCTGTGGTTTCTATATAGTGGTAAACGGTGTGCTTTGGTGTTTCTTTGAACGACATGTGTTTGAGTATATCCGGATATTTATTTAATATGTCATGAATGGGATGATCAATAAATTCGTAATGTTGAAACTGCCGGTTCACCATGGTTTACGATCGTGCCACGTACTGCCAAATTTGTGACTTTGTCTTTTAAACAACGACCATTAATATCTACGTTTAACATGAAATGATTTAAAAAATCTACCCCTAGTATAGGTTGTCTAACATCGCATACCACAAAGGTCTATTTGAAGGATCTTCTTAATTTTAAATCTAACGTTAGTGTCTTAGTTCCATAAGTTTTAATTTCTGTACCGTTTGCGGCAAATAATTTAATATCTCAGTTTAAATCTAATTCGCTTTTTTTCTTTACTAATACTTTAGGTAAAACAGAAATACATGCTCCTGAATCTACTAGGAACTTAATATTAAGTTTACAATCACTTACTACTAGGCGGTGATCCTTAACTGTCAAACTCCCCGCCACCGGTTGCAGTTCTGCTAGTTTTCCGACTTCGGTGATGGTGAGTTCTTAGGTTTCCAGTTGCAAGGTTCGACGCACTTCCTCGCCCTTTGTCCGTACTTCCAGTGATACGAACACAGCCAATCTGCATTCTCTGATGTCCTGCGTGGTCTTGACCTTGAGCGGCTACGTGAGAAGTTCGTACGTCCACTTCTGCCTCTGTATCTTTGTCTTCCTCTGTCCATTTCACTTATCCTTAAGTTGATCTTCGCTATCTCTGCCATGATGGTTGCTATGTCGAATTTTATTGTGGATTTCGCATCCCCACGCGCTACCTCGCTGACTTGCGCGGACTGGTTAGTTTCTATGATTTTATCTGCGATTACCGCCATTTCTTCTAGATCTTTTGTAGATGTGACGGTAAGTACTGCCTGGACTGCTGATGGTAGGTGACTTTGCCATAGTATTTTTAATGTTTCATCTTTTATTCTGTCTGTTGCCAATTCTTTCATTCTTCGTAATAGCTGACTTGGTTTTTGTTCTCCTAGTTCCATTTCTGATACTAATTTTTGTACTTGCCTGGTCTCCGATTCTTCGTATATTTGCAGTAGGCGTTTTTTCAATGTTTCGAATTTTCCTGTCTCCGGGGGATTTGCTAATATGTCCGCTATCTGCTGCCCGACATCCTTGCTTAATTTCCCAACTATCATATAGTATTTATTTAGGTCGGATGTTTTCTGCGGTCCTAAGATGGCTTCTACTTGCAGGAACCATAGCCGTGGGTTGTCTGGCCAGAAGTTTGGTATCTTATCTGACACCGAGACTGCGGAGATTTCTGTAGATTCTTCATATTTTACAGCACCCGATTGAGTTGGCGGATACTGCGGATTTTGCGGATTCATTGTTTCTATGATGCGCGACGTTTGCAAAGCGATACCAGCGTGCGTGCACTTGTTTCACGATCGGGGTCACCACTGTTGTATGTTCTTGTGCACTATAGGGTTGCCTACTGGGAGAGCAATGAAAGGCGCGAGAGTCTAATGCCAACTGGTTATATTTCTGAATAACTTACGTTTATACATTCTGTGTGGTGTGTGCGTACGCGTGTGTATGTGTGTGTGTGTGTCCCTACAGTTTTTTCATATAATGAGAAATAGACGTCGATGACGAGTAACAAGTATAACGTAAACAAGTAGTATATGCAAAATAACTAGACAAGCATGATGCGTAAAAAATAAAAACGTATTTTAGATTTAAATGTAGGAAATGTAGATAATAATAATTATAATTTAGTAATGAAACGTATATTTTGGGTATGTGTGTTGTGTATGTGTTACTTATAAAGGGTGTAAAAAGACCCTTAACGAAAACGAAAACCACATATTCTGCCCATCATTGGGATCATTTTTTTGTTCTGGACCATACCTGGGAACCTTCTAGTTACGGAGATATTGGGGGTCAAAGTTCCAATTTTTTCACAAGTTTTTTTTTAAATGCTACTTTTTAAGGTTCTAACTTTACTCCAATTACCTCCATGGTCCGTTTACTATTCAAAGCATCCATCAGCAATAAGTTTTGAGCGCATTATATTGAGTTTTACAGTAAAATGTGATTTTTGACCCCAAAAAAAAATTTCGTTTCCCAGCAAAAATTTTTGCGTAAAGTAACTTAGTTTGATGTACAGAATGCTTGGTTGACGGCTTGGTGAAGGGTCTGTTTACACCCCGTATATACATATATATTAAACGAATGTATACATATATATATTATTCATTATAACGTGGATATAATTTAGATTATACATTTCCACGTTTGAACATATACATATATATACTTATATGGGGTACAAAATAAATAATAGTATAATCTTATATACATACCTTTACGAATTTTTCAGTCTGTTCGTAGTCCAATTTACGCAGAAATTCATCCAGTGCCTTTCTACAGACATAACTATTCATATCTTTCAGGGGTTTTATTTTGCTGACACGATTGTACAATAACGGAGCCAGGAAAAAAGAGAAAGTCTGGGCAAATGTTGTTTTACATGCCGGGACAACGTAAACATCATGTGATCTTCTGGTAGATTTATTAGACGGTTTTTCACGGATATGCTGTTTTAAAACTATATTTTGTATAAAAAGTTGACGAACGTTTAGGACTTCGAATTCTTTGTATAGTGCAGTCGTTGGATACCTAAATCCTTTGAAATTAATAACCTTCAGAATACATCGGTGTACCCTTTCTATTTTTATGATATTACTTTTCTTAGCACCACCCCAAGCAGAGATGCCGTAAGAAAGTATTGATCTACACAGCGTGAAATAAACAGTTCTATTAGTGGTTTTATCTTTTAAATTTCTTACTTTTTTGAAAATTGGTATAAGTTTGCGTATTCGAGATTTTAAATTACTAAAATGCTGTTTCCAATTTAAGTTTTCGTCGATTTCGATGCCAAGATATTTAGTACTATTGGTTGAAGATAACAATGAACAATCGCAATTATTAATATTCACCGAATTAGAACAATGAGCTTTCAAGGTGAAATCTGAAGGAGGTTGTGAATTATTTTTTTTTACCAAAAGTTATATATTTTGTTTTTAAAAGATTCAAGGTAAGTAGGTTGTAATCAAGCCATTTAATTATCTTTTGAAGTCCATGCTCAGCTGACAATTTGACGCCGTCCCATGTAGACTGTTGGAATAAAATTACTGTATCATCAGCGAAAGTAGTCAAAAAAAAAGATGGTACGGACGTCAAACAGCTGGAAGCTTGATCTGTTTATCCTTGCATTTTAAAATAAAATAAGTAGTCCTTTGAAAGTATTTATTGTTTAAATCTAAAGTGTACGTGGTCACAGTCGACATATTGTTATACAGTGATACAGTGCTTTATACGGACAAGAAAGTGCAAAGAAACAAACTTAAAAACTAAAGTGGCAAAAAAGTACCTACTAATATAAAAAGTGACACTTATTTTACAAATATACAAAAAAAGCTCGGTTTTTGGAGTGCATCCGGTGTGTGTCGTAACGAGAGAAGTGCAGCGTTACATGGTGTTCGTTGCACCATTAGATTCTCCACACTTTTCTACCATAAACATATATTTGGCACAGCGCCATCTGTTGACGCTCCGGGGTACTGACAGCAGAATCGATCATTGATACCAGCACTGCTAAGTGGCCCTTATACGCAATGCCAGCAGCGAAGTGTGGCGGTTGCGCTAAATTTATTTCGCCACTAGAGGCCGCTAGGTGTTGCACTTGCAACGCCCTTTATCATCGCGCTTGTGGATTCCTACCGCTGACGGGTTTTATTGCTCTCACTTGGATCTGTACTAGTTGTAAAACTACATCGTTGAGGGACAAGGCGGACGCTACACCAGCGGAGGACGAGTCTATGGACACCAGCGGTTTGAGCTGCAGCACACTGGCAGATACTCAGGATGTTGGCCCTGGTTTGTCAACAGTCTTGCGCACATTTAAGGAAGAGTTGCAGATTGAGTTGCGCCAAATGTTCAAAGAGGAGTTAAAAGTAATGCAGAAGGAATTCCATTGCGAGTTTCAGAGTCTACGCACAGACCTGGCTCAGCTACAGGCAGATCACATGAAGGGGGCGTTTGAGGACATGGAAAATAGATTGGTCACTCTGGAGCAGAAAATAACGACTATGAATGGTCCGGGAGTGGTCGAGGAAGTTGCTCAATTAAAGCGCAAATTGAATGACCGGGACCAACAGCTATTTTCAAATGATCTGGAAATTGCAAACCTGCCGGAACTGGCTTCAGAAAACCTTTTACATATTGTAAAACTTATAGTGACAAAGCTAGGCGTAAGCGTGGAAGATCGCGACATAGTGAGCGTTGACCGTATGGGTGGCAGACAGGTGAACGCCACGAGCGCCGCAGGCCCAGTGGAGACCCGCCCGCGTACCGTGGTCGTGCACCTTGTTCGCCGCGACCTGCGCGATCTGCTGCTGCTCGCCGCGAGAGTACGGCGAGGGGCTAACACCGCAGATCTCGATATGGCCGGTCTACCAAGTAGGTATTACCTAAATGAGCGCCTAACAAAACTGAACCGGCAGTTATTTCGGCGAGCACGGGAGGCAGGCCAACGCCTCGGCTTGCAATTTGTATGGACAAAGCATGGTCGTATCCTTGCCCGCCGTAAGCCCGGCGATAAAGCTAAGCTCGTGCGCACTGAGGCAGACCTACGGGAAGTCTTTGGATCAGACGCCAATAATCTCCCTCAAAACTAGTTTTAGACATATCTTGTTTGGTCTCGTTATGGTACTAAGTTCTGTAATGTTTGTACGGTCGAGTCAGTAGAGTAAAGTAGGTGTGCAACTGTTATTAATGTAACGTACGGATATTATCTAACTATTTTTATAACTATTCTAATTAATTATTGTATTACTTTGTTGTACCCTTGGTTTGCTGATACTTTATTATTTTATATTATGTACTTTTATTACTCACATGTTCCGTAACTACCCGGTTTGTCTTGCTCAACTCGTATACTAAACGTGTCTATCCACACTTCTTACATAAACAATGTTGCGTAATAAACACATTACATTTGGACTTCTGAACGCAGGTTCATTATCGACAAATCACGATGAGTTTATTATTGCTATGAACCACCATTCAGTCGACGTTATGGCAATTAATGAGACGTGGTTGCGCGAAGGTGAGGAAGGCCGGGCGCCAATGGTTCCTGGATATCAGTTGCGTCATAGACCACGCCCGGAGTCAATCCGTGCGGGGCGCGGGGGAGGGGTCGCGTTTTATGTCAAAACCGGAACCAGCGCTCGAATCAGAGCTCATCCGCATCATCCTCAAGTGGAACAAATGTGGTTGAATATAACCGCCAAAAAAAAAAGTTGCTGATAGGAACCGCATACCGGCCTCCTTGGTTAGATTTAAATATATTTCTAGATGCGATCACTGACAGCATCTGTGCACTGGCTCCGTACGACAACATTATTTTATTAGGCGATCTCAATGTAAATATGCTTGACACAAATAACTCTAAAACAAAAAAGCTCACTGAATTTCTTAATTATTGTAACTTGGAACAAATAGTACTCACGCCTACGCACTTTGTGGGAGAAAGCGCTACCCTGATTGATGTAATATGTACGGACGCGCGGTATCGGGACGTTGCTGTGAATCATATAGCGGAGCTCGGTCATCACTCGTTTCGTTTGTATCATGTAAAATTGTTTTTAAAAAAGAGAAACCTTTATGTAAAAAGGTGACATATCGTGCGCTTAGATACATATCGGCTGATGATTTCAGGAGAGATCTGGAGGCCATCCCATGGGATTCAATCTGCGGGCTTCAGGATGTTAATGACATGGTGGACTCCTTTACTCCTTTACACCACTTGCCACATCCGCTGCGAGGCTGACATTCTGCGCACCTTCGGCCCGCCCGCGCCACCGGGAACCAGTGCAGATAGGTCACTTTAGAGAAGCTATCTTGTTTGTTTCTGTTTCTTTTGCTTCCCCAATTATGTGTAGTTTTTTCCTAGTTAAGGTAGTTCATTATTTATACGCAGTCAGGCGGACTTTAAAAGTAAGTTTAATAAAAGTAAGTGACAGCCCGTCGAAAGTTATATTAATAACTTTGTTTTTGTATTGAAAGCATTGTTTTGTATTGACAGGTGTGTGTCTCACGGTGCGCCTCAGCTACCTACGTGTAAACCAGTTTTATAACACTATACATATTTACCTACACCGACTCATCACAAACCTTCTATTCCATTTTACAAACCTATCCGTTACATACCACAGTTTTAAACCTACCTTACATTTGATATTATACACTATCTACATATTTACAATTCGACTTAGACTACTACTATATCAAATTACGATTGAATGTGCACTGATGATAATGTTATTTTTGCTAAATGACCGAATTTTTTATAGCTATTATGATGGCGACTAAAGGAGAAAAGTATTTTAAAGTTGGGTTTCTCAATGCTGGGTCATTGGGTACTGGTCATGATGACTTGATTGGTGTACTTGACAGGCATTGCTTCGATATTATGGCCATTAACGAAACTTGGCTTCGACCAGGCGAGGAGGGGCGCGCTCCGGTAGTGCCAGGCTATCGTCTGAGCCACACGCCGCGACCCGCGAGTGTTCGCGCGGGCCGTGGTGGGGGCGTCGGGTTTTATGTGCGGCGGGGACTGAGCGCGCGTACTTGGACTAGCGCGGTCGATCCCAGGTTCGAATCGGTTGAACAAATGTGGTTAACACTTTCATTGAACGGCAAAAAAATTGCCATAGGAACAGCGTACCGACCGCCATGGTTAAATCTTGTCCTCTTCCTCGATGCCATAACGGATTCTATTAGTTCTTTAGGAAATTGCGACCACTACATTCTACTTGGCGACTTTAATGTTGATATGCAAGATACTAATGGGATAAAAACGAAAAATATAAATGAATTTCTTAATTGTCTTAATCTAACACAGCTGGTCACAAGCCCTACTCACTACACAGCATCCAGTGAAACACTCATTGATCTCCTGTGTACTGACTTGAGAGCAAGATACACAGCCGTAGAATCTTTCGGTTCACTTAACGGCCACTCCATTGTAGTAAGTGAATTTAATATTAAGCGTGATAAATTCAAACCGTTCATGGTAAAATATCGGCCTCTTAAAAATGTAAGCACGGAAACATTTAACATGGACTTATTGTCGTTAAACATTGGGATTATTTCAACGCTCGACAACGTTAATGATATGGTACATATCTTTAACACCCGTATAACTTCCTTGTTTGATGTTCACGCACCTATCAAATCGTATACAGTAAAAGAAAAATCATATCCGTGGATTACAGACACAATCAAAATTATGATGCGTTTACGTGACGAAGCACTAAATAGTTATAGGAAAACGAAGTCAGATTCCAAAAAGATATACTATAAGGATTTAAAGCATTTGGTGACTAGTTCTCTGTACAATGAAAAGACCGCGTATTTCAAACATAACATTGACACTAAAATAAAAACCCCGAAATTGCTCTGGAAAAATCTGAAATCTACCTTATTACCTTTTAAATCTAGACAAGACCTTCCGTCGCATTTTACAGATCCTGACCTAATTAATAGAAATTTTTTGATTGTTCCCGGCAACCCCGTGGCAAGCGCATCGCTTATGAATTACTATGACAATCATAGCCACGGTGAGGCAATTTTTACAATCGCTCCAGTGGACCAGAACAATGTCTCACGTACTATCGCTAGTCTCAAAAATAACGCCGAAGGCTACGACAACATTAACCTGGATATGATTAATATGACTTTGCCGCACACATTAAATATTTTAACGGACATAATAAACTGCTCCATCGTGACGTCAACATTCCCTGACCAATGGAAAATTGCCTCCATTAGGCCCTTGCCAAAAAATTCAAACCCAACAGCCTTAAAAGATTTACGTCCGATTAGTATATTACCGTGTTTATCCAAAGTATTGGAGAAAATCGTCAGCCGTCAACTTACGCTGTTTTTGGAGCAAAATAACATTTTACCTGATTTACAATCAGGGTTTAGGAAGCAGCGCAGTACATCTACTGCTTTACTAGATGTTACTGACAACATATTATCGGCCCAGGATAAGGGGATGTGCACAATACTGGTTTTACTTGACTTTTCCAGGGCATTTGACGCTATAAACATTTCACTATTACTATCAAAGTTAAAACATTACGGTTTCGACCCAGAAGCTATACAATGGTTCCGTAGCTACTTAAGTAATAGGGAACAATTAGTTGACCTGCGTTTGAGTGACGGCACTACTCTTAGATCGGTACCTATTCCCGTAGAGAGAGGAGTTCCGCAGGGTTCTATTTTTGGTCCCATTCTTTTCATTTTGTACTGCGCAGACATAATAAGGTGCCTCCAGAGATGCAAGTACCATATAAAGGGTGTAAAAAGACCCTTAACGAAGCCGAAAGGCACTTGTTCTCCTCATCATTGTGATCATTTTTTTGTTCTGGACCATACCTGGGAACCTTCTAGTTACGGAGATATTGGGGGTCAAAGTTCCAATTTTTTCACAAGTTTTTTTTTAAATACTACTTTTTAAGGTTCTAACTTTACTCCAATTACCTCCATGGTCCGTTTACTATTCAAAACATCCATCAGCAATAAGTTTTGAGCGCATTATATTGAGTTTTACCGTAAAATGTGATTTTTGACCCCAAAAAAAAATTTCGTTTCCCAGCAAAAATTTTTGCGTAAAGTTACTTAGTTTGATGTACAGAATGCTTGGTTGACGGCTTGGTGAAGGGTCTGTTTACACCCCGTATATGCCGATGATGTACAACTGTATATTTCCTTCAGACCAGACGAGTATGACAGCGCCATTAAAGATCTTAACGAAGATCTTCAACGAATCGCCGTTTGGTCTGAGGAAAATTGCCTGTCGCTGAACCCTACCAAAACTAAATACATTGTATTTGGCACAAGACAGCAGCTGGCCCGACTGCCTCTGACGTTTGACTTGAAACTAATGGGAGAACAAATTGAGAGAGTGAATGAGGCGCGAAATCTGGGTCTTGCGATGGACAAAGCCCTTCGTTTTGAGAACCACATAGCAGACTCTGTCAGAAACTGTTTTTATCGCCTGAAGGTTTTATATAAAATGATGTCTTACTTGTCGGAACCACTACGGGAACAGCTTGTGGAAACCTTGGTACTATCAAGGTTAAACTACGCCGACACAGTGTATGGTCCGCGCCTATTAGCTCGTACAGATCGACTCATTCAAAGAGTACAAAATGCTTGCGCGCGGTTTTGCTACAATATTCCTCGGCGAAGTCACGTAACACCTTTTCTAAACAAGCATTTCTCACTAAAAATGAAGTCCAGACGGAAACTACACTTGGCTTGCCTCCTGTTCAGTGTGGTTAAATATAAAAAACCGGACTACTTATACCATAAACTGAGTTGGTTAACAAGTAGGCGTGAATGTGAGAGAAGGCAATGCTCGCAACAACTCTCGACTCAGTCACATAATACAGCAGCTTTTAGGGGTAGCTTTCGCTATGCGGCTTCCAAAATATGGAATAACCTGCCACCACCGATTAGAATGATCAGCACAATAGACACATTCAGAAGACGCTTACGGCAGTATCTAATTGAATCGCAACGGAAGTTGGATATGGTCGCACTGAATGTCTCAATTATATGATGTACAAACTATCCTACCTACCTATCAACCTATCTTTACCGACTAATGCTGCACAAAAGTATAAATAACTGATGTAGGTATACAATTATTCTGCTCATGCTCACGATCGGCTTGCTTAGGATTGTGCCACCTGTGTCCTCAGCTGGAGGGTGCTGTCGTGATATCCGAGGCGCCGCAGCGACACATCGCATTTTGTGAGACCTGCGGTTTATAAAATAGCACACTAAAATAACCGCCTATTTTATTTTTTAACCTACACAGGTATGCATTGGAGCAACGCATGCGCACGTCCTTACCTTAATGTGCCTGGCCCACTTGCTTGCGACTGGAACTAACGGCGTCGGGATGGCTCCTTTCACTATCCATCCCATCCTTTGCACTCATATCTGGAGGGATATCGGTACCTCTGTCTTGAGACTTGACATCTGTAAAAAAATAATAATAGTAATAATTACAACGGTGTATTTTCATTCTTCATTTTATAAAGCACTTTTTTATCAACTTTGAACTGATTTACCTTTTTTTGTATTTTATGCTCTTCATATGTCTGCTTTTGAATAATTTGGCTCCATTTTCCGTCAGAAATGTAATATTTTGCCTTATTCACCCGCACAATTGCCATCGTATCTGCAAGTTTTTCCGTTCACTTCTTACAAATTATATTATTAGTACAGCGCGCTCGGTTGCTTGCAGCGTATTGAACGACGAAGTGCACGGATTCGTGATATAAAGCGTTTACAAGTTGGGAACGTGCGAAACAGGTTTATGTTTCTGTGCGTCCGTTCATTCATTTATTTATGCACCTTGGGTTTTTTGTTTTGTCTTGCACCTTTCTCGTTTTTTTTTATATTAATAAGTACCTACGTATTTTTATTTGTTAACACTATACACAAGTTTTTTCTATTTAAGTACCTATTCATACATACCTACACATACCTAATTAGAAACAAAACTGTTTTATGTCCGTCACATCACCATCTCGGGTCCAGTTGAAAACCAGCGTCGGGCACTAGCTGCTCGGCAGTTTGCTGAACTGGGCCTATTTGGCGCAGCCGTGAGGCACACAATATTGTATCTTTTTTTTTTCTGTTTAATTTATGTTTTATTTAAGTTTTTTTTTTTTAATGTTATTTTTATTTGTTTGTTGTGTGCATCTGTGGCATGTGCTAAATAAATATGTTTTCTTTCTTTCTTTCTTTAATAAACACCTAATTAAGCTTTTCGATGCCCATGCACCTTTGAAAACCAAAGTTTTCAAGGCGCAACCAACACGGTGGATAACTGACATTATCAATCTAATGTTTAGGTTAAGAAATAAGGCCCGCTATAGATATCGTCAAACCAAACTGGAAGCACACAAACGTTATTACCTAGACCTCAAGCACCAAGCAACAATTGGTTTACTAAATGAGAAAAGAGCATTCTTTACAAAATATATAAATGACAATATAAGCGACTCAAAATCTTTATGGCATAATATAAAAAAAACACGTGCTTCCAGTGAGTAAGAACGATGATGTGCTCTTGGAACCATTTGACGACCCAAACGGTATAAATTCGGCTTTTCTAGATGTTCCGGGTAACCCTAATGTTAACACCACTCAAGAAAACTTTTTTAAATGTAACCGTTTTGGGTCCGCCAATTTCACAATAATGTCAACAGACCCGAAAACAGTTCTAAATATAATTAAAAAAATATCCACAAACGCGCAAGGGATAGACGGTATATCGAGAGACATGTTATCTCTCACACTCCCGCAATCACTAAATACAATTTCAGAAATCATAAACAGATCCATAACCTCGAATGTATTTCCTATTTTGTGGCGAAATGCAACTGTTCGGCCTCTTCCAAAAAATAATAACCCACAAAGCTACAAAGATCTTCGCCCCATAAGCATATTGCCATGTTTATCCAAGGTGTTGGAGAGGGTGGTGTATTTGCAGGTCACCGATTTTCTCGAGGCGCATGGTATGCTGCCTGAACTGCAGTCGGGTTTTAGAAAGGGGCGTGGTACCGCAACTGCCTTGGCAGATGTGTTGGGTAACATCTTGGAAGCTCGGGACCGTGGTGAGGGATCTATCCTGGTATTGCTTGACTACTCGCGTGCGTTCGACTCAATAAATATTCCTTTATTACTGTCCAAACTGTCGTATTATGGTTTTGATAGGCGGGCGACGGGCTGGTTTGAAAGCTACCTGACCGGCAGGTCACAACGGGTTGAATTGCGCAAGAAAGACGGTTCCACGTTATCTTCCTCCCCACAAACAATAACAAGGGGAGTTCCTCAGGGATCCCTGCTTGGTCCGCTTCTCTATATACTTTATAGTGCTGACATAACGACATGCATAAAGAACTGCAAGTATCATGTTTACGCGGATGACACTCAGCTGTATGTTTCATTTAACGCCAGTAACACTGCAGCCGCCGTACGTACCCTCAATGAGGAGCTTGATAGAATTGCTACGTGGTCTAGGGACAATTCTCTAGTACTGAACCCTCAAAAATCTAAGTTCATGGTCATGGGGAGCAGAAATCAAATTAAAACAATTCTTTCTGCTAAACCTGATGTAAAAGTAATGGGTGAAAGTATACAAAAAGTAGAAATCGTTTGTAACCTGGGGCTGATTACTGATCCGGAACTACGTTTTGAGGAGCATGTAAATGGCGTAGTAAAAAACTGTTTTTACAGATTAAAGGTTCTGTACAGAGTAAGAGATTTCCTTAGTGTCGCAGTGAGGAAGCGATTGGTGGATAGCCTAGTACTATCCAAACTAAATTATTGCGACACTGTTTACGGGCCATGCATTCTTTCACGTACTGAACGTTTAATACAACGAGTACAAAATGCATGTGCTCGTTACTGCTTAAACATACCCCGGAGGCATCACATCACACCGTATCTAAACGAACATAACATCCTAAAAATGGCTGCACGACGGAAACTACACTTATCAGTTTTGATGTTCGGTATCATAAAAACACACAAACCGGAATATCTGTTCAGTAAAGTTAGCTGGAGGCACGAGCACTACAGCTACTCTGCTCGTTCAACGGCCAATCCGCTCTCGATGCCTCGACATAAGACCACAGCCTTCAGAGGATGTTTCAAGTATGCCGCCACTCGCTGCTGGAATGATGTACCACCTCCCATAAGATCCCTAAAAACAAAAGAAAATTTTAAATTACATTTGAAAAAAGTCCTTTTAGAAAAACAAAAGTATGAACAGCAAATACATTATAAATAAATACTCACATAAGGTTTATCATCTATCGGTGTTATAAATGTGACCACAGATAACAAAATAATACATTTAAGAGTTACTAGCGCCACCTACTGTGTACTTGTGTAATGTATGAATGAATGGTATGTCTAGAATAAAAGTTAGTTGATTCCATGACTCCTTTGTTTTAATAGGTTATGGGCCCAGTCCCGCTAAAAATTTTACAGTAGTAGTAAATGTGTAATTAAATTCAGTGTGCTCGTTAAGAAGATGTCTACAAATTACTTAGCCAACGTCCCGAAACTAAAAGGACGAGAAAACTACGATGACTGGTGTTTCGCGGCGGAGAACATTCTCGTGCTAGAAGGAATGGCGGACGCCATTAAAGCATCTTTAGCGTCAGCGGCTACTCCGGCTCAGATAGCAGACGATTCGAAGGCGAAAGCAAAACTAATATTAACCATCGATAGTTCCCTATACGTGCATATCAAAAAGGCAACTACAACTTATGATTTATGGAAGACGTTGAAGAACATGTTCGACGATTCAGGATATTCACGGAAAATTAGTTTGCTCAGAAATCTTATAAGCATACGCTTAGAAAACTGCGAATCTATGACAAGCTATGTCAGCCAGCTCATCGAAACAGCACAGAAACTGATTGGTACCGGTTTTGAGATTAATGATCAGTGGATTGGATCGCTTATGTTAGCTGGGTTACCTGAAAAATTTGGACCTATGATAATGGCAATAGAACATTCGGGTATAGACATAAGTGCGGACTCCATTAAAACAAAGTTATTGGATATGAGTGCAGATTTTGAGGTTAAGTCGGAAGGTGCATTTACCGCAAAAAAATTCCATAGGCGTTATGTTGGCAGCCATAAATCACAAAAGCAACATGGCGGAAACGGAGTGAACGAAACGTCATCTTCGTCTGTCAATGCCAGTAGAAGTAATATGGCGCGGAACAAAACAATTCGTTGTTACAAATGCAAACAGATTGGACATTTTAAAAATCAATGTCCGGATGCAGAGAAAACGAAGACAAATGCATTTAGTGCAGTTTTTCTTACAAAAGAATTCAGTCAGTCTGACTGGCACTTAGATTCCGGCGCAAGCACACATATTGTTTCGAATGAAAACTTATTGTCAAATGTTTGTTATCAACCGAAGACTAAGGAGATTATAGTTGCAAATCAAACTGTCGTGGAAGTATTATGCTCAGGAGATCTGCAGATCACGACATGTGTCGGTAATAAGGAGTTTACTATAAATGTAAACAATGTCTTATGTGTACCTAACCTCACCACTAACTTACTATCAGTGAGTAGAATTATTGCGAGCGGAAACAAAGTGATGTTTAATGAGCATGGATGTTTAATAAACAACTCGCGCAATGAATGCATAGGTGAGGCATTTTTAAAAAATGGTGTATACAAGTTAAATGTTGTGAAGGCTAAACAACTGTTAGCAGCAGCAGTGAAAATCTCAGGCACGACTTGGCATAGGCGGCTAGGCCATATAAATGCCAATGATTTGAATAAGTTAAAAAATGGAGCAGTTGAAGGTGTTAGTTTTGAAAAATGTGAAAATAGTAAGGCCAGTTGCATAGTTTGTTGTGAGGGCAAACAAACAAGGCTGCCATTTCCTCACAGCACTACCAGAAGTCAGGAGGTCCTGGAACTGGTTCACACGGACTTGTGTGGGCCTATGGAAAATATATCACTTGGAAAAGCTAGATATTATTTGTTGTTTGTGGATGACTTCAGCAGAATGTGCACCGTATATTTCCTTCAATATAAAAGTGAGTCATTAAAGTACTTTAAACAGTATAAACAACTTGTTGAGAATCAACAATCAAGAAAAATAAAGATTTTAAGATCTGACAATGGAGGGGAATTTTGTTCAACGGAAATGACAAACTATTTAAAGCAATGTGGAATAGTTCACCAGAAAACAAACTGCTATACACCAGAACAAAATGGACTATGCGAGAGATATAATAGATCCATAGTGGAAAAGGCTCGTTGTCTCCTTTATGATGCCCAGTTTGAGAAATTTCTTTGGGCAGAAGCTGTCAATACTGCTGTGTACATTAAAAACCGTTCACCAGCAGCAGGCTTAGATCATAATAATACTCCCTATGAAATATGGACAGGCAGAAAGCCAAATTTAAGTCACCTAAGGATTTTTGGCAGTCATGTAATGGTTCACATACCAAAAGAAAAACGAAGAAAATGGGATAAAAAGGCACAGAAAATGTACTTAGTAGGATATTCAGAAAATGTCAAGGGATATCGCTTGTTTGATCCTACTTCTCATGATGTCATTGTAGCCAGGGATGTTGTTGTCATGGAGAAAATAGATGACAGTTCAACAACATCTATTGTAATTGAAGAGGAAAATCAACTTGACCGAACAGCTGATGTGGTTCCTACCAGCATTTCGGATGAAGAAAATCAGAATGATAAGACATATGTTCCTGATAGTTCATCAAGTGACACAGATGACAGTTATGCTGATACCTTGTCTTTGTCACCAGGAGATAGAAATCTTGTTCATCAGCAGTGTGAAGTGCGTTTACCAGAAAAACGTGTTAGGCGCAAGCCAGACTTTTATAGTGCTAACATGTGTGTAGACATGTCAGATGATGGAATTTCCTTTAGTGATGCAATAAGTGGACATGAAAAAGAACAGTGGCAGTGTGCAATGAAAGAGGAACTAAAATCCTTTCAAGAGAATGACACTTGGGATCTAGTGGATAGGCCTAAAGACGGTACAGTTGTGAAAAATAAGTGGGTGTTTAAAAAAAAGTTTAACAGTGAAGGTGAAGTGCGCTTTAGTGCGAGGCTTGTTGCAAAGGGCTTTACTCAGAAAAAAGGCATAGACTATAATGAGACTTTCTCTCCAGTTTTAAAATATTCTACTTTAAGATTACTGTTAGCGTTAAGTGTAGAACTAGGACTAAAGTCTAATCACCTAGATGTACCCACTGCATTTCTAAATGGTTTTCTTCATGAGACAGTGTATATGGAAATACCAGAATGCTCAGATATGACAAATTGTAATAATAAAGTTTTAAAATTAAAGAGAGCTGTCTATGGTTTGAAGCAGTCAGCTAGAGCATGGTACACTAGAGTAGAAGAATGTCTATTACAGTTAGAATATAAAAAGTCTAATTATGAACCATGTCTGTTTGTAAAGAATGAAAAAAATGTAAAGATTTATATAGCTCTATTTGTTGATGATTTTTTTGTTTTCTATAATTGTCAGAATACTTATAAAATATTAAAAGATGAGTTGGTAGCAAAATTTAGAATAAAAGACTTAGGTCTGTTAAAACAGTGTCTAGGAATGCATGTAAAGGTTCATAAAGATTGTATTACTGTTGACCAAAAGCAATTTATTGAAAATATTTTAAAGAAATTCAATATGACAGATTGTTCTTATTCTGAAACACCTATGGAAGTAAACTTAAAATTAGAAAAGGAAGTAAACAATCCTGTTAAAAATTATCCATATCAAAATTTGATTGGAAGTCTAATGTACTTGTCCGTGCTTACCAGGCCAGACATATCTTTTAGTGTTAGTTTCTTAAGTCAGTACAATAATTTCTTTAATGAAACTCATTGGAAACATTTAAAACGTTTGTTAAAATACTTGAAAAAAACTAAAAGTTATGGTTTAGTTTATAAAAAGTCAAATTGTAATATGTATGGTTTTGTTGATGCTGATTGGGCATCATGCACCTTGGATAGGAGGTCATACACTGGATTTTGTTTTTTAATGTCAGGTTCTGTAATTTCTTATGAGTCTAAAAAACAAAAAACAGTAGCATTATCTAGTACAGAGGCGGAGTATATGGCCCTATCAGAATCTTGTAAAGAAGCAATATATCTTCAGAATTTATTAAATGAATTGATTGTACCAAATCAATGTATGCCTATGTGTTTGTATAGTGATAATCAAAGCTCTATTAAGTTAGCAACTAATCCATTATTTCACAATAAGCGTACCAAACACATTGACATAAGGCATCATTTTGTTAGGGAATGTGTCTCGAAAAGGAAAGTTGAGATTAAATATGTATCAACTTTGGATATGCCAGCTGATATATTCACAAAAAGTTTAAGTGCTAATAAACATTATAAGTTTTTAAAACTGATAGGC
Organism: Noctua pronuba; assembly: GCA_905220335.1. NCBI lineage: Eukaryota > Metazoa > Arthropoda > Insecta > Lepidoptera > Noctuidae > Noctua > Noctua pronuba. The sequence continues at coordinate 17,215,707 of LR999892.1, read as the reverse complement.
ATTTCTGAGACTTAGTTATAATATAATGTGTTTATAATTGTTATAGTAAGGTCAAGTTTATTTTATTTCTTTTGTTTTGGAAGTTAGATTATTTTGTTAGGTCAGGATGTTATAAATGTGACCACAGATAACAAAATAATACATTTAAGAATTACTAGCGCCACCTACTGTGTACTTGTGTAATGTATGAATGAATGGTATGTCTAGAATAAAAGTTAGTTGATTCCATGACTCCTTTGTTTTAATAATCGGCAAGGCATATCTATCCAAGCGACTCGAGACGGCATTACGTTTTCCAGGAAAACACGTTACTTGTTAGCAAGGTAGCCATCGGCAACGCCCTAGTAACTAATCACGCGAGACGCGTCGCGTGATCACAAAAGACTCGTGCGACACCGCACCACCTTTATGACGCAAGGTACTGCGTCATCGCGCTAACAGGCGCAGAGGGGAAATGTGGGGTAGGACGAAGTCGTTTGATCGTGAAGGCGACGCGAGGGTGGGAGCGAGAAAAAAACAGACCGTGTCGTCATTATCTATTTATGTTTATTTTGTTTAGCCTGCACACATAGTTATATATTTTTTTGTAGTGTTTATTATAATTCTTATAGACAGTTGTTTTATATTATAACCCGAGTACTATTTATTTTATTTCCCTATTAATGTTAAAAATATTTATGCTGTCTTGGCTTCCGTACGTGTTCTTTTTTTTTTCACGGGTGACCACTGAAAACCAGCGCTGTGCTGTGGGCTCCCCATAGTACAGCATCATGCTGAGTGGTAACCTGCTCGTCGCAGTCAGGACGTGCAAGATGTTAACGTATTTCTTTCTTTTTTTTTTTTGTCTCGTCCTGTTGAAATTATAAATATTTGTTATGCGTTGTACCTACCTATGTTTATTGTATTTTTTTTTGTAATTTTGTATGATGCACGTCATGTCCCTGCGACAAATAAATATTTTTTCTTTCTTTCTTTCTTTCTTAGTCACCTTAGCGTCAGCTATTTCAATATTACAAAGACTATTTACATAAATCAGAAACAAAGTGGGTCCAAGCACTGACCCCTGCGGAACACCGAAATTAATAGGTTTTTTGAGCTATAAAATTTATCTATTTTAACAGTCTGTGACCTGTTTGTAAGGTAGTCTTGGAATAGATTAAGTGGCATACCTCGAATACCTATGGCCTCCAATTTGCATATGAGTAGGGGAATTGAGACCGTATCAAATGCCTTGGCTAAATCTAGAAAGACACCAAGGCATTTTTTCTTACAGTCAAGGTTGTCAGCTACAGTTGTAACAAAGTTTTCAACTGCATCTATGGTCGATTTGTTCTTCCTAAATCCAAACTGATTTTTAGAAAGAATATCATTTTTATCTAGATAACTAATTAGCCGGTTATTTATAATTTTTTCAAGAATTTTAGCCAAGGTGAGCAAAAGTGATATCGGACGATAATTTGTGATACTATCTCTTTCCCCCGATTTAAATACAGGTATAACTAACGAGTCCTTCAGTACGTTTGGAAACTTCCCTAACGAAAAACACAAATTAAATATATGTGTTAAGGGTGTTGTTTTCGCTGGTTTTTGCTTATATTTTGAGTAACTAGAAAATTGGCGCAGATAAAGATGGAGGGAGGAATTGCATACTGTCGGGAACACGTGGAAAAAACGAGCAGTACGCTTATAAGGAAGGATTGCACATACCTCGATTTCCCGGAGCAGCTTCCAGACATGTAGCACATCACACTGAGGAGACGAAAGCGAGAAGATCACACCAATTTCACCAACTTTATCAATGTTTCGAGAGCGCTTGTTATCGCGATGAATTGTAGCCAGCCATTGATCGTTGGGAATCGACAACGGAGGTTTTGTGCGGGAATGATTTAGAGGTGGGGATTACCTGTGCCAATCATCAAACTAATTGTCTATGTATCCGCGCAACCATTCCCCCGGGCTTGAAGGGATGCCTTCAAATACGAAACTACAAACTACTAAAATACCTAATTGCTAACGTTACCTAACCTTGAATGATAAACCGACGTGTCTATTGGTTAGGCAACGGGCAAAGACGCACGACGGGACGCAAGTAGGATCCAGTCGCTGTCTTAACCCGAGCGATACGAGTGACTCCGGTGGAGTCAGGGAAAACTTCCTCCACGACACCCAAAGGCCAGTGCAGTGGAGGCGAATTGTCGGTTATAAGGATCACGACCGTGCCGACAGCGACTGGATCGACCGGCGTGTTCCATTTGCGACGCGATTGCAACGTGTGGAGGTATCCACCTCTCCAGCGCTTCCAAAACGACTGTACTAAACTATCTAGCAACTCGTGTCTAGCAGTAATAGTCCTTTCCTCTATTTCCTCCGCAGGCAAGTACTTTAAAGGCGTGAGATTCAAAAAGTGCGCTGGAGTTAAAGCTAGCGGTTCCGAAGGGTCGCTAGAGAGCGTCCTACAAAGAGGTCTAGTATTCATAACGGACTCGATTTGAGTAAGCACGGTGCTTAACTCTTCAAACGAAAGAATAGTATCACCTTGGTCGTTTTGTATTTTCGACACTCTGTTGGCCACAAAGGTGTTCCACCGATGGGGCGACGAATGTACCCAACAGAGAGCGACTGTCGAATCCGAAAATGCGAATATATTGCGACAAACAATGCGGTTTTGACAAGCGACTACGACATTTTTTATTAGTTGAGCTAGCACAAGAATAGCACATAGCTCAAGACGAGCGAGAGAAACGACCTTCTTAGGAGACACCTTAGACTTAGCGGTTAACAACTTAACTATATTGCCATCGCTATTTTGGACGTTGAAGTAAATCACTCCCCCGTATGCCTTCTCACTGGCATCCGCGAAAGCCAAGATAGTGACCACACTATCGGCGACGATACTAACGTGACGTGGGATTTTTATATTACCGAGCAAAGGAAGCTCTTCTTTAAAGCGAGTCCACAGCCTTACTATATTTTCAGGTGGGGCATCATCCCAGTCACAATAACACAGCCAAAGCTGTTTGATCAGAAGTTTGGCGTACAGGACGACTGGCGCGACAAATCCCATGACGTCCCATATTTTAGCGACACACGACAATATTGTACGCTTAGTACAATTTTCAAAAGGGGTACTAACTTTCATGCCGAAGTGGTCCGACGTCGGCGACCAACACAAGCCCAGTACCTTATGTTGGTCGGACTCGTCGAATTCTTTGACAGCTGGCAGGCGATGCGAAGGCGGAATCGAATCCAAGACGACTTGGGAGTTGCTGGTCCATTTAACTAATTCAAATTGACCAGCTTTCATGAGACCTATCATTTCCGAAGCTGTGGAAATGCCCTGGTCTTCCGTGAGAACGGAATGGACAAAATCGTCCATATACAAACCTTCAGCGACAATATTTTTTGCCTGAGGGTAAGAGTCACCCTCGTCCTCTGCCAGCTGCTTGATAGTTCGCAGCGCATGAAAGGGGCTAGACTTGAGCCCAAAAACGACACGATTAAATTCATAAACCTGTAAAGGTTCTTGCGGGGAAAAGCGATACAAAATGCGTTGGAAACGCCGATCAGATTCTCGGATTCCAATGCTGAGAAACATTTGACGAATGTCTGCGGAAAGAGCGATCGAAAATAAACGAAAACCAATAATAATATTAAAAAGATTCCCTTGTAGATTTTGCCCACCATACAAGAGATCATTTAGAGAAACGCGGGAGGTAGTTTTACAACTACCATCGAGAACGACACGAAGTTTGGTTGTGACCTTATCATCTCGGATCACACCATGATGCGGAATAAAATATGAAATTTCTGAAGAATCAGAATTTGTAGGTGAAATATAGCCCTTTCCTAAATACTCGCGGATGACACCGTCATACGCGACCTTTAATTGTGGAGAAGCTTGCATCTTCCTTTCCAAGCAGTAAAACCGACGTTCACTTGCTTGACGCGAGTTACCAAGGGATTCGACATCACCCTTGAAAGGCAAAGCAACCACGTATCGTCCGTCACTATCCCGAGTGGTAGTGCGGTTGTAGAACTCCTCACACAATTTGTCATCCGGGCTGAGCAGCGGGGGGACGTCTACTTCCTCCAATTCCCAGAACTTTCGGATCGCAGAGTCCAACGGATCAGCGGTACAACAATATGAAACGGTCGTGTTGCTGTCAACGCGTACCGGGGCATCACCTACAATAACATAGCCAAGGACAGTTTCCAATGCGAGAGGCGAGAAATGTTTCGCTTGTCCTGGCACCTTGTTCGACAAAAGTAAATGCGGGAAAATTGAAGCACCGATCAATACTTGAATTGGGCCTGGAGAAAAATACGTATCGTCTGCCAACGGTAAATTTTTGAAGTTAGACAAAAGAGAGGCGTCGACCGTAGCAGTTGGCAAACGTTCGGTAATTTTATCTACTACTAAAGACTCGATATTATAATTTATGTTGCGGTCGAAACGAGAATGAAATTTAATTTTTACGGAACCCTGAATTGTTTTACTCGAACCTCCTATTCCCTTTACGGTAGAACAGGCAGGTCGATTATTTATGTTCAAACCTAAGCGTTGACAACACTCGCGAGTTATAAAATTACTTTGAGATGCGCTGTCCAATAATGCCCTGAAACTATGTTCAATTCCGCGAGAATCCACGATAATGATACGTGCGGTTGCTATGAGTACCGTGGTAAGAGGTCGAATCATGTGGCTACTCCCACCATGATTATCGGATAATGAACACAGGGCTACGTCAGTGTGTGCTTGAACAGTGGTCGAGTCACTGGGAGCGGCCTCTGTGGGCCGGGAGCGGGTTTGACTTCCGAAACACAAGAGAGTATGATGTTTGTGATTACATTTCCTACATGTAGATGTTGACCCACACGCAGAAACACGATGACCACTACTTAGGCAATTTATACATAAATTGTTAGACTTAATGAATTTAAAACGTTGATCTGGGTTATAACTATTAAATACCCTACATTTATAAATGTAGTTATGATGCTCATTGCATAGATTACACGCGGCGGACTCAGAACCAGATGTACTCGCGTAAGCCTGTGTAGATTTTGTAGATTTACGATCGGATCCTCTGTTGCTGACGACTCGAGCAACAGGAGATGACGTACGTTCTAATACCTTTATGTGATCGCGAACAAAACTTATTAAATCAGAAAAAGATGGAATTTCGGAATTATTCGATCTTAATTGATGATTAGATTCGAAAGTACGCGCAGTGTCTGGATCAAGTTTTTTAAGAGCGATATGCAACAAAATAAAATCAGATAAGTCATTGACCTTTGTGTTTTTTAACGCGGCTACAGACGATGCGAATTTATCGAGAAAAGATTCTAAACTACTAGGGGTTCCTGACGAAATAGATTTAAATTCAAATAATTGGTCTAGGTATGAAGTCGCTGATTGACGCTTATCTTCATACCGTTTACAAAGTAAATCAAAAATAAGAGGGTAGTTGTCAGCGGTTGGAGATATGCCGGCACAAACAGATCGCGCCTTGGCAGTCAACCTTCCTATTAAATAATATAACCTCTCACTGTCTGTCAGAGAAACATTATTGTGTACGGCGTTGCGATAACTAGCTATAAATAAAGGCCAATTTTTAATATCTCCGTTAAATTCGGGTATTTCGATAGGAGGTAATCGAGGTGACCTTTGAACCTGACTACGAGATTGGACCTGTAGTTTTTCCTCGGCTCGTTTTACACGGCCTAATAGGTCTTCGAACGAAGAAAGCGCCTGATAGTTGATGACGTAATCAGGATTTAATTTAAGCTCATGATCAACAATATCATCCAACACACTTTCAAAATCTGCACGCATTGAATCTACTGTTTTAACGTCACAGAGGAAGGATTCCTTATTGAATTCTTCCGAATCGATATGTTTTAAATTATCACATATACATTGCATACGACAAAATATTCTATCTCGCTTAGAAACCAGTCGCCTGAGCGTTAAGTCGATGGGCATGTTAGCGATTTATGAAACACGAAATAGTTAAGAAAGGAAATAATATAAGAAAGAATTAATATTAACTATTCTATTGTGCAGATGTACTAATTGATAGTTTTGTTAACTTAACCTGGCCGGGCAGTCAAGCGCACACGTGCTGTGACCTACTTACCGAACCGGTTTTGAACAAATTGAAACTTATTTTAAATAAGCGAACCAACGCGATAATTACGACAAAGCGGAGTACCAATTACTAGCTAGGATAACAAAACGAATACGATAAAAATTATGCGGTGGTGAGCGACATATGAACGATACGAGATTACGCGGTGATTACGACAAGCGGATTTATCTGCTAGTACCAATTACTAGCTAGAATAACGACACGAAACGAATACGACAAAATTAAATGATTGCGGTGTTGAGCGAAATATAAACGATGCTACTTAATCTAATGCGGAGTTTACGAGATTTTAACTAAATACCTAACTTGCCTCGTGGCGAAGTATTTGGTACAAATACGCGGGATTAACTAAACGAACTACCTAGGATTTCCTAGGGAATGGCTGCCACTGATTTTACGACACTTATACGGCTGAAGGACCAAATGTTTTCGCTGGTTTTTGCTTATATTTTGAGTAACTAGAAAATTGGCGCAGATAAAGATGGAGGGAGGAATTGCATACTGTCGGGAACACGTGGAAAAAACGAGCAGTACGCTTATAAGGAAGGATTGCACATACCTCGATTTCCCGGAGCAGCTTCCAGACATGTAGCACATCACACTGAGGAGACGAAAGCGAGAAGATCACACCAATTTCACCAACTTTATCAATGTTTCGAGAGCGCTTGTTATCGCGATGAATTGTAGCCAGCCATTGATCGTTGGGAATCGACAACGGAGGTTTTGTGCGGGAATGATTTAGAGGTGGGGATTACCTGTGCCAATCATCAAACTAATTGTCTATGTATCCGCGCAACCAGGTGTAATAACAAATTTGGAAGTTTTTTTTTATAAACTCAGCGAATATTCCATCCCATCCAGTAGACTTCGTATTTTTTAGTGATAAAATTGTTTTATGTACCTCAGCTTCATATGTCTCCCATAACATAAATCGACGCCTCCAAGCAATAACCCGGTAATCGAAAAATCAAAATTTTACAGGAGAAAAGATTTACTGATTTTGTCAAATATCTTTTCAACGAGTACTATTAGGGACTATTGAAGTCATTGATGTATTAAATGAAAGCTATTTTTTTGCGAAGTCTACCTGTGCCATTGATATGAAAATCCTTTTATTCAAAACCTAGTTATTTATGAAAATAAATAATACCTGAAATTTTATACATACAATATTACAGTAATACTACTTACGGGGTTATTGCAGTAAATTTATGAAATAAAATATTTCATAACATTACATTATGGGCTTCTACGGCGTTATTTTTTATTTTATGGCTGATAGATAACTTGTTTGTACGGAGTTATTGTGGTAATGTCAAGAAATTTAAAAAAAGGTATTAATAAATAACATTGTTATTAAGAGGAAAATTATAAAAACAGTGTTATTGTTACCACTCGATACCATTTTTAAATTGAAATGTAATATTTGAAGATAATAAACGAAAAAATACAATAATTTCGATTATAAGTAATTTTATTATTTACACTTGAGAGCAATAGGTAGTCAGTCGTGGTCGTTAGGTAGTCAGTGGCCCAAAAAGTCTGACAACCAGTCTTACCAAGGGGTATCGTATTACCCAGTACTAACTGGGTTGTGGAGGTCTGATAGGCAGTCGCTCCATGTAAAATACTGGTATTCAGCTGCATCTGGTTGCCCAATTGCCATCGTATCTGCAAGTTTTTCCGTTCACTTCTTACAAATTATATTATTAGTACAGCGCGCTCGGTTGCTTGCAGCGTATTGAACGACGAAGTGCACGGATTCGTGATATAAAGCGTTTACAAGTTGGGAACGTGCGAAACAGGTTTATGTTTCTGTGCGTCCGTTCATTCATTTATTTATGCACCTTGGGTTTTTTGTTTTGTCTTGCACCTTTCTCGTTTTTTTTTATATTAATAAGTACCTACGTATTTTTATTTGTTAACACTATACACAAGTTTTTTCTATTTAAGTACCTATTCATACATACCTACACATACCTAATTAGAAACAAAACTGTTTTATGTCCGTCACATCACCATCTCGGGTCCAGTTGAAAACCAGCGTCGGGCACTAGCTGCTCGGCAGTTTGCTGAACTGGGCCTATTTGGCGCAGCCGTGAGGCACACAATATTGTATCTTTTTTTTTTCTGTTTAATTTATGTTTTATTTAAGTTTTTTTTTTTTAATGTTATTTTTATTTGTTTGTTGTGTGCATCTGTGGCATGTGCTAAATAAATATGTTTTCTTTCTTTCTTTCTTTAATAAACACCTAATTAAGCTTTTCGATGCCCATGCACCTTTGAAAACCAAAGTTTTCAAGGCGCAACCAACACGGTGGATAACTGACATTATCAATCTAATGTTTAGGTTAAGAAATAAGGCCCGCTATAGATATCGTCAAACCAAACTGGAAGCACACAAACGTTATTACCTAGACCTCAAGCACCAAGCAACAATTGGTTTACTAAATGAGAAAAGAGCATTCTTTACAAAATATATAAATGACAATATAAGCGACTCAAAATCTTTATGGCATAATATAAAAAAACACGTGCTTCCAGTGAGTAAGAACGATGATGTGCTCTTGGAACCATTTGACGACCCAAACGGTATAAATTCGGCTTTTCTAGATGTTCCGGGTAACCCTAATGTTAACACCACTCAAGAAAACTTTTTTAAATGTAACCGTTTTGGGTCCGCCAATTTCACAATAATGTCAACAGACCCGAAAACAGTTCTAAATATAATTAAAAAAATATCCACAAACGCGCAAGGGATAGACGGTATATCGAGAGACATGTTATCTCTCACACTCCCGCAATCACTAAATACAATTTCAGAAATCATAAACAGATCCATAACCTCGAATGTATTTCCTATTTTGTGGCGAAATGCAACTGTTCGGCCTCTTCCAAAAAATAATAACCCACAAAGCTACAAAGATCTTCGCCCCATAAGCATATTGCCATGTTTATCCAAGGTGTTGGAGAGGGTGGTGTATTTGCAGGTCACCGATTTTCTCGAGGCGCATGGTATGCTGCCTGAACTGCAGTCGGGTTTTAGAAAGGGGCGTGGTACCGCAACTGCCTTGGCAGATGTGTTGGGTAACATCTTGGAAGCTCGGGACCGTGGTGAGGGATCTATCCTGGTATTGCTTGACTACTCGCGTGCGTTCGACTCAATAAATATTCCTTTATTACTGTCCAAACTGTCGTATTATGGTTTTGATAGGCGGGCGACGGGCTGGTTTGAAAGCTACCTGACCGGCAGGTCACAACGGGTTGAATTGCGCAAGAAAGACGGTTCCACGTTATCTTCCTCCCCACAAACAATAACAAGGGGAGTTCCTCAGGGATCCCTGCTTGGTCCGCTTCTCTATATACTTTATAGTGCTGACATAACGACATGCATAAAGAACTGCAAGTATCATGTTTACGCGGATGACACTCAGCTGTATGTTTCATTTAACGCCAGTAACACTGCAGCCGCCGTACGTACCCTCAATGAGGAGCTTGATAGAATTGCTACGTGGTCTAGGGACAATTCTCTAGTACTGAACCCTCAAAAATCTAAGTTCATGGTCATGGGGAGCAGAAATCAAATTAAAACAATTCTTTCTGCTAAACCTGATGTAAAAGTAATGGGTGAAAGTATACAAAAAGTAGAAATCGTTTGTAACCTGGGGCTGATTACTGATCCGGAACTACGTTTTGAGGAGCATGTAAATGGCGTAGTAAAAAACTGTTTTTACAGATTAAAGGTTCTGTACAGAGTAAGAGATTTCCTTAGTGTCGCAGTGAGGAAGCGATTGGTGGATAGCCTAGTACTATCCAAACTAAATTATTGCGACACTGTTTACGGGCCATGCATTCTTTCACGTACTGAACGTTTAATACAACGAGTACAAAATGCATGTGCTCGTTACTGCTTAAACATACCCCGGAGGCATCACATCACACCGTATCTAAACGAACATAACATCCTAAAAATGGCTGCACGACGGAAACTACACTTATCAGTTTTGATGTTCGGTATCATAAAAACACACAAACCGGAATATCTGTTCAGTAAAGTTAGCTGGAGGCACGAGCACTACAGCTACTCTGCTCGTTCAACGGCCAATCCGCTCTCGATGCCTCGACATAAGACCACAGCCTTCAGAGGATGTTTCAAGTATGCCGCCACTCGCTGCTGGAATGATGTACCACCTCCCATAAGATCCCTAAAAACAAAAGAAAATTTTAAATTACATTTGAAAAAAGTCCTTTTAGAAAAACAAAAGTATGAACAGCAAATACATTATAAATAAATACTCACATAAGGTTTATCATCTATCGGTGTTATAAATGTGACCACAGATAACAAAATAATACATTTAAGAGTTACTAGCGCCACCTACTGTGTACTTGTGTAATGTATGAATGAATGGTATGTCTAGAATAAAAGTTAGTTGATTCCATGACTCCTTTGTTTTAATAGGTTATGGGCCCAGTCCCGCTAAAAATTTTACAGTAGTAGTAAATGTGTAATTAAATTCAGTGTGCTCGTTAAGAAGATGTCTACAAATTACTTAGCCAACGTCCCGAAACTAAAAGGACGAGAAAACTACGATGACTGGTGTTTCGCGGCGGAGAACATTCTCGTGCTAGAAGGAATGGCGGACGCCATTAAAGCATCTTTAGCGTCAGCGGCTACTCCGGCTCAGATAGCAGACGATTCGAAGGCGAAAGCAAAACTAATATTAACCATCGATAGTTCCCTATACGTGCATATCAAAAAGGCAACTACAACTTATGATTTATGGAAGACGTTGAAGAACATGTTCGACGATTCAGGATATTCACGGAAAATTAGTTTGCTCAGAAATCTTATAAGCATACGCTTAGAAAACTGCGAATCTATGACAAGCTATGTCAGCCAGCTCATCGAAACAGCACAGAAACTGATTGGTACCGGTTTTGAGATTAATGATCAGTGGATTGGATCGCTTATGTTAGCTGGGTTACCTGAAAAATTTGGACCTATGATAATGGCAATAGAACATTCGGGTATAGACATAAGTGCGGACTTCATTAAAACAAAGTTATTGGATATGAGTGCAGATTTTGAGGTTAAGTCGGAAGGTGCATTTACCGCAAAAAAATTCCATAGGCGTTATGTTGGCAGCCATAAATCACAAAAGCAACATGGCGGAAACGGAGTGAACGAAACGTCATCTTCGTCTGTCAATGCCAGTAGAAGTAATATGGCGCGGAACAAAACAATTCGTTGTTACAAATGCAAACAGATTGGACATTTTAAAAATCAATGTCCGGATGCAGAGAAAACGAAGACAAATGCATTTAGTGCAGTTTTTCTTACAAAAGAATTCAGTCAGTCTGACTGGCACTTAGATTCCGGCGCAAGCACACATATTGTTTCGAATGAAAACTTATTGTCAAATGTTTGTTATCAACCGAAGACTAAGGAGATTATAGTTGCAAATCAAACTGTCGTGGAAGTATTATGCTCAGGAGATCTGCAGATCACGACATGTGTCGGTAATAAGGAGTTTACTATAAATGTAAACAATGTCTTATGTGTACCTAACCTCACCACTAACTTACTATCAGTGAGTAGAATTATTGCGAGCGGAAACAAAGTGATGTTTAATGAGCATGGATGTTTAATAAACAACTCGCGCAATGAATGCATAGGTGAGGCATTTTTAAAAAATGGTGTATACAAGTTAAATGTTGTGAAGGCTAAACAACTGTTAGCAGCAGCAGTGAAAATCTCAGGCACGACTTGGCATAGGCGGCTAGGCCATATAAATGCCAATGATTTGAATAAGTTAAAAAATGGAGCAGTTGAAGGTGTTAGTTTTGAAAAATGTGAAAATAGTAAGGCCAGTTGCATAGTTTGTTGTGAGGGCAAACAAACAAGGCTGCCATTTCCTCACAGCACTACCAGAAGTCAGGAGGTCCTGGAACTGGTTCACACGGACTTGTGTGGGCCTATGGAAAATATATCACTTGGAAAAGCTAGATATTATTTGTTGTTTGTGGACGACTTCAGCAGAATGTGCACCGTATATAAGGTCTAACTTTTTAAACACGAAATATTTCAAGAGTAACTTCTATAGGTCGTAAAGTCACCATAGCAACGAAAAAAAAATTTTTATCTAAGTGTATTTTTATAAAAAATAAATAAATTAAAATTACTTGACCCACAAAATAAACACTGGCTAAAGGTTTAAAAAGTAAAAAAAAGTTTAAAAAGTAAAAGTAAGTAAGTAAGTTTAAAGTTTGTAAAGGTTTTATGCAAAATGTCGCAAGAACATTTAGAACTATAATAATTTCGTAAAAATAAAAACATTCAGAAAAAAATTTTTTTTTCGTTGCTATGGCGACTTTACGACTTGTAGAAGTTACTCTTGAAATATTTCGTGTTTAAAAAGTTAGACCCTATATTTCCTTCAATATAAAAGTGAGTCATTAAAGTACTTTAAACAGTATAAACAACTTGTTGAGAATCAACAATCAAGAAAAATAAAGATTTTAAGATCTGACAATGGAGGGGAATTTTGTTCAACGGAAATGACAAACTATTTAAAGCAATGTGGAATAGTTCACCAGAAAACAAACTGCTATACACCAGAACAAAATGGACTATGCGAGAGATATAATAGATCCATAGTGGAAAAGGCTCGTTGTCTCCTTTATGATGCCCAGTTTGAGAAATTTCTTTGGGCAGAAGCTGTCAATACTGCTGTGTACATTAAAAACCGTTCACCAGCAGCAGGCTTAGATCATAATAATACTCCCTATGAAATATGGACAGGCAGAAAGCCAAATTTAAGTCACCTAAGGATTTTTGGCAGTCATGTAATGGTTCACATACCAAAAGAAAAACGAAGAAAATGGGATAAAAAGGCACAGAAAATGTACTTAGTAGGATATTCAGAAAATGTCAAGGGATATCGCTTGTTTGATCCTACTTCTCATGATGTCATTGTAGCCAGGGATGTTGTTGTCATGGAGAAAATAGATGACAGTTCAACAACATCTATTGTAATTGAAGAGGAAAATCAACTTGACCGAACAGCTGATGTGGTTCCTACCAGCATTTCGGATGAAGAAAATCAGAATGATAAGACATATGTTCCTGATAGTTCATCAAGTGACACAGATGACAGTTATGCTGATACCTTGTCTTTGTCACCAGGAGATAGAAATCTTGTTCATCAGCAGTGTGAAGTGCGTTTACCAGAAAAACGTGTTAGGCGCAAGCCAGACTTTTATAGTGCTAACATGTGTGTAGACATGTCAGATGATGGAATTTCCTTTAGTGATGCAATAAGTGGACATGAAAAAGAACAGTGGCAGTGTGCAATGAAAGAGGAACTAAAATCCTTTCAAGAGAATGACACTTGGGATCTAGTGGATAGGCCTAAAGACGGTACAGTTGTGAAAAATAAGTGGGTGTTTAAAAAAAAGTTTAACAGTGAAGGTGAAGTGCGCTTTAGTGCGAGGCTTGTTGCAAAGGGCTTTACTCAGAAAAAAGGCATAGACTATAATGAGACTTTCTCTCCAGTTTTAAAATATTCTACTTTAAGATTACTGTTAGCGTTAAGTGTAGAACTAGGACTAAAGTCTAATCACCTAGATGTACCCACTGCATTTCTAAATGGTTTTCTTCATGAGACAGTGTATATGGAAATACCAGAATGCTCAGATATGACAAATTGTAATAATAAAGTTTTAAAATTAAAGAGAGCTGTCTATGGTTTGAAGCAGTCAGCTAGAGCATGGTACACTAGAGTAGAAGAATGTCTATTACAGTTAGAATATAAAAAGTCTAATTATGAACCATGTCTGTTTGTAAAGAATGAAAAAAATGTAAAGATTTATATAGCTCTATTTGTTGATGATTTTTTTGTTTTCTATAATTGTCAGAATACTTATAAAATATTAAAAGATGAGTTGGTAGCAAAATTTAGAATAAAAGACTTAGGTCTGTTAAAACAGTGTCTAGGAATGCATGTAAAGGTTCATAAAGATTGTATTACTGTTGACCAAAAGCAATTTATTGAAAATATTTTAAAGAAATTCAATATGACAGATTGTTCTTATTCTGAAACACCTATGGAAGTAAACTTAAAATTAGAAAAGGAAGTAAACAATCCTGTTAAAAATTATCCATATCAAAATTTGATTGGAAGTCTAATGTACTTGTCCGTGCTTACCAGGCCAGACATATCTTTTAGTGTTAGTTTCTTAAGTCAGTACAATAATTTCTTTAATGAAACTCATTGGAAACATTTAAAACGTTTGTTAAAATACTTGAAAAAAACTAAAAGTTATGGTTTAGTTTATAAAAAGTCAAATTGTAATATGTATGGTTTTGTTGATGCTGATTGGGCATCATGCACCTTGGATAGGAGGTCATACACTGGATTTTGTTTTTTAATGTCAGGTTCTGTAATTTCTTATGAGTCTAAAAAACAAAAAACAGTAGCATTATCTAGTACAGAGGCGGAGTATATGGCCCTATCAGAATCTTGTAAAGAAGCAATATATCTTCAGAATTTATTAAATGAATTGATTGTACCAAATCAATGTATGCCTATGTGTTTGTATAGTGATAATCAAAGCTCTATTAAGTTAGCAACTAATCCATTATTTCACAATAAGCGTACCAAACACATTGACATAAGGCATCATTTTGTTAGGGAATGTGTCTCGAAAAGGAAAGTTGAGATTAAATATGTATCAACTTTGGATATGCCAGCTGATATATTCACAAAAAGTTTAAGTGCTAATAAACATTATAAGTTTTTAAAACTGATAGGCATTTCTGAGACTTAGTTATAATATAATGTGTTTATAATTGTTATAGTAAGGTCAAGTTTATTTTATTTCTTTTGTTTTGGAAGTTAGATTATTTTGTTAGGTCAGGATGTTATAAATGTGACCACAGATAACAAAATAATACATTTAAGAATTACTAGCGCCACCTACTGTGTACTTGTGTAATGTATGAATGAATGGTATGTCTAGAATAAAAGTTAGTTGATTCCATGACTCCTTTGTTTTAATAATCGGCAAGGCATATCTATCCAAGCGACTCGAGACGGCATTACGTTTTCCAGGAAAACACGTTACTTGTTAGCAAGGTAGCCATCGGCAACGCCCTAGTAACTAATCACGCGAGACGCGTCGCGTGATCACAAAAGACTCGTGCGACACCGCACCACCTTTATGACGCAAGGTACTGCGTCATCGCGCTAACAGGCGCAGAGGGGAAATGTGGGGTAGGACGAAGTCGTTTGATCGTGAAGGCGACGCGAGGGTGGGAGCGAGAAAAAAACAGACCGTGTCGTCATTATCTATTTATGTTTATTTTGTTTAGCCTGCACACATAGTTATATATTTTTTTGTAGTGTTTATTATAATTCTTATAGACAGTTGTTTTATATTATAACCCGAGTACTATTTATTTTATTTCCCTATTAATGTTAAAAATATTTATGCTGTCTTGGCTTCCGTACGTGTTCTTTTTTTTTTTCACGGGTGACCACTGAAAACCAGCGCTGTGCTGTGGGCTCCCCATAGTACAGCATCATGCTGAGTGGTAACCTGCTCGTCGCAGTCAGGACGTGCAAGATGTTAACGTATTTCTTTCTTTTTTTTTTTTGTCTCGTCCTGTTGAAATTATAAATATTTGTTATGCGTTGTACCTACCTATGTTTATTGTATTTTTTTTTGTAATTTTGTATGATGCACGTCATGTCCCTGCGACAAATAAATATTTTTTCTTTCTTTCTTTCTTTCTTAGTCACCTTAGCGTCAGCTATTTCAATATTACAAAGACTATTTACATAAATCAGAAACAAAGTGGGTCCAAGCACTGACCCCTGCGGAACACCGAAATTAATAGGTTTTTTGAGCTATAAAATTTATCTATTTTAACAGTCTGTGACCTGTTTGTAAGGTAGTCTTGGAATAGATTAAGTGGCATACCTCGAATACCTATGGCCTCCAATTTGCATATGAGTAGGGGAATTGAGACCGTATCAAATGCCTTGGCTAAATCTAGAAAGACACCAAGGCATTTTTTCTTACAGTCAAGGTTGTCAGCTACAGTTGTAACAAAGTTTTCAACTGCATCTATGGTCGATTTGTTCTTCCTAAATCCAAACTGATTTTTAGAAAGAATATCATTTTTATCTAGATAACTAATTAGCCGGTTATTTATAATTTTTTCAAGAATTTTAGCCAAGGTGAGCAAAAGTGATATCGGACGATAATTTGTGATACTATCTCTTTCCCCCGATTTAAATACAGGTATAACTAACGAGTCCTTCAGTACGTTTGGAAACTTCCCTAACGAAAAACACAAATTAAATATATGTGTTAAGGGTGTAATAACAAATTTGGAAGTTTTTTTTTATAAACTCAGCGAATATTCCATCCCATCCAGTAGACTTCGTATTTTTTAGTGATAAAATTGTTTTATGTACCTCAGCTTCATATGTCTCCCATAACATAAATCGACGCCTCCAAGCAATAACCCGGTAATCGAAAAATCAAAATTTTACAGGAGAAAAGATTTACTGATTTTGTCAAATATCTTTTCAACGAGTACTATTAGGGACTATTGAAGTCATTGATGTATTAAATGAAAGCTATTTTTTTGCGAAGTCTACCTGTGCCATTGATATGAAAATCCTTTTATTCAAAACCTAGTTATTTATGAAAATAAATAATACCTGAAATTTTATACATACAATATTACAGTAATACTACTTACGGGGTTATTGCAGTAAATTTATGAAATAAAATATTTCATAACATTACATTATGGGCTTCTACGGCGTTATTTTTTATTTTATGGCTGATAGATAACTTGTTTGTACGGAGTTATTGTGGTAATGTCAAGAAATTTAAAAAAAGGTATTAATAAATAACATTGTTATTAAGAGGAAAATTATAAAAACAGTGTTATTGTTACCACTCGATACCATTTTTAAATTGAAATGTAATATTTGAAGATAATAAACGAAAAAATACAATAATTTCGATTATAAGTAATTTTATTATTTACACTTGAGAGCAATAGGTAGTCAGTCGTGGTCGTTAGGTAGTCAGTGGCCCAAAAAGTCTGACAACCAGTCTTACCAAGGGGTATCGTATTACCCAGTACTAACTGGGTTGTGGAGGTCTGATAGGCAGTCGCTCCATGTAAAATACTGGTATTCAGCTGCATCTGGTTGCCCAATTGCCATCGTATCTGCAAGTTTCCGTTCACTTCTTACAAATTATATTATTAGTACAGCGCGCTCGGTTGCTTGCAGCGTATTGAACGACGAAGTGCACGGATTCGTGATATAAAGCGTTTACAAGTTGGGAACGTGCGAAACAGGTTTATGTTTCTGTGCGTCCGTTCATTCATTTATTTATGCACCTTGGGTTTTTTGTTTTGTCTTGCACCTTTCTCGTTTTTTTTTATATTAATAAGTACCTACGTATTTTTATTTGTTAACACTATACACAAGTTTTTTCTATTTAAGTACCTATTCATACATACCTACACATACCTAATTAGAAACAAAACTGTTTTATGTCCGTCACATCACCATCTCGGGTCCAGTTGAAAACCAGCGTCGGGCACTAGCTGCTCGGCAGTTTGCTGAACTGGGCCTATTTGGCGCAGCCGTGAGGCACACAATATTGTATCTTTTTTTTTTCTGTTTAATTTATGTTTTATTTAAGTTTTTTTTTTTAATGTTATTTTTATTTGTTTGTTGTGTGCATCTGTGGCATGTGCTAAATAAATATGTTTTCTTTCTTTCTTTCTTTAATAAACACCTAATTAAGCTTTTCGATGCCCATGCACCTTTGAAAACCAAAGTTTTCAAGGCGCAACCAACACGGTGGATAACTGACATTATCAATCTAATGTTTAGGTTAAGAAATAAGGCCCGCTATAGATATCGTCAAACCAAACTGGAAGCACACAAACGTTATTACCTAGACCTCAAGCACCAAGCAACAATTGGTTTACTAAATGAGAAAAGAGCATTCTTTACAAAATATATAAATGACAATATAAGCGACTCAAAATCTTTATGGCATAATATAAAAAAACACGTGCTTCCAGTGAGTAAGAACGATGATGTGCTCTTGGAACCATTTGACGACCCAAACGGTATAAATTCGGCTTTTCTAGATGTTCCGGGTAACCCTAATGTTAACACCACTCAAGAAAACTTTTTTAAATGTAACCGTTTTGGGTCCGCCAATTTCACAATAATGTCAACAGACCCGAAAACAGTTCTAAATATAATTAAAAAAATATCCACAAACGCGCAAGGGATAGACGGTATATCGAGAGACATGTTATCTCTCACACTCCCGCAATCACTAAATACAATTTCAGAAATCATAAACAGATCCATAACCTCGAATGTATTTCCTATTTTGTGGCGAAATGCAACTGTTCGGCCTCTTCCAAAAAATAATAACCCACAAAGCTACAAAGATCTTCGCCCCATAAGCATATTGCCATGTTTATCCAAGGTGTTGGAGAGGGTGGTGTATTTGCAGGTCACCGATTTTCT
The DNA here is from genome assembly GCA_905220335.1 of Noctua pronuba. Classification (NCBI taxonomy): domain Eukaryota; kingdom Metazoa; phylum Arthropoda; class Insecta; order Lepidoptera; family Noctuidae; genus Noctua; species Noctua pronuba. The sequence continues at coordinate 17,196,968 of LR999892.1, read as the reverse complement.
CGAGGCGCATGGTATGCTGCCTGAACTGCAGTCGGGTTTTAGAAAGGGGCGTGGTACCGCAACTGCCTTGGCAGATGTGTTGGGTAACATCTTGGAAGCTCGGGACCGTGGTGAGGGATCTATCCTGGTATTGCTTGACTACTCGCGTGCGTTCGACTCAATAAATATTCCTTTATTACTGTCCAAACTGTCGTATTATGGTTTTGATAGGCGGGCGACGGGCTGGTTTGAAAGCTACCTGACCGGCAGGTCACAACGGGTTGAATTGCGCAAGAAAGACGGTTCCACGTTATCTTCCTCCCCACAAACAATAACAAGGGGAGTTCCTCAGGGATCCCTGCTTGGTCCGCTTCTCTATATACTTTATAGTGCTGACATAACGACATGCATAAAGAACTGCAAGTATCATGTTTACGCGGATGACACTCAGCTGTATGTTTCATTTAACGCCAGTAACACTGCAGCCGCCGTACGTACCCTCAATGAGGAGCTTGATAGAATTGCTACGTGGTCTAGGGACAATTCTCTAGTACTGAACCCTCAAAAATCTAAGTTCATGGTCATGGGGAGCAGAAATCAAATTAAAACAATTCTTTCTGCTAAACCTGATGTAAAAGTAATGGGTGAAAGTATACAAAAAGTAGAAATCGTTTGTAACCTGGGGCTGATTACTGATCCGGAACTACGTTTTGAGGAGCATGTAAATGGCGTAGTAAAAAACTGTTTTTACAGATTAAAGGTTCTGTACAGAGTAAGAGATTTCCTTAGTGTCGCAGTGAGGAAGCGATTGGTGGATAGCCTAGTACTATCCAAACTAAATTATTGCGACACTGTTTACGGGCCATGCATTCTTTCACGTACTGAACGTTTAATACAACGAGTACAAAATGCATGTGCTCGTTACTGCTTAAACATACCCCGGAGGCATCACATCACACCGTATCTAAACGAACATAACATCCTAAAAATGGCTGCACGACGGAAACTACACTTATCAGTTTTGATGTTCGGTATCATAAAAACACACAAACCGGAATATCTGTTCAGTAAAGTTAGCTGGAGGCACGAGCACTACAGCTACTCTGCTCGTTCAACGGCCAATCCGCTCTCGATGCCTCGACATAAGACCACAGCCTTCAGAGGATGTTTCAAGTATGCCGCCACTCGCTGCTGGAATGATGTACCACCTCCCATAAGATCCCTAAAAACAAAAGAAAATTTTAAATTACATTTGAAAAAAGTCCTTTTAGAAAAACAAAAGTATGAACAGCAAATACATTATAAATAAATACTCACATAAGGTTTATCATCTATCGGTGTTATAAATGTGACCACAGATAACAAAATAATACATTTAAGAGTTACTAGCGCCACCTACTGTGTACTTGTGTAATGTATGAATGAATGGTATGTCTAGAATAAAAGTTAGTTGATTCCATGACTCCTTTGTTTTAATAGGTTATGGGCCCAGTCCCGCTAAAAATTTTACAGTAGTAGTAAATGTGTAATTAAATTCAGTGTGCTCGTTAAGAAGATGTCTACAAATTACTTAGCCAACGTCCCGAAACTAAAAGGACGAGAAAACTACGATGACTGGTGTTTCGCGGCGGAGAACATTCTCGTGCTAGAAGGAATGGCGGACGCCATTAAAGCATCTTTAGCGTCAGCGGCTACTCCGGCTCAGATAGCAGACGATTCGAAGGCGAAAGCAAAACTAATATTAACCATCGATAGTTCCCTATACGTGCATATCAAAAAGGCAACTACAACTTATGATTTATGGAAGACGTTGAAGAACATGTTCGACGATTCAGGATATTCACGGAAAATTAGTTTGCTCAGAAATCTTATAAGCATACGCTTAGAAAACTGCGAATCTATGACAAGCTATGTCAGCCAGCTCATCGAAACAGCACAGAAACTGATTGGTACCGGTTTTGAGATTAATGATCAGTGGATTGGATCGCTTATGTTAGCTGGGTTACCTGAAAAATTTGGACCTATGATAATGGCAATAGAACATTCGGGTATAGACATAA